>OX381718.1:10932418-12132418 GCA_947462335.1 Harmothoe impar | reverse complement strand
ATATAGCACACAATATGTCAGTCTGATGTTGGTAACCTAGCATAAGGAGTCATGAAGTAAGATATGATATAATTATCATGTTGGTAATATACATTTACTAGATGACTCTGTATTCCTACCCTATCTAGAATACCTAATTCTACAGACTGTCACTGCATGCATTCATGATGTCACCTATAGTGATTTGTATAGTCACTACGCACATTTGTAAGGTCACTAAAGGTGGTTTGTAGGGTAACAACTTTTGATATGCACAGTTCCAGGTTGCACACTATTGCTGCCATATACATGTGCTATTCTGATCATAAATGTTGGCGCTGTTGCCTGCAGTTATAATTTGATTGTTACTAAATCAGTTGATGCACAACGCTAGAGTCCTGTGTTGTGTTTGTTCATCACATATACCGTATTCGATGTAATAAGCGCCCTGGGTGCTTATAAGAATATTTAGTATTACGTTTTAGTACTTAAGAGTTTGATTGTCTCCAAAATCATGAAATTTAAGCCTTTGTTCTAGTCTAAAAATGCCCCAAAGGGCGGAGGGTCGCTTATTAGGGGGAGTGCGCTTATTACGTCGAATACGGTATATGGAATGAGGGCACTTATTGATCCGACTGATAGAAGAGGATACAGGTGTGCATTAACGGGTGTAGGTTGACAATAGGCCTGTGTCCACTAGCATCCATTAGACTGTTTGTCGTCCGTCAAGCCTTGAATTAAGAGGCTGACGTGAAATATATGTTTTGTCTTCCTGTGGACACACCTTGACTAAGAAATTCTGAAATACAAATATGAAATAGCAAAAGTTGGATGACAAAAGTGGAGGTCAAATGTGGACATTGAAAGATGTAACATGTTTGATTTTTGTACAGAAATAGGGTGATATGCTCCTTATAGGCGCATGTCCCCTAGGATATATAACACAGTTTTGTCACAAAAAAAAACTTTTGGCGCCGACAAACTCGTTTTGGCACCGACAAACTAGTTTTGGCACCAACAAACTCGTTTTGGCGCCAAAACGTGTTTTTCTGCGACAAAGCTGTGTTATATATTTTAGGGGACACAGGCCTAACTCTATTAGAATACCCCGTTCACTTATGCTCTGGGTAGTCTGGGATTTATCACCCCTAGTGGACACACTATAATAGGAAGAAAGCAGGACAACAAAACGGAATTACATAGAACAAGTTCCTGGCATGACTCTACAACAACCAGGTGGAATCAACCACTTCCTTTGTCGTGCTGTGGACACAGGCCTAATGGTGGTTGTATCACTAGGGTCAGCCTCCAGCTATCAATAATACCATAATCACAGTCAGGGGGCTCGCCAGGATAAGCCAGACAAGGTATAGCTGCATGATATTTGACCTTCAAACAAGGCTGCTCTGCACTTTGGCTGGACAAATGGCCTCTACCACTATAAACCATCTCTGCATCCATCATGAATCAAGCTACTGCCATCTTACTCCTGTTTAAGTCACATCCAATAATCTAGAGAATTATTGTGAAACAGAAACCAATCTGGTATATCGCAACATGTAAAGGAGGAACATGAAACAATTGTGTGAATAGGCTTAGTATTGCCAAAAAGGATATCTATGGTACCATTGACCATGTTTTCCTGCATCAACTGCATTGTAGCGGCGACCGCACTGGCTTCCTGTCTGAATTGCATTTTGGCTGTACAATGGCAACCTTCCACAAGAGGTAAGATTATTAAGTTTGTACGCTTATTATTAATCACCTCACAGCCTACTTACAGTTGCACTAATCCAATGTTATCCTTAAACAGAATATTAACATCTTTATCTAAAAGGAAACTCTTGATAGAAGTATCTGATCAGTTTTGCTTTGAAATGAAGTTTTGAAAAAGCAGTTGTTTTGGGAGCAATATGTCTATTCAAAAGGTAATCTATTGAGAAGTTCTGAAAAGATCAATCAGAAGATCATTATACAAAGTACATTTCATGACTTTCATGACTGTTTTTCCTATTAGATGGAAACTGGAGTTCACAGATAAGGAGGAACACCATTATCACAGCATCACGGATGCTGCACTTTAAAGGCCTGGTTTTGATAGGAAAGTATTTTTCTACACATCTACTCACAAAGTAATATTGTTTATAAGAGTTTTATTTTCTAAGAAGTGAGACATTTTCGACAAAAAGTAATAGCCTTTATACAATGTGGGACTATTTTCAAAATGCAAATTGTTTGTATAAATAATTAGAATAGAAGTTCAAATACTGAACCAAGTATCTTGATAAAATATATATAATGTAAGATATATAAATAAAATATATTATAATTTATTTCTAGGTGATGGTATCAATGGTTTAGAAAAATTCTTAAATGAAACACAAATTACATGTAGTGCTTGGCAAAGCTTATCAACTCTGCAAGAACTGAAATCATTTCTGGGGTCCACCGTCTACAGAAACATAGCTTTGGATTGCAACTTAGAACAAACAAACGAGGTATATGAATAACTATGATTCAAATGGAAAAGGAACCATCATTCCCCTACCCATTTTTGGATCTCATAATTTATGGAACCCTCTTGAGTTGGGGACCAAAAGGATTTCGCTCTTTTCATAGCAATTAAGAGTGCACTTAGTATTACTGAAAAGAGTCAACCACAATGAATTTGAATCATGCTGCAGGGCTACAGAGAGAAATCAGAACAGCTTGCCCGAAAAAAATCCCTGTTTTTAGAAAATTACCACCCTCTTCAATGTTGAGATATGTTATAGCTTTACACTTTTATTATTGGTTAATATCTCTGGTTTATCTACTTTAATTTTGTCTATGCAGTGAGTTGGGCCCAGGTGGCAGAACGGCCAGATGAACCTGGTGTATAAATAAGTCTTTCTGTACTGATTTAGCCCAAATAAATCTTTACTTTAAAAAAACAGATCTAAGTGCTTTAGCAGGTTCTAGAATCTATCTGTGACTCACTTCATTAGACCTAACCTTAGTAATGCGATTAAAGGTACCCCCTTGTTCTTCCAGATACTCAAAACACTGAACCACATCAAATACAATGCATCTCAACTAGAACTTCCTCGGGTCAACATCATTATGTTTGATGGACTGGCTCAATTACCAATGCAGGAATTACATGAATCTGCAACTTTAGTTCAGTTTCTAGTTACCATCACAATAGCAGCCTTGCCACAACACAACACCCGGGTATGTATGGCATGTTCTTTTATATCAATATATAACTAAACATCACTACTTTGAGAAATTACAACTTTAAACAGAAATTCTCAGGCATTTCTTTTACTCTATCTAGGCCTATATTGTGTACTTAAAGTGACAATGCCAGTTTAACTATTTGATACTTATCCATGTGTTGACTATTCCTTTGAGTGTCATAACTCAAACAGAGAATTGACAGCTTGATATTATTGTATCCAACCTATACACAGTGTATACATTGCTGTGTACCTAGTACGGTAACAATCCGTGAACCAAGGATGAGATCATCAGTAGAAGTAGGACACGTGTTAGAGTCATGTCTTTACAGACTCAAACACAACTTCTCTCTCGACCCAATGGATGCTTTAAAGGGAGTTCACATTACAATCACATTTGAACCAGTAAGTATTTTGTGCACTTATTATCCAATTGGAATTGTCAAACTTGTCCAATATATTTTTTTTTTGCGATGAAAAACATTACATGATAAAAATATACAAAATATAGTCATATTTGGTATCAGATTAAAGCTAATACTGCCAGTAATGCATTAGGAAATAAATAAATTACATTTTCCTACTTCTAAATATCAATAAAGACTTATCCACTAAAATGTGAATTTTGGGAGCGAAAAGCATATGGCTGTTTATCATGGGATTGAAAAGGGGCCTATTTAGAAAGAAATGCGGGGAGAAAAGTTAATATATATTATAACACTATATATTACACATTTCCCGGCATTTCTGTGTACATAGCCCCCCATTTCAGCTGTTTTAATCTTGCCGGTCAAAGATGTCACCCGGTCAAAGACTATCCAAGTGTTACGATCTCATTGGATACGGCCATATATTATCTTATGCATTTTAGCCCCCAAGTAAAAAGAAACACCCATAAAAAACCTCCCTCATCATATTTTTCAGACCTTGGTGATGAGAAACCACCTTTTTTTGAGTGCCTTATCAAACTCCTTCTATCTGATTATACCACATTACGAGTCTCCATAAAAGGATGGACATTTTCCTTTAATAATTCTTTTTAAAGCTATTGCTCTCATATGGATGAAAGTAACATATATATGAGATTATTCTTTTTTTCCATCATAATCATGATATGAACAGAAGTAAAAATATTAAGATGAAATGATATTTCCAATACTTCAGTACTTCCCATTTGTTGAAATGTACAAAGAAAATGGAGTGACCCATATTAAAGGATTTTGCAATGAGATTCTTCAATATTTGGCAGAGCGTTTCAGCTTCAAGTAAGTATATCTTCGAACACCTATACAATGCCTTAGACAAACAATCTTTGAATGAATAACAGAGGTTATGTAATACACTCAGGGTTACTCATTGAATATAGTTTTGGTTTAGGCTTGGACCCATGATGCGGATAGGATAGCACAAGGTTTGGAAAATTCTCATGGTGTAGATGGCTAAATGATGTATGTACAGAAGATTGGTATACAGTCAGTGGTATATGTGCCCTTCAATCCTAGCTACACACTGGTACGTTCCTATGATGGAGGATGGGGGAGCAGAGATAAGATGGGTAAATGGAATGGCATGGTGGGAATGCTTGTAAGAAAGGTAAGTAACTTGTTATTACTACTATAATTCTCGCACAGAGGGTATAGCTTGTGTGCTAGTCAGACTCGGCTTTAATTTGATGCCAGACAGGTCTATATATATAGTCTTATATTGATTATATTCTTACATGTATGCAAGTTAGTCTTATGGCTCAGTCTCACGACTTTGTAGCAATAGGATCGTCTTTGACCGGGTGACGTCTTTGACCGGGTGACATCTTTGACCAGGTGGCTAGAAAAGGCAATTTCTTTATTTTTATTTTTTTTCGATACCTCTACTGTTGGAAAAAGTTCATGCTGATGGTTATTGCATAATATTTGGACAGTGCAGCTCTCCAAATCCATGTGATATAGAAAGTGACGTATTTGACCGGGCAGAGGAAATAATATAACATGATGCTATAATGCACATAATAGGGCCTACATTCAAATATAACAAAGTTTAGATTAATTCCCTTTCATATTGTAAAAATATCCTTAGACTTTTCCCACCCATTTCTTACTACATAGGCCTAATTTATGCTATAATGATGCTTCCCGGTCAAAGACGTCACCCGGTCAGAGTAGTCACCGAATCAAAGACGTCACCCGGTCAAAGACGTCACCCAGTCAAAGACGTCACCCAGTCAAAGAAGATCCAATTGTTACAAAGTCGTGAGACTGAGCCTTATATTCTAGAAATTTAGCCTTTATGTATGGACTTAACTTTGTACTGGCGATATCATCATGCATCATAGTTTGTGTATAGTGCAAACACTTTATGATTTTCTTTTACAATTTAGAATACTCTTACATGTGTAATAAACGATACTTTGCTCCTCTATGATATTGTTATAGTATCAAGTAAAAGAACAAAGTCAACACAGTTCGGATCAAGTGTTACAGGTTGCGAATCAATAGGTTTATTCAATAACCTAGACAGGCAAAGCTCTAGTCGAGCGAACTCCCTATAGAGTTCGGAACGGGTCAGTAGGCTAATATAGCCGCAGTGATCACAGGGTCTCTTCACCAGCGTGGCTCAGAGTAACCGACGAGTCCCGCTGGGTGCTGGGTATATATAGGCAGCCAGCCTGCGCGCGCACACGCAGACCGGAAGCCTATAGCGACCTCTGTCCATACCCCAAGCCCGAAGCAGGTGTCGCCACCTGCCGTCGGACTGAAGGGTTCGGACGGAGTTCGCAACACAGCATCCAGCAGAACCCGTCATATAAAACCCCGTATAACCCTAGCCCCTACACATGTATTTCAGCAAGCGGACATGATCCTGAGCGGTCTGACCATCAGTAAGTCTAGGTCTGAGGTTATACAGTTCACGTACCCGTTCTGGGTGGAACCAGCTGCAGTGGTTATCCGTGTGTTTGACAAATATGACTCCTACTTCTATAAACCATTCCAATGGCAGGTAATTAATATTTTCAATTTTATTTCATCAGCATCCTGAAGTTGTCACATTTTAAGAAGTTGTCACATTTTAAGAAGTTGTCACATTTCATATTACACAAGTATGAGTTTACTTTGGGGGGAAAAAAAAGGTTTCTTTTGGGTGTGTTTTATTCAATTTGCAATAGCTTAGTCACAGACCTGTGAATCATGGTTTTAGAGCATGTTTATAAAGCAGATCAATCAGCCTATCAATCTAGAAATTAACAAACAAATTAAGTTATTTATATTAATTTAATCAAGCATTTATTATGTTATTATTCTGCAGGTCTGGATAGTCACATGTTTCTGTCTGATGGCAACAACAGTTACAGTTTGGGTGCTAAACCGGTTACAGGGGTCAACAGTTAAGGGTTCCAAAGCATACAAAGCCCCATCCACCATAATGGATATCTTTATGGTACTGCTTTCAACTACAATTCTCAGAGGTAGGCCTACTGATATCTGATTACACTTGAGGGGATGAACCTTCTACTTAAGAATCCTCTGGGAAATGTAGATATTATGCAAATGTTCTATAGAAGATATCCAGTGAAAAAATAAATTGTATCCTTAAGAAAAAAAGGAAATATATAAGTTTGTACCTTCCAATGCCAGCTTCCAAGTCTATCAAGTCTGTTACATTTCATGTCTTTGGTATTCAAAATCTCATTTGAGGTGGTGTTTTTGCTTTAAAACATCTTGTCACTGGTATTTTCCACTTCTCCACCTTATAAACAGCACAATCTCGTTAGCAGGAGGACTTTTTGGCAAGGCAAATTTGCTCTTTATAAACAATGTTCCTTATATTATATAACTAATACTAAATATAGAGAGAATGGGTAATTTTAATAATTCACTGTAATTCTACGTATTCAATGTATTCTGAACTGAATCATCTGAGCAGGTTATTGTGTGCTCATGAGAGGGAGAGCAGCGCGGGTCCTCTGGGTGAGTTTCTGGCTGGTCTCCCTGGTCATAGTGACCTCCTACACTGGTAACCTGGTGGCTGCACTGACTGCTAAGGACATCACACTGCCCTTTAGGACGCTGGAGGAACTAGCAGAGGACACTGAGTACAAACTGTTTGTGAAAGACGCGACTGCCCACATGGATCTTCTACAGGTCCATAGTATGCAATTCTATCTATATCCATATCCCTATCCCTGTCTTTGTCTATGTCTTCTGTCTGTCTCTGCCAATCATAGTTTCCTAGATGAATTTTTAACAATGTAAGTGTACATTAAAACCTCATGTATAGGCCATGGCTAGTGTGTGAGTGAGGTGACCAGTGTGTCTTATAACATTGGCACAGAGTCAGGATGTGGCTTATATAAGCCTTTTTGTTCCTATGATACAGTAAAAGGGTCACCATAATCAGATGGCCAGTGTAGCTTATAGGACCGCCAAAAGTCGGATTGCAGTTTATATGTGAGTTAGGCGTCTCTGCGAGGTTTTACTGTAGTAACGTTCACCAAGGACCCCAGACTGACCTGAATGACTTGTTTCAATTCAGAATGCAAAAGGAGGCGTATTTGCGCGTCTGTATCAGAAATACCTCTCACTAAATGAGACATTTAAAAATGGATCTGTGGGCTTGGATCGTCTTGTGGCTAGTCCATTACCATATGCCATGATGGAAGATCTAACCGCCATGGAGCAGGAACTGAGGCTCAGAGGGTTTTGTGGATGGAGGAGGTTACCTGAAACATTCCTGCCATCTGGGTTTGGAATAGCATTACCAAAAGGATCTCCTTATGAGAAGTATATATCCAGGGTGTAAGTGATCAATATCCTGTATTTCAGTATAATGTTTTGTAAAGTAAGTACAATCGGACTATTCCAGAAGCTGGTAAACAAAATAGAGATTTATGTATTGGGGACTCTGCATAGAAGCATTTAAGAAGTTATTAAGAGGATAGCCATCATCAACTATTGTAGGAATATCATCTGATCACAGAGAATGAGATTAACCAATCACCTATCGGTCCAAACTTGATTTGAACATCACATGACTGTCTCTCCATGCAAACACAATTGTAATTCATCTCAATCCTCCATTTATTTCAGATTGATTTCAATGGATCAGACTGGCTTGTTCAAACGCTGGCAACAGATGTATTTTCTCCAGTCTAAATGTGACACTAATGCTAACTATGGCTCAGGATCAATCACTATTTCCCACATGCAGCTATTCTTTCTAATCATGTCTGGATGCCTTGGAATGTCCCTTCTTGTCCTCTGTGTAGAAATAGGCCTAGGAACAGCAATGTTGGACCTTCATAAGTATATCTTTGAAAGGCTCTCAGTGTGTATGAGAACTTTTGTCAATAGAAGGAAGCTCAAGCTTTACAGTGAAAGGCAACAAGAATCAGGATTGGGAGAAGGGGGTGAAGCTCCAAATAATAAAGATAACTGAAGACTTTCTGGCAATGCTGGGAGGTCTCTGATTTTGCATTATTATTAGATTACATAGAAAATAAATGCTTACCCCATAAAATATCAAGTATAAGCTGCGGCTACTACTCAAATCAGATCGCCAGCGCAGCTTATAGGACTGGGACAATGTCAGTGTGCAGCTTATACGAGGGTTTTTGCTAGTATAGTACAGTACTAAAGTCACCATAATCAGATTGCTAGTGGGGCTTATAGGATTGGCCCAAAGTCAGGATGCGACTTATACACCAGTTAGGCTTGTATGCGAGTTTTATGGTATTTGGGATTATATCATTAAGTCAATGCCTAAAGAGTATACAGCTCTCTCACCCATGGTCCCGGTGACGAAATTTTAGTTGAATTATTTTCCCATTTGCTAAATTTCAATTACAACTTTAGTGAGAAATAAAAGAGTCTGCCAACACAATACTAATTATTTATCTCTAGTTTATTTATTAAGTTGTTAACCTGTGAACTTCATTTGAGTGCTATCTATTTCGAGTAACTAAGCATTACATAAATCATGCCTTTCCAATTTACTATGAGCTTTAAACCGGCACAGACAGAAGTAACGCCGTCGCCATGACTCTTTTACCATAGTCAACTCTAGTCAGAGTCTTGATGAGTCTGGTGGAGGGGTCACAGCTACTCCTGTCATACCCCTTGCTCCTTGTACAAATTGATTCTCCCTCTTGACTCTATCAGTGCAGAGTCAAATGCAGTTGTAGTTTGACCCTTAATGAAGAGTCAAAAAAAGTGTTGACTCTGATAGTACTTGCATAAGAAACCACCTGGTGGTACCATCATACATAAAAGCAGTAAATACCTATTCATAACCATGCTCTACGAAAGTGCTGAGTGAGCAAATCGAAGGTGGGGCTGTCCCAGGACCTGAAGGCATTAAGCCTCTCTATACACTAATGCTTGTAGCAAATGGTCACTTATTGTTGGGGCCCATTGGCGCACCCAAATACACCATGGATGATTTACTATAATGCTGTATTATGTAGAAGATGAATAGGTGTTCTGAACTACTTTGATCCACTGTTCCTCTATTAAGATATAGGCCCTATATTGTATGTTATGCAGAATTTATTTCTATGATGCATCTACGATAGCCAGAAACAAATTGACACAAAAGTTTGCAAGCAGTAGGCTATATATGAGTAATTCTGTGATACCTGTGTTACTTGGTCAATAGAGTGGTGCTTTAAGGCCCGGTCACACTGGTCGTGAAATCAAATCAAATGTTTTGTAATGCCAAGACAATTGTTGTGGGGAGTCAAAACAAATGTTTTGCTGCAAAACTTTTGTCTTGGAATACCAGTCACACCTGTCTTGGAATTGAAAACATAGTGCAACAATTGTCTTGGCTTTACAAAACATTTGTTTTTGATTTCACGACCAGTGTGACCGGGCCTTTATGGTATGCTTGTGTACCTCTCATCTCAAATACAATACTGTGTAGCTGATGGAAGCTGCCAGAAGAGGAGGCAGGTAGCAGTAGCACTAGTAGCAGCCAGAACTGCATGACTACACTATTGATGCCACAGTCAGGGGGAATACATGCCCACTGTCAGAAGGGGAAAATGCTATGTTGAATACTGACTTACATGCCACATTGGTAGTCATGTGGATGGTATATGCTGGTGTACACCGCCTCAGGGCGACCATGGGGATACACTGTCATGGCAGTGTGAGCTGCTCATGGGTAGCTCTAGTGGTGCTCACTTACAATGTGGTTGCCTGTAGCGTCCAACAGGATGAAATACATCAAACAGGTATATGCGGGATGCGGGATGTTGACACGAGGCTAGAGCAAGTCCGGTTAGGCGAAGGGCACATTTATGAGGATTACCACCTGATTTAGGTTGTATTTTCACTCACATGTACAGTAGAAGCTGTGGGAATGTGTAGTGCATAACAATACCGACCTTACAGTGTGAGAGTCACCCATGTTAACGAGAAATCGAAAAAAACTGACGAACCTCGCCATACCCGACCAAGACGAAGAATCCAAGATGGCGGAAGCCACTTCCGGCGAGACGAAACAGGCTCCAAAACAGACGTATTTACCTAGTTTAACGACCAAATCCACCCCCAAAGAGGTAATAAATAAGGTCAATGAGCTTGAAACACGACTCGCCCAGCAGGAACAAGTGTCTGTACGTACATTAGGACTAATTGATGCGCTAGAGGAACGAATGGTGGCAGGTAGCAAGATAGCGGCAACAACAACAAAGGCACTCGATGACTTGACAGGTAAAATCGCTGGGTTACGCACCACACTAGACGGAGTGGAAACTGGCCTCTCTACCAACTCTGATAACATCACCACCTTGGGAAAAAATGCTGACAAGGTGCAGGCAGATTGTGACTCTTTTCATGATAAATTCGGGAAAATTGAAGTTGACAGGAAAAAGCGTGTGTTAATCATGGAAGGCTTACCGGAAGACACTCCAGCTAGCCTTAGAGATACAATTGATCAGCTCTTCAACGACCTTGGCCTGCCCCATAACAACAGTGTGGCTGAATCAGTATACCGACGAGGTAAGAAGCCAGTACCACCCAAGGACGCCAACAGGATTAGGAACTTCAAACTCAGACCACGACAGGTAGCTATCACCTTTGCCTCTGCTCACTACAAGTCGCAAATCTTTGCAAGCATACAGGCCCTGAAGCATAAAGACCAATGGCTGGGAATTCACCTGTCTGATGACATCTCAATAGAGGAGAAGAATATCCAGAGGGAACTTAGATCCCTACAGGCATTAGCGAGGTCCAAAAATGTTGATTGCCAAGTGAGAGGAACCACCATTGTAGTGGCTGGGCAACAATATAGGTACAACGAAATTAACACTATACCTTTTGGCCTCTCAATGGCAAATGCTAAAGTTGTGGATACACCCGACGGAGTGGCATTTCAAAGTGCCCATGCAGTATTTTCAAACCTATACTCCTGCGAGATCAAGTATGAGGGCCAGACCTTCGACAGCACTGAAAGGGCCTTCTGCGCAAAAATGTGTACGATCAGTGGAGACATGGGTACATACAGGCGAGTCACCACTGCTAAGTCTCCTATGGACGCTATGTTTCATGCCAAAAAGGTGACCAGGAATAACGAGTGGTACGCTATGGAAGAGGAGGTAATGGAAAAACTTCAAAACATCAAATACCAAGACCCAGTCAGACTCAAGGCTCTAACGGACACCAAGGGTAAATACCTATATGAGGCAACTCTAGACAGAACATATGGTTGTGGGCTGCATCTAGGCCAAAAGAACGATATCACCATCTCCAACGTCATAGGTGGCAATAGACTGGGCGAAATTCTCATGAAGATCAGGTACCAGCACACAGGGGAAGACCCCCTACCCACCAAAGAAGAGGTAAAACGCAACCAACTCCCCACCGCTGCTGAAGGCGAACAAGACCAACCAGCCGACCAGCCTGCAGTGCCAGAGCAGATACCGGTAAACTGATGAACTCTGAGATCCTCACCCACGAATGCTTCTTTCAAATACAAAGATGCAATTATTTGCAACGCCTCAGGGACTCAGTCTTTCTTTCTAAACATTGTAAAATTGTAATTTTTTTCTACATTCATCTAGACACTGATCCTTAAACCACAATCTCTAGTCCTACTCTTGAACCTCAAGTGGATTTTTGATTAAATTTAATATCAAATGGTTATTCTGTGGTACCGGTTATTATTATTATGTACTCATGCTAGCATTATTAAATAGTTATATATGAACATGTCCATGATTGTTTGCAAGGACCTTGTGATGTTATACCGGGTAGTTTAATTACATGTCCAAACCTGATATATTTAGGAATTACCATATCTTATGTGAAAGCTCTAAAATCTCTACCGGTAATAAGTTATAATTTTATTGGTTCATGAGTTTCGACCACTTAATGTTATTTAAACATCCTCATTTGAGCTGTCGGTATACCGGGTATTTTCATGAATGTTTTCACATTTACCTTGTTTATGTTAGTATTACAGAGGTAGTTCCCATAAATTGTGTCTGGAACTTGATCGTCGCTAACTAACCAAGATTAATCATGAAACAGCCTTCTAAGGGTGGCATAAAGGCCTATACCCACAGTAAGGTATTTGTAGTAGAAACACATATAATCCTTGGACGAAAAGGAAATTCGACATATCCAAATGTATGTGTATATAGTTCTTATGTAAGCCAGGTGTTGGGTTTAGAAGTATATTGTAAGGTGGAGTTTCTGCTCAGACCATAACACAGGTTAGCAGTGCCAGGGGACTGCGGATTCTTCACTTGAATGCAAGAAGCATAAAATGTAATTATGCATCAATTTGTACTGAATTAACAAGCGCCAACCTTGAAATTATGTCTTTCTCAGAATCTTGGTTTAAAAGCGAGGATGATGAGGGAGATTGGCAGTTTTCTGGTTATACACGGTACAGACTTGATCGTCAAGTAATTGTTAATAATAAAATTAAAATAGGTGGAGGGGTATGTATATATGTTAAGTACTGGCTTGAACATGATTACAATGCCTTTCCAGGCCTATGTGCGTCTGATGAAGATATAGAGGTACAAAACTTGTTAATTAATAAACCTCATATGAAGAAGATTATATTGGTTAACATTTATCGTCCTCCAGAAGGCGACAAGCAAAAGTTTATAAATAGGTTAAATGAAATGTTGTCTGATATAGAGGACCTACATGAGTATGAATTAATATTAATGGGTGACATGAATTTTAATGTCAAAGACGATGATGCCTTGGTAAATCAATTGCTAAACAAAATGAGACTTTTAGGCCTAGTTCAAGAAATCCAGGAATCAACAAGGAAAAATGCCACTTTAGACCTTATCTTTTCAAATCTAAGAAGAAATTTTATCAGAACCGGTGTTTTCAATATCCACATTTCAGACCACTACCCGATCTATTTAGTGAGAAAAAAATTCAATATTAAAAAAGCGAAAATAACAATACAAGGCAGATCGTACATTAAGCTCCCATTTGATGTCTTCTTGCAAGAACTTGACGCATATGATTGGACAACATTTGACAATGCGCAAGATGTGACGTTGTGTTGGGAAGAATATGAAAAGGCCATCCGGTATATTTTGGACAAATATTGCCCCTTGAAATAATTTGATATTCCTGAGTATAGAGATCCATGGATGAGCCAAGAGGTTTATGAGCAAATTCGTGATAAAAATGTGCATTTACAAACCGCAAGAGACACCAATCTTGATAGAGATTGGAAAATTGCTAACGATGCAAAAAATGCTTGTAATAAAAGGGTGGATAAAATGAGAAAAAATTTCTTCAGGGAGCAGTTAGTGAATTATGAAAATGACCACAAAAAGTTTTGGCGTGTTATAAATGGAATTCTACCGGGTCAACCCAATAAGGGAAAGAACGTTACTCTGATTGACCAAGACACAAATACCCCGGTGTCACCAAGGGAAACAGCAAATTTTATTAATCAATATTTCACCCAGATAGGTCCCGTATTGGCAAAAGATATGCATATACCCTGGAAGCAATATGATGATCCAGCAATTAACTTTATAGAACCTTTTGAAACTAACGTCCTGGAAGTAAATAAATTAATTCATGATATTAATGTTAATAAATCTTCAGCAATTGATAATATATCAACCAAATATCTTAAAGCTGCCTTCAAACATACCCCGGAAAAACTAGCCAAAATTTTTAACCAATCTTTCAATCAAAATATTGTCCCCCCCACCTGGAAAATTTCCAAGGTCACACCTATACCCAAATCTGGCAATCTTAAACATGTTAACAACTACAGGCCCATCTCCCTTCTCCCACTACCTTGTAAGTTGCTGGAAAAAATCGTACATAACAGGGTTTATGGTTTCTTAACCCGTGAAGGTATTTTGACAAAATATCAGGGAGGTTTTCGTGCTGGACATAGTACAGCGAATACGCTGGCTGAGTTTACAGATGACATACGTAGAGAATTAAATGTGGCCAACAACACCATAGCAGCTTTTATTGACCTGAGAAAGGCCTTTGACACCGTAGACCACTCAGTCCTCCTCTGCAAGTTAAATCATTATGGAATACACTCTGACAATTACCACTGGTTTAAAGACTATTTAAGCAATAGATTCCAAATTGTAAATGTCAACGGCTCCTCTTCTGAGAGGGCTGATGTGGTCTGCGGTGTCCCACAGGGGTCGATATTAGGCCCCTTACTCTTTTTATTGTATGTTAATGATGTGGTTAAATGTGTGAAAAATTGTAAAATTAAATTATATGCTGACGATACGGTAATTTATACTGCCCACCATAATTTTGACCTAGCTCGGCAGCTTTTACAAACTGATTTAGAATGTTATTCAACATGGTGTACACAGAATAAGCTCTCTGTAAATGCTGCCAAGACTAAGATTATGATCTTTGCAGCTAGTAAGGGCAAGCTAAATACCCTCCAGGCAGATATAAGATTGGACGATCATTTACTGCAAGTTGTACCGAGCTATAAATATTTGGGAGTTATCTTAGATCCGCTCCTAAAATTTAATCTACATTTGGCGTACATATCAAAAACGGTAGCTTATAAAACATACAAATTGTGTCAACTTAGAGATTTTTTGGATAAAAAGATAGCTCTCAGGTTCTATGTCACATCTATTCTGCCATACATGGACTATGCTGATATTTTATTTCAAGCAGCAGCTGAAAAATACCTGCAGCCCCTACAGTATGCCCAAAACAAGTGTTTAAAAATTTGTATGAAATATCCACATCTCACCCCCACTGAAACAGTACATATGGATTCAAAATGTAATTTATTAGCTGATAGAAGACAAGCTCATTTAATGAACTACATGTACTCTAGGTCGAGAAATCAAACTTATGTTGACCAGAGACAACGTCAAACCCGTATGTCACAGGCTCCAATGTGTAAGGTATTACATTCAAACGGTCTTGCCTATAGTAGAAGTGTCGAGTTTTCTGGTGCTGTAGGTTGGAATGATCTCACTGTTTTAAGACGAAATGCTGAAACCTATGATTCCTTTAAAAAGGAAACAAAACGCCACCTTAGGAGTCTCCTAAGTTGAGATCACCCAACCACAACCCCCCCCCCCTCACAAATTAAATCCTCTAATTCTTAAATCCCATCCTGAGTCGAGAAAAAATCTTTAAAATTATTAGTTAAACCCTCATTAGACTAATTCACCAAATCTTTTCTAAACTACAAATAAGTCATGAAATACTTTCTAATTTTCTTTCTCCTTTATTGAAAACTGTACTCAGTGTCATACACGCTCTATATTTGTTGATGTTAGGATAACCAGAATATCAACCCGCTACACTTTTTTAAGTGGGGATGAAGGTTATTCTTTCTTTGTTGCACTTGCATACTGATGTACCTTTAAATGTGGATTATAATTATCGATCATTACGCTTATAATGTGTACTCCTGCCCTAGTGTCTGTTAAAACACATATCATAAGTACCGGTGAAATGTGTACCGGTAGTGTAGAACTTCATTCAAGTTTGTACTAGTATTTTACCTGAGGAAATCTGTGATAGTACCTATATGACTCTGAAGGGAATTGTATTTATACCGGGTATAAAGAATACTGCACAATGGGCACCGGTATTTTGTGTACCACCACTGATGTTTAGTATGGTACCATATTGGACACTGATAACATGCAACCTATCAACCAGCATTGTGAATCGATGAATAATACACTGAAGGAAAGCGCAATGTAAATGTATGTCAAGATGCAAATAAAGATATTTAAAACAAAAAAATAGTAGTGTTGATATTCCAATGTATCAATCCTTACGTGCTGTTTCTCATATCTCCTCAAGTCATTATTTTTGTACCGTAATTTCACGCATACTACTGTATGCAAACCAAACTCAGCTTTCATTTGATACCAAACATGTTTATATAAGTTACAGATTATACAAGGGTTTTTATCACCATAGAACAGTACTGAAGTAAAAAAAATTCAGATCCAGAAACAGGTTCAAAGATTCTCCTACATTAGGGGTTCAACATGCGGGTAGTACGTGGGAATTCATAGTACTTTAAATTGAAAGTTTATGGATTATTTTTCCAGTATGGCATAGTAATCAACCATTATAACTTTGCAGTAACCATTATGATGCCCAGGGAAATTGCTACAGTGAAGCTTAACATTATACATTATAGTACATCAGCTACAATCTGTGAACAAATGGTGAAAAGACACTGAATCGAGTGCAGATATAACATATATAAGATACAAGATCAATCATTATAAAGTTGATTTATTCAGTCAGCAAATGTGTCCCCCTGCCCAACAAATATTCAGGGATCTCCCAGATGCCAAAGAGACACTATGGATCCTGTCATTGATTCTAGGTTGGCTTACCTTCAGTTTCAGGTGTGACATCAGCTGGACAACGCAGACAAAGCACACTCATCTCTGTGGCTCAGAATCTACATTTTCAGGAATTGATGGTCATAGGAGAGTATAATAATCCATAGTTCAGATTAACTAACACAGGATAGTAATGATATTCGATTATGTTCATGCAGATATTAGCCCTGACATGTGTTATCTTTCTCATCATTTGTTTGGCAGCTACATAATGCATTCTATGATAGTAATGTATAAATGAATAAATTAACATATTATTTCACATCTAGAGAAAGAGGTACTTTTAGGATCCTACAACTATTCTCCATGAAATGAAACATACAACATGCTTTTTCGAACAGGAAAGGGTGACATTCAAGTTATACCTTATAACCTTAGTCAAGTGAACCATCAGCAGTTAAATTGTGATGCTATCCCCCAGATGAGATCTCTTCAGAGTGTCAAGTCTTTTCTGGGGACAAGTACAATATACAGAAACATAGCCATTGATTGTGATGTTACTCAGGCTAAAAGGGTAAGGATATTTGATAGAACATTTCTCATGATGTCTGTGAATAGTCAGAGTAAATACATCGTTACTATAAAGTACAATTAGAGAAATTATGACAAGTTGCTGCCAATCAAAGAAGGGAAGCACCTAGTTAGGATTTCTTTTATAGATTTGTACAGAGTGAAATGTTATTCATGTCCTCTTTGACTGTGTTTGATTACTAATAGTTTACAGAAGTAACACTAATTAAGTCTTGCTACATATGATGACACCAATGGCCCGTCTGAAAGGAAATGTCCAAATGTGTAAACTGAAAAGATGATGCTTGATTTCTCTTTTGTAACATTGCATGAATGTATGCATTCAAGTAAATTAAATATGTTTAAACAAACACTTTAAACATATTTAGTTCGACTAAATGTCACTTAAAGACACTTTAAAGCTGTTATGACTGTTCCTTTAAGGCATCTTAAAGGTGCTTAAGTGCAAACGTTCATGCAGTGTATAAGATGACTAAGCAAGATAAGTACTTAGCAATCCCTGCTAGGGAAACTAGGTTACACGATGCCCCTGTTTTAAAAACTTATGATAGGCGCCTTCAAGCCTTTAGAAAAAGTGTTACTTATAAATATTCTTATGCTTGGAATGACCTGGGAGTGAATGACTGGCTCATTCCGACCCGGGAGGAATTCAAAACCAACAGGAAGAAATTCCTAGCCTCCCTTAGAAAGTAATATTTTTTAGCCTTCTGGTAGTCCCTTAAACCTGTTATACATTTACATACTTACTTTTCTCTGTGCCATGCCATATTGTATTTTCTACTATACTGTTATACTCCTATTATGATCACTGTTGGTACTGTAGATGCTGGCTTCCCTGGACTTCATAAAGCACAATGCCTCTCAGCTGGAACTGCCGAGAATCAACCTCATCCTTTTTGAGGACTTGGCTTTGTCCCTTTATCCTGAATTACACAAGTCATCAGGTCTTGTGCAGGTTTTTGTTACACTCTCAAATAGAGCAATGGATATCACGAAAAGTAGGGTAAGTAATTGTTTTTACATCAAATTTAAGAGTCAGCTCAAAAGATTGGGAAGTCTGAGGATACCGGGTAGTGAATATTGACAAATGATGTCATGGACAATGGTGAAAACCAAATTACTCTTGGGGAAGCAGTTGAGCAGAGGCAACAACTATCCCAGAACCAATATGGTTTTAAACTTGGACTGAGTACTGCTGATGTTGTGTTTTATTGGGTTTTCTTTGGGTTTTTTCAACTTTGTCACATCATTTTCATGATTTTATGTGACTGCTGAACCCTTATTTACTAACCAATATTTCCTTGACTGTGCTCCATAATTACTATATAACGAGTGCATATAAATAGACAAGGGGTGGGGGGACAGGTAGGATAGTTTAAAGTGTATTTCTGCATACAGGAGAATACTAATGAGGTAGCTGGTGAATAGTGAATCAATGGCCCTCTGGCTGTGACCCAAGTTGTACTCAAAGACCTGTATGAGTAAAGAGATGATAATAAGCTGACCCAGGCCTGTTTCGTGGACTACAGAAAAGCCTTTGATCGTGTCAACCACCCCACCCTTGCCACTAAGATAAACTGCCTGAAAACTCCAATTATGATCAAATATTGGCTGGTTGGCCACCTAGAACAACCTAGGAAACTAGCAAATGGTGTTCTTTCTGAGAACCAAGAAGTAAAGTTTGGCGTCCCACAGGGCTCCACAATGAGCCCACTACTATTTGTTTTGTTCATCAATGACCTCTGTGACAAACTAACCAACTGCAAGTATTCAAGATTTAAGTTTTTATTCAAATTAAATCACGGTTTTCACTGCTATTTTCAATAGTTGAAAAACGGCAACAATATGTACAAGCAGTGATAAATATGTCCATAGTTTTAGTTGTGTTCTATATGGATAGGAGTACAGAACCATGTCCTGGGTAGCAGTATATCGTTACTAACATCATGTAAATGGAATACGATATGGGAGTTTTATGTGAGTGTTGATACTAAAACTCATTTATACTATGCTTTATAGTTATTGTTTATGTAATTCTTAAAACGAAAAGAGGGCATTGTTGGGGCAATGTACCGTCTCATGTAGTAATAGTATAAGTATACTAGACTTATAGAGGGTATCGCTTGCAATTATGCAATGAAGGAATTGCGCAATGCACGCCCATGGTGTTATGACATGTACATTAATCACTACTCATTGATTGATCAGCTCTGTACCTTGTTTATTGAACAACTCCTCAATGAGGCGATGTGTTCAATAAAATATACAAATATATAGTCTATTCAACACCATCAAATGGCTACCTATAGCCATTTAAATAGAGAATAGATCTACCGGTATTCCCTATGAATGCAACAAAAGATTCTTATTGAACAATATGAGGGGTGGCAACATTATTATTAATCTCTCAATGTGGCGGAACACGACACAATGGATTACAAAGTATAGAGGCTATCCTATCCATCTAGACATGTATAGCCTATTAAAAGTACCTGTTTTCCATTTTCTATTTCTATCGATTTTGAATGATTGCCATAATAGGCAATAGTCCCGAGGTGAGAGTTCCCCATCCATAACAAATGCACCAGTGTTCACAATTCCTCAATGTAAAGCGTGCCTAATAGACTGATATTGGCCTAGGCATGGTATGCCAATACTAAAAACAGGTGTGCTGCTTTTATTAAAAGGCAGGATATTAGCGCTAGACCTGCCGCCAGGGAATATGGGGGACATACAGTTCCACAGCTATTGTCAACTTAAGCATCCTAGTCCCTAATATCTGTCACATCGGAAGAAGAAAGTGCATGGTCTGTCATAAATTATAGGGCCCCGATAAAGATTTACTTCCTAAAACTATAGATTATAAAAAGTATGGTTTCATAACCATTCCTAATTATATGAAACAATAATTACTTTTACCTAACATTTTTCAGTTATAAAGGGTATGTATGATCACTGCATTCTTAATAAGCTATGATATGAATGAATGAATGAATGAATGAATGAATGAATGAATGAATGAACAAAGGTTCACATGTTGCGGTCTGTTGATAGGGTTATTTAACAAGTTGACCAAGGGGCCGTATTCCACGAGGCCGTAGTCAGAGCGGAATGCGGCCCCTTGGTCAACAAGTAAAATAACCCCGCCAACAGACTAAAATGAGTGCTCCTTTTTGTTTCTTTTTTTCCTTTTTTGATTCAAATAAGATTATTACAGGGGGAGGGCTTAATTAGCTGAATGGGCTTATTTCTACGCCATTCAAATATAAACAATCCACCATTTTGATGATGTCACAGGGCCTTGAAATATGGCCAGGGGTTATTTCACAGGGGGAGTGAAATACAGCGGTCCTTAGTTAAACCAATGGCACTGCCATATTTAAAAATGGGGGCACAGAAATTGCAAGTAGTGAATTTTTATAAATATATAGGTGTCACTCTTGATTCTGAACTAACACTGTCTAAATTTGCTGATGACATTAACAGGAAAATTATACACAGCATTTTTAAGTTTGCAAATCTCAGGTTCATGATGGATGAATACACAGCGATAACCATTTACAAACAAACAATTCTCCCTTTTGCTGATTATTGTTCATTCATCCTGGACTCAGCTAGCAAACTGGACATAATTAATAGGGTTCACATTTTACAAAACCAGGCTTTAAGAATTTGTTTAAGATGCAAGATGAGAGATGAAACTGTAGAAGGGTTACATTATCGTTGTGAAATTCCTAAGTTGTTAAACCGGAGAAAAGAATTGTTAACATCACTTATGTTTAGAAAATCCAAAATGATGCTTAACTCCCACTCAGTTGCATGTACAAGAAGCGCTGATAAATTTAATTTCTCTTTGAAAAGACCAAGATTGGGTTTTTATGCCAAATCCCCATACTATCGTGGAGTAGGTTTGTGGAATGAATTAAGTAAAGAAGTACAGTATTTAATTTAAAAAGATTTGTTTAAGAGAAAAATCAAGGTGCATTCCAACACATTTATGAAAGGTAAAAGAAAACAATACTTGAATAGCAGAGAATATATAAATAGACAGAGGAGAATCAGAGCGAGAAATGATGTACTGGTAAATGCATGACCTTCTTTTATGCTAGCCTAGTTGCTATTTGTAATTATACTGAGTGCTAGTAAGTTCAGTGGACTTCTAGTCTAGTATCATTATTGATGACTATCTAATTACATTGTGTAAATAGAATTACCGTGCTAATGTGCCTATTGATTCAAACTTTAACTGTATTTCTAGTCTAGTATCAATATATGTAACTGTCTAATTTACATTAAGCTTACATAATTCACCCTACTGATGCACTGATTGACTCATACCATATCTATACTTAGTTCCTCCATTACTAATAATTCACAATCACATTACTTCAGTTAAATCCATCTCATTATGTATAATAATTGAGCCTATGTACTACTTCTATGGCAATATATGCATGCTCCAAGATATTATTACTGCCCTCACAAAGTCACAACAACAGCGAGTACTAATTTATTAATTGGTGCTTGTGCATTTGTAAATTGCTGCATATTACATTGTTAATTTTTCTTTAGGTCTGACCCGCCGTATCTAATTGTTACTCATGATATAGTATTTAAGGATTATTTAGATTGACATAGCTTGCAATGTGTCTTTCAAAAGATCTTTATACTATCTATGAAAATGTTACGTTGCACGCACGAAGGAGAAATATATTTAACTTGTAAATCACAATGTGAATGTCAAATAAAGTAATTAAAAAAAGAAAATTCATAAAAAAATAAATGCCCATCTATATTGGTTCATATTGATTTTCAATTTTTTATTTTTTATGTCATATGAAATACCTCTGTAAATAATTGCAGCCATATCAGTGTACTGACTGTTTTGTTACGGTTCATCACCCACGGATCAGGTCTTCAGTAGAAGTGGGAGTGATCTCCCCATCATGTAGATACACGTCTAGACACAACTATTCTCTGAGTACTCGCAGGGCGTTGCAGGGAGTACATCTGGTAATAGCAGCTGAACCGGTAAGGATGAGAACATCTAAAGCCCATTTTCTGATTTATAGGTCCTACCGTCGGTAGACCCACTAATGATTGGGCGATGGTACTGTCAGCAGGTCTATCAGTAGAGTTAAGGGAAAATCAGAAATATGCAGGCTTGTAGAATAGGTCTACCGTTGGCACCCACATCTGTCGATGGAGGTGGCGATGGCTCCAAGGTGCAAGTTATTTGGGTGTATATCAGGCGCTAGGACAGCCAAAACGGCTAGTGGAAAATGGGCCTAAGGCAGGGAAGTTCAAAAATATAGGAAAAGAATTGATAGACCGTGGGGAACATCCTAAGTTATTGACAAATATGAACACTTCTGCAAACGTCTCTATATTTCAGATTTTCCCATTTGTTATTCCCTACATGGAAAATGGTACCTCAAAGATAAAGGGCTACTGTGGTGAAATCCTCCAAGCTCTCGTGGAGCGATTTCATTTCAAGTAAGTTTTATACTCTTGGGATCTGGTGTAACAAACTCTTCTGTACCCGGTGAGGGCCATAATGAAATACTAGGTACTGAATGAAGGCACAGACATTGAGAAACACAGTATTTGAGTTTGTAAAAGTACTTATTTCATAAATGATGGTCACAGATACAATTATAATACATCAAGTGCACATTTGCTATGGTAGTTCCAGTTACTGGTTGTAGGATATAATAATACGGGTTGTCCAGAAAGTATACAGTATATTGACTAATTCATATGCAGGCTTATAGATAGGGGTTGTTGCCATTAGTGTCAAACAAAATGGTATCAGCTATAAACATGATCTGTCATCAATCAAGGATGTACAACATAGTGAGCAGCATAATATATAACAAGTGGTTAATAATATAAGTCATAGGAATAGGCTAACACAGCCATTCAATGCAATCAACGCATGTAGCTTCAGTGCCACCTGGCGGCGAGTGCTTGTATCTGTTTATAACCCATAGTTAAGCATTGGAAGAAGATGCTGCTGAGAATAAGAGAGTTACCTCGGTGATTGAGTCCGAAATTCCCATTGGAGAGTCACTGTGATTCTATTTCTTTTGTCTGTGCAGCTATACCATAGTGAGGTCCATTGATGGGACCTGGGGTGCCAGGGATGAGAAAACAAAGAAATGGAATGGTTTGGTAGGAATGCTTATTCGAAGGGTAAGTGGATATAAACCCCTATAGGCTGTGTCTCACGAACTTGGGCAAATGTTTTAGTCTAGGACCGGGTGCAATGTATGACCAGGTGCAATCTATGACCAGGTGCAATTTAGGGCAGATGTAGATAGGAATTGAAATATAATGAGTGATATAAAGTCTTAAAATACCCTTAACATTTTCCACCATTTACATCTTCATCTGCCCTAAATAAATCAGTTTTTTTCAACCCGGTCAAAGATTGCACCTGGTCATGGATTGCACCCAATCATAGATGAAAACATTGGCCCAAGTTTGTGAGACACAGCCTATACATGTATAAATGACATTGTCTTGTATTCAGGAGGAGACACCTTGTGAGATTTATCAATTTCATTTTGTATACATACATCTATTTCCTAGATCATACAGTTTTTTCTCTTTAATGTGATACAATGCAAATAGTTTATCTCTGTCTCTGTCTGTCTGTCTGTCTGTCTGTCTGTCTGTCTGTCTGTCTGTCTGTCTGTCTCTCTCTCTCTCTCTCTCTCTCTCTCTCTCTCTCTCTCTCTCTCTCTCTCTAGCTCACTGTCTCTCTCTCTCTCTAATGTCTCATACGGTCTCATAGATTATAAATCATTGATGTGATTCTAATTCACTATTTCCCAGCAAGCAGACATGGTGCTAACAGGTCTTACTATCAGCAAAGCCAGGTCAGAAGTGGTCGACTTCAGCTTCCCCTTTTGGGAGGCGCCCTCGGCCGTTATTGTTCGAACGTGGGATAAAAAAGAATCTTACTTCTACAAGTCCTTTCAGGGCCAGGTAACAATACTAATTGTTAGAAATATGTTTTTAGATACCGCTTTACCACTTGACATAGATCTGTGTATCTGTATGTTTTTTGTTGTTCTAGAGACAAAAATTCACTGCACAACCCTACTCTCCCCCTTTAAAGTGTATATGGTCTGCTAGAGATGCAACAAGGGACGAACTTGCCAAGCGACTAGATGCCAACGATTTTACCTGTAATCTTAAAAATCCATTTTCCGATAATCTTAATGATTCCCCCGTTTTCTCTAGATGGCACCACTGTAAATCTGTAAGTCTGAATGTCCTTTCCTCTAGTCTTAATCATCCCATCCTTTAGAGGTAAATGGGTTCAATTATAGTTCTGTTACAGTTTCGAAAGGTGTTGCCATATAAAGGATAGGCCTGGAAACTGATTGAGATGCCTGGAGAAGTGGGCTTTATATGATTACAGGTAAAATGGGTGGCGTCTAGTCACTTGGCAAGTGCATCCCCATGTGTGCTAGAGATGCAACCGTGCACTGTGTGTCCTTCATAAACTAATTCAAAGGTGTGTTTACTGTGTCTATTATAGGTGTGGCTTGTGACTTGTGCCTGCTTTGCAGCAACTACAATTTTCACTTGGCTCTTTGACACATTGTCTACAAAAGTCAACAAGGCTTCCCTTGGTTCTTCAGTGTCTTACACGTTCATGGAAATCCTGTTGGTGATGTTTTCAACAACACTTCTAAAAGGTAAGAGGCTTAATTAATTTGATGAGCACAATTCTTAGTGGGATGATAGATATACACATTTTACATGATAGATATCATTCTGAAGGGGAATAATGTTCCATGTTATATAATATACTTTACCTAGTTATTATTTTGATAAAAATGTTATGCTACTCATCATAAATATGCCAAATGCAATGAAGAATCTGATTTACATTTGCAATTCACATCATAAATTGGATCACAATTAGAAAGGTAATACATATATATACTAATTATTTGCACATATATTAATTGGCACACTGTTAAGCCATAACAAATAAAATATTGTACAATGTTCTGTCATGATGTGTAACAGTGACACAAAATCACACATTATGAGCATAGAAATGTGCTGGATTTCTCCCAAACATTACAGGAGAGCAGTCTGTGCTGAAGGGCCGGGCTGTCCGGGTGCTCTGGGTTAGTTTCTGGCTGGTATCCCTGGTCATAGTGACCTCCTACACTGGAAACCTGGTGGCTGCACTGACTTCTAAGGACATCAGACTGCCCTTTAGGACCCTGGAGGAACTGGCTGAGGACACTGAGTACAGCTTACAGGTACCAAGAGGTGCTGTACATATGAACCTCTTACAGGTAAGATTCTCATAATTTCCTCCAGGTTTTCAATCTCGATACCAGTGAAGATTTCAGGGCTTATTCAAGGGTAGAAACCATTTTTTTCAGCTGTGGGCCACCTGGGCCTGTAGTTCCAGAAATCTATGGGTAGGTCTAAATTCTGTATTGGGTGACATAATTATTCAGAGTAATTGTGATTTTCTCTTTCTAATGATATATGACATTTTAAAGCATAAGCCTATGGATGGATCTTGCATCTACATTCGTACCATCTGATATCACGGAATAGCCTAGTGGTTTTTCAGTCCAGTGGTTTCAGGAGATAATTCAAAGGGAATATCAAATAAAACACGGTAGTAAAGTTATTTCTCTTTCAGGAGGCACAAACTGGTGTTTTTGCCAGATTGTGGCAAAAGATTCTCTCCAGGAACTCCACAGTAAAGAATGGTAGATTGGGGGTTCTAAACCTCATCAACAGCCCCCAGCCCATAGCACACACAGGTGGGTTTCTTCATGTACAATTACTGAGGTAATTAAGTTTGATTGACTAAAACTACTGCAGACATATTTCCATCTATTACCCCCACTGCACCTTTGCATTTTGTATCTGGTCAGTTACTTGGAGCATAAAAGTATGTTGTACAAAGATACATGGAATATTTAAAAGGATATTTGTATTCAATCAGTCATAAAATTTAGTATCAGTTGGATGGGTTTCCTTTCCAAGGGCAATCAGTATAATATATAGGAGATGGGGGTCAATCAATTGTTATCCATGGGTAATAATAGGTTAAAAAGGGATCCAATGTAGACCAACCATGGTCTTTTCTAGTGTATCTTCAATTGGAGAATAAAATTGTGCTTGATTTTATTCCAAACTAAGCATATATATATTAGACAATTAGATTAAATTTGAGCAAAATCGGAAGGAATGAATGGTAATGGAATAGATATGAATGTAGGTATGTTATTTAGAAACATTCTGACCCATTTTCAGGTAAATCTATCTTTGAGTCCCTATCACCAGATGTACTAATTTTAATGTATTAAAAACCAGGTGACAAAACAGCCATAGTACAGCAGCTGTACCAGTTAGGTCGCTGTGACTGGACTCTGATACCCGAGGAGTATCTACCATCCGGCTACGGCATGGCACTACCAAAAGGGACTCCATACGAGAAATTGTTCTCAAAAGAGTAGGTGCAAATAGCTAATCTTTATTCTTTCAACGAAGAATTGAATGAGCAGACAATTGAGAAATCAAACAACTTTTTCGCAAACAGGAGTATCCAATCAAACCTATCATAGTTGAGTGCTCCCCTGCCCTTTCCTTTTGCATGTATGCACATGATAATGTTATATGTATAAAATATATAGCTATACTAATCCTTACTCAAGTCTACTGTGGACAATCATGAGCAGAATCAAAAGGCATATCACCATTCCAGAGTATTTTATAACAAAAGGCCATACTTCTTTTTTAATTTGGGTTACGGAATCAAAACGGCTATTGACAGTTTGAACTGTCAATAGTGGAAAATATTTCCACTATTGACAGTTCACACTGTCAACAGTGGAAATTATTCTTGTTATTGACAGTTCCTCATGCGAACTGTCAATAGTGGAATATTTCTGCCTTATTGACAGTTCCCACTGACATTACAGTCAAAAAGTTTTTTTGTGGCAAAATATTTTTTTTCACCAAAAGTTTTTTTTTGACAAAAGTTTTTTTTCACCTAAAGTGTTATTTTTGTTGCCAAAAGTTTGGCCACAGAGTCTGTTTTGCCCTCCAAATCTGTTTTGCCCTCCAAATCTGTTTTGCACCCTAAATCGGTTTTGTACCCAAAATCGGTTTTGCACCCAAAATCGGTTTTGCACCCAAAATCGATTTTCCATCAAAATCGATTTTCCATCAAAATCGATTTTCCATCAAAATCGATTTTTCCATCAAAGTCGATTTTTCCATCAAAGTCGATTTTTCCATCAAAGTCGATTTTTCCATCAAAGTCGATTTTTCCATCAAAGTCGATTTTCCATCAAAGTCGATTTTTCCATCACAGTCGATTTTTCCATCAAAGTCGATTTTTCCATCAAAATCGATTTCAGGTTTGTGGCAGTAATGGTAAGGAACTGTCAATAAGAGAAGAGATTCCCACTATTGACAGTTCGCTGAAGAACTGTCAATAACAGTACAATTTATCACTATTGACAGTTTGAATTGTCAATAAGAGAGAAATATCCCACTATTGACAGTTTGAACTGTCAATAAGGCCAATGTTTTCCACTATTGACAGTTTGAACTGTCAATAGCTAGATTAAGGTGGGCCGGCTATTGACAGTGCAAACTGTCAATAGTAGAAATCAATCTTCTTATTGACAGTTCCAACTGTCAATTACAGAATAAGATTCGCTTATTGACAGTTCCAACTGTCAATACCAGGATACGATTCTCTTATTGACAGTTCACACTGGCAATAACAGATTAATTTTCTCTTATTGACAGTTCCTTTTTGGAACTGTCAATAAGAGAATCCTTTTTCCCTTGTTGACAGTTCAAACTGTCAATAAGGGAATTATATCCTGTTATTGACAGTTCGAACTGTCAATAAGGGAATCTTATTCTGTTATTGACAGTTCAAACTGTCAATAGTCACGGCCTTACGGAATCCTCAAAAAAACGCATACCCAGGGGGCCAAGAGGTCATATTAGGGGGTTGGGGTGTTGGGTCTGCTGTGTAAGGTTGGTGTATTTTTTCAATAACTAGGACCTATACTGAGTTGATTCTATGTGGACAACCTTCCTGGAAATCCACACAGGCCGTACGGCAGCCATTTTGAATTCCCGGCGGGGTGAACACATATAATCTATAAATATGGTTATCTCTGCTTCTAATTAACATAGAGACACAAAATTAGATTCAAAATATACATTTTGGAGGTCAAGGAATGCAATGGAATAGTTTTTGAAAAGGTCAGTGGTGGCCATTTTGAATTATTAATGAGATTCTCTATAAAACGGGTCTTAATTGTCACTAATATCATTGTAAGTTGTAATTGATGCGTAATAGACATATAATTAGGTTACATTTAAATACATATCAAGTAAATGAATATTTGATACTATTTCTAGGAAAACTGTTGCAGCCATCCTGAATTTTAATGAAGGGTCAGTGATTTGATTATATCCACGAATCACATGCACTTGCCTTATTGCACTGATAACTCTTCTTCTACAGAGGGACAAACCTTTAGATTCATAGGTTTTATTATGCATTTATTTCAGCAATACTCAAAAGCCATTTCCCCTACACAGCATCAAGGGAAATGGCTGGAGTGTCTTTCAGAAGCAGGCAATATGCTGTCCGGAGGGTTCGGATTACTCATGCCTTGGTGATAAACGCGCAAGGGGGTATCACTCGGGTGATCATGCTCCCCTCTGTACCATACCAATCCAGTAACGTGGGATACAGTCTATCTGATGTAACAGGGGATGTAGCTCAGTGGTAGAGCACCCACTTGGGAGTGGGAGGCCCGCGTTCGAGTCCCGGTATCTCCAAGAAACATCATTTGTGGAGAAACTGTGTCCCTCACACTGTCATATATTGTCATAGTAGGATTCCACAAATTTAGATATGGTGTCTTCTTACCATTAGTCAAATGAAACTGTTGCCAGATGAGGCACCTGAAGTCCATAAAAGATTTCTTCTACATGGGAATCTCACAGGAAGGCACGATGGTGTGTCAGCAGACATGCCTCTAGAGCAAACATATAATGCAGGTGTGAAGGAGAGATCCTAAGGATTGAGTGGCATTACTCTGAAACCAGCAGTCACAACCAAGCGGTTATACACAAAGCCAATTGTGAACTTAAGGATGCGCCGCACATGACTTCAACAGTAGAAATGCACCATGAAGCTGGCAGTTCAGCAAATGCATGGCACTGTTGAGTTGTCTTGAAAAACTTCCTGGCTTGTCCTAAGCTATCCACCTTTGAAACTAGCACAAACAAGAAGAAGACCAAAGGAGCCACACTTCATAGTTTATCTCAGTTATTTGCCAGTGGGGATGAAGTTGACATAAAGGAATTAGTCTGAGGCATGTGAGAAATGTGAGAAATACCACCCTTTCTCTTTAAGGATGAAATCAGACTGAGACGTGGCAATAAAGCTACACTGATTGCTACAGTAAGTTCTGATTTATCATTTTAGGATGTGAGACCAACTGCTGTTGTCATTATTGATGCTATGCACATGATACAAAGATGGTAATTGTTGAAAGGAGAAACTTTTGATGACATCTCAAAACGATATCATCTCTTTTGCGAATTTCCCCATGGTACAGAAAGTGTTTGGGAAGCATTGACCATTTAAGGACAGCATAATGCCTTAATGCATCATGCCATAATGCCTTAATGCATCATGCCTTGGTTGTCATATTACATGAATGCAGCTCTGGCAAGTGACTTACCAAGGCTGCATTCAAGCATCATGCCGACCCTAAGGGGTTTAGACATCCCCGAAGGGGCAGCATGATGCACCAATGCAGCATGAGGGAGTTAGTTGCCATGGCTGCATTGGTGCATCATGACGACAAATGTCATCTTTTAGCGACATTCGTCATTAAAGGGTTAAAGAGTTTTATCTCTCAGATGGATTCAAGAATGAGTAGAAGACCGAGGTTGTAACTAAAACAGATACACAGGTTGTCTCACAATTATAATCCAACCATGAGGAGGCTGACACTAGGATGCTCCTGCATGCAAGTGTTAGTGCTGTATCTCTAGGCGTTGAGTGTATCTATTTTACAAACAAATGTTTGTGCATCAAAGAGTTGTTGGTCAAGAATGAATCCGGTGCATAATTAATGATCCACACATCCAAAAGGTGAAACACTTTGGGAAAGAAATGTCAGCTTTTGCCATCCCGTCATGCCCTTCAAAAAGGATGACAGTAATTATATCTACAATCTTGGAGAGGAAGTGATGTGGATAGCACACTAACATGTAGACTGCACTTTGCTGGCAGAATTTGCATTTGCAGATGATTTGCCAAAACAAGCACAAGACCACACAGATGATAAATATGAAGCGGCCAGACAAATTGTCCTAGGAACTTGCAAATTATTTCTGTTCTGACAAGTCTGAGAGCCCACAAATTTCTCAATGAAACAGGTCTAGGGGTATGATATTATCTGCCTTATCTCCATACACGGTATTTCCGAGTAGCACCTATTTCTATACTAGACTTTTGCCTTGAGCTAGGACACACAGTTCCTGAAAGAGGACTCGGGTCCTCTCCTGGTTACCGTGTGCTGCTCTTAGGTGGGAAGCCCTACCTCACCTGTCCACGTGACCAAGGCAGGCGGTTATAATAGACCCGTCTGTTTACTCTAGAGGGCAGTCAGTGCAGGCCCGACTGATGGTGAACTTCCTATAGTGCTGATAAGATTGTATACTATTGCTATACTGATTGTTGTCAGAAGCGTGACTACTTCTATTCCATTGTGAATAAAGTGTATTATATTCTCGTACATGGAAACTGTTGTTCCTTGTTATTCTTTAATTAGAGTGAACACAAACCACCACACTGGGATCATGCCCATGTCTTCATGGCATGCCAACCTCCAAACCATGGTTAGCTGCAAATACAAAGTGATGTTTAAGGAACTGCTCTTGCTGGAAAAAAATTGGTCATGCTACATCGCAAGTACTTCTTCAGACCAGAAAGATTGAATATTATAAGCAGTCCTTGTCCTGCAGTATAAATTGTTTCACCTTTCCATCTCTCTCTAGCAATGGTTCTTAGATCAGTTATGGGTATCTATCATTTGAAGCTCCCATAGTATAGGCTGTCATGAAAATATAAAACAGAATGGGACCAAACAAAAACCACTTAAACTGTTTTAAATGGTGATGTTTCATATAAGCAATAGATGATGCTTTTAGCTTCTCAGAAACATCCTTCAATTTCAAAATAGCCATCCCCTTATCATAATAATTAACTATGACTTCATAATTACATAATAGAGCCTATAAATCTAAAGGTTTGTCTCAGTGTACAGTTATCAGTGCAAGGCCAATGCTTGTAATCTCAGGATATAGCAGCTACCACACACTGTTTTTGTCACTTACCCCTGTCAAAATTAAAGATGGCTGCCAACAATTTTCCTAGAAATAGTATCATTGATTCATTTACCTAATGTGTATATTAATTTAACCTAATGATACGTCTTTAATGTGTCATTTACAATTTACAACAATATTAGTGACAATTGAGACCCATTTTATAGATGATCTCATTAATAATTCAAAATGGCCGCCACTGACCTTTTCAAAAACTGTTCCATTGCATTCCTTGACCTCCAAAATGTATATTTTGAATCTAATTTTGTGTCTCTATGTTAATTAGAAGCAGAGATAACCATATTTATAGATTATCTATGTGTTCACCCCGCCGGAAATTCAAAATGGCCGCCGTACGGCCTGTGTGGATTTCCAGAAAGGTTGTCCACATAGAATCAACTCAGTATAGGTCCTAGTTATTGAAAAAATACACCAACCTTACACAGCAGATCCAACACCCCTAACCCCCCCCCCCCTGGCCCCCTGGGTAGCACAGAGGACGAAAAAAAAGAAATAAAAAATATAATAAAAGTTGGCCCACGGGTGTTATATTTATTTGTTGTAAGCAATGTTTCGATATCCCAATAACAGAGGGGAAAATAAAAGGAAGATCCACAAAAGAATGGACGATCCAGTAATAGAAATACAATATTTTCTAGGTGAACAGAAACATTGAAAAAAAAAGACTTCAAAAATTAGGAAAATTTGAATCCTCAATTCACATAAATGATTGTGATTGTTGATTGTTGTTTTCCTGTTGATTTTAGCTTTCCATTGGTATATTGCACTACACTTTTTCTTTATCTTGTTTTCTCTGGAATAGATATCGGAGGGAATAAAAAAAGTGTAAATTCAAAATTTTATTTTAATTCTGATTTATGCCTTTACTAGTGTGGCATAATAAAAAAAGGTGTGGTCTTACAAAGTGTAGATATTTTGTCAAATATTCGATACTGTAGGCAGTTTGTGAGCCATAGACGCCTTCATACTGTAGAAAAGTTGGTCCATGAATATAAAATAATCTTTTCATCTCAAACTGCAGATTGATGTCTATGGCTCAGCATGGACTATACAAACATTGGAAGCAGAAGAACTTTCTCCAGTCCCAGTGTGAACAATCTAAAAACTATGGGTCTGCTTCCATAACAGTCTCACACATACAACTCTTCTTCTTCATCATCATTGGCTGCCTTGGAGTGTCACTCATCATTCTGTTTGTGGAAATAATGCTCGGACAAACAAGCATGAATATATGTACTACAAAACAGACCTAGTATAGCACCAAACCACCAGGTGGCCACTGACCCTGGCTAGTGGATGAAGTTGCACCCTGTGCTATGAGTTGCTATGATCTGGATATTTAACATATTATTCTGATGATATAAAGTGATAACCAATATATGCAATGTCTTTATAAACACATATAAGATTTGGAGAGGAAACATACACAAAATAAAAAATCTGGAGAATGAATTATGTGTAGAGGTTTATATTGTTCAATGACCCTGCTAAGCCTCTATTACTGGGGGGAACACCACTACAAGGACACCTGGTGGTGAAATTAGGAACTAAAGGGCACAAGTCTTGGTCTCCAGCTCAGCATACCTTAAGAAAACCCAAATTACAGTAATATTACAGCATGTGGCTATTAATCAATGTTACAGCAACAATTAATCTCTCCTCTTTGTGCCCCTTGGCTCCCCCTTTACTTTGGTGGTTTTGGTGGATCCCCAGCCTCAGCCTATTGTCAGTTCATCTTTCCAGTGTAATTACAAAGGTTGAGTTTTGCAACACCCTGCCCATGTCTTTTTCACAGGGCCCGAGGACACATAAACACTTTAACCCTTTAAGGACTGCATAGTGCTTTGATACCCTTTGGTTCCATGATAAAGTTCTGATTGGTGTTGCATTCAATTATGTCTGGGTATATGTAGAACTTGAAATTACCGATGCAACTTTTCATAGTTTCACTGAAAACCCAGAGGAACGTTCCTAGTCATTATGACGACCTAAGTTGTCATAATGACTATGAATGGAAAGTGATCTGGAGAACGGTGTATGAATGTAGTCTCTAATTAGTTCACCTCCTAATGAGAGACATCCCTTTCAAATACTTTTGGTTTACTCTTGATTAAACTAAGTAGCTTTACTTGTTATAAATAAGTTGTGTATGGGTGAGAATGATGGCCTTGAAGGTATAAAGACTACTCTGCTCCCTGTCACCAGTTTATATCTCATGACAGAAAATTTACTTCAATCCATTTCCCCTGGGTGGCAGCACTTGACAGGGCATGTGCCATGTGCAACACCCAGATATACCCTAGGTTGTCCCAAAGACTACCCAATAGTGTTGAGAGTTGTCATTGCTGATGACTTTAGGTCTTCAAATTTACAATACATAAAACAACAACCTTAAGGTAGTCATTCTGACGACCCAATCCATGTGACAACCTAAGGTCGTCATTATGACAACTTTGGTCTATATGGATCAGATATGACTACCTTAGGGCGTCACAATGATGACCTAAGGTCGTCACCTTGACCACCTAAAGTTGTCAATTTTGGCGACACTAAGGACGACACTGCTGTGAAATGACAAGAACAAAGGATTAAAAGAATGGTTTGTTTCACAACGACCAGTGCTGCTGTAGTGGAGTCCAGGTTTTAGCCTAAAACTCATTGAAATGGAGAAGACTCAGGTGAGTTGGTCAGTACTTACCAACTGACCTAGGTTGCTTGTATAGGGACGGAGAGATTGGTCATAAAGGGAGCCAAAGAATATGAGTGCACCTGCCAAAAGCACAGTTCCAGAAGGGGTAACAGACGCTCGTCTAGACATACTCCATTGGGAACATGGACGAGAAATGACATCCACTAGTGCGTTACAGACAGCCAAATGAGAATACACAATGGATTCCCCACCCAGACGGTGGACATTAAAGATGGTATATCAGCTAATAGACTTCCCAAACCTTTTCTTCAAAATGGATATCACTTCTATGCCATGGGTTCCATTATCATTTCAGCTGATAAACAGTGCAACATATTTGTCTATTGATACATAATTTGAGATTGATAACAATGTACCTGATTTACCTCACTGACTCAGGCTCTCCCTCAGGACAGTATTGGGGGAACTAATCTGATAGAGAATGCACTGAGCCATGCAGTATCAACACATAGGGAGTTTTAGTGTCGACCTACAGTAAAAAGTATTGCACTGCAAGTGCTCATCTTATAGACTAAGACACTGCCAAAGATTTTAAAAGTTAGGGAAGACGTATGGGATAGGATATACAATAGTAATATGATGAAACTAAAAAATCTCTAAACATTTAGCTGACACACCATCTTTAAGTCCCCCACTGCTGTAATGTTAGTACACTGATAATCCATAGGTTGAAAGGGTTAGTCAGTACAGACTAACCCAGGTTGGTCATATGAGTGATAGTCACAATGGCAAAGTTATATTCAAAAATGATCAAGGGGTAAGTCAGTAGTGGCTAACTTAGGTCCACCATTGGTGTGTTGTATTTGTATACCACTAGTTGGGGCCACCTGTGATGACCACTCAGTGGCTCCCCCTGGAACTAAAAAGACTAAGGTGGGTTGGTCAGTAGTGACCAACCTGACAATAATAACTAATCTAGGTTGGTCGTATAGGGAACCAAAAAAAGACTAACTAGGTTAGGCACTAGTGACCGAAAGGTGGGGCGTATAAGGAGCCTAGGAATATCAGTGTAGTGGAGTCCGGGCTTTAGCCTAAAACTCATTGAAATGGAGAAGACTCAGGTGAGTTGGTCAGTACTTACCAACTGACCTAGGTTGGTTGTATAGGGACGGAGAGATTGGTCATAAAGGGAGCCAAAGAAAATCAGTGCACCTGACCAAAGCACAGTACACTGAAAATCCATAGATTGAAAGGGTTAGTCAGTACAGACTAACCCAGGTTGTCATATGAGTGTTAGTCACAATGGCAAAGTTATATTCAAAAATGACCAAGGGGTCAGTCAGTAGTGGATAACCTAGGTCTATCATTGGTGTGTTGTATTTGTATGCCACTAGTTGGGGCCACCTGTGATGACCACTCAGTGGCTCCCCCTGGAACTAAAAAGACTAAGGTGGGTTGGTCAGTAGTGACCAACCTGGCACTAATAACTAATCTAGGTTGGTGGTATAGGGAACCAAAAAATGACTAACTAGGTTGGGCACTAGTGACTGAGAGGTGGGGCATATAAGGAGCCTAGGAATATCAGTGTAGTGGAGTCCGGGCTTTAGCCTAAAACTCATTGAAATGGAGAAGACTCAGGTGGGTTGGTCAGTACTTACCAACTGACCTAGGTTGGTTGTATAGGGACGGAGAGATTGGTCATAAAGGGAGCCAAAGAATATCAAAGAGCACCTGACAAAAGAGTTACAGAAGGGGTTACAGACGCTCGTCGAGACATACTCCATTGGGAACGTGGACAAGAAATGACATCCACTGCGTTACAGACAGCCAAATGACAATACACAATGGATTCCCCACCCAGACGGTGGATATTAAAGATGGTATCTCAGCTAATAGACTTCCCAGACCTTTTCTTCAAAATGGATATCACTTCAATGCCATGGGTCCCATTATCATTTTAGCTGATAAACAGTGCAACATAATTGTCTATTGATACATAATTTGAAATTGATGACAATGTACCTGATTTACCTCACTGGCTCAGGCTCTCCCCCAGGACAGTATTGGGGGAACTAATCTGATAGAGAATGCATTGAGCCATGCAGTATTAACACATAGGGAGTTTTAGTGTCGACCTACAGTAAAATGTATTGCACTGCATGTGCTCATCTTATAGACTAAGACACTGCCAATGATTTTAAAAGTTAGGGAAGACGTATGGGATAGGATATACAAGAGTAATATGATGAAACTAAAAAATCTCTAAACATTTAGCTGACACACCATCTTTAAGTCCCTCACTGCTGTAATGTTAGTGCACTGAAAATCCATAGGTTGAAAGGGTTAGTCAGTACAGACTAACCCAGGTTGGTCATATGAGTGATAGTCACAATGGCAAAGTTATGTTCAAAAATGACCAAGGGGTCAGTCAGTAGTGGCTAACTTAGGTCCACCATTGGTGTGTTGTATTTGTATACCACTAGTTGGGGCCACCTGTGATGACCACTCAGTGGCTCCCCCTGGAACTAAAAAGACTAAGGTGGGTTGGTCAGTAGTGACCAACCTGACAATAATAACTAATCTAGGTTGGTCGTATAGGGAACCAAAAAAAGACTAACTAGGTTAGGCACTAGTGACCGAAAGGTGGGGCGTATAAGGAGCCTAGGAATATCAGTGTAGTGGAGTCCGGGCTTTAGCCTAAAACTCATTGAAATGGAGAAGACTCAGGTGAGTTGGTCAGTACTTACCAACTGACCTAGGTTGGTTGTATAGGGACGGAGAGATTGGTCATAAAGGGAGCCAAAGAAAATCAGTGCACCTGACCAAAGCACAGTACACTGAAAATCCATAGATTGAAAGGGTTAGTCAGTACAGACTAACCCAGGTTGTCATATGAGTGTTAGTCACAATGGCAAAGTTATATTCAAAAATGACCAAGGGGTCAGTCAGTAGTGGATAACCTAGGTCCATCATTGGTGTGTTGTATTTGTATGCCACTAGTTGGGGCCACCTGTGATGACCACTCAGTGGCTCCCCCTGGAACTAAAAAGACTAAGGTGGGTTGGTCAGTAGTGACCAACCTGGCACTAATAACTAATCTAGGTTGGTGGTATAGGGAACCAAAAAATGACTAACTAGGTTGGGCACTAGTGACTGAGAGGTGGGGCATATAAGGAGCCTAGGAATATCAGTGTAGTGGAGTCCGGGCTTTAGCCTAAAACTCATTGAAATGGAGAAGACTCAGGTGGGTTGGTCAGTACTTACCAACTGACCTAGGTTGGTTGTATAGGGACGGAGAGATTGGTCATAAAGGGAGCCAAAGAATATCAAAGAGCACCTGACAAAAGAGTTACAGAAGGGGTTACAGACGCTCGTCGAGACATACTCCATTGGGAACGTGGACAAGAAATGACATCCACTGCGTTACAGACAGCCAAATGACAATACACAATGGATTCCCCACCCAGACGGTGGATATTAAAGATGGTATCTCAGCTAATAGACTTCCCAGACCTTTTCTTCAAAATGGATATCACTTCAATGCCATGGGTCCCATTATCATTTTAGCTGATAAACAGTGCAACATAATTGTCTATTGATACATAATTTGAAATTGATGACAATGTACCTGATTTACCTCACTGGCTCAGGCTCTCCCCCAGGACAGTATTGGGGGAACTAATCTGATAGAGAATGCATTGAGCCATGCAGTATTAACACATAGGGAGTTTTAGTGTCGACCTACAGTAAAATGTATTGCACTGCATGTGCTCATCTTATAGACTAAGACACTGCCAATGATTTTAAAAGTTAGGGAAGACGTATGGGATAGGATATACAAGAGTAATATGATGAAACTAAAAAATCTCTAAACATTTAGCTGACACACCATCTTTAAGTCCCTCACTGCTGTAATGTTAGTGCACTGAAAATCCATAGGTTGAAAGGGTTAGTCAGTACAGACTAACCCAGGTTGGTCATATGAGTGTTAGTCACAATGGCAAAGTTATGTTCAAAAATGACCAAGGGGTCAGTCAGTAGTGGCTAACCTAGGTCCATCATTGGTGTGTTGTATTTGTATACCACTAGTTGGGGCCACCTGTGATGACCACTCAGTGGCCCCCCCATGGAACTAAAAGGACTAAGGTGGGTTGGTCAGTAGTGACCAACCTGACAATAATAACTAATCGAGGTTGGTCGTATAGGGAGCCAAAAAAAGACTAACTAGGTTAGGCACTAGTGACTGAGAGGTTGGGTGTATAGGGAGCCTGAGACTATCAGTGTGTTACATTCCCTATGACACAAGGTCACCAGGTTCCATCCCCAAATCAATATGGTCCACCATCATCCGTACTATAAGCTCCTTCATGCTATTGGAGTATAATATAACATATTCGTGCTGGTCTAAGCTTTAGCTTCACTAGTTTGATGGAAAACTTCCATTTATTTTACCCCTGATTCATAGATGGACATGAAAATTGCAGGTACTTAGCTACCGTAAATCCCCGTTTATAAGCCTAACTCGCGTATAAGCCACACCTAAACTGTAGGCCGATCCTATAAGCCACACCAAGGGCCTGATTATGGCGATCTTAATACTGTAGTATACATCTAAAAGCCTACATATAAGCTGCACCCCCACTGTGTGCTCATTATATAAGCCGCACCGGCAAATTAGCCGTGGCTTATACGCGAGGTATTACAGTAATACTTTTTAGTGAATGAATTAGCTATACAGTCAGTATACATTGTCTTGTCAGTATGATGATGCTGGCAAACTTTACATGTTTCCAAGAAACGTGGAACGGGATCTGCTTGACATTAATTATATTGTTGGTAAGGTTAGAATAACCCAAAACTGAGGAATTTAACACGTGTTGTTTTTTTCTCATGATGGGACAAAATGGTAATTCTATTACCCCCCTCCCCCCTCCATTACAAAGTCTGACCTCTCAATATTGATGTCCTATCTGCATCTCCCACACGCCTAGTTACCTGCCATGGTGGTTGTGTATGGTTAAGCAGAATAGTCGATGATCAGATTAGGATCCATAGACTTCAGTTCTAAAATTATAATGTAGTTCACATGAGGATTGGAAAAACCTGCAGAATCATACACAGAAAGAAGAAACAGCGTCAAAAGGCAGTCCATGTTGCCCCCAGAATGACTTCCCTCTTTAGGGGAGCCCAGGCTGCCTGTGACTCCCCTAGGTGACTCCCTGGCCTACCTAAGTGAGTCACCTGGGGAGTCACATAGTTTCCTGACCTAGGCTCCCCTAACGAGGGGAGTCATTCTGGAGGCAGCCTGGACTCCCTTTTGACGCTGTTTCTTCTCTCTGTGTAGATCATACATCACACATTATAACATTGATATCAGATCCCCTAATAAGAGCATACATATATGATATGCACCCCAGTTTATAGCCGCATCTGAGACGACTAATAACCCAAAATATCTCAATTTGTGAGCACAATTATGAATTTCTAGAAATCACATTGAATGCGGTAGAGGCTGTGTCTCATGAACTTGGGCCAATGTGTTTGTCTATGACCGGGTGCCGTCTATGACCGGGTGCCGTCTCTGACCGGCTATCTAAAAAAGTTGTTTGGAGGGATAAACTTCTTTTTTTTAAATATTTTTTTTATGCCGAAGTGGTGGCGTAGCCACCTGGTGGTGCCGCCAGGCACCACCAGAACGAGGTATATGATGTTTGCACTTTACCAGAAGTCAGAACGGGCGCCGCCATCTTGGATTGTGCCGCCATCTTGGATTAAGGAGTCACAACACAAATTTATGCTAGATGTGATAACAATAATATAAATCAACCTTTGATAGTTCCTGAGGTTGATTATAATTATACCTACCCCCCGTAATATGGACCCAAGGAATTCAATGGTTCTATCGGTTTGTTGCCAATACAGCTGGTTGCCTAGCAACGGCTATTCTAATTGTTTATCTGCCTATCAACGCACATTTCCATGGTCCTAAGGTTGATTATAATCATACCTACCCCCCCTAATATGGACCCAAGGAATTCAATGGTTCTATTGATTTGATGCTAATACAGCTGGTTGCCTAGCAACTGCTATTCTAATTGTTTATCTGCCTAGCAACACACATTTCCATGGACCTAAGGTTGATTATAATCATACCTACCCCCCCTAATATGGACCCAAGAAATTCAATGGTTCTATCAGTTTGTTGCTAATACAGCTGGTTGCCTAGCAACGGCTATTCTAATTGTTTATCTGCCTAGCAACACACATTTCTATTGTCCTGAGGTTGATTATAATCATACCTACCCCCCCTAATATGGACCCAAGGAATTCAATGGTTCTATTGGTTTGATGCTAATACAGCTGGTTGCCTAGCAACGGCTATTCTAATTGTTTATCTGCCTAGCAACACACATTTTCATGGTCCTGAGGATGATTATAATCATACCTACCCCCCCTAATATGGACCCAAGGAATTCAATGGTTCTATTGGTTTGTTGCTAATACAGCTGGTTGCCTAGCAATGGCTATTCTTATTGTTTATTTGCCTAGCAACACACATTTCCTTACCCCCTAACATGGACCCAATGCCATATTTGAAGTAATATCATCCTTCCCCCTGATAACCCCTTCCCGGCCCTGCTTATTTGGTGTCTTGAATTGGTTTCCTTCAAACATACCAACCATGTAGACATTATGTTTCTTCGAATGCAAGAATTGCGGTTGTTGCCGCGTATAAAAATGCCTGAGGCATTTTTCTACGCGGCAACAACCGCAATTCTTGTTACAATTTTTATGTATGAAATTAATTTTTTTTAATTAAAATTAAATAATTTTTTATTCCTCCAAACAATTTTTTTAGATAGTCGTTCATAGACGGCACCCGGTCATAGAAGGCACCCGGTCATAGACGGCACCCGGTCATGGACAAACAAATTGGCCCAAGTTTGTGAGACACAGCCTAGAACTATACTTGGCTGGGAATTGCACAAAAACTGAATCAAATATAACTCTGCTTGGAAGGATCTGGAAAGTTGCTCTTGTTGAGAATAAGCTACAGATTAGTACTGTTTGATGTATTTATGTATTATAGTCTAGTGGCATGGAGGATCTTAGAGGAGATGATGGTGGCCATATTGACCTGGGGATGAAACCTGGTGACCCTGTGCACTGGGGAACTTAGCACTGATACTCATGGTCGGCAATAAGCGTGCACTCAATTTAGGCCATTACAAACGATACATTTGTATACTTGATTCTCATCACTAAGCCATCTGAAATATGACAAGGGCACTATTTATTCATTTCCTTTTTTTTGCTGAATAGGGTATTGCAGGCTCTCGGGGAGCCAAATTCACCTTTCATTAACATCAATAACTTCATATCTGTGGAAGGAGATTTTGGTGATGCGCGCGGTGATGAGAAACAAGTACATTATTTGGGGTGGCCTTACAAACAATAACACACCAGGGTATTTTTTTACAGACCAAGTGACATTTATTTACTACATCCTTAAAAGGAGTCGCAACTATTTTGATCCCCCCACTTCAACATCAAAGGTTGAATTCCCCTCCCCTCCCAAACCACTCAAGGTTTCAATATCATATTGGGTGGTCGGATGGCAAAATAAAATTTATTATATTCGTAATCTATGGAACCTCATCAATGGGGCACCGGCCCATATGCCCTTTTCATTGTTAACCCAACATGTGGAATTTTAACATGCACTCCAAAGCACCAAATTGAGCACCAAACTGACAATTAGAAGGAGGATAAAGCATCTGGATGAAAAATAATTGCGTGCCTCGGTATATTTACGGGTGACAATTAAGCAGTTAAGATCTAACTCCTAACTCAACTTTAAATATGATTCTATTCATCTATTTCTGGTGACAAACATTGAGCTTATCAGAGCCCCCTACCCACAAGAAGTTAGATCACTACAGGCTGTGTCTCATGAAATTGGGCCAATGTGAACGTCTTTGACCGGGTGCCATCTTTGCCGGGTACCATCTCTGATTGGCTGCTATATTTAACCTCCTGAAAGAAACGGTTTATTTAGGGCAGGTCAACTTATATATGTAACCACCGCCATTTTCCTTAGGCCTATTTTATTCCCTACATATCAAGAGAGAATTTTTTTTTATCATCTTTTATTATGGTGGCCAGTCAAAGATGTCCCCGGTCAAAGATGGCACCCGGTCAAAGATGGCACCCAGTCAAAGATGGCACCCAGTCAAAGATGGCACCCAGTCAAAGCCGTTCACATTGGCACGATCTCATGAGACACAGCCTACTGCGGCAGCGGCAGCGGTGGCGGCAGTATCAGCAGTATCTGCAGGGAGGTCTTCATAATGCACTGGCCTATTGACACTTCAACAGGGGGAGTCAATGCCGCCCTGTCCAAGTGAGGAATGTCTGCTGTATACTGACTTACAAGGCACTTTGGCTGCCTGTTATCACTCCTGAAACTCCATTTATTTTGAGGTGGATGGTGTATATTTTCATAATGGGGATAAAAGTAGCAGGAATGGGCTACTCATGGAGAATTCTAGTGGTGCTGAGCTTCAAGGCAGTAGCATGGAGTTTCCGACGGCCAGAGATCCATCAAACAGGTACAGTAGTTATATTATCAATCATTACACCCTTACATTGTTTTTACTAAATTTTTGCAATCCTTTATAGGATGAAATGATAGTGGAAATGGTCATGATTGAATAATCTCAGAATTATTTAAGGTAGGTGGATACCATGGAAAACGGACCCATTGCATACAGAGCAAAAATATGTCAGATCATAGTTATATTGGGTGATATTAAAGGAATTAATATATGGGGTTATATTGAGGTTAACATGAAAACTGGTATTTGTGATAAATGTTTTTAAAAGAATGATTTGTAAACTGTGTGTGATTTTCTTTCATATGATACCATAATAACAGGTCATGCCTGTTCAAAATATTTATTGGTAGTGCTCAGGATCACAACATTTGATACCAAAAATGCCCTCCTCATAGTGCATTGCTGCACTAGCCGTTTTTTACCAGGTAGTGCATTAATGCACTATCCGGCTGGAAAGAGAATGATTTAGTTTTTATCTTAAGAATGATTCAGAATGTTGGCATGTGCTGTTCATAGTGGGTATTTGTCACAATTGCAAGGACTATAAATACAACAACTGGGTTCTTTTCTGAATTCCAAGAGGTCCAGAGAGGACCCTCCAAACAGAACTCAAGAATGACACAAGTTTAATAGAAAAGTGTGTATTTCCCGAGGAACGCACAACCTGTATACACAAGATAGACACAGAGACTCTCAGGAAGAGTGAACATTCCTAGTGACATGTTCAGGGGTGATGTGTATTTCCCGAGTTTTACTCGTGCAAATTACCAGAAATTCCACAAGTAGAAAAACAAAGTGTATTTCTCAGGTTTCACAACAAGAAATGACAGGGAATATAACACAAGAATATTTTTAAAAATCGTTCCAAAAACGTTCTGAAATTCTCGAGTTATGACATGAGAATGGCATGAGTTCCGATTGAGATTTTGTTTGCATGGGGCCCATCAGTAGAAGCTGCTTTGTTTGCATTGATTAAATTTGAATAACTTAATCTCACTTTGTGCAGAGAAGCAATCAAGTAATGTACTTTGTCTTTACCCTGCCTCAACAAAAAGAAAGCAAATTAATGCATTGTTCCCACCTATTGTAATAGTAGATGTCAATGAATTATTCAGTGGATGATCTTAGAATCCCATCCTAACCGGCCAAATGGGCTACCAGAATTCAAATAGCAGCCCTGCCATTGATTACAGCTTGGTTTACCTTCAGATGTGGCATTAACTCTACAACACAGACAAAGCACGCTCATCTCAGTGGCTAACAACCTACTCTTTGGGGAACTGGTGCTCATAGGAAAGTGTTGTTCTACAGCTAATACTATAGTAATGGATGTACTAGATTTAAACCTTTAATACCGAATTCGACCTAATAAGCGCCTTCTCCTAGTAAGCGCCCCCTCCTTTTTTTCAGATTTTTCCCAGATTATTTTTGTATTCCCCCGATTTTGATACTGTCCTCCACACCTGTGTGTGATGTGAAATACCTTACACCTGTGCATGTGTTAAGGCCAGGCCAAGTGTGAAGGTATGGTATAGGGTAGAATGAGTACACTGATATTCCTAGGCTCCCTATACGCCCAACCTCTCGGTCACTAGTGCCTAACCTAGTTAGTCATTTTTTTACTGACTAACCCTTTCAACCTATGGATTTTCAGTGTAGAAGGCTTGTAGAGGCCACTAAGGTGGGCCAGTAGTCTGCTTAAGACAGACATAGAGGGGTCCAAATTTTCTTTTGTTTTGTTTCTTTTGTTCCCCCCCCCCCCCCAATCCACCAACTCCCCTGTTGTTAAAATATGACCACCCCCTTATGTGCAATGGGAAATTCTGTGATTATTTCATTACAGGTAACAGTGATACTAAAGGCACACCATATAACCTTAGTCACTTGAGCCACCAGCAGTTAAATTGTGATGCCATTCCCCACATACAATCTATTCAGGGACTCAAGACTTTTCTAGGAATAAATACTATTTACAGAAACATAGCAATTGATTGTCATGTTGCCCAGACTAAAGAGGTAAGGATAACCTCATTCTATGAAGATGATATAATGAATTTTTTTTTTTTTTTTTTGTATGTATATTTATTTCATAAATTATTTTCTTAAATACATATTTTCTTTGATACTATAATCAAACCGGCCATTGTATTTTCATGGTATGACAATATAATGCAATATTTGGACCACTTATGGGTTCCATCAAACATTTCGGTATGTGGTATGTATATAGAGAAGAAAATATCCATATTACTGTAAAACCTCGCATCTAAGCCATGGCTAGATCTAGTATGCAAGTCAGATTACCGGTACGGCTTATAAGATCGGCCCAGGGTCAGGAAGCGGTGTATATGCAAGTTTTAGCTACTATAGTACAGTACTGAAGTCACCATAATCAGATCGCCAATGTGGCTTATAGGATCAACCAATAGTCGGGGTGTAGCTTATACCCTAGTTAGGCTCATACGCGATGTTTTACAGTACATATGTTAATTTCACTTATTCCAGAGTTACATCACAAGAAAATATTTACTCTATATTAACCATTTCTTGTGTAGATGTAAATAGACCAAGCATAATGTGAATAATTCTAGCTGAACATGGCTGTGTCTCATAAGATTGGGCCAATGTGAACGTCTTTGACAGAGTGCCATCTTTGACTAGCTGCCCTCTCTGACTGGGTCCCATCTTTGACCTCCTGACAGAAAACGGTTTGTTTAGAGCAGGTGAAGATATAAATGGAAATATAACCATTGTCATTTTCTTTATTTTACCCTTACATATCAAAGAAGAGATTATTTTTTTGAATCTTTTTTTTCATAGTGGCCTGTCAAAGATGGCACCCGGTTAAAGATGGCACCTGGTAAAAGACGTTCACATTGGCCTAATCTGGTGAGACACAGCCCCATGTCATTGATCATATTGTAGATGCTGGCTTCCCTGGACTACATGAAGCATAATGCCTCTCAGTTGGAACTGCCAAGAGTCAACGTCATCTTATTTGAGGATCTGGCTCGATATGTTCAGGCTGAATTGTACAAGTCATCAATTCTTATCCAAGTAGTGGTTACCATTACTACTAGAGGGATGGCTGCCATAGATACAAAGGTATTATATCAAGCTTTCCACATTAAATAGATGAAGAATGAGGCCTGGGGATTGTTACAGAGAATAGCGACAATTTGATAGCGTTCTAAAGGTGTTGCAGAATAATCTCTTTGTTGGTATAGGTGTTACAGAAAAAAAACTTACGCTATTGATTTACGTTAAGGAGCATATGTTTTAATGTAATATAATTCAAGGCATTGGTGTAAATTTGAAGATGTTAGCGTAAATTATTAATATTCGCTGGTACTAGCGTAAGTTGTTCAAATAGTTAAGCATTAGCATAAGTCGCTATTCATTTACGCTATTTTCTGTAAAAAAAACGGGAGTCCTTATATATAAGGTTTTAACTGAGGGATGGCAATGTGAAACCAACCTATCAATGTTATGTGCCACAATACACTATAAAGTAGGATTACAATGACATGGTACAATAGGGCACTCAACATGATATCCATCATATCTATAGCCTATTCAACACCAGGAACATATCTATAAAAAATATATCAATATGATGCCAATAGTCAATGAGGCCTTGAGTTCTTATATGGCTCAGCATCTATATATTGGTGTATATTTAATAATGTGTGAGGGATGGCAATGATATCAACCTATCCCTTTGATGTGACACTGTCATCATGACACAATGACATACAAAGTAGGGGTGCAGTGCCATGGTATAATGGGCTACTCAATGTGGCATCCATCAGATTTATAGCCTATTCCACACCATGAAAGTACCTATCTATTTTGTATGATTGCAAAGTAAGCCAATTGTCCCCAGGTGCCAATCTCCTGAACATGAAAAGGCACATGTTTGAAGAATCGCTACGGATAAATAATATGGTGTACTTTCCACGCCGCAGGGCCACACTTAAAAATATCTAGTGTCATTCACTGTATCTAGATATATATACCATATTGTCAGAAAGACTTTTTTTATTATGTTAAGGTACTTGAGTATACATTGGTCTATAGATAGAACCAGAGGGCTCCCAATACTATGGTATATATGGCTGTGTTTCACCAGATCGGGCCAATGTGAAAGACCGGGTGCCATCTTTAACTGGGTGCCATCTTTGACCAGGTGCCATCTTTGACCAGCCACCATTTTTGGTTTTTCTTCTTCTTTGATTTGTCTGGTTTAACCCTGTCAAGCCAGTGAAAGATTGCACCCGGTCAAAGACCCTCACATTGGCCCGATCTGGTGAGACACAGCCATAAGCCCATGCTGACCCAGCTAGGTTTCCTAAGCCCCTTGCCTACCAAAATTTTTGTTTTCATCATTATGTCCAGTGACAGGCACTCAAGTCATCTAAATTCATTTATGATTGGAATGATAGTTCAATACATCATTTTCACATGTATGTGTATGCCTAAACATCTATTCAGAATCATCTCTTGTGTGAATGGTTACTACGATATTATTATCATATGTTACAATTGCAGGCATATCCGTGTACCAACTGCTGTATACGGAGTTTTGTTACGGTCCATCATCCACGGATCAGGTCTTCAGTAGAAGTGGGAGTGATGTCCCCATCATGTAGATACACATCTAGACACAACTATTCTCTGAGTACTCACCGGGCATTGGAGAGAGTGCATCTGGTAATAGCTGCTGAACCGGTAAGGTTCAATGTCAAATTCATTAATTTTTATTGAACACATCATATACATGTTATGCAGTTTGAGTACTGGGCTGACCAACCCTCGGTTATGAAATAAGCATCAAATATTAGAGTTTCAATATTTAGTATATGACATTAAACTCTGCTTTAAAATAATTGTAGCTTTACTAGATATTGGTTGCTACCTGCTTCTTTCATTGATAAGAATCATTCATTAACTCCCCAGGCAACAAGAAAGGGTGACTCTTTTCTTTTAGAATGCTTAGGCCATCATCTTTGGCCATTGCCCGAATTGATCATTCTCTGATTATTTTGTATGAAAACTGCTTATTGCCTGCTCACTTTAATACAACAATTTATGAATTATCAATTCATAATGAAAGATGGTTTGATAGATATATACAGTACATTTATACAGGCTATATTACTTAAATCATATTTTTCAGACTTTCCCTTTTGTTATTCCCTACACTGAAAATGGTACCTTGAAGATAAAGGGCTACTGTGGTGAAATTCTCCAAGCTCTCGTGGAACGCTTCCATTTCACGTAAGACCTATACAATTACACACAAAGGAGGCTATACCATTGGTATTTTTACATTTGATTACTGCAGGAAGCTTTACATTAAAGCAACTTTAAGCAGCTACTTAATTTGATGAATAGCTTTTTCACAGCTTGAAGTAAATTCAATCAACTCAGATTAAATTTGCTTCAAGTTGCATTTTATTAGCCGATTAATAAACCATAGCTTTTGTTTAAAGTTCATGAAATCCAAAGGTTGAGGCAGTAACCTTGATGATTGACAGCACAGGTTTTAACAAGACCTCAGCTTGGGGAGTAAGGAGGCTATACAGGCTATCATAGAAAGGTGTGAAACTAAAAGTCTGCAGCCATCCTTGGACGTGAGATAGACTCTACATACCAGTTCCAATGAATGAACCTAGGGTATACAGGAGCACCACCTAGGGACTGCTGTGAACACTACTGGTATGCAGAGTCTATTTGTCACGTCCAAGGATGCCTGCGGACTTTTAGTTTCACACCTTTGTATGATAGCCTGTATAGCCTCCTCACACGTCAAGCTGAGGTCTTGTTAAAACCTGTGATTGACAGAGATGTCTGTAACTACTAGTCTATCGGTTAAAACTAACGAAACAACAAATACAGGGTTAAATATATTAGATTGATTTTTCCCTTTACTTATGGTAGACATGCAGGAATTTTTTAGTTGGTTTTGGATTTTCAAAGATAATCCGTCCCAATTTTTTAATCCACAAAAATGCATGTTAAAGCGTTGGGGAAAGTGCTTGAACTATGTTCTGGGACTCAAAATGAGAAATGGCCCAGTGATATTGACCTAAAACACACTGATCCAGCCAATGAATGAACAGCAATACAGGACAAGTGGACATGTGACATGTTCGTCACATGAGGGAGCGGCAAAATTCGCTTACCTGGTCAAATCTGGATGTAGTAGCGGAGAGACACAACCCCCATCCTTTTCACCAGGGTTGAATATATTATTCAAGATATTGATTTTCTTCAAGATGAAAGTCATAATTGGTACCAGTTACTGAAAGTAACACTCAATACTGGTATTCTGTATAGCAACAGACAAACGTGCCTCTAAATTGGTAGTGGCATTTTTGAGCGTGTCGCTGTGTCACATTTTAGGAAAAACAGTAACCGGTTGTAGTGGCAGAATGAGGCCTATGTAGTAAGAAATGCGGGGAAATGGTGCAACTATATATGTTAATACACGTTTATACCAAATTTAAGTCAATTTTGTTATATTTATATAATTTTAACGCTGCCCGGTCAAAGATGACACCCAGTCAAAGACTACACCTGGTTAAAAACTACCCCCGGTCAAAGACGTTTGAACTGTTTCAATCTCATGAGACTCAGCCTTAATCTATGTCCCCACCCCCCAATAAATCCAGCTAAATGGAAAGGTTTTGATATTACATGATACTAGTATATAGATTATAATCCCCTCCTGCACTGATATTCCTAGGCTCCCTATACGCCCAACCTCTCAGTCACTAGTGCCTAACCTAGTTACCGTAAAACCTCGCGTATAAGCCGCGGCTTGTACACGAGTCAGAGCCAGCTTTCTTTTGATACCAAACATGCCTATATGGGGTGCGGCTTATACGAGAGTTTTTATGAGCATAGTACAGAACTAAATTAACAATTTTCAGATACTCTATAAGGCTTATAGGATTTCCCAAAGTTAGGGGTGCGGCTAATACGCGAGTTAGGCTTATACGCGAGGTTTTACGGTAGTCATTTTTTGGCACCCTATATGACCAACCTAGATTAGTTATTATTGAAAGGTTGTTCACTACTGACCAACCCACCTTAGTCTTTTTAGTTCCAGGGGGAGCCACTGAGTGGTCATCACAGGTGGCCCCAACTAGTGGTATAGAAATACAACACACCAATCATGGACCTAGGTTAGCCACTACTGACTGACCCCTTGGTCATTTTTGAATATAACTTTGCCATTGTGACTAACACTCATATGACCAACCTGGGTTAGTCTGTACTGACTAACCCTTTCAACCTATGGATTTTCAGTGTGTATTTTATATTGAATAACCCTTGCATTCTAGCTACACCATAGTGGGTTCCGTCGATGGAGCCTGGGGCGCCAGGGATGAAAAAACACGGCAGTGGAATGGCTTGATTGGAATGGTTATTCGAAAGGTATTATATTGATATTAATTAAAATATCTTTACTTTATGGAGAATGCAATTTATTCTGAGTTATTGATGAGGCGGTTACTATATAAGCACTATAATGAAGCCGTCAATACACAATATATCATATCATCTAGTAATTTGGGTGCGGGTTATACACATCATGTTTCATTAGTTATGCCATAGTACACTTGTAAATCATTATCATTGAAGGCTATTGATGATCTCTTTTATACCTCATTGATTAACCTTTGATCATGTAGTATGTAGAATCTTTTGGTATATATACTGGTAATAGGGACCTTGGTGTAGAATACATCACAGATATCTCTGATGAAGTATATTTTAAATCATTGCTATGTTTCTCAGCAAGCAGATATGGTGCTAACCGGTCTTACTATCAGCAAGGCCAGGTCAGAAGTGGTCGACTTCAGCTTCCCCTTTTGGGAGGAGCCCTCGGCCATTGTTGTCCGGGCGTGGGATAAAAAGGAATCTTTCTTCTACAAGTCATTTCAGGGCCAGGTAGATGTGGCAATGGCTACTTGATACTTTGTTATACACTCTTATGCAACTGTAAATATACTATTGTCCATGTGAAGTATCTCTAATGGGAATTAACCCCACCCTCTCAAGGTAATATTGCTTGTTAGTAACTGAAACAGCAATCCATAGATCACACTGGGTCACGTTAATCGGAAGTGGATATGATATATGTGGAAAGAAATGTTCACTTATATTCTATAGACAATCAACATAATGATATTATGTGGCATTATAGTCACATGTATATATGGCTGGGTTTAAGAGATGGGGCCAATGTGATAGTCTTTGGCCGGGTGCCATCTTTGACCTGGTGCCGTCTTTGACGCAACAAGGGACGAACTTGCAGAGTCACTAGACGCCGCCCATTCTGTGCGTAATCTTAAATCTCCACTTCTGGCATAATCTTAAAGTCTTAATAGTACTCACCATTATTAAAGAAGGAAAAAATAGGAAAAGAAGAACGGGGGTTGGGGTGCAGAGCCCCCCTATTAGGACTAGAGTGAGTTTCGTGATTAAGATTACGGGAAAATTAGGGTTTCGTTATTAAGATTACGGGAAAAGTGGGCTTTTTAAGATTACGCACAGAATGGACGGCGTCTAGTGACTCCTCAAGTTCGTCCCCACGTGCGTCTTTGACCTGGTGCCATCTTTGACCAGCTGATAGAAAGGGGTTTATTTTGGACAGATGAAGATGGGCTACTTACTACTAGTTTGAAGTGCTATAACATCCATTAACCTTTTCAGCCCATTTCTATATTCATCTGCCCTAAATAAACTATTTTCTATCAAGTCAGTCAAAGATGGCACCCACCCAAAGACTATCACATTGGCCCGATCTCGTGAGACACAGCCATATATGCCTGACATCTAATTTGATTATCATGGGTTTGACAAGACTTAGTATTGATTCGTAGTCTGGTATCGCTACCTACGTTGGTAAATCATTCTATAACTCTGTCTAACCGTTCAGAAATAGGACAGATCAATAACTAACCCTGTTCAGAATGAAAGTATTGATGAAGTATCAAGTGTGTACACATATCAGTCAGACCCCCAATACACGTACCAACTGGTGGTCTTTTGGGGTTTTTCACCTTCCAACACCCATAAAAAAATTACTGCTTGCACCATACTATTGCTTCTTATATCAGGTGGAAGAAAACACTTTAAGCTTTCCAGAAAAAAAAAAAAAAAAGTTGTCGGACCAATATTTATTGAGTTATGGCCCCTCAAAGTGGAAAAACGCCCCAAAATCAGTGTTCCACCCTATTTTTACATTTTTCAAAAGCCCCCCAAAGCCACTAAGACTATTACAACCAGTTCCAAACAGCTCAGTGTATTACGTATATGTGTTACCTCAAATATTCAAGAGTTTTTATTGCAATATCTTGGGTGAAATTTTCACTGTGGGGCTCCATTTGTGAAATGCCACTCGGCGAAAGTCCGTAACGATAACTTTTGGTGCCTCAGGAGGCATGCTTGCAATTGCCATCCAATAACAATTTTACAATGTATAATGAGGGGCCTATGGGTACTATGCGTGTAAAAAAAATTAGGGGGCTACTCCCATTTTTGACAGTACCAGGTGGATTCAAGTACATTTGGTGACGCGTTTTCGTTACGGACTTTCTCAGACATAACCATGCATATATCCAGAAATATCACCTACCTTGCTATTTAAAGCAGTTATAATCCTCAGGGAGTACATGTTCTATCATTCTGGTAAGTTTTAGGGCCTAATATTGCTTCTGTCCAGTCGAATTGGGTACTAAACCGCGTATCGTGAAAGTCCGTAACGAAAACCCAAAATAGTACAGTCGACGCGAACGTGGGTATGCTGCAAAAGTTTGCGGCCGTTTGCGGCGCCGCGAACGATTTCCGGCAGTAGGGAGAACACCCGGAATCAAAACAACCAAGAAGTGCAACATAGCAGCAAGAATTTCGCCGTTTTTGGCCATCAAGGTAAGAATTTTGTGAAAATCTCTCAATGTTTGGCATGTTGAAGGTCCAGGGCACCCCCCAATCGCTTTTATTTGGTGCAAAACTGTGCATTTTCGGTTAGATTGACTTGTATCCGACGCACGGGTGGCGAAATTTCCACTCGCTCGGGGTGCCGGTGGTCTGTCCGAGGCCCGCCAAGGCGGCGCGCCGAAAGTCCGTAACGATAATGAAAGTCCGTAACGAAAACTCACGGGCGCTCTAAAAGGCCCAGAGATTGCGTATTAATGCCCATCCAAGGCAAATTTGATGTTTATACGGTACTCTGGGTGCTATTACATGAGGGTAGGACTTGTGGAGCCATTTGGACATGTTTTAGTTTACTCTATGGGTGCCCAATGGCGGCCGAGGTGCGCAAAATGGCAAAATTTCCATCAAAATCCCTCCACCAGGCCCAAATTATGGACATTCTGGCCCCCCTCTGTCGTCAAAATTGTACCTACTACCCCCCCCCTTCGTTTTAGTGTGTTAAAACCATTATGGCTATCAGTATTTTAGAGTTACACCCCGAAATAGTGAATCTACCGGTTATCGTTACGGACTTTCGGCGCGGAGACAAAAAGTCTCGTAGCCATGTTAATAATCAACAGAATTGCACCATTCTTGGTTTGGATGTTGAAGTCTACTCTATTCTAACTCCCTGTCGCCAGAAATATATAATTATGCTGTACTTTCAATTGGTCAGAGTGCATCTTGTGTTTCGGAAAGTCCGTAACGAAAACTATATGTTTGAAAAAAATGTACTTCCCCTCAGTCAATCGTCACCATATTTTAAGGCAACATGCCCCTATAGTACTAACATCATCCCAGATGGTCATTTGCCAAATACTAGATACTTTTTTTTCCACCCTACAGGCCTCATCTCTCTTTTTCACTTTAAAATGCATTTCTGGTGGTTATACTTGGTTTACAATGCTAATTTTGGTCTACAATTTTTACAGATGCCTAGGCCCAAACTGGAAGGGGGTGCGTTGACCGGGGCTCAGCGGGCCCAGAGGTCAAGGGACAAAAAACGTGCTGCGAATGAGGAGGCATTCAAACAGAAACAACGTGAGGACCGGGCCGCCCATCGACTCCTGTTTGAGTCAAAGCTCACGCCTAAAGAGAAGGACGACAGGAAGGAGGTGGCAAACAGACAAGTGAGTATTACATGTCCCCATTATTTATTTTTGTTTGTTTTCAGGCAAAATACATTCAAGAATAGACTGTAAATAAAGTTATAAATAGCACACTGTTGAAGTCTAGTTAGGACTAAATTTATATCAGCTTTAACATTGTCTACCTCCTCCAACTCCACTTTTTCTATGTATAATAATTATAATATGCACTGTTAATTCAATGTGATTCAAATGTGCTCTTTAAGGTAAAGGAATGGAGGGACAGAGGGTGCGTACCCAAACCTCGGGCGGACAACATCCCCAACCGTGTCCCAATAGCGGTCCAGGATGAACCCGACCTGATCGACGAGGAACCTGGGGCTGCGGCTGCGGCTGCGCTCCCTGTCCCGGAGGAGATGGCCACCCCGCCTACACGGAGGAGCAAGTCCCTTCTGGTGTCCCCCTCCCTCTTCAATCCCAGGAGACGGGCACCAGAAGAGGTCCTTGCTCGGCCACTTCCTCCGGACAGTGACCGCCCATCGCCCTCCCAGCTTGCAGCTGTAAGTATAAAGTGTACATTCGTTTAATTGTAGCCTTGTATAGATCTCTGTCTATGTAAAGTTGTGGGTGTAGTGAGGGTACAGTGTTAGAAGAGATATTGCCTTAAATGCTGGCAGCAGTATAGTATTTCTAATTTATAAAGTGTACATTTGTTTAATTGTAGCCTTGGGCTGTAAAGTGTAACTTTGTACCTAATTACAGACTGTGCGCCGGCGGGCACCTACTGCCCGGACAACAGTGACACCACCAGCAGCCACCCGCCGCGCCCCGACGGCCACCGTGACTGCACGAGTGACAACGCCAGCAGCCACCCGCCCCGCCCCGACGGCCACCGTGACTGCACGAGTGACAACGCCAGCAGCCACCCGCCCCGCTCCGACGGCCACCGTGACTGCACCACGTGCAACACCCGCAGCAACACCACCAGCAGCAACACCACCAGCAGCCAGACGCCCCGCCCCGACGACCACTGCGACCGTCCAGCCCGCTCACCCACCCACCAAGACCACTGCCACGGTGAGGCAGGCCACAGCTGATGTCACTCACACAGCGACTGTGCAGGTAAGTTTCAATTTTTGTGATCATAAATCACCAATAAGCTTTGTACAGTTTATGAGCAGCATTATTATTATCATGGAAAAAGATTAAACTGTTAATTAAACTGTTAATGACATATTAAGGCTATTCCTTTAGATGATCTTAGTTGTACCTGTGTTGTGTATTAATTGATGCATTATGCAGCCTCTAAATTTTTACAGGCGCCCCACCCCGCAGCCGGTCCCCGTAGGGACGGCGCGGGCTCCCGGGCTACGGGCTCCCGGGCTGCAGCGACCGGCCGCGCGCTCCCAGGTCCGACCGCGCCAGCTTCCAGGCCACTCCCGTCCTTCCCCGAGGAGGTGGCGTCTGGCGGGGCCGTCCCGGAGGCTCGCCAACAGAGGGCCGCGGCGGCTGTGAAGCCGCACCCCCACGGAGACTACGCGACGCGAGTCAAGTACCGTGTGGCAGGGCAGATTGTGTAAGTATCTATAGAACTTAGAAATGCATTCATGTATTCATTGTGTATGTATAGTAAATGATAAATATACTGATTATGATTATTGAATTGTCAATTTAATGCTACCATAATTTCCATAATAGTACTCAGCATTGTGATTCATTATCTGTTACTGATGATTTACAGAGAACAGATCTACAAACATTTAGGCTCCAAGGCCCCAAAAGTAATTGTAGATAGTATAGTACATTAGAATAGAATAGATTACTGGTTACTGGTTCATTGTTGTTGTTTAGTTGTAGTTGTTTAGATGTTTGTTGTCTTCTGTTATGTTGTGTTGGGTTTTGTTGAAAATGATTTTGGAATTTTGGAATTGAAACTTTGATGCATGATACATGGAGGTAAGACTGGTGAGTTATCGCGCCGCTTACATGCATGCATCATGCACTATAACAATGTATTAATCCTTACCCTCCTTACCCATTTCTTCCAGACGGAGCCCTCTGAGAAGCCCTCTTAAGTCCCCGCGGAGGGGCAGGGGGGGGAGGAAGGTAGAGACACCGGGGAAGCGCAGGCTCAGATACCGCATATCTCAGCTACTTAAGGACATGCAGCTTATCAGGGAGGGAAGGGACAATGTTACACAAAAACACAGGTCTACAATCAGGAAAGAGAGGAAGGCCCTCAAGGCAGCGGAGGCTCAGTTGGTGAGGCTCCGAGAACAGCAACAGGCCAGCAGGAACACCCACAGGAGAGACCGCAGGAAGATCCGCCGCCAGCTTCTGCCGTGTGGACCCCGACCACTCGTCGACGACAAAAAGGCAGCAAAGATGTACCGGGCGCTCGCGTCAGGCATGCGGCTGGTCCCCCGTATGACTCGGTTGCGGGTGGTCCGTAAGTTCACCAGCAAGTTAAAGGGGTCCAGGCTGACCAGTAGGTTTGCCGCCGACATAGGTCTGGACCGCCGGTCTCTTCTCAAGGATACTCAGCCACGAAGAGTGTCCGGTAAGCAACTGGCCTACCTCGAGCAGAAGGATGACATCATCCGCTTCCTGAGTGATCCCTGCAACTCGTACACCCTGCCAGGAAAGAAGGACACAGTGACCGTGTGTGGTGTCAAGCACCAGAAGGTGATCCTCACTGAGATCCTCTCTGTGCAGCGCCAGCTCTATCTCAAGCGGTACCCGGGTCGGACATGCAGCCAGAACTTCTTTAACGGAGTTCGGAGGATGGCACGGTGGATCCTACCAGTGAGGTGCAACAACACCCAGATCTGCCTGTGCCAGAAGCACCAGAACTTTACGCTCCGTCTCCGTGCTGCAAAGCAATCTGGTACCCCCGACTCGGTTGTACGCAACACCACTGTGGAGGAGTTTACGGCGAGGCTCAGTGAGTCAATCACTACACCCACGGTCACCTGCGACACCTGGCAGATGGTGGATGTCCCCTACGGCCCCGTGGACGCGGAAACCGGGAAGCAGAAGACCGTCAAGAAGCTGCGGCTTGTCCCCAACACCCTGACGAGGGCGGCCTTTATCGAGATGATGGAAGCGGAGTTCAAGACGATGCGTGAGCACAGTCACCGAGCGCAGAACCAGCACCGTGTAGTGCGGGAACTGCGTGAGGGTATGTCTGAGAAGGAGGTGACCATTCAGATGGACTTCGCAGAGAACTGGTTAGTGAACTATCCAGAGGAGGCACAGAGCGCGTTCTGGGGTAAGGAGCCAGTCACAGTCCATCCGGCTGTGATCCACTACAAGGCCCCAGACGGTACGACCAAGCACAAGTCGATCGCTCTGACCTCCGATGACCGGAAACACGACGCAGGTGCCATCCTTGCATTCCTGACAGTTCTCTGCCTCTGGATACAGACCAACCTTCCCCACGTGACTACCATCCACTACTGCACTGACTCACCATCGTCTCAGTACCGGAACAAGTCCATCTTCTCCATCATCTGCCAGCACCTCAAACTGTTCGCCCTACGCTGCACCTGGACCTACTTTGAAGCAGGTCATGGTAAAGGCCCGTGTGACGGTGTGGGTGCAGCAGTCAAGCGGATGGCCGACCTCCTCATCAAGTGTGGCCAAAGGATCGACAACGCCCTCCAGTTTGTGCTGAAAGGCAACGAACAAGGCAGCGCTGTTCACTACCATCATGTCTCTGCTGCTGATGTGGCGGAGGCACGCCAGCGTCTGGAGGGGTTGGCCTGTGCCAACAGTGTCCCCGGTACCATGCAGGTACATGCAGCAGTGCCCGTGATCCCTGACCGCTCCATCTCTGTACGTGACACCTCCTGCTTCAACACCTGCTGCTGGGAGGACAACGAGTCTCTGCGCCTCTGTCCTGGCTGGACCAACCACCAGCTGTTCGCAGGAGGCCCAAACCCAGCAGCCAACCGGGAGGAGGAGGAGGAAGCAGCAGAGGAGCCCTTCGAGGTTGGGGACTATGTGGCCTGCATGTACAACGAGGAGTGGTATCTTGGACAGGTCATCACTGGTGCCAACACCGAGGGGCACATTGAAGTGTCCTTCATGGAGCGTGGCAATGTGGCCATCAACCAGTTCAAGTGGAACCCGCGGAAGGACATTGTCCACGTGCCTCCACAGGACATCGTCTGCAAGACTTGCCCTCCACAGCCTTTGGCCCGCAGCGGTAGGCGTGCAGAAATCTATGCCCTGCCACCCGCCGAGCTGCTAAAGGTGGAGACACTGGCCAACTAGCTTCTAGACAACTAAACACAGGGTGGACCTGTGCACCGACCTGCCGCTGGATATCGGGTTTGGACCCGTGTGGCGGCAGATTTGACCTCACCGACCTGCCACTGGATATCGGGTTTGGACCCGTGTGGTGGCAGATTTGACCTCACCGACCTGCCACTGGATATCGGGTTTGGACCCGTGTGGTGGCAGATGGGAACCCAACATCAATTAGGTCCATGTATGTGTTTATATACGGAAAGTCCGTAACATTAACTCCTGCTCGAGTGTGATTATGCCAGGTGCTTCCGAGCGCCGAAAGTCCGTAACGATAACTCTCAGTTTAGTGCCTTGTCATAGCCATATTACGTGAAAATGTGTGTTTTAAAGGTGTAAATGAGTAGTCCAACCTGCGTTGTACATGTAGACATAAGATACACAGGTATGGTAGATGTTTGAGATGTATGAAACTGATAATGCTAGGCGCCTCCGAGCGCCGAAAGTCCGTAACGATAACTCTCAGTTTATTAGCAGCCTCACTATAGCGCTGGTATGCATAGCATGGTGGTTAAACTTATTTATTCTAATAGAAGACATGTTGGCCTTATGTAATAATGGTTAATATGTGCTTTGGTGGCATTTTAAAATTAATTTTAGTCAGTTTTATCTCAGGTACGGGGGGAAAATGATACATTTTTTGTCTTCCGAGCGATTCTGTATAGCCATAAGATGTGATAATGAGTGTTTTAAAGGTTTAAATGTATAGCCCAACCTGTTTTGTACATGTAGATACCAGATAGATAGGTATGGTGGATGTTTGAGATGTGTGAGAGCATTTGTGCCAGGCGCCTCCACTCGCCGAAAGTCCGTAACGAAAACCCCTGATTTTATTGAATCGCGTACCTCTCGGTAGCAGCCTCACTAAGGCTCAGGTATGCAAAGCATGGTGTTTAAACTTATTTATTCTAGTAGTGGACATGTTGGCCTTATGTAATATGGGTTAATATGTGCCTTGATGGTATTTTAAAATTATTTTTAGTCAGTATAATCTCAGGTATGGGGGAAAAATGATACATTTTTTGTCTTCCGAGCGATTCTGTATAGCCATAACATGTGATAATGAGCATTTTAAAGGTTTAAATGTATAGCTCAACCTGTTTTGTACATGTAGATACCAGATAGATAGGTATGGTAGATGTTTGAGATGTATGAGAGGGATTATGCTAGGGGCCTCCACTCGCCGAAAGTCCGTAACGAAAACCCCTGATTTTATTGAATCGCGTACCTCTCGGTAGCTGCCTCACTAAGGCTGAGGTATGCATAGCATGGTGTTTACACTTATTTATTCTAGTAGTGGACATGCTGGCCTTATGTAATAATGGTTAATATGTGCTTTGGTGGCATTTTAAAATTAATTTTAGTCAGTTTTATCTCAGGTACGGGGGAAAAATGATACATTTTTTGTCTTCCGAGCGATTCTGTATAGCCATAAGATGTGATAATGAGTGTTTTAAAGGTTTAAATGTATAGCCCAACCTGTTTTGTACATGTAGATACCAGATAGATAGGTATGGTAGATGTTTGAGATGTGTGAGAGCATTTGTGCCAGGCGCCTCCACTCGCCGAAAGTCCGTAACGAAAACCCCTGATTTTATTGAATCGCGTACCTCTCGGTAGCAGCCTCACTAAGGCTCAGGTATGCATAGCATGGTGTTTAAACTTATTTATTCTAGTAGAAGACATGTTGGCCTTATGTAATATGGGTTAATATGTGCCTTGATGGTATTTTAAAATTATTTTTAGTCTGTGTAATCTCAGGTACGGGGGAAAAATGATACATTTTTTGTCTTCCGAGCGATTCTGTATAGCCATAACATGTGATAATGAGTGTTTTAAAGCTTTAAATGTATAGCCCAACCTGTTTTGTACATGTAGATACCAGATAGATAGGTATGGTAGATGTTTGAGATGTATGAGAGGGATTATGCTAGGGGCTTCCACTCGCCGAAAGTCCGTAACGAAAACCCCTGGTTTTATTGAATCGCGTACCTCTCGGTAGCAGCCTAACTAAGGCTCAGGTATGCATAGCATGGTGTTTAAACTTATTTATTCTAATAGAAGGCATGTTGGCCTTATGTAATATGGGTTAATATGTGCCTTGATGGCATTTTAAAATTATTTTTAGTCAGTATAATCTCAGGTACGGGGGAAAAATGATACATTTTTTGTCTTCCGAGCGATTCTGTATAGCCATAACATGTGATAATGAGTATTTTAAAGGTTTAAATGTATAGCCCAACCTGTTTTGTACATGTAGATACAAGATAGATAGGTATGGTAGATGTTTGAGATGTGTGAGAGGGGTTATGCCAAGGCCTACTGAAAACCTGAAAGTCCGTAACGAAAACTCCAGAAATAAGGGTAGATGTACGAGCTTACCATGACAAGCAGAGTCTTAGTATATTCAAAACTAAACCTGATCTTGATAGTATATATGTTGAAGATAACACATAGCAAATATAATGATAAACAGAGCATTTTTAAAGAAATTAGAGTAAAGTTGGCTTTGTTATCTTAAAATTTCACCAAAATCCACGCGTCTCGCAAAGTTTGTCGCCTCGTAAAAAAAAAAGTCTTGGGTTTATGGTTTTCAAACTTGGCATGCCTACTTATACATATTGTGGCAACATGTGTACCAAATTAGAAGTTACTGTGGTGTTTATTTACAGTTTTACACATGGTTGAATGTTTATGACGGAAAGTCCGTAACGATAACTCCGAGTTATGTTCGCCGGTGAATAAAAACTGACCCCCTGGGAGATAAGCTCTCCCTCGAGTTGATTCTGGGAGCCAAGATACATGTCTTTCAATAAAATAAACTTGTATAAAGATCAAAGAAGGTTGTTGGAAATTTTTACTGATCCAGAATAGGGACCAAAATTGGGGCATTTTTCGGATTTCTGACTCATATAGGAGATGAAGGGAGCACTAAACAATAATGGGGCTTATTAAATATAGATAAGAATTGTGATCGGAGATAAAAGGATGCTTCTTCAGAGGAGAAAGCTCTGGCACAAGCAGTAATAGCCTTCAACCAAAGAGCTCAAATGGCTTCAGTTCTTGACTGATGGTGTTTGGTTGACACAGATTTGAGGGGAGGAGTGGTTAGAGGGTCTAGACTTTATAAAGGAAAATACGTTATTGTATTCTTCTCATGATACTTGAAGATACTTGAATTTAATGAATCCAATGTCACAACATTTTTCTGTAATAGACAAGTCTTTCAGATGTCTGTATTTTTCAGAGAGAGTACAATATAAACATCTTCTTTTATTCATTTAAGGCCCAGTCACACTAGTCATGCCATTTGTTCTTGATTTCACGTCCCAGTGTGACCGTGCCATTACATTTTCTACGAATTTGTCTATTTCAGGTGTGGCTTGCAAGCTTTGCCTGTTTTGCTGTTGCTTCTATTTTTACTTGGGTCTTTGGCAAAATGTCTACACAGCTCAACAGGACCTCCTCTGACTCCTCAGTGTCCTATACCTTCATAGAAATCCTGTTGATGATGTGGTCAATGATGCTTCTAAGAGGTAAGGGGCTTTATTTGCATATGGCTGTGTCTCACCAGATCGGGCCAATGTGAAAGTCTTTGACCGGGTGCCATCTTTGACCAACTTGACTGAAAATGGTTAATTATGGGCAGATAAAGTTATAATAGGCTTAAAAAGTTAATGGATGTAATAACACTTTGAATTATTGATTTTATTTGAACTAAATATCCATCTGCCCTAAATAAACTGTTTTCTATCAAGCCAGTCAGAGATGGCACCAGTCAAAGATGGCACCCAGTCAAAGACTTGCACATTGGCCCAATCTGGTGAGACAAAGTTCTATGCGATGATCATGATGGAGTGATAATAAGTTTGATCCAATGTAATGGCTTTAACATCCTGTGACTTTGATGGAGTTGGATGAAGTATGTTCTTTACGCACAATTGGATATACTCCCATGAGTGTAAAGCTGACAATTATTTAAGATGATCGGTTCCGGCCCTCTCTGCACGTGTAGGCCTATCATGTCTTAATATAGATAGTGGGCTCTCATTTTATCTCTCATGGCTTAGTGATGAGAATCGAGGATATTATTTAGAGTGGCCTTAACATTGCAGGAGAGCAGTCTGTGCTGAAGGGCCGGGCTGTCCGGGTTCTCTGGGTGAGTTTCTGGCTGGTCTCCCTGGTCATAGTGACCTCCTACACTGGTAACCTGGTGGCTGCACTGACTGCTAAGGACATCAGACTGCCCTTTAGGACCCTGGAGGAACTAGCAGAGGACAATGAGTATACCTTACAGGTTCCCAAAGGAAGTGTACATATGACATTGTTTCAGGTAGGTACTTTTTCCCTCTCAATACTGGTATTTTTAAATTCCAAGGTGTACCCACGAATGGCTGTGTCTCACCAGATCGGGCCAATGTGACATCTTTGACTGGGTGCCATTTATGACTGCCTGATAGAAAACAGTTTATTTAGGGCAGGTGAAGATATAAACAGAGATGTAACCACTGCCATTTTCTTTATTTCATCCCTAACATATCAAAGAAAGAAAAAAAGATTTAATAGTGGCCAGTCAAAGATGGCACCCGGTCAAAGACTTCCACATTGGCCAAATCTGGTGAGACACAGCCTTATGTATCTCCACTTTCCTATGGCTATGCTGACTATCAAAAGATGCTAAAGAGTATGATCCCTCTATTAAAAATGTCTTTGCAGGAGGCAAAGACTGGTGTTTTTGCCAGATTGTGGCAGAAAGTTCTGTTGAGAAACTCCACAGTGGAAAATGGGGAATTAGGAATACTGAACCTTATCAACAGCCCCCAGCCCATAGCACATGCAGGTGGGTTTTTATAATAATAATAATCTTTTATTGACAACACAGGAGGTCATTACTGACCTATGTGTTATACATTCAGCATATATGTTTCCACTCTACAGGTTTGACTAAGTACCACATATCTACATTTATCTACTAGGCTTAAAGATGGCATATCAGCTAAATTTGGGTGACTTTTAACTAATGCTATATCACCATTGTATATGAACTTCTATACATATTCCCCAACTTATAAGGTGATTGCCAGTATATAGGCATATGAAATTAGCACAAGCAGTGCCATAATCTTTACTGTAGGTCGACACTAAAACTCCCTATGTGTTTATACTGCATGGCTCAGTGCTTTCCCTATTAGCTTAGTGCCCAGTATGCTCACATAGGGGGGACACTGAGTCAGTGAGGTGAATAAGCAACATTGCTTTCTATCTCAAATCATGCATTTATAGACAAATATATTTAACATTGAGTGCTGCATATCAGCTAAAATAACAACAAAACCCTTGACATTAAAATTATATCCATTTTGAAGAAAAGGTTTGGGAAGTCTATTAGCTGATATACCATTTTTTAACACAAGAAGATATACGGTAACTGTTATAAAGTATACACTCACATACGTACACATTTATTCCGTCAATCCATAGCACCAGAGAATTCATGCTAAATGGGCTGATGTATGGCTGATATAGATTGTAAAACAGAATAGTTTCAATGAGCAGATATATTTATGAAAGTCAATGGAAGCTAGCATGCACACACTATATCTTCAAAATACAAAGTTGTTAGTACATGATGATTAGTTTATGCAAAGAATAAAACAAGACAGAAACTATCATGTGAAGCATTTCATGTTACACATGTATAACATAATACAATCTTTCTGCATAGCAAGACATAAAAACCCACCAATCTCTACAGGGGTAGATATACTGTGTAAGGTGTTCAGTTTTAGGCCACTTAGAATTGATTATCAGCTTTGCGGACACCGCGCGCATCCTCTGAAAAGGGCCGCATTGGTCTTTTTTTTTCACCTTTTAAGAAAAAAAAGGCCAAAAAAGGGTGCATCTTAAAAAAAAATCAGAGGACATGTTGCAAAAATTTCTATATCTCAGCTGATAATAGGGTTAGAAACGAAGTTTAAAGGGCATTTTAGACCTTATTTATATGTGCAGACCATCAATTCATGCAAAAAAAGAAAGAAGGCCCTCCCGCACCTCCAAAAAAAAGTATATCAAATAAAATAAAAAAGCCTCCCTCCCTCACCGATTTTTCCCAAAAAGTGTCCGCAAAGCTGATAATCAATTTTAAGTGGCCTTTTAGTGTAATATTTAGACAAATGTCAACGCCAATTGACACCGTGTCTGACGTATCTCACAAGTGGAGGCGTGGGCGGTATCCCACGAAGTCACATGCTGAGTGGGATGCACGCCACCCCCATGAGTGAAACATATCAGAGCGGTGTCAATGTAGTTGGCATTTGCATTTACTTTTTTTCATTTGAAGCCATTTATTGACGGTAAAATAGCGTTTTCTTAGTCCATTGAATATACGGCCACCCTGTATTCAATAGGGGGACATTGAATACAGTACTTCCTGTACTTAACATAGTTAATCTTGTATCTCAAAAAATAAAATGTCATGTGTGACTAAGGGAGTGATCATTTTTTAACAACAGGGGGAAGGGGTGGCGGGTTTGGGGGGGGCAAAAAAAATTTGGACCCCTCTTGGGGGGGTCAAAATAATTTAATCTGTTTTGAGCCAAAAAGCCTGCGCGTTACTATGCTTCAAAGGACCCCCCCCCCCCTGTTGTTAAAAAATGATCACTCCCTAACTGTAGCTGACAAGACGGGTTCAGTACAGCAGCTGTACCAGTTAGGGCGCTGTGACTGGACGCTGGTACCCGAGGAGTATCTACCATCCGGCTACGGCATGGCACTACCAAAAGGGACTCCATACGAGAAATTGTTCTCAAAAGCGTATGTAAATTATGTTTCTCTCTTCAATCATGGACAGAATAAATACTGATATTTGTAAGAAATGAAGGCTTATTTTGCAAGCTTTTGTATACAGACATAGTTTATAAGTTCGCACAAAACCATATGACTATTTTAGGAAAGACAGTTTTATTCTATTGTTCTAAAATAATCTTTGTTTTATATGATGTACACTGATATTCCTAGGCTCCCTATACGACCAATCTCTCAGTCACTAGTGCCTAACTTTAATATTTTGATACCAAATATGCCAGTTTACATGTGAGGTGACTTGTAAAACCCCCTCCCTCCCACCTGAATGGTGCCTGGAGTGGATGTGTGGGGGTGTGCTAGGTGCAGGACGGCTGAGAGCAATTGACCTGGAGCCATATTTATAAAAGGCCGGTGCCCCACACTGATATTCCTAGGCTCCCTATACGACCAATCTCCCAGTCACTAGTGCCTAACTTAGTTAGTCATTTTTTGGCTCCCTATACAACTAACATAGGTAAATTATTAGTCTCAGGTTGGTCAGTGCTGACCAACCCACCTTAGTCTTTTAATTTCCAGGGGGAGCCACGGAGTGGTGATCATAGTATATTAGAGGTGGCCCCAACTAGTGGTATACAAATACAACACACCAATGATGAACCTAGGTTAGCCACTACTGACAAATCCCTCAGTCACTTTTGAATATAACTTTGCCATTATGACCAACACACATATGACGAACCTAGGATAGTCTGTACTGACTAGCCCTTTCAATCTATGGATTTTCAGTGTAGGCATATACCACTACCCGCTCTCTCCTTCAGTTTTGATTTTAGCTCTTGAATCAACTTGTCCCGTGTACTCCTTGTCTGAAGGAAAATCAATAAAAGAGTATAATTGTATATGGTTTAGTCTCACCAAATCCATCCAAGTTGAAAGTCTATGACCAGGTGCAAGACATGGAGGAAAACGCCTTATTTAGGACAGATGTCCATAGAAATGGCCGGAAAATTAACACTTATATTTCTTATTTGATTTAGATTTTTTCCTCTTTTATTTTGATTTTTGCCCTAAATAATACATTTTTGTTTTATGCCGGTCGTAGATTGCACACAGTCATAGCCTTTCAACTTGGATTGGTTTGGGGAGCATTATACAGCTAGCCACACTATAGAGGCTGTGTCTCACCATATCGGGCCAATGTGAATGTCGTTGACCGGGTGCTATCTTGACCGCCGTGACAGAAAACGGTTTATTTAGGGCATATGAAGATATAGATGTGGTGAAAAAGTTAATGGATGTTATGACACTTTAAATCATTAATTTTATATAAGATAAATATCTATCTGCCCTAAATATACCATTTTCTTTCAAGCCAGTCAAAGATGGCACCCGGTCAAAGATGGCACCCGGTCAAAGACGGCACCCAGTCAAAGATGGCACCCGGTCAAAGACTTTCACATTAGCCCGATCTGGTGAGACACAGCCTAGACAGTTTTACCAAAGGTAGCCCTACTTCACACTATGCAATTATACCACTGGAAAATCTTTTCTTCATCTCAAATTTCAGATTGATGTCTATGGCTGAGCATGGCCTGTATAAACATTGGAAGCAGAAGAACTTTCTCCAGTCACAATGTAAACAGGGCATCAAATATGGGTCTCAATCCATCTCTGTCTCACACATACAACTCTTTTTTTTATATCATCATTGGCTGCCTTGGAGTGTCACTTGTCATTCTCTGCATAGAAATAATGCTTGGACAAATACAAGTGAATAGTACCTGTATCAACATTCGAGGAAAACTTGGTCTGTAAGAAAGGTATTTCTCTATCATAAATATTGACCCAAAAGTATCTTGTTATAAAGGTTCTACTTCAAGGTATTTTGTATGAGATGGAGCTTTACCCCCAAAAAGATAGATTTTTCAGTAGGATAGGAATAATTCAAAATGTATGGTTTTGACTGCTTTTCACTAGAAATACCTAAAGATTTAACAGTTTGTTCAGGATTCTAATTCAGTTCGCTGTCCTAGAACATAACATGTGCATCAGTGGACATACAGCCATTAAGTGGCAGACTATTATAGATTAATTTTGCTAAAAATGAACCAGAATGTTCAAAATGGCCATGCTCTATCGCCTGCCTACTCTATTAAACATTGCCTTCTATTGTCCATCAATAAAATTTTATTGTACCCCATCCCCCAAATATGATATTGTAATGACATTTTGAACAACTTTAAGTAGAATTTAAAATATGGAAAAATCGGACCATGCCACTTTAAGACAATAAAAAAGACAATAAACACAATGTCTTATTTTTATTCATTTATTTGATTAATAACTCCATAACCCTTTTCAGGTGGAACTCTCAAAGTACCCACTCACAACAAAATGCTATCTTTCCCAAGTGTATTATCAATATACATTATTTCATATTATTGTGTAAAATTAATTAATTTACACAAGTGTGCTGATTAAAGCCTGTACAAAGGCTTATATAGGTTTCTACTCAGTTCCCGCAACGACCGGTAAAATAAAATCTCAATATGTATGATGTTGATCGCAGTCACAAACTGATAACAGATTGTATTGGTGAACTGTAGTAAACCATGGTTTAGGGACGTAGTGATTGGAAAATGAATACATACATATGAGTAGAAGCAAGTGGCAATGAATGAATCATTGTACCGTAAAACCTCGCGTAGAGGCCGCGCTTTGTACGCAAGTCAGATTCTTAGCTTTCTTTTGATACCAAACAGGCCTGTATAAGCTGCGGCTTATACCAGAGCTTTTATACGTATAGTACAGTACCAAATTAGCATTTTCAAAACCCCTCTGTGGCTTATATAATTTGTCAAAGTTAGGGGTGCGGCTAATACGCAAGTTAGGCTTATACGCGAGGTTTTACGGCACCATGTGTTATTTAAGCTCTCTCAAGAAATTCTAAGAAGAGAAAAATCCACATTCGATGAAATTAGTTTATCGAAAATCTGAGTAAACATTCCGATATACTTAGCATTTTTTTACAAAAGATATTTTCTTAATACGATTTTGCCTCTTGGTATTCCTTTGCTAACAAAGATGTTCCGTTTTAGACGGAGTAAGCTCTAAGAATTAAATTATCTTGCGACTTTAAATTCCATTCGTCACTGCTGGGTCTTAACAGAACCAAATGGGTCAGTTGTAACAAAATACTTCGAGACAGTGAGCCTGTAAGGAGACGTTTTAATCGCTGCTTTCTCAACTCGACTAGGCGATACTTCAACATGATGTATACATCCATGTTATAAAATAATATTTCAATGACATTATTTATCACTAAGGGAAGGAATATGTAAGCATCTTCATGTATATATTGAGTTATTGTGTTCACATTGAAATGCTTAGTAACATTTGATATACACAAATTATAGGATCGTGCATTATGTACCATCAGCATATCGGGAGCATTTGTCGTCCGGCATTTCCTTTACAATGGTATTCAATCGCTATTATCACATAGTGAAGGGGGTTGATCATACTGCACTAGAACTACCCTCCTTTAAACCCTAGCTCCCTACACACACCCTTGTACATGCTGCCCTATAGTGAGTTTAGAGGTAGAATACATTGGGTTCTCCTTTACTATACAATAAGTTTACTCTCAACTTCCACTCAGAATCGCCACCAGTGTTATTCAAGCTTTATATGGGTAAACACATTGCAATTTGCTTGAATTCCAATAAAAAGGTAAATTTGTGACCATTTAAATAATTTTAAATGAAATGTAAATTTTTTGACATATGCAACATTCAGATGTCTACATTGGTATTTTCCATATTTAAATTAATTTAAATCATTTAAGTCATAAACGAGTCGCTTTCAAATATTATCGTAATTCCTTCGCTCACTCAGACTGCCAACATTTGCAGTGTAATTTCTCGGTCGACGGAGAACCCTATCATAAAGTAACAATTTGTCGCTGTATCATTCAAGCTTGTGTCAACATATGCTTTGGTACTATCTAATCTACACCGACAACCTCAGTTGTATACAGTAATGCCCATGGAATAGTAGTCATGAATTCTTCTCAATCATTTTATTTAATATCATGCCCTAACCCCAAATGATTCAAATAGATATTAAATTATACTCTCAAAATTTACAATTGATTTCATGGGTGTCAGTACATTTGATTATGCAATTACGGTATGCAGTTGAAAATTGACATGATACTATATAATATACGATGAGTTGTCGTTAATTCGATTAGCTTCTATGGCACCCTTTTCTTAAGTTTCTCCAAAGTTTAACTGATTATAAGCATCAGGCACAATGAACTGCTGGCCTTTAATGCAGCTAGCTACAATATATGTAGATATAGTATGTAGCATATGATTATCTAAATAACTCATATACCAGAGCAACATTGCTTGATGAATGCTCCTTCTATCCATAGTTAACCCTACCCTGTATCCAAGTCCCCAAAAACCTGACTATTCTTAGTAAGATATGCAAGCCCACCTTAAAGTGTGCGAGTCAATGGAAATATTCACACCGGTTTATCAAATGATCATCATGGTTATAGGTAAGAGTCGGTGACTCAGCAAATTTCAGTCTATTAAACTTGGATAAATGCACATAATGTATTCGACGCAATTATCGCTCATCACATGTATAAATCATTTAATACCCATGAGCTCAATTAGCTACCAAAAGAGGAAAATTCTGGTAATTCTGAGTCAAAGTAAACCCCCAAAATGAGGATACCATATAAAACGTAATTAGCGCACAGTGCACTTAACAAATATCATAAACATATTTCTCGCAATTAAGACTTTAATTGGGCATTTTCAACATTTTGGGTACCGTAAAACCTCGCGTATATAAGCCGCAGCACGCAAGTAAAGACGCAGCTTTTTTTTTTGTACTAAATATGCTTATATAGGGTGCGGCTTTAACAGAAGTTATTTCAAGTATAGTACAGTGCCACAGAAGCAATTTTCAGAACTCCTCTGCTGCTTATATAATTTGTCAAAAGCTTATACGCGAGTTAGCTTATACGCGAGGTTTCACAGTAATATTTAGTCAAAATTTCGGCCCTAAAAAAAAGGGGGGGGGGGTGGGGGGGTAGGGGACTGTGCATCTAATTACATTGAATATGGTATGTGTTTATCATGGTATGGACACTAATTACACTCAGCATGGTGAACATTCAACAATCCAGAGATGCCGCTCGCTGGTCAAAAAGAAGCAGGAAATCTTTCAAATTTTGGTCAAATTTCTGTATGAAAATAACAGAGTTCTATATCAGAAATTCGAGCTAAAAAGTAGAAATTCCTGTAAAAGTAGGGAAAATGGCATCTCTGACAATCACAGTGTAACCCCCTGCAGCGCTTCACCCGGAGCCCCCGAGGACCCCATTATTGGGACACTGGGCCGACTCGGGTTGCCCGTTGACCTTCTTGTGTATATAACACTCCTGTTTGCTCATGGCCTTGGGGATCACCTCGGCTGACTTGGTGTCATACTTGGGGAGTAGCTCGGGCACATCAGCAGCACCCGAGCTGATGTCGGTGCACAGTTTGATCAGGTCGTAGTTGATGGTCTCAGTGACTCGCGAGTCCTTGGCGTAATCCTCGTGTGACGTCACAAACTCACGCAGGAACCGCGCTGTTGTCTTCAGCTTACCTGAAATCAATTAACAGGGAGAATGTAGATTTTTATTTCTTTTCCATGATATTAGACAGCTCATCATTGTCTTTTTAATATCAAATAAGTATTTATCGATTTTAGAGAGATGATTTCTAACAGACCTAATTTATACTATAGATATGCATTTTGAATTTTGCGCAGGTCACGTGACCCTCAGCAGCGTAGCGACCCTATAGCGACCCCCCCTCCCAGCGTGCAATACGGCCACAGCGTTAAATGTGGCCTAAGGTTACAGTATTCGACTTAATAAGCGCCCTGGGCTCTGTCACTGATGAGTTAAGGGTTGTGAGATATGAGATAATTACACACCTGAGGCTCTGTCACTGATGAGTTAAGAGTTGTGAGAAATGAGATAATTACATACCTGAGGCCCTGTCACTGATGAGTTAAGAGTTGAGATTTGCTAGATACCTGTGGCCACTGACGAGTGAAGAGATATGAGATAAGCTACATACCTGAGGCTGTCACTGATGAGTTAAGGGTTGTGAGATATGAGATAAGCTACATAGCTGGGGCTGTCACTGATGAGTTAAGAGTTGTGAGATATGAGATAAGCTACATACCTAAGGCTGTCACTGATGAGTTAAAGAGTTGTGAGATATAAGATAAATACCTGAGGCTGTCACTGATGAGTTAAGAGTTGTGAGATATGAGATGAGCTACATACCTGAGGCTGTCACTGATGAGTTAAGAGTTGTGAGATATAAGATAAATACCTGAGGCCATGTCAATGATGAGTTAAGAGTTGAGATATGAGATAAGCTACATACCTGAGGCTGTCACTGATGAGTTAAGGGTTGTGAGATATGAGATGAGCTACATACCTGAGGCCCTGTCACTGATGAGTTAAGAGTTGTGAGATATGAGATAAATACCTGAGGCTCTGTCACTGATGAGTTAAGAGTTGTGCGATATGAGATAAGCTACATAGCTGAGGCTGTCACTAATGAGTTAAGGGTCGTGAGATATGAGAGAAGCGACATACCTGAGGCTCTGTCACTGATGAACTTGAGGTACTGAGATATAGTGCAGCACGTGTCCACGTCGTAGTCGTCCATACTGTTGACAAACTTCTGTATCAGCGGCACCATGCCCGGGAACTCATTGGGCTGTGGAAGCATAAATAAAGCATCATCAGATGTAAAATCTAACTGAGAGTTTCCCCACTGCTTCTAATACATCGGTAATGGTCTGTGGATGGTCAGAAGGGGAGAGGACTATATAACCTGAGAGTCAGAGCACCAGTAGAAATGTTGATGAAGTAACAGGGAAAATTACTACAAATATACAGCAGTCCAACATTATAGCACTCCAATTCACTATATGGGTATATATCTAAAACTGGACATCGACATCCATGTAACAGAGTCTTTCTATCAGAAAGCTATATTCAGTCTCATCAAAGTAGAAATCCATGGGTTGCTATATGAAGGAGAAGGCCATATTCATGCCTAACTGTATGTCTGTGTGGGTGTACATGAGTGTGTCCATGAGTGTGTGCATTCATGCTGCGGCCACGATGCATTCATGCTGCAACTGTGATGTACTCACATGTTGCATCTAAATTGGCGTCTCTTATTGAAATTTCCCCTTTTTGTGTTATAGAACTTAATATAACAAATAGGGCGTTTTTAGGGAAATTTCACTTTTTGCGTTTCCGAGCTTTTTTCTCGCCAAATAGGGTATTTTTAGGGAAATTTCACTTTTTTGCGATTTCGAACTTTTTTCTCGCCAAATAGGGTGTTTTTAGGCAAATTTCACTTTTTTGCGATTTCAAACTTTTTTCTCGCCAAATAGGTTTTTTTTAAGGCATATTTCACTTTTTTGCGATTTCGAACTTTTTTCTTGCCAAAAGCTGCGGAATCTGCATCCATGTCTGATCCCATTGATGGACTCTGGATGGACCCATGCATAGTGATTGAAGACCTACATAGTGGATATAAGGTCAAGTGAAAAAGTGCAAGTCATTTGTTTTGCAACTTGCACTGAACTGAATCTAATAGCCCTTGACTGGATTGTCAACAATCAATTAAACTATGACCAAACTCCCTCTATTTCGGAGAACAAATACACTATCAAAGGTTTTATATTTTTTCAAAATAACACCCTTTGTAGAATGGCTCGATATTCAAGAATCCTACTGCGAATAAAAATATGTCAAATTCTAATTCTAAATACCTGAAAAATGAGAAATGCTGGCGTTCACGGTTTATGTAGGAAATGTACTAAAAACACCAAAAATATGCAACAAAACCCTAATTTTCTCAAAAACTGTTCGGTAGGATTTTTTCTAACTGAGGTTCCAGTGTTTTCTACCCTCATATTCCACATTGGCATAGAGAATATATTGGTACCTAGTCAGGATTTTGCACTAGAAGCAATCTGTGAGGCAAAAAACTGCCAAAATGACCCACTGGTCTGAAGTATAAAACTGGGCATCGATCACTATAGAGCTACAAAGAGAGAGAATCGATGTCCAGTAATAAATTCTCGTATATAAGCCTAACTCGCTTATAAGCCGCACCCTGGGTTTGGGCCAATCCTATAATCCGCTCTAGCGATCTGATTATGGTAACTTTAGTACTATCCAATAGTGGCAAAAACTTACATATTAGCCGCACCTCAATCCCTGAGCCAATCATATAAGCCACACTGGCAATCTGACTCTCATACTAGCTGCGGCTTCTATGCGAGAATTCATGGTAGTCTACAGATTCCCTTTTTTCTTTTTGGAGATAATGCAAAATCCTTTGACAAACATTTCTCATAAATAAGTAAACTTTACAAAGGCTTTCTTCAGCTTGAACATGTATAGTTCAGATGGCGCCATGCTGACACCTGGTGTCAACTTCATGAAGTAGACCATACAATAACAATATATTCTATATTAGACTGGCCCATACTGATTCAGTGGACTCTACGATACAAACGCCTACACTCGGAGCGAGACATCTCACTACTGTAGGTGTCCAAGTCAGGCCCATACCACTTCCTCAGGACCAATGTGAAAGTCTTTGATTGGCCACCCATAAATAAACCGTTTTCTGTCAAAATATTGAAAACTAACTTATTTTATACCTCTAAAACCTACATTAACTTTTTTCAGCTCATTTATCTTCATCTGCCCTAAATAAACCCAAAAATATGTACAGAGCCAATATTTATTGAATCAAATTGCCAAATTTCGGAAATCCATGAATTTAAATCCGCGCGAGGTAGCAAATCCGCAAAAAATGTATACCAGCAAAAATATCTACGTTTACAGTATAATATATTGACCAGATTATGTGAAACTTAAGATATCCACATATTATTTTTCTCTTTTCTGAACATGTTATCCAACCACCTACCTTGCCATTGATAATCTCGTCCACGGTGAGCGAGGTGTATTCTGCAGGACAGCCCTGACTGCACTCTCCGCACGCCTCCTCCGCCTCCGGGGGAGAGCTCTCTGTCAAGACAAACATAGGTCTCCGTGAAGGAAATGGCTCTTCTATGTACTTTAATATAGCAATTAATTTGAAATGCAACCCTGGCCTAATAGGGGGTGCAGAGGGTTCCCCCCCCCCCTCAGGTCGGAAAGTCGCTGAAATTAAGGCACCCAGGTCATAAAGTCGCTTTTTTTTAGACAATTCATACTACGGTACAAAAGTGTATTGCCAAGTTTTTCCAAAAGTCGCCAGGTCACTTAAATTATTGTACCAGGTAGCCAGGTCGCCTGGAAAACAGCCAAAGTCGCCAGGTCGCTTTTGACCCATCTGCAGGCACTAATAGATACATCCTTCCTACAAAACATATCCCACCAAAATTAGCTACTGACCGCGGAATATTTGAACTTGACGGTAAAATGACTTGGATTTTGGCTGAAGTTGTACTGAATAATTTGCACTGATTCCCAATCTAGCCGTTGGAAAAAACGAAACCTACTGAGAATCACTTTCCTAATATTTGATCAAACTTGTCGATTCGACAGCATGTGTACTAGTTTTCATGATATTGGCATTATTTCCAACTTTTATCATTTTTGACCATTCAGTGCTCCTACAGTATTCAGTTCCGACCACAATTGTATACATATGACCCATAGAGAATGTCAGGGTGAACTCTCTGTGCATACATTTAGAGTGCCCTGTGTATCAAGTTGGTTGGTTGATGGATTGATTTAGGCCCTAATTAACAGCTAAGGTCATTTCAAGGGCGGTGATGGTGATCGTATCTATAAGGTGACTGAAGGTAGAAAGCATGTCCCTACACTTTTACCGAGACAATAGTTCTTTTACATCCCACATTACATAGGCACAGTGTGAGATGGACAGGCCTTTGATATATCAAAGGCCTGTCCATCTCACACTGTATATGCTGTATGTCTACCACAGCAGGGGGGGGGGGGGTCGCAGCTCAATCAGCGGGGTGTTGCTGAGTCTTGAACCCACATCCTTATGGGTGCCAGGCGAACGCTCTACCTCTGAGCTAACTCCCCACCCGTATGTCAAGTACAGGGTGCACGCGTACTGTAATAGGAATGATAATTGGAGCAGGCATATACATGGTCCAATTTACCAGAGCAAAATATGTACACTTTATTAATTGGCCAACATCCAAAACTTCCTACTTTCTATATAATCATTTTCTTGAGATGCTTGGTTGGCATTCCGGGCAAAGTGCCACACACCATCCCATAAGATAGCATTTTAGACACCATAAATTCTCGTGTTAAGCCAAACTTGCGTATAAGTTGCACCCTGAGTTTGGGGATATCCTAGAAGCCGCACAGGAGATCTGATTATAGACTTTAGTACCATAAAACCTTGCGTATAAGCCTAACTCGCGTATAAGCCGCACCCTGAATTTGGGCCGATCCTATAAGCCGCACCAGCGATCTGATTATGGCGACTTTTATACTGTACTATAGTAGCAAAAACTTGCGTATAAGCTGCACCCTGACTCTGTGGCGATCCTATAAGCCGCACTAGCGATCTGATTCGCGTACAAGCCGCGGCCTATATGCGAGGTTTTATGGTACTTTAGGGAGTGTTCATTTATTAGTTACAGGGGGGGGGGGTGGTGGGTTGGGGGGGGGCGTAAAAATTTCCGACCCCTCCTGAGGGGGGGGGCGTAAAAAATTCTGTCCCCTCTTGAGGGGGGGGGGCGTAAAAATTTAAGCCCCTTTTTAGCAAAAAAGCCCGCGCGTTACTATAGTTCAAAGGGGGGGGGGGGGGCGAAAAATTTTCGGCGCCTTCGGCGAGGGGGGGCGTAAAACGTTCCACACGCTCTCGAGGGGGGTGCATTAAAAAAATTTCGTCCCTCTGCGCGAAATCTCACCACCCCCCCCTGTAATTAATAAATGAACACTCCCTTACTAGCAAAAAAATTCTATAAGCCCCACCCCCACCTCGATAGAATCCTATAAGCCTCACTGGGGGTTCGACTCTCGTATGAGCCGCAGCTTCTACGTAAGAATTTAACGTATTGAGATTTCACCAGATGGTCGAACATGTACGTACTTTAGAAAATATGTCTATGTATACAAAGGCGATCAAATGTATAATATCACCTAGTTAGTATCACCATGTACCATATATATAAACAAATGTCATAGGGGCATATGGTTGGTAGACATGTATTATTTCTCTATTGCATTTTAATCATTTCTCTCTACTGCATTTTAATCATGTTTCCTAAATGTGTTGGAGTATAGGGGCTATCCATCACATAGATCATTTCTTTAGGAACATAATGAAATTGACATTCGACAAGTAGTGATCAACAGACCAAGGATTTAGTATGAATAGATCATACTATTTGCCCTTTAAGAACATGCCGCTAAAAGATGACATTGGTCGTTATGATGCACCAATGCAGCCCTGCGAGTTGCCGGTGCTGTACTATTGGTGCATCATGCTGACCCTTCGGGAGTGTCTCAACCCCGTAGGGTCGGCATGATGCATGAATGCAGCACTGGCGAGTTACTCGCCAGGGCTGCATTCATGCATCATGCCGACCAAGGGCATGATGCATTAGAGCACTATACCACCCTTAAAGGGTTAACAAAAAGGTCTTTACCTGTGACGACTTCTTTCCTGAAGTAAAACTTCTCGTTGAGGACAGCGTCCTTCTTCATGGCCGTCCTCATGTTGGCATCCACCTACAATTTGAAAGCCTATGATTACCAATGGTGCATTCTGATGCTTTTTGGCACACAATATATCAAGGCTCAGCTCTGAATTATTCTCTATGATTGGGGCTGGAAACTTGTTTATTTTTTAGAAACATTGGAAATCTAGACTTAAAATAGTGCATTCTGCTGCATTTTTGGCCAAAAATATAATTGAACTGAAATCTGTATTATCCAGCCTGTCTTTATGATGGGGAATGGACCTTTGCTTTTTTGATGGAAAGGTCTTACAAAATTTTGAAATTCCTGACTTGAAATGGTGCCCTCTGGTGCATTTTGGCCAGAAATGTATCAAAACTAAGATCTCTATTAGCCACCCTTTACGGTTAGGGGATGTAAGTTTGTTTTTTGGGTGGAAATGTCGCTCTCAACCCACTGACAAGACACCATTCTGCTATCAATTAGGCCACTCAAAAATAAAGGTTTCTCATCACCAAACACTGAAAAAATATAACAAGGGAGGCTTTTTCTTTGCTTTTGTTCTGTTTGTAAAGGAAAGTATAGGAAAAGGTATGCTTTTCGTGACCGAATTTTATATTTTAGTAGTGGAGAGTTTATTAATCATCCAAAGTTGGGAAAATTAAATTCATTCCAGTCCATTGCATACAGTATTAGCTTTACCTTGATACCAAATATGCCAATAATTGACCATTTCTACCATGTCGAATGGCACTAAAAGATGACATTAGTCGTCATGATGCACCGAAGCAGCCAGGGAGTAACTCACCAGTGCTGCATTGGTGCAGCATGCCGACCCTACGGGAATATCTACCCCATAGGGTCAGCATGATCCATAAATGCAGCACCGGTGAGTTTCAGGGCTGCATTCATGCATCATGACGACCAAGATCATGATGCATTAAAGCTGGACCGTCAGGGAATAAGTTCAGCCTTTTCCATACATGGACTAAAATAACAGTTCCACCAGAGGGCAGCAGTGTTTGGACAGGGGACCATGGACATTGTCCAGCTACAACAAATTCACCCTATCTTGTGCCTGTAAGAGCTGAGCTCCCAGCCCTTAAGAGCCCTCTTGTGAATCAAAACTGAACTATATCCAAAAGTGCTTTTGGCCTCACTTCAACCATGACGGTCAAGCTTTAAAGCATCAAAAGCAATGTTTGCAATTTTTTTCCACGTGCAAGTTCATGGCAAGTTCGGGCAGGCTGCAGTGGGGCGAGTGGACGGCGGTTCCCGCTGACCAGCCCAAAGTCAAACCCCAATGGGGGGCGACCAATCAGAGGGCAGCCCTCACCCAATGTCAAAGGTCACCTAGACTAGCAGTAGTCATAGTAGACTTGTTGTGAGTCCGTGCACGTTTATATTTATTTATAACCAAATAATGCGGGCATTATTTACCCCCTTAATACACTGAGTAGTAAAGCCTACCTTAGAGATGGGGATGAGCAGGTTGAGTTTGAAGGACAGGATGACTCTCGTCATGAGCACGATGAAGACGACAAATGCTGCATTCTCAAAGTCTGTCAGTTGTACCTGAAACACAACGCGGCACGGTAAGCTGGTAGTGTGGTATGGACAAGTTCTACTTTAATGCCATTAAACATGCACATAATTATATGGTACATTACTTTTATGGAATATGGCTGTGACACTGATTTAACTATTACCAGCAGCTTTGCTGCTGTCGATACTGTGAACATTTGGTCACTTGGAGGGAGCCGGAGAAGAAACTTGCAGTAACAACATGGCGCCGGGCGGGAATGTAACTACCGACCAGGACCCAACAAAATCGCCTCGGGTGTACTGCATCATGGGAGCCGTACAGTTATTAATATGGTCCTAACTAAGGGAAGCCATATTTTGCTAGCCCATTGAAAACCCCACTTACTTCACGACCTGTGACGTCATCAAAAATGGAGGTTTGTTTACATTTGAATCACCAAAAGCATAGGCTATTTTAGGCACCCCCTATCATAATTTTGGTATTTTGAATCGGAAAACATAAAAAATAAACACAAAGCTCCACTTATATTAGTCTGTTGGCTGGGTTATTTCACTTGTTGAAATAAACATTTTGCACTGTTTCACTTACCTCTGTTGGTCTGAATTCCACTCGCCATCCGATTGGTGAATTAGGAGGGGGTGGTTTAAAGCGCATTGTTTGCCAATTAGTTGACTGGATATTCTGAAATGGGATTATAGATTTATTGTATGGTTTTGCTCAACAATTATGTTGCCTTTTTCATATCTGCTTGAAAACATGTCTTCAGGCCTAAGAGGAATTCAAAACTGGTTACGATAGAACAGGCAAGACATGAAAGACAAACTGTACTTTTGCTAAAGCTAATACATATTTCTCTAAGATTTTTTCCCCAAAAGACTCGCTAATGGCGGAGCTTTTATGACATATCCATAGTCACAGTGTATTTTAATGAATTACCGGTACATTAATTACCTCGATCTAGACTACCGTATTCGGGATTAGCCCCTTCCATCCTCAAAACGCAATATATTGCGCTAGGTCCAAACACATTTCTAGTATTTAAGATTTGAGATAAATTGAGATTTTGGGCCATTTATAGTCTAGAAATCTAGCCAAAATTGGAGGTGTGAACTTGTGCGGGAATGTGTGGTAAAGTTGTACAAATGGGAAATTCTCTGGAATAGTAAACGTTCCTAGTGGCAATGAAAACGTGAATTTCCCTGGTTTCATTCTTTCAAAAAAATCTTCCAGAAATTTCCTGAATTTCCAGCGTTTCACTCGTAAAGAAAACAAGAAATTCAAGGGAATATGACACAAGAAAATGTCAAGAAAGCGTTCCAGAAACATTCTCAAATTCTTCGGAGGGATCAGACTCATGACTCAAGTGAGGCGTCCTCTCAAGTTCTAGTAGTTACGGCTGTAACTCTCAGATGGGGCCATGGACTGTCTGAGAGTTATGGACAGAAAGGTCAGTTTTCTATTGATTGTCTTCATGTCAACCAATCATGTAGATATCTCCACCCAATCAAGACAGGCTATGAGTGGTTGTTATGCAACTTGGGGCCTTAATTGCATGAGGTGAAATGTACAAATTAGTAATTATAGTCATGTCTAGACCAATCAACAGGGGGTCCAAGAGGCTGTAGATCATTTACCTTTATACAGACTACCCCCATCATGGGCCGCAACTGACGCTATTTATAGCATTTCCGTGACCCAGTTATTATATAGTAGAAGGGTCCGTCAGTAGGCAGTCTACACTGGTGACCTGTACATGGTTCTCTGCAATATTTTGCTCCCCTACTGTGCTGTGGCTATGGAGGGCAGTCCCGCAGCAAGGTTGGTGCAAGGCAGAGGGGGGACTTTTCTTAAAGGGACTATATCAATAGTTTAAAAGTTCTTTGCAAATTCTAGGTACCAGGAAAATTCTTTATTATGCCTTATGATAATTATGTCACCTTTCAATGAATTTAAACACATGTATTTTTATCAGAATGGGATGCTCAAAGCAGATGGGGGACTTCTAGTGACGGACCCTTATTCTATATTACCCACCCAACCACAAAGAATGTGCTTGGCGATGTAGGTTCATGCCCATGACCCCCATCAAAGTGCCTCAATGTATGGAAATGAAATAACATCCATACTTTAATTTATAAATGAACTATAGGATACATATGTAAGATACTACACATTAATTTTTAAGTCTGCATAGTATATATCAAAGCCAGGGGAATGCGAAGCAAAGTCAACTCGCATTTGGACCAGACTTCCCAAAGCTTCCTGGACATCTCCGGTCTATACCCACAACGCTAGTGGCCGTGGGTATTGCCGGCTATCCTTAGTTCTAGCGGTAGTGGAAAGACAGTCACACATCACAAGTTGAGATTTAGTTTGCAGCGACACTTACTTCAAAGTGGTCCGTGTCCTCCTCGTCGTTCTGGTGCACCTTCTCACTGAAGACGCTGATCGTGTCCCGGATAAACAGGTGAGCCACGTGCTGCGCCAACAGGTGGTCGATGCCTGCCGAGTTATAATAGTAAGAGTTGATGTATTAAGGCCAGACCAAAAAAAAGTTTGTCAAGGGATTTCGCCCACCTTATTTTTGGAAATGTTATTTTTTCTTTTTTGATAAAAAACATTGTCAATGGATTTCGCTCGCCTATTGTGTTTTTGAAAATCGAGACTTTTTTAAAACTTTTTTCTAATGACTCTCTCAAAACAAACAATTTTCTTTTTGTTATGGGTTCTCTTGACAATTTTTGTTAGTGGCTGGGTCGGCATGATGCACCAATGCAATGCAGCACCAGTGAGTTATTCGCCAGGGATGCATTGGTTCAAAATGAGGACAAATGTCATCTTTAAGCGACATCCATCCCTAAATCATTAACTTAAAGGATATCACTTTGGTTTTTGAAGCTAAGTGCTGTGACAGATGTGGTATCCTGTTGGTGATACCTGGGGGTGGGGGTGACCTCTAGCACATCACACACTTCGGGCTGTGTCTCACCAGATCAGGCCAATGTCAACGTCTTTGACCGGGTGCCAACTTTGATCGGGTGCCATCTTTAACTGGCTTGACAGAAAAGGGTTTATTAGGGCAAATGAGATATAGATGGGCTAAGAAAGTTCATGTAGGTTCTAAGGGTTAGAATAAGTCACTTTCTTTATTTTATCCCTTTACATATATCTTTTTGGGGGGTGAGCAGTCAAAGATGGTGCCCGATCAAAAATGACACCCGGTCGAAGAATTTCACATTGGCCCGATCTGGTGAGACACAGCCTCTGTCTGATACACTCTATGTTATTCTGCAGTCTCCAGACTCCAAATACACTCTTGTTACTTTGTGCTATATGTGCTAAGTCGTTAAGTGCATACCTAGTGCAAAGCCACTTTTAGTTCACCTTCTAGCATCGATTTATTGTGATATGAGAAACAAGACAGTCTACCACCAGGCACTATTACACTTGTCAGTGCAGGTGCCGCAACACCGTGCCTCAAAGACAAAGGCCGGGTGTGGCTTAGTTATATAGACGGTTTTTGAACATGAAGTACTCGTTGAGTATCAGACACTAGCGTTGCGATGATGCTTGAATGCAGCATTGGCGATAAAGAGCATCATGCATTAACCCTTTAAGTATGGTATGTTGATAAAAGTTCTATCATGGTCAGCCATGCACTTCCCATTGAAAAGAGTGGACCAACGTTTATGGTGTTGGTCAGAGGACCAACACCATGCTCTGACGTCATTAAGGTCGTTTTAAGGTCATTTTAACATATTACCATGTGATTCTCCTGTGCAGGTAGGTATATATGTTATTAATTATTAAACAATGATAGAACCGTGTTTACACATGTCTTTGGAGTGTTGGATCCCCTTCCCCATCTTGGCCTCATGGGTTGGTCAGGGGGCCAACACTCCGCACCCATGTGTAAACATAGATGACATTTGTCGTTGTGATGCACCAATGCAGCCCCGGCAAGTAACTCGCCGGGGCTGAATTGGTGCATCATGCCAACCTCCTAGGGTCGGCATGATGCTTAAATGCAGCACTGGCAAGTTACTCGCCAGGGCCGCATTCTACATCATGACGACCAAGGGCATGATGCATTAAGGCATTGTGCCGTTCTTAAAGGTTTACGGCACTATGAGCCCCTCAAAGGGCAAACTCGTCACGCTAACATCTTTTTCTATCTAATCTTAAATTCTTTCAGTCTTCATAAAGATACCAAATGAGCTGTAGCATGTCTATGAACACTAACTCTCTGTCATCGTTTCTCTGATCTATAAGATACTAAATTAATCTCCTTGCCTGCTTTTACCCTTTAAGGATGGTATGATACTTTAATGGATCATGCCCTTGGTCGTCATGATGCATGAATGCAGCCCTGGTGAGTAACTCGCTAGGCCTGCATTCAAGCATCATGCCGACCCTACAGGTTCAGACACCCCCGAAAAGGTTGGCATGATACACCAATGTAGCATCGGCGAATTACTCACCAGGGCTGCATTGGTGTATCATGATGACAAATGTCATCTTTTAGTGACATCCATCCTTAAAGGGTCAATTCAAAGCACGATTAATATCCTTGCCTGCTTTGATATACCACACACCAAAGGGAACCTTGGTTCTACTGATATACTATGTACTGCAACTTTTTCTAACCCTGGCTTCTGCTTTTCTAGGACTAGGCGGCTTATTTGAAACCGCCTTAATTACTTCTGTGGCCTTTCAGTTGTTTTTTTTTCAATTACCATTAGTTGATCAATAACCTAAATTTATACGTATGCTGGGTTTTCTGTAGAGTCTAATTTCAGGGGTGAAATGCCGTTTCTAACGAGGCTCATTATATCGAAACGTTAAATGCATGCCCGCCTGCTAACAAACCCTGCCTCCTAAGTCAATGTATGAATTACTTTGGCCTGAAAAGTACCCAAAAATTAACTCGCAAACTTCAGCCCTGACTCGCCGACAAGGGCGTAGACTCGTGGACTATTAAATAGACTCTGAAATAGCCCCAAGATTACGTTAAAACCCCGCCTTTAAGACGGATTTTAATTGGGATTTATTTTTCCTACAAGACGGATATTTTTTCCAAGATTGGGGGGTCGTCTTAAAGGTGGGGTTTTTATACATTGGATTATAGTGAGAACCGTTTTAAAAGGTTTTTTGTATAAGACGGATTTTTTTCTCAAATTGGGGGGTCGTCTTAAAGGTGGGGTCGTCTTAAAGGTGGGGTTTTACTGTAATTTTAAAATTTCAAAATTGGATAAAAAGTTCTAGGATCGGCCCTGTTTTGCTAGATAGGGTCGGGTAACCTGAAACACCCCCTTTTTATTTTTGCGAGACCATCTTGGCCTTCTAGTGCCTGTCCCCTGCAACGTGGGGGCGTTAAAACGAATCATCATCATAGAGTTTTATGGGTGCAATTAACTCACTTGTCACCAGGCGGGGCTAGTGTTGCTAGAGGTGAACACCTTTAAACCTTTAAGGACGGCATAATGCATCATGCCTTTGGTCGTCATGATGCATGAAGCAGCCCTGGTGATTAACTCGCCAGTGCTGCATTCAAGCATCATGCCAACCCTACCGGGATTAGACACTCCCGTGGGGTCGGCATGATTTACTCGCCGGTGCTGCATTGGTGCATTATGACGACATATATCATATTTTAGCGACATCCATCCTTAAAGGGTTGTGAGGAATTAATTCACTTGTCACTAGGTGGGGTTAGTGTGACTAGAGATGAACACCTTTAATTGGGGACAGGTGCATTCCTCCCTCTCACACCTGTAGCACTGGTATCAGCCTCGGCCAGCCTCTATCATATGGGGATAGTCTGGGAGCAAGCTGCCATCATACCCCAATACACATATCATAATTACCTCTTTCAAGTAAAGGTGTTAATCACACAGTAGCCCCAGCTTAATTAAGTGTTCCCCCGATCTAAGTTGGGTGTGTATTCCCCAATACACACTTTTGCGCCACCAAACTGGCGGAAAAGTCAAGAGTAGGTCTGCTCCCAGCCCATAGTATAACTGTGGGGTGGGTGTCCGAGACTTCACTACCATGTACAGGTAACAGTACAGTACCCGCAGCAAAAGGTCCCCCACTAATGTCAATAGCATTAAGTGTACCTATGTCTACAGTGAATCTCCCATCTCAAGGTGAGCCCCCATACTGCGAGGTAGTAATGCCTTCTGATACCGTCAATTCCCGCATATACCATATTCGACGTAATAAGCGCACAGTGCGCTTAAAAAATTATTACCGGTATGGACACCTTTTAGTAGTTAAGAGTTTAATTTGGGTCAAAAATTGAGATGTTTTCGGTTATTTTTATTATAAGAATCGGCCAAAAACAGGGTGTGTGCGCTTATTAGGGGGTGTGCGCTTATTACGTCGAATACGGTAAGCCGCAACCGACTGAAGGGTGATCCTATAAGCCGCACAAGCGATCTGATTATGGTGACTTTTGTACTGTATTATAGGAGCAAACACTCACGTATAGGCCGCACCCTGACCCTGGGCCAATCACATTTATAAGCCACACTGGCGATCTGATTCTAGCCGCGGTTTATATGCAAGGTTTTACGGTAGCTGATACCATCACCTAACATCAGTTTATTAGCACATTCAACATGGCACTAAGGATATGATATTCTCTGATGTTTGAGTCCCCATTTATGACAGGTGAATGATCCCAGGTCTAATATGGCAGACGCCAAGACTTTTATTACCGTTTCCCACTGAGAGTGTAACATTTTGCTAATTGCGGTCCCTTGGTCGGCCTCGCCGAATTCTGGGAGATTCACTTTAATATAACACCAACAAAACCAGGCTGTGATGGAGAGGGGGGGGGCATAGGTGTAACAGGGGCTTAGATAAACCCCATTGCAGTAGTTAAAATATAATTGCCTGCCAAAAAGTGACCGTTAGTTATTCTTAGGCTGCATAAAATTGATTATCAGCTTTGCAGACACTTTTCGAAATACTGCGGTGAGGGAGGGAGGCTTTTCTTTTTTTTGTATACAATTTTCTAGGCCACGAGGGAGGTAACTTTTCCTTTTTTTCACATTTCAAATGATGCGGGAGGTCCTTTTTTTTTTTACAAGGCAAGGAATTTCTTTGGCCTTATGACATAAATAATGTGCTGCTTATAATGTTTTCCTCTCTTATAGTTTACATACATTACAAATGAAAGTCCCATGCCTTTGTATAGGGGCCTTTGAATAGGGGCGGGCATTTTATTATTATTATTTTTTAATTTAAGGGGTGCGGGGATTTTGATGATTTCTTTTTGTGAAATCAGGAAAAAAAGCGGTGCGGGCGGTACCTACAAAGCAGATTTTTTTTTTTATGCAGCCTTAGATCAATAAAAAAATCCCCAAAACTGCGGTGAGCGCTTTAATCAGGGATGTAAGTCAGGAGAGGTGAAAAAACAGGAAGTCGGATCAGGCCCCAGGATCAGGGGGGGGGGGGGGGCGAAATATCATTAGAAAAAAAGGAAAATAAATATTCAAAAGCGGGGGGGGGGGGTCCGGACCCACGTAACCCCCCCCCCCCCCCCCATTGGGCCCGCCCCTGAGCCTGCCTACAGTGTACCCGATCAGCAGAAGGCCCTAGAACACACCCCCCAGTGCTCCTGATGCCCTCCCGGCCTCCCCTGCAGTGCTCCCGGCCAGTTGAGCGCCATAGACGGTCTCTTTGCCCCTCCTGGAATCTTCCCAGTGACTCAGTGGGAAGATTCCAGGAGGGGCAAAGAGACCGTCTAGGGGCGCTCAGCTGGCCGGGAGCACTGCAGGGGAGGCCGGGAGAGCATCAGGGGGGATATGAGGCCGCCCTGGGGGCGTTCTGCTGGCCGGGAGTACTGCAGGGCAGGCAGGGAGGGTCTAGGGTTAGGGGGCAGGGCTGGAAACGGAACTTTTTGTCAATTTACCAAGAAAGTAGCAAAATATAGAAACATTTTATGAAAGGGAGATTCCAGGAATTCCTGGAATTCCAGGAAGACTTACATCCCTGTTTAATATATATTTAACCCTTTGAGGACAGCAGAAAGATTTGATGTGGTATGCGAAGGGTCGTCATGATGCATGAAGTTAACCCAGCCCATGCATTCATGCATCATGCCGACCCTTCAGCATGAATGCCAAGTCTGCATTAATGCATTATGACGACAAAGGGCATAGCACTTTAAAGCATTCTGCTACCCAAACAAGGTTATGGCGTTGCTGATGTCTGCTGTTTTGATTTCCTTAACCCTCGCGTATAAGCTCTCGTATTAGCCGTTACCCTAACTTTGACAAATCATATAAGCTGCAGAGGGGTTCTTGATATTGCTTATTTGGTACTCTACTATATATATAAAAACTCTCGTATAAGCCGCAACCTACATAGGCATGTTTGGTATCAAAAGAAAGCTGAGTCTGACTAGGTTTTACCAGGGATATAAAGTACTTGTGCTATAGGGCCTAGTCGGGACTGGAGCTGGTTGCGGCGGCCCTCACTGATAAGAGCTGATAAGACTGTTACTAGCCTGTCACCTGTTTGTCCCCTAATTGTACCCATCATGGCATGTCTTATCAGTAGATTTTACCTCAAAAAGCGAAATTTTAAATGGCGGACCCACTGGGCATAGCTCTAGATTCCTATACCCCATGGTTTTACAACAAATTTAAAAAGGTAAGATCAAAGAATCATTGCGGCCTACCTGCGTCGCGGAGTTGTTGGTATGCGTCCTTGTCGTACAACAGCTCTGTGTCATTATACTTCTCACCCTTGGCTGATAAGTAACTGTCTATGGAGTCGTAGCGCGACTTGGGGATCCTAAAGCGGTTCTCTTTTAGGGGCTGCAATTAAAGTAAAATAAATTGCTATTTAATGAGGATTATAAGCAGAGATGTCACTCAGTTGTCAACAAAAAGTAGGAAATCTTGGAATGTTGGTAGATATTCTGTAGATCAAAATGATTTAAGACAGAAATATGAGCAAAATCGTAGGAATTCTTGCACAAGTAGGAAAGGTGGCAACTTTGTATAAGCAAATAACAGGGTGCAAATGATTCCCACGTGTCAAAAGTCTGTGTTTGGTTCAGAATTAATTCTTTATTCAATAAAGTCACACTACCCAAATTTGGCTCATACCGATTTATATTTCATTTATCTGGTATATTTCTCTAATGATCAGTATATCTGTAAGTACAATAATCTTTAATGAAACAATGACCATTTTAACCTTTTAAGGGCTACACATCGCATTAATGCATCATGTCCTTGGTCGTCATGATGCATAAATGCAGCTCTGGCGAGTAACTTGCCAGTGCTGCATTCAAGCATCATGCTGACTCTATGGGGTTCAAACACTCTCGAAGGATCAGCATGATGCACCAATGCAGCACTGGCGAGTTACTCACCAGGGCTGCATTGATGCATCATGACGACAAATGTCATCTTTTAGCAACATCCGTCCTTAAAGGGTTAATGCTTTGTGGACCTTACCTTCAGCCCTCGCTCTTCCTGAGTGCGATCATCCACGGACTGAGAAATAATGTCCCAACGACAATCGGTGTCCGCCAGCAGACCTCGATGCATGGGGGTGGCTGCACTTAGAGCTAGCTGTAAGACAAATAGAGGGAATTAGAGGTACAAACTTATACCAAGAAGGGGGGGCGGCAGAATTTTAAGTACAGCCCAATATTAAAGGTAGCCTAAAACCTCGCATATAAGGCTGTGTCTCGGGACCTTGGGACAATGTTTTTGTCTCTGACCGGGTGCCGTCTCTGACCAGGTGCCGTCTCTGACCGGGTGCGGTCTCTGACCGGCTTGGCTTGATAAGGTCAAAATACTAACAGCAGGAGGCTAATTATAATTATAACTATGATTATATAACAACCGCCATAACGTTTTTCCAAATCCTTATATATATGAGTATAATTCTTCTTAAAACACCTTTTTCTGATACCTGGTCAGAGACGGCAGCCGGTCAGAGACGGCAGCCGGTCAGAGACGGCACCCGATCAGAGACAAAAACTTTGTCCCAAGGTCGTGAGACACAGCCATAAGCCTAACTCGCGTATAAGCCGCACCCTGACTCTGTGCCGATCCTATAAGCTGCACCAGCGATCTGATTCGCGTACAAGCCGCGGCTTATACGCGAGGTTTTACGGTACCTTAAATCACCGTGGGTTATACACGAACCAAAGCCCCAATGTGGGGTCAACAAATTTCATGAGGTCTAGGTTGCGGGTAATACGAGGGTCTTTGAGTAAAGTGCAGTACTAAAATCGCAATTTTCAGACCTCTGATATGGGTTATAGGATTCTCCTAAGTTGGGGGTGCGGGTTATACGGTAGAGATGCGGGTTATACGCTGGAATTTCTGGTATCAGATCAGATTCTAGGTCTTAAGAAATATTTGCAGGTTCCTCTACCCCCGGTGCTTATACAAGACTGGCGCTTATATTATTCAAAACCTGGCACTAAAAAAAGGTGGTATACATGTACTAGTTTAAAGATGCTTATGAGGCCACCAGCCGGTCAGTCGTCGGTATTTTGACATACACCCAGTTACTCGTGGGATAACTGCATGAAAATTGTTGTAGTGTCGTGTCCAAAAATAATTCAGAAACGACAAGAAGGGGGGTCCATCTATCTGGAATTAAACCACGGTGGACGGCTAAGACAAAGGATTCGCACCTTGGTTATGTTGCGTAATGTGGTTTAAAACAGATAGACAATGGTTATGAAAAGGTGAGTAGGATTAACCACAGCTTGCTGGTAGGACGACTTGGGCTTCGCCCTCGTCTGGCCCCCACCAGCAAGCTGTGGTTAATTCTACATACCGTAAAACCTCGCGTACAAGCCGCGGCTAGTACGCGAGTCAGATCGCCGGTGCGGCTTATAGGATATGCCCAAAGTCGGGGTGCGGCTTGTACGCGAGTTTTTCCAAAGTGTGCTTTCCAAAATCACTGTAAAATTAACTTTAAAATGTCCCCAGGAGCTAAAGGCACTGGTGGCTAGTAGCTAGGAGTGGGGGGAAGGGGGGGGGGGTTAGTTCCTGACAAAGGTGAGTGGGCACTGTCAAAGCTTCCTATTCGCACCCTAAAACAAAGCAGGCCACCGCTAATCCCTGCCAGCTTCCTAACCATAACAGTGCGACAATGGTGGGGGGGGGGGGGAGGAGAAAGCTGTCACTACTGTCAGTAGTACTGACACTACTCACGGAGGCTCCACGGGCCATGGGGAGGCTGTACGGACCACCAGGAGGCCGTACAGGGCCACCAGGAGGACTCTCACCCCATCTGGGGCTCATGGACGTAGGCTAAAGTTAGGGGTGCGGCTTGTACGCGAGTTTTTCCAGGACTGATTCAGATGCCCTCTGCGGCTTATAGAATCGGCCCAAAGTCGGGGTGCGGCTTATACGCGAGTTAGGCTTATACGCGAGGTTTTACGGTCCCTTTTTTTTCCAACGTTGAACTCTACGTTCATGGCCTTGTAAGAAAATAATTTTATGAGGAAAATATCATTTTTCCATAAAATAATTTATTGGTCCTGTAGTGCTACCAAACAGCACGGGAGAACTATCATTTTTTTTAAATTCTACATACCTTTTCATAACCCTAGTCCATCTATTAAGTACTAAGACCACTGCAAGTCTAGTGAAGTAAAGTATCTCCCCACAGTAAACACAGCACACATAAAACCTACATACTGTACTGTCACAAGGTAGGGGGGGGGGGGGGGTCAAACTGTTGTTTTTTTCTCAGATTACCGGTAGGTCTTACTTACATACACTATGAGGAGTTTGATGGTGTAATACATTTGTATTAGTAACCCTTTAAGGACAGTATAGTGCTTTATCAAATGTCCCATGCCCTTTATGATTAATGAATGAAGCCCTGGTGAGTAACTCGCCAGGGCTGCATTCATGAATCATGCCGACCCAATGGGGTCAATTCACTGATGAAGGATCGGCACGATGCACCAATGCAGAGTCGGTGCGTTGGTGCATCATAACGACAAGCTTTAAGGTAAATAAAAGTTCACGTCCGGAACATTCTGATATACGGCAAGGCTCACGTTCGTACAGATAACTGGCTACTCTGTAATCTTCAGGTCATTCTTAAATACATCGGGGTCAAGTTCAGGTTGTTATCTACCGCTAAGATATAAATCTTATCTGAAAGCGAGTACGTCTACCGGAAAACCTTGCGTACAAGCCTAACTCGCGTATAAGCCACACTCCGACTTTGGGCCGATCCTATAAACTGCATTGGCGATCTGATTATGGTGAATTAAGTAATGTACAATACCGTAAAACCCCGCCTTTAAGACGGATTTATTTTGGGATTTATTTTTCCTACAAGACGGATTTCTATCTGAAAGAAGGGGGTCGTCTTAAAGGTGGGGTTTTATTATATAGGATCAAACAGGAAACAAATATAAAGTCTTTTACATACAAGACAAATTTTCTTTTCAAAGTAGGGGGTCGTCTTAAAGGCGGGGTCGTCTTAAAGGAGGGGTTTTACGGTAGTAGCAAAAACTCATGTATAAGCCACACCCGACCCTGGGCCAATCCTATAAGCCGCACCACCAATCTGACTCGCGTACTAGCAACGGCTTCTACCGAGGTTTTACGGTAGTCTTTTTGCTTTCCCTCTTTCCCTCTCAGATAACAGAAGATAAGACAAGTCAATGATCCTCTTATAAGTTGTATGAGAAAGTTATGATGCATCTCTCTTCTGCCTGGACGTGACACTGTGAATTCCTACCATAGTCTTCTTACAATAATGGGACATAGTGGGGCGAGTTGGTCAACTTACAATGATTTTTTTTTAGAATAATTGATAAATATATGCAGTCTTTTTGTAAAAGGTTTAATGCATTGTCTTATTTTTATAAGAATACTGTAGGGGAAGTGGTTCCCACCCCCTTCCGTGCACCGAACTGACCCAGTAACGTACAGCGCAGTCAGATTGTCAGACCGGGAAGTAGCTCAGTTGGTAGAGCAGCAGGTAACGTGATCTGAGGGTCGTGGGTTCAATCCTGCTTTCTCCAGATGATTTTTCCGCGACCATTACAATACCTACGATAATGGGGCATAGTGGGGTAAGTTGGTCAACTAATGGTAATGGGGCATAGTGGGGTGAAGTACCGTAAATTCCCGCGGGTTGTACGCGAACCAAACTCAGTTTTTATTTGATACCATACATGCCTATACAATGAATTAGGGTAAGTGGGTTTTTATTACTATAACAATGTTAAATAGAAATTTTCAAACTGAGAAGTTGTTGTTGTTGAGATTTCAAAATCAATTCATCAACCGTAGCCACGAAGTGACTAAAAATGGAGCGTGTGAGTGGCCTCACAGATGACTCAGGGTAATCTGTCAGTTCTGGCATCAGAAATGAGTTCGAATGAGTGACCTAATTTGAGTACAATACATTATTTCTCATTTCTGACGGCAGAATCGTAATCGCCAGAAAAAGCTACCCTAGTTTCATATATTGGAAGTCATATATAATTGAATTCCAGGTGGTGGCTGTAGGTGAGCAGGTGGCTGTGGGAAAGCAGGTGGCTGGGGGCGAGCAGGTGGCTGTGGGCGTCAGCGCCCAGCAGCGCGTAACCGCTGTTTTACGTCTCGGCCAAAAAGCGAGTCGATCGGAGCGTCAGCAGCGACACCATCGCCGTTTCCGTTTTGCTGTGTCGGTCGGCTGTGGGCAGCGTGTGCTACGCGTCCATGCCTTTGCCGTCCATCCCCTGTCCCCCCCACCCCTGGTGTACAACCACTATCTGTATCACAACCGCTATCTGTTAACATGTAGATATAGAGTGGATGTGACTTGTTGCATAGGTCCTGGCGGTAGAATGTGCCCAGTTTTTGCCCGCTTTGGGGGTAGAAAGAGAGAAATACGGGCAAATTCGCTCAAAATGTCATTTCTATCTTCTGCTGAAAACGCTTATGCCTTGAAGTCTATGGGTGTCCGAAGCGGGTGATAGATTTTGTTTAGTACATTTGCATAATAGCGAAAGAGAGAAGATGGCAGTTCAGTATCTTTAAGAAAAATTGAGATTTTTAGAAATTTTTTTGAGGAAAATGCTGTCCCCCGATCTTGCCTATCTCATGTTTTTTTCCGCATTTCTCTATGTCGAATGATAACCGAAATATAACGATTCTAATATGTAACAAAATTGTCTTAAAATGCAAAATTGGTAGGTGTATATTACTCAGGGTTAATTAAACCCTGAGTCAACCAGAAAGACAGGATCTACTCCCGGCTTTTGCCACAGATGCGGGGACAGGTTATAGGACTCTCCTGAGTTGGGGGTGCAGGTTATACGTGAGATGGGGGTTATACGCGGGAATTTACAGTAGTCTACTTACGATAATGGCGCATGGTGGGCCGAGTTGGTTTACTTAAGATAACTAGAAAAAAATTGAATTGATATGCACCCTTTTTAATAAAAGGTTTAATACGTTTAACACATTATCAATACTCACGATAATGGGGCATAGTGGGGTAAGTTGGTCGTAGAGGTCGCGGGCTTCGTTAATGTTGACGGCCTGGAAGGTCATCTGGAGACATGAGCAGCCCATGCCGAACCCCATAGCGTCCAGATAGATGTGGTCGGGTAACGCCTGCCGCCCCCGCTCACCGTCCTCACCCAGCGACGCAAAGTCATCCAGGTACGGGCTAGGGGTGTTGGTGTCTTTGAAAACTGCAAGGGAAATAGAGAACAGTGAATAAACTGTATACGGGACTAGCGCATCCTGGTACCTCAGATAGTCGGGGGCTAAACCCCTATCTCCTTATCAGGCTAATCCTCTCCGCTCACACCTAGAACAAAGGTGCTGATAAGAAATTCACCCATGATGCACTGCTCTGGAGTCGGGGGCCTAACCATAATGCATTGCTCTCAGCCAAGATGGCGGCCCCCAAAGCATAATGCGCTAGTCCCGTATACAATAGCCCTCTACACCTGAGAGGCAGGGATGGAGGTAATCCATGCTACTAGCTTTCCTAACCTCCTAGAGGCAGACAGAATAGGTAATTAATTACATTGGAAATATCTGCCATTCATTGTCAAAAAGAGCTCCTTAAAAACTTTTTATTTTTATTGAGAAAATAATTTTTACTATAGAAAAGTATGGGGGGAAAACCTAGGGGTGTTTGTGTCTTTGAAAACTGCAAGGGAAATAGAGAAAGGTGAATTCAGAATGTGCAATATATTCAATAGAATGGTTACGAATGTTGTTGGGTTGCTTCACGCCCTAATAATCAGCTACGATCATTTCAAGGGTGGTGATGGTGATCAAATCTATGAGGTGACTGAAGGTAGGAAGCCTGTCCCTACACTTTTACAGAGACAATGGTTCTTTTACATTCCACACTACATAGTCACAGTGTGAGATGGACAGGCCTTTGAGGGAGGTCGCAACTCAATCAGCAGGGCGCTGCTGAGTCTCAAACTTATGATCTTGTGGGTGCCAGACGAACGGTCTACCGCCTGAGCTAACTCCCCACCCCTAGCAAATATTTTAAGTTTTGTATGAGGCTGAATATTGAAATAAGTTCACATTAGATCATCATAGGAATCCATTTGTGGCCCTCATCAACTTCAAAATATATTACATTTTCTTTTCTAATTTAGAGTGGAGCTCAAAACACTCAATCTACACTCTTATCAACAAAGGCTAAGGGAGCTTCCAGCCAAGCCGAAATGATACAGCATTATTGGTATAACCATGAGGTTGACACCACTAATAAACCACAAGAGGTGGCCATAGCATGACGCTGCAGTTTCTGTAGGATAGACATAGCCCTTCCTATTTCACTCATCTTCTTTTTATGACTGTGAGTAGCGGAGGTGGGGGGGGGGGGGGGGGGGGAGAGAAGAGGCGATACTAGACTCAATATAGAACATAGTATTAAACATAGAATAGAATGGCTATATATATAAGTCAAACATTGTGTCAAACATTGTGCTACCTATTTACACGGAGATAACGCTGTGTCATCTCCCATGAACACTACCCAACATATGATGAGTTTTTTTGTAAAGACAAAGATTCAATAGACAATGGTGTAACTAATGGTGTTTCAATAACTTACCTACTGTAAAACCTGGCATACAATCCGCACCTCGCTTATAACCCGCACCTCACTTCTAAGGCATCCTATAACCCGTACCTTTATTCAAAGGCATTCTATAGCCCGCACCTAGGGTTTGATTTCGACAATTTTAGTCCTGCTCAAATTCCATATAATCCGCGTGCTCAGCTTGGGCAAATCCTATAACCCGTACTGGGGTTCTGATTACGAGGATTATACAGTTTTTACGGTTGTCTAATCTATGGTAATCTATTCTACCGTAAATTCTCAAGTAGAAGCCACGGCTTGTACATGAGTCAGATCCCCAGTGCGGCTTATAGGATCGGCCCAGAATTAGGGTGCGGCTTATATGCGAGTTTTTGCTACTATGGTACAGTACTAAAATCACCATAATCAGATCACTAGTGCCGCTTATAGGATAGGCCTAAAGTCGGGGTGTGGCGTATACAAGAGAGTTTATGGTACCCTCACAAGCTTCTTTTTAAATAATAATGCTGAGTCACTCTCCAAATTCCAATCCCACATTCCCCTCATCCCTCTAATCCCCCCAGGGGCCTATAATCAATATTAGCTCTAATGTCAACACTCTGCTCGACAAACAGTCACCCAAAGGGCACACACCACCGAATATGGAGCAAGTCAATATTCTACATGCTCCAAAGATGCAGTGGGGAAAAGGGTATGTCCAGAAAATAGCTCATAATTCCTGAATAGAATGGGATAAATAGAAAAATGTCAACGCCCATTGATACTGTATCTGCAGCTTATACATTGCTGCTTATACGCGAGAATCTACAGTATAGGAATGTTTGAATTACGGAGTGAATTAGGGGGCTTGGGGGGTTGGTGGATTTTTGTGCGGGCGGGTCGAAATCTTTTTGGTCCCCCCCCCCCCATGGGAGGGGTCGAAATTGTTTTGGTTCCCCCCCCCTTCAAGGGGTCGAAATCTCTTTGGTTCCCCCGCCAAATCCCCTCCCCCCCCCCCCCCCCCGTTAAAAAATGACCACTCCCTTAGTTGGGACGGTTTCTGACGATTAGCCTAGTAACACATTGCTATCTATACCTCATACTGTGAATTTACACATCCCACTGAGGGTTAAACTGTAGCAAATCGTCATGCATGTCCCACATATATCAAGGGGATCCCGTTGGTCTACAACTGACACACTTAATCCTTTAAGGATGGATGTCGCGAAGAGATGACATTTGTCGTCATGATGCACCAATGCAGCCCCCGGCGAGTAACTCGCCAGGGCTACATTGACGCATCATGCCGACCCTCTGGGAGTGTCTCAACCCCGGTGGGTTGGCATGATGCATGAATGCAGCACTAGCGAGTTACTGGCCAGGGCTGCATTCATGCATCATGACGACCAAGGGCATGATGCATTAAGGCATGATGCCGCCCTTAAAGGGTTAAGCTGATAAAGTAGACATCTTCAATGGATGTATCCGGGTGTAAAACAGGTGCAAAGCTTGCATTACAGCTGTGGTCTGCAGCATCCACCTGTAAGGCCACACCAAAATAAAAGTTGGTCAAACGATTTTACTCTTCAAAAAAGGGTGCAAGCGAGCAAATTCTTTTTCTTTTTTTTTTCAAAGAATTTCTTTTTGTCAATGGATTTTGGAGATGGAAAATTGGAGCGAGCGAGAATTTTTTTTTACCTTACCGCCGAAATTTTTTTTCTCAATTTTCCAAAAATGAAGCAAGGGAAATCCATTGACAATTTTTTTTTTAATTAAAAAAATAATTTCCATTTCCGAAGATAAGGCCACTCAAAAAAAAAAAGTGGTTTATCATCACCAAGGTCTGAGAAATCTGACGAGGGAGGCTTTTTTTTTTTTTTACTTGCGCTCCAAAATGTATAGGATAATTTACGGGTTCCTTTGGCCAAAATTCACATTTAATTTGTTAAGAATTGATTGATCTTTGAAAGTTGGGAAAATGTAAATTATTCCTATACCACTGCATTGCTGGCATTATTAGCTTTAATTTGATACCAAATATGACCAATTTCGTCCATTTTGATGAGGTCTTTCATTAAAATTTGACAAAAAAAAAAAAAAGGTTTCCCCAAAACCTGATTTTTATGATGCGCGCGGTGATGAGAAACCATTTTATTTTTTTGAGTGGCCTAAGGTGTGCGGTATCCATTGACCAACTTTTCTGGCAACCAAGGGCATGATGCATTAAGGTATCGTGAATTAGTTATACTACAAGATAGAAGAAGAGCTGGTCCTTCTACTCTGGAGCGAATCAAAGAAACCCTTCCATCTGCTATGCATAATTCAACCTCAATACCACCCTTACCATCTGCTCGACTTGCACACTCTTAGTAATATTTTTGCACTGTCATTGTAATGGAGAACTCACCCTGGTGGACTAAGTCTATTTTTATAAATTCTGATCATTATAATTTACTTCGTGAACCACAAGGAAAATGTAGGTATTACTTTAGTAGTAGTAGTAAAATTAGGATCTCCTTGATTACAAATATTAACATTTACCATATAGGCCGAACGAAATAAGGTTTTTGGACGGGACCCAAATGAGCTTCACCATCATAAAATGCAGTGGCCGTGACTTCTTTGGGACTAGTCCAAATAGTCTTTGGGTGTAGGGGAGGGGGGGGGGGCTTGCTTGTACCCTGGTCTACTATTATAAAGAGTAAAGGCGAATTAGGTGCACTTATAAGTAGTAAAATGACGCAACAACTCCTGTGGGTGGTCTGTTAGTGTTAAAGTAATGGTAATGGTTGGACTGAAATAGTACACCCGGGTATCTACAGTACCATAGGGAGTCTTATTCTGGTTATGGATTGACTCCAAGTCGTACTTGGCCTACATTTACTACATATATACTTACCGTAAAACCTAGCGTATAAGCTTAACTCGCGTATAAGCCGCACCCCGACTTTGATCTTATAAGCCGCACTAGAGATATGATTACGGTGCATTTTAGTACTGTGCCATAGTAGCAACGACCTATAATCTATTAAGACCAGCGATCTTGTTCGCATACTAGCCGCGGCATATACGCAAGGTTTTATGGTACATGTATTACCTTATACATTTTGTAGATGTTGTGTCAGACATTGATTAAAGTTGTACAAGGCCTACCGTAAAACCTCGCGTATAAGCCGCGGCTAGTACGCAAATCAGATCGCTGGTGCGGCTTATAGGATCAGCACAGAGTCCAGGTGCGACTTATACGCGAGTTTTTGCTCCTATAGTACAGTACTAAAGTCACCATAACCAGATCGCTGGTGCGGCTTATAGGATCGGGCCAAAGTCGGGGTGCAGCTTGTACGGGAGTTAGGCTTATACGCGAGGTTTTACGGTAGACCGGGGGCCTACATTCACACCCTGACAACTCTCGCACCCTAGGTGGTGGGAGGAATGGTCTGACCTAGGATACAGGGTTCCCTCTATTTTTCAGTCACAATTTTAACTGATATTTAACTGACGTATAGGCCACACCAAATAAAAAAGTTGGTCTACGGATTTCGGGCACCATATTTTTGAAAATGTAAAAAATAAATACTTTGAAAACAGCGCCCGCATCATTTTCTGAAAAATTGGAATTCTTTTTTTTTTTGGTGGCCTTTTCTGTCATCGTTAGCCAGAAAGTATATCGGTAAAAAGTTAAGAGATTTTCCCTCAGGAAAAGAAAAAACAAATTCGCCCGCCCCCCTATTTAAGGTTGAAATCCATTGACAAAAAAAAAATTTGGAAAAAAAATATAATCGCCCTACCACACCTCTTTTTGGAAAACAATATCCGTAGACCAACTTTTTTTTTGGTGTGGCCATAACTGACAAAATATTCTTTTAACTGAAATGTTTAGTACCATATTAAATTCCATGGGATAACTCGCATTTCACGTCTAACAATACCCAGATTTCTTTTTTTAATCCAGAAGTCAAATAGTGCATACCACAATTTTTTTCTGAAAATCCAGAAATCTAGAAATTAACTGACAAATATGATAAATATATTTTCAACTGACATTTAGCTGACTTTTAAAGCAAATAGAAACCAAACCAACTTTTAACTGACGGGTGGGAGCCCTGCTTTAGTCGTGCACGGCCTACATTTACAACGTTACAGTACCGTTGGTAGTAATGTAATAGCGTTCAAAGTACATTTAACCCAGTCTTTGAGTTTGTTGGAGCGTTGGGCTCTAGCACATCTCTCACGGTTCCCTTCCCCAATTGCCATGAGCTATGGATTCTAAAGGAGTATTGGGGCCGGAATGTTAACATATAGTTAGCATTTAAGTGAAGTGATCCGATATTTTCCTTAGGCCAAAAAAAAAGGTGTGTTTCAGGTTACATAGTCTGAAGATTGAACGTGTGATTAACATCACAGATGACTCAGAGTCAGGGTGATAAAGTGATTGAAGTGAAGGACTAAACAACTGAATCCGTAAATATTATTTCAGGAACAATGAATTATTTGTCAATTCTGAGAGCAGGAATGTATTCCTGGGTCAAAACTACCCTCAAATCATGTGTCACACTAGTATGTGATCATATTTCAGCTGAGCAGGTGTGTGTGTGGGTGAGCCGGTGGGTGTGGGCGAGCAAGTGCGTCTGGGCAAGCAGGTGGCTGTCGGCATCAACCCCTGGTGGCACGTAGCCGCCGTTTTACGTCTCGGCCGAAAAGCGAGTCGATCGGAGCGTTAGCAGCGACACCATCTCCAGTTCTGTTTCGCCGTGTCGGCCGGCCGCGGGGCAGCGTGTGTAACAGATGATTAACTCCCCCAGTCAATTACCACTGCCTACATATCTAGCAGAGGGGGGGGGGGGGGGGGTACTCACACTTCCATATAGTCTTTGTAACGATATGTGCATTGTCAGTGCAAAGTGAATCAGGGTTATCACTGTTACACAAATAATAGCAAGTAAGTTAGTAACCTCCCCTGTAAATTACCTCTAGTACTTTTAAGTGTTTAATAGATGTCTGAAAAAAAGCGTCTCACCTACCCCTTCCATAGTCATAGCATTGGTTGTCACGAAATATCCAAATTTGGGTTTTTTTGGGGGGTTATAGTAGGAATTTGTGAAAAACAAATACACCATTAGATAGGTATTGAGGAAAGTGATTTATTGAGACCATGCAGGATGCAAAGAGTGAAATATTGACCAAATTGGAGCAATTTCATTTGATCAAGGAAAAGAGGTGTCCAGAATCGTCTCACTTGACTCAGGGGGGACCCTGAATCAAAAATCTAGGTAGGGTAGGTCGGAGTTTGTTTTTTTTTAATTTGTTTTTTTTTTCCTGAAAAGGCTCCAAACATTGACTCGCAGACTTCAGCGCTGACTCGCCGTCGACGGCATCGACTCGCAGACTATCAAATTGACTCTCAAATAGCCCTAAAATTACTTAAAATATACTATTTTTTTCAAAATTGGATAAAAATGTCTAGGGTCGGCCCTGTTTTGCTAGGTAGGGTCGGGTAACCTGAAACACACCTTTTTTTATTTTTTGGCCTTATATTTTGACTCCTTAAATGTGTTCTGAATGTTATTATAGCTAAGCATCATATTTGGAGGATGGGACAGAATAACATATCTTTAATGGGCAACAAGAGCCAGTTTAGAGGGTTCCATGAGCACAGGTTTAATCTTCTACAGTGTATTTTCAGCTGGTGGACTTCTAATTGAATTCTTGTTCATTTAAAAAAAATTTAGCTTTTAATTTCTAATACCGCTAATCGGACCATGCCACTTTAATATGGAATGACATTAGCACGTATCATGTCAAACAACAAACGTATAGGATCTAGGTTCTTATGGAGTAGTCAGTTTTTAATAACGAGGGGGGGGGGTCGAATTTCACCAACGAGGGGGGGGGGGGTCAAATTCCACCCAAAAAAGCCTGCCCGTCAATATTTCTAAACAGAGTCCGCCGCTGTAAATTTGAACTCTTGAGTGCAGGGGGGAGTGAATAAAAGGAAAAAATGCCTTGTGCACACACAAAATTTCACCGACCCGACCCGACCCCCAACCCACCATTTCATGTTGTTAGAAAATGGCAATTCCCTTAGGATATGAAGTGTGGCACGTCCGCACATTACAACGGAAAAGAACTAAAATTTATGCTGTAGCTTTTAAATAGTTTTTAATGAAACTTGCTTCAAATTGAAACTAACAAGCCTTGGCACGCTCTACACAGTATAATATCACGAGTATTTAATCTGTATATAATTATCCCATACATGCACATGCTAGGCCGAGGACCATAGATGGATTAATTTACGGATGTATTGTCTGGTCCAGCTTAATTATTACCCTTTAAGGGCCACATGGTGCTTTAATGTATCATGCCTTTGGTCGTCATGTTGTATGAATGCAGCTCTGGCGAGTAACTCACCAGTGCTGCATTCATGCATCATGCCGACCCTACGGGTTTGAGACAACCTCGGAGGGTCGGCATGATGCAGAAATGCATCACTTGCATGTTACTCGCCAGGACTGCATTGGTGCATCATGCCGACAAATGTCATTTTTTAGCGACATCTGTCCTTAAAGGGTTAAACTAGCTAAATCTGGTTATAAGTAGAACAGACCAAAGTCACTTGAGGGATTAGTCCATGTAACCCCAGTTAGTATACTATGCTGCATGGTATTATCATTAAACTCCAACATGGCTATTTAGGGAGTGTTCATTAATTAATTACAGGGGGTGGGTGGTGAGGTTTCGCGTGGAGGGGGCGACAAATTTTTACGGCCCCCCCCCTTGAGAGTGTGTGTAACGTTTACCGTAAAACCCCGCCTTTAAGACGGATTTTATTTGGGATTTATTTTTCCTACAAGACGGATTTTTTCTCAAAAGTAGGGGGTCGTCTTAAAGGTGGGGTTTTATTAGATTAGATTAAAGAGAAATCGATTTTAAAGGCTTATTCCTACAAGACGAATTTTTTTCTCAAACTAGGGGGTCGTCTTAAAGGCAGGGTCGTCTTAAAGGTGGGGTTTTACGGTAGTCGCCCCCCTCGCCGAAGGCGCCGAAAAATTTACGCCCCCCCCCCCCCTTTGAACTATAGTAACGCGCTGGCTTTTTTGCTAAAAAGGGGCTTAAATTTTTACGCCTCCCCCCCTCAAGAGGGGTCAGAATTTTTTACGCCCCCCCCTTCAGGCGGGGTCGGAAATTTGTACGCCCCCCCCTGTAAATAATAAATAAACACTCCCTTAAACTGCGGAAGCAATCTTTGAGAAAACCTGTTTCAGGCAGAGACCAAAAATGGTGCTGATACCATATTAGATATCACGCAATTCTAACCACTACAGGGCACCGGAATACCTCAAAATTACATATTTATCTGTAGTTGTGGATTTCCGAGCAGAGCGTGCAAAATTTTTTACACCCCCCCCCCCCCCTCGAGGGGTCAAAAATCGGCGCACAGGCACGGGCCCTTTGAAGTGTAGTAACGCGTGGGCTTTTTGGCTCAAAACAGGTTAAATTTTTGAAAGAAGAAGGGTCCTAATTTCTTACTTCCCCCCCCCCCCCCTGGTCAAGGGGACAACAATTTTTTGCCCCCCCCCCCCCCCCACAGTAAGTTACTCTCTAGGGCTGGATTGGTGCATCATGACGACCCTTCCGGAATGTCTGAACCCCATAGGGTCAGCATTATGCTTGAATGCAGCACTGGCGAGTTACTCACCAGGGCTGCGTTCATGCATCATGACAACCAAGGGCATCATGCCGTCCTTAAAGGGTTTAGCACTAGCCTGTCCTTAACGGGCTAAATATCTAACCCTGCCATGTCAGGCTATACTTAAGTTTACAAATAGCGTCCCCATGTTATAACCTGCTCAGGTCAAACCTTACTGATGCAGCAGTGCGCACCAATAATTACAGGCTTTTACAAGTAACTCTAGGTGTACTATCTTTAAGGAAGATAGTAAAAGATCGAGATATATTTACCTGGTATGTTGATGGCTACTTTCTCTCCTCGACGTTGTCGGATATTCCGCGTTAATGTTCTAAATAAATAAGAAGTGAAATTGTCATAATACTATCATTATCTAACAAAAAAGATAACGATAAAATACACGTACATAGTAGAAGTGAGGTAAGGTATTAGAGATTGATCTTTGGGTCATTATAGAGAACATACTGTCTATTTTATTTATTTTTGACAGAGCTAAGAAGGAACGACTTCAATGCACGGTGCAACCACTGCTAATGACGGTTAGGTCGTCGGACCATGACGTCATTAGGAACACCATTGCATGGCAACAGTCACTTGTTGACAGAGTAGCTAGGTTACGTGACAACAGTCACTATGGAGATCAACAAACCTTAGTGACAGGTCCCAAAACCAAGTTTTAGGGCCAAATTTAGTAGTTTCGTCCTGTGGGGACTCTTCAGGCACCTGTTTTGTGCTAAAACAGTGACAATTTAGATTGCCAGTGGTCCCAAATTTCTAGGAAACTTGGAGTTGTTGGGTTGCTGTCAACCACAAAAAAAAATACTGTCTATTTTAGTTGGTATATTTAGAACCTTAGAGAGTGACATAAACTATGCCTTTCTTAGTGTTGGGAAGTACCGTAAAACCTCGTGTATAAACCGTGGCTTGTACGCGAGACAGGCTCAGCTTTCTTTTGATACTAACCATTATGTAATCTGTTAAAGTTAGGGGTGCGGCTTATACACAAGTTAGGCTTATAAGCGAGGTTTTACGGTATAGCATGGATGGATGTGATTCTGCCTCGAGTGGCCGCACAATAAGGATGTGGACTAGAAGGGGGTATGCCGCCCCATGATTCTACACCTATTAGACATGTTACTGCCAGAACCGGGGAGCCAAGCTTTCTACACCACTGCAAGTGGATAATTCACCTTGCTGTCAGTTAGTAACCCTTTAACCCTTAAAGGACATGTCACTGAAAGATGACATTTGTTGGCATGATATTTTTGACCAGGCTAGGGATTAGACAACCTCTCTGCACGATGCAACCACTGCTTTTGACGGTTAGGTCGCCGGACCATGACGTCATTCAAAAAAATAAAATAAAAAAATAAAATAAAATAAAATAAAATTTGTTGGCATGATGCACCAATGTGAGTAACTCGCTGGTGCTGCATTGGTGCATCATGCCGACCCTTCGGGAGGGTCTCAACACCATGGGATCAGTATTGATTCTTGGATGCATGAATGCAACCCTGGCGAGTAACTCGCCAGCACTACATTCAAGCATCATGCCGACCCTACGGGCCAAGACCCCTCCTGAATGGTCGGCATGATGCACCAATGAAGCACCGGTGAGTTACTGCATTGGTGCATCATGCCAACAAATGTCATATTTTATCGATGTTACGTAAACAGTTGTATAACTTACGTGAAACGTGGGTGGCCTCCACAGATGACTTTATCGGGGAAGAAGAGTGAGCGGGACGAGCCCGTCTCTGGAGTAGGTTTGTGAGGTGGGTCTGTAAAGTCGGGGCAGCCTGTCCTGAGAAAGCAACAAATACGGCTCAGTTTCTTTTTGTAATTGTCACAATATTAAAGAAGAAATACAAACAGGGGAGAGAGATTGACGGTCAAAGACACTTTTTTTTGTTAGAAATTACAGTATGGTACAAGATTTCAATATGAAAGTTCTACACATGTACTGACATTTCTATTGATATAGGTATGGTTTATTTTTGTTCATATTTCTGAAATTTTAAATATTTAAAGCTTTTTTTTTTGGAAACGTCATCAGCGTTCATTTCATTTACGTTTTTTTCTATCGTTATCATATTCAGTAAAATAAGACACAAATTGAATTATCTAGAATTATCTAGAATTATGTCCTACCTTGGGAAAGACGTTATTGACATGGGGAACTCGTTTTCTGATAACAACTTCTGTACCTCTTCCCGCCTGCAATGAAACATTTATATGATTGACAAAAAGACCTCTACAAATAGCATAACTCGCTTTAATCTTTGTAATGCAAACTTTGCAGAAGACGCAACGACCGCACATTTTGTTACCGGAAGATCATTGCTATGTGAAAGCAGAAAATGAGGTTTCAATAAAAAAAGAATTAAAAAATATATATATGTAGTACAGGTACACACATAACAGCAGTCATTCAACATATATCAAAATCCTAAAGAGTTGCCCATCAAACCATTAACCCTTTAAGGAAAGATGTTGCTAAAAGATGACATTTGTCGTCGTCATGATGCACCAATGCAGCCCCAGCGAGTTACTCTCCAGTGCTGTAGGTTCAGCTTGATGCTTGAATGCAGCAATGGCGAATTAATTGCCAGGGCTGCATTTATGCACCATGACAACAAAGGGCATGATGCATTAAGGTACCATACTGTCCTTAAAGGGTTAAGGACGACAAGTTGCCTTAAAAGCTAGTACACTAACGCGCAGGCACTCCATTGGTGAATCATGCCGACCTTTTGGGAGTGCATCAACCCCATAGTGTCGGCATACTCCTTGATTGTAGCCCTGGCGAGTTACTCACTAGGGCTGCATTCACGCATCATGACAACAAGGGAAACAGCGCATTAAAGCACTATGCGGTTCTTAACCCTTTAAGGACGGCATGATGCCTGAATGCATCATGTCCTTGGTTGGTTGGTTGGTTGGTTGTTGGGTTGCTTTACGCCCTAGTTAACAGCTATGGTCATTTCAAGGGCGGTGATGGTGATCGAATCTATGAGGTGACTGAAGATAGAAAGCATGTCCCTACACTTTTATCGAGACAATGGTTCTATTACATCCCACACTACATAGGCACAGTGTGAGATGGACAGGCCTTTGATATGCTGTAAGTCTACCACAGCAGGGGGGAGGTCGCAGCTCAATCAGCAGGGCGCTGCTGAGTCTTGAACCCACGTCCTTGTGGGTGCCAGACGAACGCTCTACCTCTGAGCTAACTCCCCACCCCCCTCATGTCCTTGGTCGTCATGATGCATGAATGCAGCCCTGGCGAGTAACTCGCCAGTGCTGCATTCAAGCATCATGCCAACCCTATGGGGTTGAGACACTCCCGAGGGATAGGCATGATGCACCAATGCAGCACCTGTGAGTTACTCGCAGGGGCTGAATTGGTGCATCATGACAACAAATGTCATCTTTTAGCGACACGTGTCCTTAAGGCCACACCAAAAAAGAAGTTGGTCAATGGATTTCACTTTTCAAAAATTGGTGCGAGCGAGCGAATGTTGTTGTTTTTTTTTTAAAGAATTTTTTTTTGTCAATGGATTTTGTCGGTGGAAAAGTGAAGCGAGCGACAATTTTTTTATTTTTTTTAACCAGCCTCCGATAAAAGTAGTGGACCCCTAACATAAAAATTTATTGGTTGATCAGGGGGAATTACTGGAAGAAAATTTAGGAAAAAAAAAATTCTCAATTTTGAAAAAAAATGAGGCGAGCGAAATCCATTGACAAATTTTTTTTCAAAAAAAAAAAAATCCCATTTCCGAAAATAAGGTGCGCGAAATCCATTGACGAAATATTTTTTTTGGTGTGGCCTAAAGGGTTAAAGGGTTCAGCGCACTGTACTGAATGCAGCAGGTGGAGGACTACCCTATGGTCCAAGTACAGACTGTTTAAACACCCCCGCCAGCCTGGTTAAACACCACCCTATAAGGCGGCTAAGTCTCGTCACGTGATAGCCAACTTACGGGCCCTTACAGGCTCCCCCTATTATCGCCCGCAGGCCTGAAGGATGGGCGAAAAATGTCGACCCCCATATCTCCACTAATATAGAGAGTTGGGCTATAAAATTCCAGATCTGGGGCCTTTTTAGGCTAACTTAGATGTGGGTATTTTTAGTTAGAACCGGCAAAAAAATTACGACAACATTTTATCGTGAGACTTAGCCTCCCTATTATGCTGTAATCTCTTCTCATCCTCTTGTATTATGCCATGGGTTTAGTGTAGAATATATATCAACTAATTTGCGGTTTTCTGTCAAATTCGCTTATTTAAAAGTAAATACATATTGTGCATATAGATCAAAATCTCCTCCATCAGAATAAAACATCGCGACTAAGCCTAACTCGCATACAAGTCACACCCTTAACTTTAACAGATTATATATAAGCAGTAGGGTCAGGAAATTGTAAATCTGGTACTGTAGTATACTAATTATAAAAACTCTCATATAAGCCTCACCCTATATAGGCATGTTTGATATCAAAAGAAAGTTGAGTCAAACTCGCTTCTACGCGAGGTCTTATGGTAAAACCCATTCACTAATAAAGACCACAGTTCCATACACTTACATTGAATATAGACCAATCTATTAAACTGACTACAGCCCTATACAAGTCTACTCCAGGAACAACTCCCACTGTATACTATTCACTACGGTAGTAAGGGAACAATATGCCCCCCTCTGAGGATTCCCTAAGCTCTGGGTGCCTGTAATAGTGTAAGTACTAGCTACCTGGTAAATGGGATTAACCCTTTAAGGACGGCATAATGCCTTAAAGTATCATGCCCTTGGTCGGCATGATGCATGAATGCAGCCCTGGTGAGTTACTCGCCAAGGCTGCACTATAGCATCATGCCGTCCCTACGGGGTTGAGACTCCCGTGTGGTCGTCATGATGCACCAATGCAGCCCTGACGAGTTACTCGCCGGGGCTGCATTGGTGCATCATGTCGACAAATATAATCTTTTAGCGACATCCATCCTTAAAGAGTTAAGCTGACTGGCACACACACCCAATGGCTATTGTAGAAGGGTTGTACTTTGGTACTATTGGATACCACGTGGGTTTAATCCATCTGTGAAGTGGGGACTGCTGACTGGATATTTCACGAGTTAAATATTGGCCGTATTATACGAGGCTGTAGGCCAAGTGAGATCAAGCAGACGTTCAAGCCTGTGTCTATGGCCGGGTGCAATCTATGGCCGGGTGCAATCTATGGCTGGGTGCAATCTACCGTAAAACCTCGCCTATAGGTCGACCTCACTTATAGGTCGAATTGGAATTTTGAGGGGAAAAATCAACCTATAGCAAAATACATTTAACTTTAGGAAAACCCCACTTATAGGTCGAATTGGAGTTTGGGGATTTTTTGGGGGGCAAACCCCACCCTAAACCCCCCTAGAGAAGCTTTTCCCGAGGCCAAAATGACTATTATTTCGGGTATCTTGCCCTTTAGACAACCCCATACTTTCTTGCACAAAGAGATTTGGGTTTACAGGGATAATAATCTCAGAAAAAAAGGTATGTTTTCCAGTATTAAGAATGATGTTTTTTTTGGCTCTTTAAATGGTTTACCATTTTTCAAAACCCCACCTATAGGTCGAATTGGACTTTTGGCAAGAAAAATCGACCTATAGCAAAAATTAATTCCAAATAAAAATCGACCTATAATCTATGGCCGGGTGCAATCTTTGTAGGGGGTTGTCTAAAGGGCAAGATACCAGAAATAATAGTCATTTTGGCCCTGGGAAAAGCTTCTCTAGGGGGTTTAGGGTGGGGTTTGCCCCCCCAAAAATCTCAAACTCCAATTCGACCTATAAGTGGGGTTTTCCTAAAGTTCAATGTATTTTGCTATAGGTCGATTTTTTCCCTCAAAATTCCAATTCGACCTATAAGTGAGGTCGACCTATAGGCGAGGTACATGTAATTATAAAAGGCGACAAATCCCTGGGGTGACCCTATGGTTGCTATTATGTGTTGTTGGCAGCCGAGGCGATGCCCATATGCAAGGCCTTGTCTTTATTCTAAAACTTTAAGGAAGGCATGATACCTTAATGCATGATACCCTTGGTCGTCATGATGCATGAATACAGCCCTAGCGAGTAACTCACCAGTACTGCATTTAAGCATCATGCCGACCCTACGATGTTGAGACACTCCCGAAGGGTTGGCATGATGCACCAACGCAGCACCAGCGAGTTTCTTGCCAGGGCTGCATTGGTGCATCATGACGACAAATGTCATCTTTTAACAACATGCCATCATTAAATAGTTCGATTAGCAAATAACCTAAAAGTTTTATCTTGTAGAAGTCTGCATTGCCTAGAATATGCCCCCACCAGACGTTAAACTACTCAAACAATCAATTATGCGCGGCACATGTTGCTTAATTGAAATGCCTTTATTTATTCTGAAGATGCATATATATGTTAATTGCTCCAATTTATTGCACACCCAGTTGATGGTTTATATTAAGGAATTAAAACGTCTCTGTTTATATATTCTCAATATTACCGTAATCGTCTATATCTTGATCGTCATTGCATGTGTTATGATACCATAAGTAATAGTTAAAGACATTAAGTTATATATACCGGTAGTTTAAATTAAACTATTGTAGGGGCAACAATATACGTGTATTATGGGTTCGTGGTTTCGAGGCGGGAATGGCACAGTTCTACGCTAGGTGGCAACATCTGGTGTCCTGCGCCATGTCCCCTAACGTTACCCGGTGGTTGCTGGATCGGGTAGGGCACTCCAGATGGCACGCCAGTGGAGTGCCATGTTGACGCTGCCTCGTCTGCAACCGGGGTATATAAGTGGCCGTAACTGGCCACATCAGGGAGTTCGTCCCAGGACAAGCTCTGACCCACACCCTTCGTGACTTTCGTTGACCGGGGCCCCTACACCCCTCCTGCTACTGGCTCTTGCACCGGCCCTTGCTGGGACCAAGACCAGTTTGAACAGCTCTTGCTGACTTCGAACCACCAAGACGCTGCTCGTGTACTTCGAACCTTGTTTGTGATCAATTCTATATCATGTGGTGATAATAAAGAGCCGTGCTCGTATGTAACCAATCTATCCGAGGACTGAACGACTTGAATAAAAAGCCTGTTGCATTCAAACCGAATTTGGAACCTGTGTCTGTTTCATGCTTTCACAACCCCCCACACTACCGTAAAACCTCTCTGATAAACCGACCTCCGTTATAAGCCGACCCCCCAGTTATAGAGAAATCTATAAGCCGTATTCTGGGTGATTTAGAGAACTTTAAACTACAAACTACTGGATAAAATACCTCCCTTATAAGCCGACCCCCACTTTGAGGAGAAGTTATAAGCCGAATCAGGCCAAATATTCTAAAAAAAAAGGCCGGCTTATCAGAGAGGTTTTACGGTATATATGATTTAATCTCTTAACTAAACTTTTATGCCTGATGTGTTTGTCCTATGATATATCCGAGTACATTGTTCGGGTAAAGGTGTTAAAGCCATGCTATTGAGAGTGATTGACGACATGATGAAAGGCCTCCCTGGAATTATTGTTTGATGAGATAATCCAAATTCTACTTTATATATTATGTATACCGTACACCATATAGGAGCTCTTTGTTAGCCAGGCAAATATTAATCCATGGTTATAAAAGATGCATGCTAAATTCAGGTTTGTCGTTATATGTCAATACCAGATTGCCATAGTGGCTTTTGTGTTATGCAGTGGTTTTTTTTGGCTCAACACTGTGGCTATCAATCTCTGGTCATGGCGCCTCTTTCCGACTCTTTTATTACCTATATCGATATTGGAGAGATCTTGTAAAGGTCGATTCTAAATTGATATTATGGCTATATCCTATTTTAGCCCAGGCGATATGCGCAAGATTCAGGTGGAATCGTGCAAACTTGTCGTAAAAGCATGAAATTGGATTGGCTTAAAGTTCATGTCCATAGGATCAATTTCAGAGTTGGAGCCACCCAGAAAAAACATTATTCCTAGCAGGGTGGCCATTTTGTTTCGGCATCACTAAATCACACTTTTCCTGCAATAACTCCATATTTAGGTGTGTTACAGTGACAAATAGTTGAACCAGTCATGTCATACTTAAAGTCCATGTCCATATGATCAATTTCAGAGTTGAAGCCATCTGAAAGAAACATTATATCACCCATGGCAGCCATTTTCTATTGCCATCACCAAAACAGACCAATATACACATGACCTTCATTTGACAATCAAAAAGTTATAAGATTGGGAAAAATAGGTTTGTCACTCATGTCATGCTTGAAGTCCATGTCCATATGATGAATCTCAGAGTTGGAGCCACCCGGAAAACTCATTATTAGAGTCATAGCAGCCATTTTCTCTTACCCATCATTAAAACATACCGAAATACATGTTAACTCAATTTATTTCAAATGCTGGCCTATTATTGGGACAAATCATCCAGTTGGACATGTCATGCTTGAAGTCCATGACATCATGATAAATCTGAGGGTTGGAGCCAGCAAACAGACTCATAAATACAGCCATGACAGCCATTTTGTTCTCTGATCGCTAAAGCATATCAATATACACATGCCCTTCATTGGACATTCAAAGAGGTATAAAATTGAGATAAATACTTCAGTCAAGCATATCATGCTTAGAGTTCATGTCAATGTGATTCATCTCAGAGTTTGACCCACCCAGAAAGTCCATTATTACAGGACAGGCAGCAATTTAGTTTTGGCATAACCAACTCAAATATTTCCTACAGTAATCCCACATCAAGGTGTATTATAGTCACAAATAGTCATGTGCACCTTTAAGTCAATGTGAATATGACAAATCTAAGACCTGGAGTTATCCTGAAAACCCATTATTATGACCATGCTAGCCATTTTGTTCTCACATCCCCAAAAGCATACCAATATACAAATACTTAATCTGACATACAAAAGGGTATTCAGATAAACAGTCATGTCATGCTTAAAGTCTATGTGCATATGATGAATCTCAGATACATTGTTACAGCCATGGTAGCCATTTTGTTTTACCAAGTAACCCAAGAAGTAAGCAAATTATGTAGAAAAGTTGTTCTATGACTCATGTCATGGTCAAAGTCTGTGTCAGTATGATAAGCCTCAGAATTGCAGCCCTGGACAATGGCCCTTATTACAGCATTGGCAGCCATTTTGTTCTCCCATCTCCCAAAACATACCCACATGCACATGGCCTTCATCAGACCTATAAAGAAGTATGATATGGTGACAATTAGGCCAGTCAGTGATAGATTTATTAAAGTCCATGTCCATACAACTGATCACAGAGTTGGAGCCACCAAGCAAGCCCATTATTACAGCCATAGCAGCCATTTTTTTCTAACATTATGTGATATTATGAAGACTTAACCGCTAATAATTACCATTCTTGTGAAATGCTGTGATGCATGGCATTGCTCTAATAAAGATTTGGCTTCGGTAAAGATAATGTGTACGTTGCAATGATGCCAAATAAAAATGGGTGCCATGGCTGTAAAAATGGTTTTCTGGCTGGCTCCGACTCTGGGATTGATCATAAGTACATGGTCTTCAAGCATGACATCGCTTACAGAACAAATTTTACACACATGATACTAAATTGTTGGGTAAATGAAAAAAATGGGAGTTTTAATACTGGTAGAACAAAATGGCTGCCATGGCTGTAATAATAGTTTTTTTTGGGCGGCTCCAACTCTGTGATTCATTATATGGACATGGGCTATGAGTATGACATGAGTGACTGACCTATTTGTCCCAATATTATACCTCTTTGTAGGACTGAGAAAGGTCATGTGTATATTGTTATATTACCGATTGGAGAGCATAATGGCTGATGGGGCTGTAAAAATAGGTTTTCTGGGTCACTGGAGGTCTGAGATTCATCATATGGACATGAACTTTAAGCATGACATGACTGACAGAACAGTTGTGTCAGCTTAATATATTTAATTGTTAGATTATTGGGGCATATAAGGGTTATAATGATGGTAGCACAAAATGGCTGCCATGGCTGTGATAATAGTTTTTCAGCTTGGCTCCAACTCTGGGATTCATTATATGGACATGGACAATGAGTATGACATGACTGACTGACCTATTTGTCTAAATATTATACCTCTTTCTAGGTCCGATGAAGGTCATGTGTATATTGGTATGTATCGGTGATGGGAGAACAAAATGGCTGCAATGGGTGTAATAATGGGTTTTCTGGGTGACTGCAAGTCTGACATTCATTATATGGACATGGACTTTAACCATGACATGATTGACAGAACAGTTTGTCCACATAATAAACCATAATGTTGAACAATTAAAGCAAGAAAGGGATTTCATTATGGTAGAACAAAATGGCTGCCATGGCTTTAATAATCAATTCACGGGGTAGCTCCAATGCTCAGATTCATGGTAATGCTATGGGCTTTGAACATGACATGTCAAACTGAAGTATTTTTCCTAATCATACACCTACATTTACCTTCAATAAAGATAATGTGTTTGCGGATACAGTTTTAATGATGGCAAAACGAAATGGCTGCCATGCCTTTAAAAATGGGTTTTCCAGGTGGCTTCAACTCTTGCAGTCATCATATGGACATGGACTTTAAGCATGACATGAGTAACTGACCTTTTTGGCCCTATTCTATAACTTTTTGTAGGTCAGATGAAGGTTATGTGTATATTGGTATGGTTTGGTGATGGCAGAAGAAAATGGCTGCCGTGCCTGATATTATGGGTTTTTCGGATGGCTCAAAGTGTGAGGTTCATCATATGGACATGGACTTTAAGCTTGACATGATCAATTGACCCATTTCTCACAGTTTTGCACTGAAAATATGGGGTTATTGTGACAATTTACAGATTCTGTGATGCTAAAACAAAATGGCCGCCCCACATTCAATAATGCTTATTTTGGGTGGCTCTAACTCTGAAATTCATCTTATACATGTGGACTTCAAGCGTGTCTGATTTCAGGCTTCTAGGACCATTTGCACGATTATTTCACATATCGCCTGGGCTATTTGTGACACACCGGGCTTTGGTGGCTAGCACGCATTGTCAGATCACCCGTGCAGCTTATAGGATCGGCCCAGAGTCTGGGTGCGGCTTTTGCTACTATGATAGCAGTCGATATGGAAACCTGCCGGACACCGGCTATAGTTGGCAAGAAGTCTGCCGGTCCGGCAGAAAAAGGGCTACTGCAGGCCCGAATGGCTGGCTGTAATCTAGAGATTCTTGCCTATATGCCATTGTTTACGCTTTGTAAATCGGACCATTATTAAGGTTTCTATAGCATTAAACAGAAAGTGATCAGTAATCTACATATGAAAATGGTTGATATAATTGTAACATGTAGGGGGAACCGTATTTATTATCATTGCCAATACAAACACTTGCTTTATATTTCATTTTTAAATAGCAAGATTGTACTCCAATATCTGGGCCTGCAAAAATTGAGCCGGGCCTGCATAGAAAAAAATCTGCAGGCACAAATGTCCTGCATGGTGAAAAAGTTTTTGTATAGACTGACTATGGTACAGTACTAAAGTCTTCATAATCATAATGTGCAGGGGTAGCCACTAACGCTGGCCCGGGAGCCAATGGCCCGTAATTCATGGTCCGGGCCCGTAGTTTTCCAGAGAATTAGCTTCCTATGGGCCCGGTTGGCCCACAAGAATAGGAAAATTTAACCCATGGAAAATATCCTGTAACCATTACAGGCATGCAATATACCATTGGAAAGAGAAAATCTACAGGAATCTTTATATTTTGGTTACGTTTTGATGTATCCTAACCAATAATAACTATGATTTCCTTTTTGAAAAAAGTAAATGCGTCTATTGGGCCCGCAGATTTAGGTGCTGGCCCATAGATTTTTGAAGCTGCGGGCCCGGGTGGCCCATGGCTGATTAAGTTAGTGTCTACCCCTGAATGTGGCTTGCAGGATTGGCCCAAACATGGGGTGTGGTTTATACGCGAGTTAGGAGGTTTTACGGTATTGTGTAATCTAGAGCAAGCAAAATATTGAATTTGACAAATGCCTGATAATTATTGCCAAAGAGCGATGAATATATATTGTATGGTTGGACTAATACCGTAAAACCTCGCGTATAAGCCTAACTCACGTATGAGCCGCACCTATAGACTTTGGATCAATCCGACAAGCCGCACCAGGGGTCTGATTATAGTAACTTTAATACTGCAGCAGGGGTAGACACTAAGGCCGGCCCGGGAGCCAATGGCCCGTAGTTTTGAGTCCGGGCCCGTAGTTTTCTGCAAAATAACATTCCTACGGGCCCGGGTGGCCCCATAGGTGTATTTGGAAACCATTTAAAGAAAGTTTGCCTGACAAATATAGTCATGCAATATATCGTTGGAAAGAGGGAAATGTGCCCAAATTTATCATATTGATTACACTTTTTCATAGATCAATCAGGAATACACATGTTCTTTCTTGTAAAAAAACATTATTTTGACCATTGGCCCACAGATCTTGGTCCGGGCCCATAGTTTTTTAGAGCTACGGGCCCGGGTGGCCCACAGCTGAAAAAGTTAGTGTCTGCCCCTGCTACAGTATACATCTAAAAACTTGCGTATAAGCCGTGAGCTGTGTGCTCATCCTGTACGCCACAACGGCGATCTGACTCACGTATTAGCCGCGGCTTATACCTGAGGTTTTACGGTAGTCCAAGTAACCAGTAGGAAGAGACACACATTCATAAATGTAGTATTGGGTGCCTTGGCACATTACCAGATTATCTTGTGAGTGCGGTGAATTGCAACGACTATTCCAATGAATCTTTAATTTACTTCCTAATAGTACTAGATAGAGAATCTATTAGCCTGGTTTGTAAGGGCGGCCGACACTTCTGTAGAGAACTCTGTGTACTTGTATGTAAGTCTGCATGTTCTACACGTTGTGGGTGTTAGGAGGCACAATATACTACTGTAAAACCAATCTTATTCACGTTTTATTATACGATTGGGGCTCTGATCATGCTTTTCTTGGATAACAGCGTGCTGTTATCCAGCGATAACAGCACGATTGAGGTGAATATTTTGAGTTAAAATCCTACGTTTCGTCGGAGGATCGAACCCGGGGCCACAAGACTATGAGTCCGACGCCCTATCCACTATACCGTGCTGGCCATACAGAAGAGGGGGGTAAAACAAGAAGTCTACAGACACATTCTCAGCCCTCTAGCTCTTATATTAACAGAGATACAGCAATTTTTACACTTTTTGTTATGACTTCTCCTAAAATCAATTTTTTTTTATAATTCTTTTTTTACTATGAAGGTAGTAGTTGGACTTTACTTACCTAGTCGTTAAAATATTTCTAGGGATTTTTTTTCACATACATATAGGCACTTTAAAAATCGTACGTTTCCACCCAGATTCGATCCGGGGACCTCTGGTGTATGAGGCCAACACGCTAGCGCCCATGCCCTTCTGGCTACGATACATAGGGAGGGAAATGCTGGCTATATTCCAGTCTATCAGGGAGCGGTTAGTTTTTAAACCAGCAGGTCGCGCGGCGCGAGTACACTCTTATACGTTAACACTGAGGGTATGTTGGATTTGAAATAATGACTGCTCCCCGCGCCTAGCTTGTTCTTCATCACCTCCCCTACTGAAGAGTTCCACAACATGGCGCCTGAACCCTCTGTACAAGACGACTTATATATCATTCAAAATGGCGAAATTAGGACATATATAAGGTAATTAAAGACATTTGAATGGAATAATCGTATAATAAACCTAATAATATATGGATAACGGGCACACTCGGGGCTGAATACCTATATAACACCCTCGGTGCTACGCACCTCGGGCGTTATATAGGTATACATCCCCTCGTGTGCCCGTTATCCATATATTATTGGTTAACTATCCGCGGCTTCTACACAAGGTTTCACGTTAACCTTCATACTCCAACCCCCCCCCCCCAACTCGGGAAAACTTTATCCACCCGCACCTAGGCTGTGACTATTTTAGTACTTTATTTAACTCATAAATACTTCATTGATCCTGTTGTTTTTTGTTTTTTTTTGTTTATTTAGAGTATCCTGTTTGGGTGCAAGATAAACTATTGAGTCCTATTAGAATCTAAGCATTTTACCTTAGGCCAAAAAAAAAGAGGTGCGTTTGAGGTAAGATAGAAAATGTAGGGTCGGTAGGTCGGATTTTTTTTTTTTTTACTTTTTTTTTTCAAACATGAAAATGCTAGCCAGCCTCTCCGAAAACCCTAAAACTGATCCAAAAAGGGTAAAATACGGAAATTTCATCAAAATTACATTTGGAAAAAAAAACGTTGGGTCGGCCCTGTATTGATAGGGTCGGTCGGGTGACCTGAAACAAACCCTTTTTTGGGGGGAGGGGGGGGGGGCCTTAGTATAACACAGGCTAACAAGAACGCACCTGTATTTCATGTTGGCTTCGACCATGTTGAAGTGAGCGATGCGGTGTCCGTACGGTTTGCCCGGCGTTCCTTCCACCATGTACTCTGCGAACTCCGGCACCCATTTTGTTGGGTTGTCTCTGCAAACAAAAACACGGGATATCTTAACTTAGCTCAACCTCTATCTTGTCCTATCATAATAGGTAAAACCCATACCAAGTCTTGGGTAAAACTGTACATGTATAACCCGCACCTAAGGTCTTGATGTTGGATGTATAACCCGCACCTAAAGTCTGATTTGGGCTATTTTCGTAATGCAGTATAGTTATGAAAAAAGCTTGTATATAAACCTAGACTGAAAATTGACATAATTTTCCACAATGCGTTTGTAATGCACCGAGCATTAAGACTAAGTCGTCAACGAAAAGCAGGAAATCTTAGAATTTTGGTCAATTTTCTGCAGGAAATTAATATAATTCAATACTGAAATGCCAGCAAAAAAAAGTAGGAAATTCTACAAAAGTAAGACAAGTGGCATCTCTGCTGACATAACTGGAAACTGGTTTGATGGATGGGGGTTCTTCCATAGAGACTTAGATGTTTGTTCGTACCCTGAAAAGAGCTAAGTAAAGACGTTGTGTTGTGCGCAAAAACACGGCTGACGGGCATCACTCTGATGAACACACACACAGGTATTTATACACATGTAATACTGTCACCCTGAAAAAACACACCGCACGCTCGGCGCATCCTGAGTGGGCTATCTTGGGTACCGGGTGCCCGGCCGTTTAACCCTTTGAGGACAGCATAATACATTATGCCCTTGGTCATCATGGTGCATGAATGCAGCCCTGGCGAGTAACTCACTAGTGCTGCATTCAAGCATCATGCCGACCCTGTGGAGTTGAGACACTCCCATAGGGTCGGCATGATGCACCAATGCAGCATTGGAGAGTTACTCGCCAGGCTGCATTGGTGCATCATGACGACATTTGTCATATTTTAGCGACATCAGTCCTAAAAGGGTTAACGTTGCTGGTCTGGGGTCCATGTCATGAGCGTTTCAGGTGCACCAAAGGAAAAATACAGGTGCAACATATATTTGTACCGTATGTTGAAGTTGACCATAAAATCTGAACCTTAAACTAATCCATGGATACTACTAGAGTACCGTAAAACCCCTCCTTTAAGACGACCCCGCCTTTAAGACGACCCCCTACTTTGAGATAAAAATCCGCCTTGTAGGAAAAAGACTTTAAAATGGTTCTTTCTTTGATTCTATGTAATAAAACCCCACCTTTAAGACAACCCCCTATTTTGAGATGAAAATCCGTCTTGTAGAAAAAATAAATCCCAAAATAAATCCGTCTTAAAGGCGGGGTTTTAGGGGGGGTAGGTAATATCAGACACCCCAATTTAACCATTTTCTCAAAGTTTAGCTGTGGATTAATTGCCAGATGCGAGTTATGGGCGAGAATTAACGATAGATTCTGACTGTGTTGCCATGTTTAAGATATGCTATTGTATTTCTCAGCATTTTTGAAAACTGTAAAATGTAGGAAAGAATCATATATGCATCTTTGAAAGGGTCATTCTCTAATATGACTAACATGCATGATTCTATCACGAGTGAAAATGCTAAGAATCTGCCGGGTAGTATCTGGTAGTTTTTATCCCAAACTCATTGATTATAGCAGAGGACGGTATAGCCATACTCCATGTCCCCCAAGTTGTTGTTTTTTTCCCCATTTTAAGACAAGATGGACATAAATATTGTAGTAGATACAAAACCCCACTTAGCATGATACCGTACCATCGTGTTTAAGTACCCCGGGGCTTATCATTTTGTAGGGCAGTACCTCCGGCGCTTACACAAGACAGATGCTTATTCAAGATCCATTTTTAGTTCTTCAGAGTTATGTTAAGACCCTCATACCTCCGGCACTTAAACAAGACCAGCGCTTATTCAGTACACGGCACTTATACACGACAGTGCGGTACATTTGGTTCGGTGTCCACTCGTTGAAGCCACCCTGGGTATAATATATCACCCAGGGCGTATCACACTCAGCCCAGGGAGCTTCAGCGAGCGGAAAAAGATGCAAATGTATGGCCATGTTGTGCGTCTTTTTATCGGTGTCTGTATACTGACCCTGAGTTGGCGGCCTCGATAGCTATCAGTTTCTGGAGGACCTCGGTACCCCGGAGCAGGAGACGAGCGGTCCGCGCCGCCGGGTCCAGTTTAACCAACATGTACTCCACCTGTAAGAAAAAACAGACATTAATCTACAGTTAAGAAGACTCTAGATGGCTCTCTCTCTCTCCCCCCTTCTCATTTTTCTTAAATATGATAGCATTCCATTTTATATCAGTTTTGTAGTAACAATTCTGTATACTTGGAGACGGTGCCATTGCATTATATATACATATCCACTATCATCTATGCAAGGGATATCCCCCGCCCCACATGCACATGCTGACTTCTACCTGGTCCCCTTTGGCTGGCTGCCAGGTAAGAGGGGGTGTCCAGGAACGGGAATGGTCAGCCGGGGTCAGTAAAGGAGGTGGGTGGGGAGTAGGGGGGGGGAGGTTGGGGTGGGGGTTGGGCAGCGGAGGGGTAACAAAGTGCACTGCCGCACATGACTGCCGTGTTCACTGTACTACACTGTCCTGTGTACTGGCCACGGCAGTGACCACTGTGTGTGGTGGTGGGGGGCATCCCTCGCATGTGTCCCGGTCATCTCTGCAGACTGCTTCAGACCAGTGTGGGGGGTGGGTGGGGGGTGGTGAGGTGCAACGTAGTACACTGGCCTCATGTTACGGCTGAGCAGGCCACCTACTTATCCACCTACTTGACCGCCGCCTGCTAGACATGCTGACTGGGCGTTCCGGCTCAACAACCCTGAGTTTGCACAAACAAAACCCACCCTAAACCAATGGTGATCTAAGGATCAATATCCCGTATTGAAATAATTAAAATATGAATTTAATGTTCAACCCATGTACTTCCGGTGAATCTCATCTACATGATGTCTGAACAAATAGATGATATCTATTCGCAAAGTAGGTATAAAATGCAATTCCCTAAAGTGTTAGTGCAGAAAAAGCTCCCCATTCAATTCAGTGCTATAACAGAGAATTACCCCATTTTTTACCACAAAACACTGAATATCACCAAAAACTTAATTGAAATGTGAACTTTTGAAAACATGTCCAGATAGCTATACATGTTGTGCACACAATGATAATAATGAAAATCTCAAAATGAGTTTGTATCAATGTGCAATTTGACCACTTAGATGACCAAACCACCTAGATCCAGGATCAGACCTCAGTGACTAGTAAAGAAGGTGCCATTCTCTATAAAGATACAACACTATAAAGACCAATGGCACCGTCTAATAAGACTGCTATATCTTGATCTACTCCAAGATACGCCTCGAGACTATGGTGGAACTGGTTGATGTAAAAGTAATAAGTTTTATGTACATTTTCCTACATGTTCTCATATCATATTGTCATAGGTTTATATGATCTTCATTCATGGTTCCTGATTTGAAGCCGACAGAAACAATGTATAAGTGCATAAGGCGTATTCATAACTGAAAGACTAAGGGAGACGCTTTGCTCTCATAGCTGGTGAATTCGTGGTTGAACACAATTATGAGACTTTTTATAAGGATAAAATAAAACAAACATTTTAAAAACATGTCCCTAAAAGATTACATTTGTTGTCATTATGTACCCAATGTAGCCTTGGCAAGTCACTCGCCAGTGCTGCATTGGTGCATCATGCTGACCCTTTGGGAGTATCTCAACCTCATAAGGTCAGCATGATGCTTGAATGCAGCCCTGGCAAGTTACTCGCCAGGGCTGCATGCATGCATCATGACGACCAAGGGCATGATGCATTAAGGTATCATGCCGTCCTTAAAGGGTTAAAAAGGTCTCAAGTAGGATGGTGATTGCTTATTCTAGATGGTTCGTGATGCACTAGACTAGGCCACTCAAAAAAAAAGTTGTTTCTCATCACCGGACAGTGAGAAATGTGACGAGAGCTTTTTCAAATTTTCATTTTAATCTAATTCTAGTGGGGGCTGAAATACATCTGGAATTCATGACTTTTCGCACACAATTTTCACATTTAAGAGTTTATTGATCCGCAAAAGTTGTTATAATGAAGGTCATTCCTATCTCTCTGCACTACTGACAGTATCAGCTTTAATTTGATACCAAATATGCAAATACATATATACTTTTTAGCAGACTTTTCATATAAATCAAAAATTTTAATGATGCGTACAGTAATGAGAAACAACTTTTTTTCTTGAGTGGCCTTAGTGATATTCTTTAATTTTGCTTAAGCACCATGATATAGAGTAAATAGGTCAATTGCTACAAAGTTTGTGTCCGCAAATAAGGGGGTGTGCCAGCGCAATTTACGTCTAGACTAATACGGCATCCCAGGGACGAGATATGGTGAACTCCGGGCCTATATTCTCCTTTCACTTTTACTGGTAATTATACTTATTACTCCACTTTTGTTGGTCCCCCTGATGACGGTATTACCTATAGGGCTATAGACTCATATCCAGTGGGTCTGCCATTTAAAATTTCGCTGGGTGCGGTTATCATAAGTGATAGGACACGCTGACTGGTACCTTGCCCCCGGGTAGCATGCACTTCTGCTTGTACTCAGCCTATCAGCTTTTATCAGTACGGGTCGCCGTAACCAGCTCCAGTCCGGCCTAAGCGCTATAGGGCGCAGGGACCTCGCGATGTGGTACATACCTCACTGCAGCATATACAGCAAAACCCCGCCTATAAGCCGAGAGTGAGTTTAAGGACAAGATTTTGGCTTATATGAACTCATATTGACATTCAGGGAATTTACGGTACGGTAGTATTACAGAGCCAAGGCTTTATTTTTTTGGCCACCCCCAAATAAAAAAAATTGGAAAGCGTTTTTGTTGATTTTTCGTCACTGAAATTATGCAAAAAAGGGAGGAATTTCGAACGTATAGAAACCCAACCTGTACTGAAGAATTAGTTCGCCTCCAACCCGGGAGTTCTACACACGACTTATGGTAGTTAAACAACCAGGCAGACTGTTGACATTTGCGCCATTCTGGCAAAGATCAAAAAGCCTGTACACAAAGGTTAGAGTCGCGGTATGATCCGACACCATTATGTCATCTGGAAACACTAACACGCTTACCGTAAAACCTCGCGTAGAAAGTCGCGGGTAGTACACGAGTCAGATTGGTGACGCAGCTTATACAATCGCCCCAGGGTCCGGGTTCGGCTTATACGTCAGTGTTTTGTCAAAATGGTACAGTACTAAACTCATCATATTCAGATGGGCACTGCAGCTTATCTATAGGCGTCTAGCTGGTTGAATTATCAACCAATGAGATACCTCCCTGAGCTTCACTGCGGAATTCTTAGGGGGCATTATGTAACAGTCTGTACCCATTGTGATTGCTGTATCAGTGCTTATCTCGCTGGTTACCAGATCAAGCAATGGTGCCCCCTACTAAGGAACCTGCAACCTCGGTATAGGATCGGCCCCAAGTCAAGGTGCGGCTTATACATGAGTTAGGCTTGTACGCGAGGTTTTACAGTAGCTTTTTTTTTCTTTTTTTTTTGAAACGTTTTTTATTTTATCCTGGTTTGTACGATTCAGCTTAGCTGCTCTACCACAATACAACCAGTTGGTCCATAAGCCACACAAGGCCGCATACACTATAAGAAATGTTGCGTTCATGGATTTCCCTTATATCACCTTTTCGGTCCTCTTTTTAAAAAGTTATAAACTTGAGAACATTTACTGGAAAGATGAAATGAAGTGACAAAATCTTCATCGTGATTCCTTGTACTTTACTGAACCCGGATTCTTTTCTTCTTCAGATTGATTTGATCATATCACTTTTTTACAGGGGAAATCAATAGATCAACCTTTTCATTGTTTGGCCCCAATATAAATATTATATAACAACTGGAAAGGCTATAAGTGACGGAAAATGTTGATTAAAAACTTGATGTTATTTAAAACCTTGATATTCTCTTTTTTAGGTCCAATCACAAAAAGAATCAACTTCGTCAAGAGGGACTAGCATCAAGTCTAACCGGCGTCCACAGGCACAGGATTTCCTTGGCGAGGGGCCAGAAACAATTCTACTACCTTCCATCACGCGTAATGCAGCAGTAAAAAAGAGCACAACACTTGGCACGGTGCGGTAGCAACACCACAAGAATCTGGTCTTCTCCACATTGTACATGTATACTCAACTCTTAACTATTCTTTTTTATAATTTAGCTTTTAAAACATGTAGAAAGTCCAGTCCAGTGTTTTAAACAGGGTTAAACACGCCAAAGAAATAGGCCCTAAGGGGCTAAATTTAAATCTAAGTTAACTACTGTAAACGTATATATTTTTGCGCATGAATATTTTCGCGATTTGCCTAGAAAGTACACTTTCACGTGTACTTGAACTCGCGGATTTTGGCATGTGTGAGTTATAGGACTATATTGGATAAATATTTGAGCTGCACATATTTTCGCGAATTTGAATACCGCGAAAATCCCGAAAATAAATACAGCGCGAAATAACATACGTTTACAGTAGTGTACAATGTGATTTTAGCGCAAAGTAAGCTTAGCAAATATCATGAACACATTTCTAGTAGTTTAATAAGAGTTTGGTTAGGGAGTGCTCATTTTTTAACAACAGGGGGGGGCGGTGAGATTTCGCGCGGAGCGCCCGAAATTTGTTCACCCCCCCCCCCCTAGAGGGGTCGAAATTTTTTACCCCTCCCCAGCAGGCCGAAAATCGCGCGCGTTCGCGCCCCCTTGTAGCATAGTAACGCGCGGGCTTTTTCCCTCAAAACAGGTTGAATTTTATTAACGCCCCCCACCCAATAGGGGTCTAAAATCTTTACCCCCCCCCCCCGTCAAGGGGTCCAAATTTTTTACACCCCCCCCCAATCCACCACCCCCACCTGTTGTTAAAAAATTAGCACTCCCTTAGGCTCAAAATTTGAAATGTTTTGGGACATTTAAAGTCTTAAATTCGGCCAGAAAAGTGGGGAGTGTGACAGGGAAAAAATACCGAATCCAGAAGTCACACAGGGTAATTAATACCCCACAAGTTAGATCCCCACTGCGGGTTATAGGTACGTCCCAAAGACTAGCTGTCACTTGTACCAGGGTTATCGCTATTTGATAATTACTATTCATAAAACAGTACTAAAGTAGCAATTTTTATATCCCAGGTGGTGCTTTTGTCAAAGTTGGAGAGTGCGGCTTTGGCTATGGCTTAGGCTTATACGCAAGAATTTACGCTAGTATCGAAATGCAAATGATGTGCAACACCAGCACTAGGAGGTTACCGTATTATAAATTTATTGGCATGTCTCAATATTCAAAAGAAGCAAAATATCTCCATCTGATGTATTTTGCAGTTTTGGCTTGATTACACTTATCCCTGAAATCATTGGATCTGGATGAAAATCACAAGGACCATGTATTTGAAAAGAAATCGGAGAAGTCTGCATCTATGTAAGGGAGTGGTCATTTTTTAACAACAGGGCGGGGTTGGTGGATTTTGGGGGGGGGGACCAAAAAGATTTGGACCCCTTGAAGGGGGGGAAAACCAAACAAATTTGGACCCCTCTTGAGGGGGGGACCAAAAAAAGTACACCCCTAATTAGCGAAAAAGCCCGCGCGTTACTATAGCTCAAAGGGGTCGGCCGCGCTCAATTTCAACCTGCCTGGAGGGGGGGAACCAAAAAATTTTCGACCCCTCTCGCGGGGGGGGGGGGGGGGGGGGGGACCTGAAAAATTCCGACCCGTTCGCGTGAAAATCCACCCCCCCTGTTGTTAAAAAATGACCACTCCCTAATGATGTCTACCTTTGAACGTCCACAAATAGACACACGCCGGTATCACATGTCACCCTCTGACACCGGTTGTTAGTGATAACATGTCTGATAACACACGAGCAACAGGTTGACTCCATTCCCGGGGGGGGGGGGGGATCCACTCCTGCACTTTTGGTCACTATCCGCACTGAATGTTTGGTTAGCGTATAACCTGCGGGTTATACAGGGGCCCTTGATGGGGGGGTCCCCATGTCGCATGTCGATATTAAGAAATGACCATGTCGCATGTCTACGTCGCTTAAAAATGCTCATGTCCCATGTCGATTTTAAGAACTGTCCATGTCCCATGTCACTATTTTTTTAAGCCTCATGTCGCATGTCACTAGGCCTCATGTCGCATGTCGAATTTAAGAAATGCCCATGTCGAATTTAGGGGTCTAGGGCCATTATACGCGGGAATTTACGGTATGTGTGTTCCATGGATGTCATCGATACCCCCAGAATCGATACACCAATATTTCTAAGATCTCGATTAAAGCATTGACAAAAGCATTATATCGATACACCATTTGTATCACAGATAAACCATTATTTTACCTTCATAAAACTGCAAGAATTATGCAAATATTCCATCTAGAACTCACTTTATTCAATTGGAAAATGATAACCTTTGCATGCGTATAACATCAAGGAAAAAGGACTTCAGTGTTCACTCAAATTGTTATCAAATATTCATCTTTATAGACTCAACTATTAGGTGTACACACTGAAGGGAAAGGGGCCCTTTTTGGGCCCTGTCAACGGTACATGCAGGTTCTCTCTAAGGGGTACCTTTTTGGTCATTTGGGAGCCAGAGGGGTACCTTTTTGGTCATTTAGGAGCCAAAGGGGTACCTTTTTGGTCATTTTAGAGCCCTAGGGGTACCTTTTTAGAGCAAGTATTTGGGCTTTCTATAACATTCACTAGATCATAATATTTTAAATGCTTCTTCTTTATTCAAAGCCGTCTTTTGGCAGGGAAAGGGGTGTGCTTTCTGGTAAAATCAATTTCTGGATTTCCCCCCACAAAATCGAACTATATTTGGGTGTTTTAGGCAATGGCTGGGGAAAGGGTTATTTTCCCGCAAAAAAAATCCTTTTTTAAATAAAGGTACCTTTTTTTCAGAATTTCCTACAGTTATAAGGGTACCAAATTTGGGGTGATGTAGGCACAGAGTTACTATATATTAGAAAAGATAAGGAGTGGACTCCCGGGACTCCATTACATAGTTATCACTTGTGACAAGATTAAGTCATGGATGGTGATACCTTTACACAGTACTGTAAATTCTTGCGTTAAGCCTTACCTGTGCAGGGTTCCGACTATTTTTCAGTCACAGTTTTAACTGACATTTAACTTTCTTTTAAATGACTGAAAATTCTTTTAACTGACACATTTAGTACCAAAAAATCCATGGATAACTCGCATTTCGCGTATAACCATCCCAAGATTTTTTCTAAATCTAAAAATCAAATTGTGCAGGGACTTGTACATGGATGATGGGTGATTATGAGTTCCTTGTGGTCGACGTCAACACTGTCCATATTAATTTTACCTTTTATTTTATTTTATTTTTTTAATGTTTTTATTAAGTTAATACAGTTATGTAAAAACATAATCTGTCATTAGGTGCGGCGATGCCGTTTTGAAGCTCAGGCCTTTTCTTTTTTTAACTTTTTCATTTTGGCACCACATATCATCTGATCAGCATGTGGCTACTGGCTAGGGGGTCGGCTAACATCTTTTACACACACGCAGTATATGTTATTAATGTAATAACTAGAGTAGAACATGTATACAGACATAATAATTATATACTGGGACAGGGAGTGTCATATAATCCAGTTTTTGTTTTGTTTTTATTTTCATGAATTAAGAAAGTGCCTCTACATGGTAAAAATCGACACGGGCGACACGGCCCTTTTAATAAGTCGACACGGCCCTTTAAAAAATCGATGGACACAGACATTTGTATAAGGCTTTATACATAACGTTTGACACTGTGATACGGCCGTTTGGCAAAAAATCGACACAGCGACATGGTCAAAAATGTGTGCACCCATGTAGAGGCACAAGAAAGGGAGGGGGGGGGGGGCAATCAACTTGTAACTCATATGAAGTACCCCTATACACAGTTACTGTATTAGGCAGTTGGTTCAGGTCAAGGGGCTCAGTTAAAACTATTATTCTGTTTAATTCTGACTTATCTTAATCCTTCAGCTTTTTAAGTGTAAGACTCAAACACTGAGTGTTTCCTGTAACAAGCTGAGACAGGTTTAATGCAGGTACCGTACATTCCCAAACTAAAACCCAGGTGAGGGTTATGGGGATTATTACTAACGTAAAACCCCACCTTTAAGACGACCCCGCTTTTAAGACGACCTACTAGTTTGAAAAAAATAAATCTTCTTGTATGAATTAGCCTTTAAAATGAATTTCTCTTTAAACCTTTATATTTAAACCCCGCCTTTAAGACGACCCCCTAACTTTGGGAAAAAAATCCGTCTTGTAGGAAAAATAAATCCCAAATAAAATCTGTCTTAAAGGCGGGGTTTTACGGTACATGTAGTTGGGTGAGCGGGTTTATACCAGGGTTTTTGGAAGTATAGTACCCGGTATAGTACCCAGTGCGTACTACTAGATCTCTAGTAGCTTTCCCAACAAAGATTTCACCAGTCATATGACCTGACTTGCAGCATTTTCATCTCTCAAAATGTCTTGTGTTTTTTTCTCTTTTACAGAACTAAAGTATGTAAAAACGACCATACCAATTTCTTTACAGCATGTTATATGAAACACAAAACTTAATTTAATAGCTAGCACTAAGAAGACAAACTTGTCTACTGCAACTGTGCTCGAATCTTGACCCTATGTCCATTTTTATCATGGTTATTGGTAGGCTGCTGAAGTTTAATCTACTCCTTCAGGCCTTCGTCCTGAAGTTTCCCATATAACAGGGTTAGGGGGATCAAATAAACCATAAATAGTTTTTTCTCCACCACAGCTACCGGTAATGTTGATGTGTTATTATGGACTGGTCATTATCTAACAATAAGGGGGCAACTCCCCCCCACCCCGTTTGAACTACGGTATAGTTACGCGTGGTGATTTTTTTCGCCTTTTTTCGCCGAAAAGGGGTAACAAATTCGAATATTTATGTCCACCCCTCCCTCTAGAAAAAAAGTGCTAGATCTATGTGCCCTCCTCTTGAGTGTGTCGAGAATTTTGCGCCCCCCTCCTCGAAGGCACAGAAAAGTTTTCGCCACCCCCACTTTTAACTGTAGTAATGCGCTGGCTTTTTTTTGCTAAAAAGGACCGTCATTTTGTACGCCAACGCCCCCCCTCGGGTCAAGAGGGGTCAGAATATGTTACGCCCCCCCCCCCCCTTCTCCCCGTGAGAGGGGTCAAATAAAATTTAAGCTGTGCCCCCAAACACCCCCCCCCCCCGTAACTAAGGGAGGGTTCATTATTTATGGCCGGGGGGGTAAGCATTTGAGGGGGGGGGCAAATTTTTTTAGGGGTATTCAAAGGGGGGGGGCCTTTTTTTTTACCCTATTCTTAGGCGGGGCCTTTTTTTAGGGGTACCGTATTCGGCGTAATAAGCGCCCAGGGCGCTTATAAAATTATTTTCATGTACTTAAGAGTTTAATTGTCACCAAGATCATGACATTTGAACCTAAAAATGCCCCAAAAAGGGGGGGGGGCGCTTATTAGGGGGAGGGCGCTTATTACGTCGAATACTGTATTCCTAAAAATGTCGCGAATTTAGTATGTTGAAATGTCGCGAATTTTGGTAACAGCCTGTGTTATATTTTACCAAATTATGTCATTATTTTCAAAATTTTCTAAAATTTTCCTCAAACTCCCAGCAAATTTCTCACTGCATCACTTTTGACACTCAGAATAGCCCACCGTTTTGTCAGTCTTCAAAAAAGTGCCGGCCTCATGTAAGCACTGAGGGTATGGGAGCTTCGAATTTATAAGCACTGGGGCCCTTAAACTCAACGGTATGTAAGTTGAGTGTCTGAGGTTTGACTATTATCACTCACCAGCGAGTATCATTCGTTGGGCCAAAAACGACGTATCTAGGGTTACGCTTTGACGTTACCAAGCACGGCATCCATGTTTTGCCGGGTACACGTTTGTACGCTTCAGTACGGGGGGCGCCGGTCAATCTCTAATATCTTAAAATATATGACAAGTGAGGGGTTCATTTTTATACCGCTGAAGGTTATGGCACCCCTGGCCATGGTGTGCGAGCCATTAAGCGATTAAAGCAAAATCATGGCCATAATCAGTCATTTAAATATCGCAGGGCGCCAGTGTTAACCCTTCATAACGCAGAGCAGAGAGCACAGGCGACGACTCTGTACCCGGGGCAATATGGCGGCCGTGCGTAGTTACGTCAAAACGTAACCGGCCCAACGAATGAGACGTTTACACTAAAACACCTTACAAATGGATGTATTTGTTGCAAGGTAGTAAATTATAGGTAAAAAAGTGCCCAGGATTAAATGCATACAATTAGTAGACACCAACATTGTTTTTTTAATAAAGTTGAAAACGATCCAGGGTGAGGGAGGGCGCTTTTTTTTCAACCTATTCCGAGGGTGGGGGCCTTTTTTTTCAACCTATTCCGAGGGGGGGGGGCAATTATTTTTGACGTATTTGATTTGCCAAACGCTCACCCCCCCTGCCATAAATAATGAATCCTCCCTAATAAATAAATACTCGCTTACTGCAAGTCATTGTTAATCCCTAGGCCAACACTATTATGCAATCAAAACAGCAAGTCATGATTGAATCAACATGGCCAAAAAACAAGTAAATAAATATGGCCTAGATCCCGGCCTAGATCATGCAGATCTATAAAAGTGTAAGCAAGCATTTACCCCCATGACTGATGCCATGAGGGTTGGACTCCTAATAATTGGGGCTATAATCTCCCTATTCTGTGTGCTGTCTGTAGATCTAAGTAAGTGTGTTGATGGTTGTGTTGATACTATTTTCTGTGGAATTGGGAAGTCGTTTCAGTTTTTGGCACGTATCCATGGACGCGGTGCGCCTCCACAGGCACAGGAGTAGTGAGCATGTGGCATGACACATGCATTCACGCACTGCCCGTACCAAGCACTGTCAGTGTCACAGTTCTAATCAAAACTAGACAAACTGAAACACAAACAGCAACACAAACAATATGAAAAATTAGCACTTTAGACTGTGATCACGGCCATAGCATCAGTGACTGAACGAGTAAGCCGGGTCCCAGTCACTGAGTCGGTAACGTCTACCCACCTCGTCACCCCATCGCAGACAGTCGCCCGATCTGTTTTTCAGCTTATGGTAGAGATTGATGAATTGTATGATCCCGTGCTTGCGAACATGGTCTGCTAATTTCTTGGTTTCTTCCCAAGATAAGGGTGAACCTTCTGACAAGAGCCCCATGTCTACGTTTGCCGACTGTCAGTGCTTGGCTGCCCTCCTCGTCTCGTGGTTCACCAAGACATGTGCGCAGGCGCCGGCCTTGTTTACCCACGTGACATGATTCAGCAAAGTCTCACGGTGGTACCACCCTAAATGCCTAGTCGGGCCTCGGAAAAATCAACGTCACACACCTTGGGTCTAATATTTGAAATACTTAAAATTCCCTGAGAGCTAAGCCAAATATACCATATTTTAGCTATTGAAATGGAGAAAATTATACAATAGGTCCAAAATAAAAAAGTCAGCCTAGATTTAGTATAAATCGCCATGGAAACCAGGACATTGATTTTGTGCCGTGAGACCTAAGCAGTGTATGAATACTATATATGGCCGTTTCACCCCCATAACCCTCCACTGTTTACATGGTACCAATAAAATATTTAGCCTGGACTATAAACAAACACCTCCAGATTACTATGATCCCAAATAAGCATACATTTAATACTTTTACCCCCACCCTGAGGTCCGAATTCCCAAAAATAATTAATTTTCTGAGGGACTATTTGGCCATTCTACCCGGAAGTGGCGGATTTAGGGTGGTACCACCTCACTGTAGACTTGCATGGTGCTCGCTGTTCGGCTAAAATTTTATTATTTACTTTTTTACAGGCCGTGCCACAAATTGAAAAAAAAAAAACGCGTTAAAGGGGCAGCAAGTTGAACCTTGATGGATTTTTGTGGTTTTATATTTTATTTATATTTTTTGTCAGGTCAAAAAAAAAAAAAAAAAAGTTTCAACATGAACATGAATAGGCCTACACTGGACTTAAAATGGTCACAGCACTTTCATTCAAAGTGTGTTGGAAAGCCCGCCCCCCCCCCTTGAGGGGATTGCGTTAAAATTGTCTACCCCTCCCGGGGGGGAGGGGGGGTGGATGGGGGTAGGGCCTAACGAATTCCCAGCCCTCTTGGGGGCGGAGGTAAAAAATTATGCCCCTTTTTAGAAAAAAAAGCTCACGCATTATTCTAGTTCAAAGGGGGACGGTGAACATTTTTAGGCACCTTCAGTGAGGGGGGGTGTGCAAAAAATTCCACTTGCTCTCAAGGGGGGGGGGGGGGAGTAAAAAAAATGTGCACATAAAATCTCACCACCACCCCCTTTAATTAATAGATGAACACTCCCTAATCAAAATCCCTCCCTTCTCATAATGATGAGAAATCACATCCGTCCCAAAAAAACAAGACAAGGGCTTTGCAAATTATTGTAGGCCCTCCTAAATTTAAAAAAAAAAAAGTAAAATGATCTCCCTAGGGTCAATGAATGGGTTAAGCGTTCAATTAGGATTGATTTTCTCTTAAAACGACCATCAGGGGATAATTCTTTTAATACTTGAAATAGTCAACAGACTTTAATTCAAATGGTGTTAGAAAAGTCCTGAATTCTAGTGTCTGATCCACCTTGTTTGATTGAGATATCAAAATTGGGCTTCAAATTTTATGATTTTTTTTCTGAAAATTTACCCAATTTTGCGACCCCCTAAAATAATCCTGTCACATCATAGGGATAAGAAATCACCTCAGTCCTGAGGAACAAGACAAGGGCTTGCCGAATCATTTTGAATTGTGGCTCTAAGACAAATTTAAGTGACTTGAAAAAGGGATGGTGCTGCCTGACCATCTGCATTGGGGGGAGGGGGTGCCATAGCAGACATGCACAGGCTAGGTGGTTGGTTTCATATCCAGGTTGGTCCTGAAGATTAGGGTAGGTAGATCGGATTTTTATTGTTATTATTATTTTTTTTACTATTGAAATTACTAGGAATGAGTCACGAATCATCGCAATGACTCGCGGGTCGATGACTAACTGACTCCTCAGCCAAAATGAGAATATCATGAAATTGTTAAATATATCTGTTAAAAAACATTTCCTAGGGTCAGATAATCAATCGGGAGTCAGGCTAATGTTTGTGAGGCCCTGTCAGAACTTTATGCAAATTCAGTTCCCCTAACTATCACAGGGGGTCAGTAGTGTGTTGTTGAACTTGAAGGCTTCGTTTGGTTCCCTGTGCCTTGTCAAACACAGCACTGAGAGTCGTTTTCCCTCCAGACGGCATAGCGGCCCTCACCTCCTAGGGGTCTTATCAGTATAGACATATTGTGACACCAGATGACAGCATTGTATACCTTAGGTATCTATGGGTCTCAGTGAATGAAATGCTTCTATATAGCAGAAAACACGATAACAGCCACCAGGACATTTACAACTTCTGGTAATCACACTTGACCTAAAAGATACATTCTTTCTTCAAAACATTTCCAACCAAAATCGGCTACTGACCACGGAAAATTTGAACACTGGTCTGTAGCGTAAATCCACCTGAATTTCGCCTGAATTTGCATTTGCACTGAATAAATTGCATTTTCACTGATTCCCAATCTAGCCTTTGAAAAAAAAAAGTAAACTCACTTTCTTATTATATTAGATTGAAATTGGCAGACATTCAGCAGCATGTGTACAAGTTTTCATAATATTGGCATCATTTCCAACCTAATTATGGACCATTCAGTGCAGGATTCATTTCTGACCATAATCGTATATGACTCTCAGTTTTCTGCGGGATTACCCTCAGTGAGACCTATGGGACACATTGATACACAGATAGAGGTGTTTACACCCATAAGGCATAACACACAAAATGGACCAATCTAATCAACTGAATAAAGAACTTGTATCAGTCTCAAGTGAAGAAGGGGTTGCTTATTATTATGAAAATTGCCTTAAATTTTCCAAATATATAGGCCCTCATGAGAAGTTCATACTTTTCTACATTGTTCCACATAGAAAAAAATCCTTCAACAATATCTCAATGAAAATGCAGGCATGTATTTATATGGTCATTAGAAACATTTTGAAAATGTTAGTTATATTAAAATGATATAGCTAGATAGATTAGCTTAGTGGTTAATGTCCCACTGGATCCACATGAGTAGTATAGTATGTATCGGAACGGGACTATGGTTAACTACTGTTTATTACTCAATCGACATGCAGCCAATCAGAGGCCTCCATTTGGTCACGTGACCGGAAGTGACCTACTTAGGGGATTTGTGGTGACGTCACGTGACCTAGTTAGCCAATCAGAGGCCGCCATTTGGTCACGTGACCGGAAGTGACATCATATGACCTACTTATGGACCGGAAGTGACGTCATATGACCTACTTAGGGGACCGGAAGTGACGTCATATGACCTAATTTAGGATCACGTGACCGGAAGTGACCTGATGAGTCACGTGACCGGAAGTGACGTCACATGACCTAATGGCCAACCGGAAGTGAGTGACCTCATTGAGGATCACGTGACCGGAAGTGACCTGATTGATCACGTGACCGGAAGAAGAAGAAGAAGAAGTGACGTCACGCGACTTAATGAAGAGATGAGCGTCTTTAAGGGGTCACGCGCTTTAAAATGTGAATGGGGGGGAGGGGGGCCCCTTTAAGATGCATGGGGAGGGGGGCGCTTTTAGGATGCATGGGGCGGGTGGGGGGGAGGGAGGGAAGGGGAGGGGAGGGGAGGGGGGAGGGGGGCACTCTAGGGGGGGGGGCGCTCTAAGGGGCGTTTGTCTCTTTTAAGAAAAAAAGAAAAGAAAAGATTTTAATCGAGAGACACGCTTCTTCCTCTCGAGAGGAAGAAGGGTGTCTCTTCATTTTTTTTTGTTTATCACATGCCTCGATGAGGCGATCAGCTGCGACTGGAGGAAGTGACACTTTAAGAGGACACGCGACTTAATTGTTATAATATTTTTTTTACTTACTAATAAAGAAGACGTATGAAAATAAAACACAACAATTCACATGTCCGTCGTTCTCGTTGTTTCTTGCTTGATAAAGTCAAGTAATATCGCGATGCCGAGGTCAAACTTTCCCATGTCCTCAGTCAACACTCGAAGGAGTTCAAAAGGCGTACTGCCGGCACCGTCAGCTTCAGCTTGCCACATTTTCAACACTCGGAAGGCCCACTCAGCGGGACTTCCTCCGTATTCGCATTCTTCAGCGATCTTATCTAACCTCTCAGGCGACAATTTTAAATGGTCCCCCACCTCTTTCCACCTGCTACCTAGGCGTCTGCCGAGGGCGCCCAAGTGCTTATGCATCGCGCGCGAGTCGGGGTTTTCGAAATCCAACCCCTGTCTGTGGAGAAGGGACATCCACTGAGCCAACAGTTCCACTCGTCTAATGCGGGTGAAGACGCGACCGAGCTCTCCCCATCTATGACGATGCGGGGTTTCACCCCACCAGACTCGGAACATCGCCGTACACAGCTCCTCCGGTGTCTTGACACTGCGCTCTACTAGAGCATCCATACGGGCGGCGGTAACTTTTAAGCTACTGCCCAACTCTCTCCAAGATCCGCTCAACTCTTTACCTAGTTGACGAAGCAAGGCGTCGCTATATGCTAAGCCCCGCTGTCCTACCTCTCTGTTCTCCCCATCGGTCTGCCCCGCGCGTCTCACGTCGTTGAGCCGCATTAACTTTTTTTCAGGTGGACAAGGCGGTGAAGGCGAGCTTGAAAGTGGAATAGCTTGAGCCATCTCGTCTCGTCTTGGCGGCGGCGGCGGCGGTGGTGGCGGTGGTGGTGGTAGTAGACGTTACTGTGGTCAGAGGCGATATGGTTTTTTTCCAACAGAAATCAGAGCTTTTATACAGAGGGAGTTTAATCCTATTTCCAACAGCACTCCAGCTGTCTAGCGACCTGTCCGCATGACGCTTTTTCAGCCGCTCCGCTCCTTAAGAGCTTAGATGACGAGGGGTATGTCATCGCTATCCGTGGAGACCAGCTGAAAACGGTGTTTTTTCCTCATCCGTAGCCTTACCTCCTACTCCCTACCTGAGGACGCCTCCCTCCCTCTGACATTCATTGTAACAAACGTCAGAGGTCAGGTGAAAATCGGATTTTTTCATGCACAGCCTTAGTCAGCTGTCACCCCTATTGAACTAGCCGGCCGCCGCCGGCCGGCCCGGTCTACTCACCACGGCAGGAGGCGGTGATTTTTTTTTGTCTTACACTTAGTCGCTCACCACATGCACACGCCTCTACTCACAGACAGACACGTTCGTCTTAGGGGGTCCTGCTTCACGCCACACGCCTCCTGTAGTTTTTTTTGTATACACACTCTAAGCTCATCACCGTTAATCCTTTATACAGCTAACGCGCGTTGAATTGCTGAACAGGGTGGTTAGTAGCTTAGCTCATGACAGCGGATCCCTCAAAAAAGAGGGGAAAGGGATCCAGCTGAAAACGTCATGCCTTATGTCTTTTGTTTCTCTTTGTGAATGGCCGCCGGTCAGTCGGCGGCAGCAACCGCTTAATCCTTTATACAGCTAATGCGCGTTGAATTGCTGAACAGGGTGGTAAGTAGCTTAGCTCATGACAGTCGATCTCTCAAAAGGGGGGAAAGGGATCCAGCTGAAAACGTCATGCCTTATGTCTTTTGTTTCTCTTTGTGAATGGCCGCCGGCCAGCCGGCGGCAGCTGAACAGGGGCAGTAAGTAGCTTAGCTCTAGAAGCGAGAAGGCGTATATAAGGGGCCTGGAAACCCCCATTCACTCACTCAGTCTTTTGCTGCTCTCTACAGTCACCACCATGAGCAAAAGACAACACCTAGCGCCGTCCAAGGATCTAAGCAAGTTCAAGAACAAGAAGACTACGCGGAACAGCGCTCGTTTAGCGTCAGTGCCTCCTCTTGCTACTGAAAATGAGACTACCACCGCATCCGCTTGGTCTTATCACCCTCCCGCTGTAGCGAGCGCTCGCAGCAGTAGTAGTAGTAGTAGTAGTAGTAGTAGTAGTAGTAGTAGTAGTGGTAGTAGTACTACTGGTAGTAGTCGTCGTGCTAGCGACGTTGTTACACTCGCGACAGTACACGTTGCTGCTAAGCGCGCTGCCGCTGCTACTGCCGCCCCGCCTGCTGCTGCTGCTGCTGCTGGTGATCCTCGTGCTGCGGCTGCTGCTGCTGCTGCTGCGCCTGCTACTGCTGCGCCTGCTACTGCTGCGCCTGCTGAGGCTGCTGCGCCTGCTACTGTTGCGCCTGCTGCTGCTGCTGCTGCTGCTGCTGCTTCTGCTGCACCTGCTGCTACCGCTACTACTACTGACGACAACGCTCCTGGCACAGCGCAGTACTGGCAAACGGGTTTTTACCTCCCCACTACTGTTGCTGATTTTGATGACCTGCCGCACGTTGCACAGCCCCTCTCCACCACTACATCGACCGACGCCCTCGACGCCGCTCGCGCTGAGAGTTACAGCTATTCGGACACTCAGCCCCTAAACCAAGAAGAAGAGGAGGAGGAGGAGGAGGAGGAGGAGCAGCAGCAACAGGGTGAGACAGAGAACGACGTTGACGACGAGGCGTACGAAGAACCCGAAGGGAAAGGGGCGGATGGTACCTTTTATTGGCTCCCCTCTTCCACAGCTTTCGACCTCACTTCCACTGGTAGCGCGTCCGGTCCGTGGCGACTGCCCTCACCGCCACCTTACGAGGGCGGCGGCGCTTCATCTTCTACCGCTACACTCAGCACCAACGGCGTGTGGCTGCTCTGTTCCAACAACGAGGCCTCGGATACCACCAGCGCTGACGCTGCTCCTGTTATCGGTTCTGCTGCTGATTCAGCTCAAGCTGATGGTGTTACTCTTCTTGCGGGTCTGAAACGTTCTAAGGTGAGTTCCAGAACAACAAGGCCTACTAAGAAGAGAAAAATACAAGAAAAAGAACGAGATGGACCAGAAGAAGCAGAGAAAACCTCCCGTCCTCTCGGGTTAGAGTTCTGCTTAGACGGGACTTTGACGCTGGAGATCTGGGAGGACGTGGCTAGACTGTCTAGGAGGCCGCGCTACACAAATAGACTGGAGGCGGAATTTCAAAAAAGCTCTAGAAATCACTTTATGAGGAACGGAATGTTAGAGGGTGGCATCCATGCCAGACTTGTAGTATGACCTGTACTGATCAAGTTTAGGGTGGATGCCCCGCACAGAAATCGTTTTTCTTTGAAATAGGGCTCGATAATGGCAGCCATTACCGAAAATCATGATTTTGGCCATATCTTGGTGAGAAATGATGGTATTCAGTAGTTTGAGGTGTCTAAATCCACATTCTCAGGGTCTAGAAATACTATGGAAGCATAAAATTTTCTTTTCCATGCTTATATCATACTCTACCGGGGTAGCCATTACCGTGAATTACGATTTTGGCTCTATCTTGGTGAGAAATGATGACATTGAGTTATTTATTGAGTCTAAATCCACATTTTCAGGGTCTAGGAATACTATGGAAGCATTGGATTACCTCCCCCATGCACATATTATGTACCTTAATGGGGTAGCCATGACCAAAATTCACGATTTTGGCCATATCTAGTGAGAAATAATGTTATTGAGTCATTTAATGAGTCTAAAGCCACATTTTCAGGGTCTAGGAATACTATGGAAGCATTAGATTACCTTTCCAATACTTACATTGTACCCTATTGGGGTAGCTGTTACAAAAATTCACTGTATTTGCTGTAACTTGCCAATAAAATTTGTGAGATGTAATGGGATAGGGGACCTTAGTGCACTTTGCATTAAGGGTCTTTCTCACACATCATGTCACAAATGATGATACTCCTATTTGAAGTTGCTAAACATTCTCAGGGTATATGAGGACACAATGGGAGCATAATTTATGTTCTTCAAGGCATACATTATATATCATAATTATGCCAAACAATGAGCTAATTTACTGGATATCCCTGGACTTTCCTGGCACAATATGGTATTGCTATCCTGATTTCTGTGTTCTCTAAACTAAGAGTAAATGGTAGCATGATTTATGTTCTCTTAATATTAAATGCTCATTGTATACTAGCTAATGGTTAATTGATACTGATCAGTTTCATAGGACATATGCGGCCAAAGCAACAGGTTTGGCTAGAGGAGCTGATTTAATTCTGCCCCCTCCCCATTAAAAGGAACAGACCCTACAACAAATTTAACCTTCCCTATCAGACATGGCGTTAAACTGTAATTTGGTAATTCAGACTATCCCAGTGTATCTGGTTCACGTACTACTGCTTTCTATTCACCTCTACTTCCTGAGCATCATACTGAATACATCTGCTTTTTAGTCTGGGTTACATGCTGTGGGATGTCCAGTTTGAACTTTTGTCAGGTTTTAAAGGTACCACGTGAAAAGTGTTTCACCAAATTTGGGATGCAAACCCATGCTTCCTTCCTCTAGAGCCTGACATCATATAGACTTGATCAATCCAGCTCTTACAGGTCAGAGCTGGTAACCTTGTACATGTCATGTCCGGGGGTATAGAGTGACCATCCATTTTGGGTATACTCAGATGCCCCATGGTTCCATACCTGGTGATTAAGTAATTCATTAGCTGCTTTGTGATAGATTGATTGATTATTGTTTCTTTGGGTATTTAAATATGCATATGCAGTTAGGCCATGACAGGGAATACATAGTCCCATGATGCCTGTACATATTGGTTGCTTGGGATGTATTATGTTTCCCCAGGCCAATTTCTAACTTATATGTAGCTATGTGAATGGACAGTGGTCCCTGAAAGATGCTAGTAGTATGGGGAAAAGGAGACGGAAATGGCATGGTCCCTCTAATCAAACCTCAAAGACATATGTTTACTATGCCTTTGTAAACTCGGGCCCAGGACCCTTAGGATGGGTTCACAACTGCATATAAAGTCAGTTTTCTGTATGCTTGGGTGGCCTACAGTAGAACCTGCAGAGTATTTCAATACTGGAAAAGTACCTATAGGCCACCTAATTAAGCAAATAGAGGGATGCTCAAGAATGTAAATGTATGGGGACATTTAAAAGTGACTTATTCAAATTTTAAACCAATTGAAACTTACTTCTAAAATTATAATTAACCCTCAAAGATTAAATCAATGGTTCCAAAGAGGCACATCAAAGATAACCATTAAACAGGCTACTTTTGTAGGCCCAATCTGCATACAGAATTATTGCCCAGATTAGACCAGGTATATTTATTTGAAATACAAGATTTCCTATGCTAAAGCACTGGCTACGCTCGCGCTAGCCATTCGCCAATTCGCCTGGGGCGATAGAGAATTGTAGCTGGCGAAAATGTATTATTAAAGTATCCCTATTTTTCGCCAGATATCACCTAGCTGGCGAAAATAAAATGGTAGTATAAGAACGACCATAAACCTGTAAACTAAACTAAATATATCTGGCGAATCCCACTGGAAATTGGCGAAAGAAAACGGCTGTTTTTCGCCAATCTGGCGAAAAATATACAGACCCTAGCGCGAGCCTAGACTGGAAGCACCATATCCAATGCCCCCCCCCCCCCATTGAATACAATGTGGCTGTATCCCATGGGCTAAGAAAACTTTCCTTCATTTAATGGCTTCAGATAAAAAAATAAACATAAATGCAAACGTCTGTTGATACCGTCTCTGACATATTTCACTTGTGATGGCTGGGGCATATCCCGGTCAGCCTATGGCTTGATGGGATATAGCCCCAGCCCCCATGACCACTTGTGAAATATGTCAGAGACAGTATCAGTAGGCATTGGCATTTGTTTATAAATCTATCTACCAGATACCAAAAGCCTCTTTTTCTCAGTTAACAACATGTGTTTGCAAATAGGCTGCTCATAGCTACACATAGATAAGGTTTTAACCCATTCAAAGTATGAAAATTACAGATGGGGAGCTCCATAAATTGGATAATTGCTGAATCCAATTATTTTATGTACATTCTGGTCATCAATCTGTCATATTCAACCCCTACATGCTATTGAGAATGGTTGATATCTATCCTGGGAAGGATACAAAATATGCTCAACAGACTCAGTGTGCTGAAATTACTGTGGAAATACTATATCCTAGATACAAACTCCGATAAATGGATGGTAATGAACAAGGTTTTTACTGGATTTCAAGACTTAGAGCCATATGGAAATATATCTTGTCAGCTCTGAATCTCCATGTTATGGCTTATTTAGCCCTTTCACCACTGGATTTCTTGTAACTCAATGCAATTTTGTGCAATACCGGGTGGAAGGGGTTAAAGGGTATTTTGTATGATGAAACCCATCAAATATGAAACAATATTTTGACATTGTATTATTGTTAACCCTTTCCCTGCTGGCCTCGAAAAATGTCATTTGGGACTTAACCACCGGCCCTATGCCATGGGAATATGCAATTTTGCAAGTATGTGCTCCCTGGGACAGTGGCTAAGGAGTAAAATAAGTTGTATTGGAAACAGAATTTATACCTTTTTGATAAGGGGACGTAGTAATTATGTTTAATATTTTTGGATTCATTCAAAAATTTGTATTCTTTGTTTCATAGCAGGAGCTGTAATTTAGTGGTACTCTGCCCTAGGGTAGCAATTTTGCTGCCCTATGGCAGCAGCAGTTTTTCAAGGGTATTTTAAATGCTGCCCAGTGGCAGCAGCGGCCCTTAAAGGGTTAAGGCAGCAATAGCCAAGGTAGGCATGAGAGAACTTAAGTGATGCCACCAATGTGTTCCTAGACGCTGAAAATGAGGATGCAGCCATGTCAAAAGAGTGTCTATCATCAATATTTGCAAAGATATGGCCAAAATCGTGAATTTTGGTCATGGCTACCCCATTAAGGTACAAAATATATGCATGGGGAAGGTAATCTAATGCTTCCATAGTATTCCTAGACCCTGAAAATGTGGATTTAGACTCATTAAATGACTCAATATCATCATTTCTCACCAAGATAGAGCCAAAATTGTAATTCTTGGTAATGGCTACCCCAGAGGAGTATGATATAAGCATGGAAAAGAAAATTTTATGCTTCCATAGTATTCCTAGACCCTGAGAATGTGGATATAGACACCTTAAACTACTGAATAACATCATTTCTCACCAAGATATGGCCAAAATCATGATTTTCGGTAATGGCTGCCATTATCAAGCCCTATTTCAAAGAAAAACAATTTCCATGTGTGGCATCCACCCTAAACCTGATCAGTACAGGTCATACTACAAGTCTGGCATGGGTGCCACCCTCTAACATTCCGTTCCTCATGTAGTGAGATTCCAAAATTCTGCCTCCAGTCTAAAAAGACGGCCAGGTGAAAGAGGCGTCTCTGACCAGAAGCAAGCGAGTGCACTTCACTGCCGACGCGCTGCGCGAGCTAATAGCGCGCATCGCCGATATCCGCTCACGCGCGCACACACACAGCGTTTGACGTACGCTGTATGAGACAGACAGACGGATACACAGACAGCAGACAGATAGATAGATAGACAGATAGATTGATAGATAGATAGACAGATAGATTGATAGATAGATAGATAGTTAGACGGCTAAGTAGTTGGTAACTGAGTGAAAAAACAAAAAAAAACAAAAAAAAACATGACGCAGTACGTCTGCGAAAAGTGTTTCAAAATTTTTAAAAGACCGTACAACCACGAGAGACACGTAGAAAAATGTAGAGTAATACCTAAGTTTTGCCCTCTATGCGGCGAAGGCGATTGCCGAAAGATCGCCTGTCGACGCGAATCTCTGGACGGGGTGACCATCCCTCCGCGCATATGTGCTGTACCGAACGGTGAGGAAACGTTCACGGCGAATTGGCCTGCAATACAAACGGGCGTCAGGATGCACGGGACTCGCGTGAGTGTAACAAACTTCAGGCTACCAACCGGCGAGTTGAGTGACGCTGTAGATACTATGCGTCGCATTCACTTGACACAAAGATTCAGATACAAAGTGGGTTTCTCGGTAGGCTTACTCTTACAACACAGAGAAGACAAGAGCAAACTGCGCTACTTTCACGCCTCCCAGAACAACGCAACTCTCATACAACCGCTCCCTACTATAACTAATTCAGAAACTTTGGAAGAGCTCCTCTCAAAGATGGAAAACACCGTCGCTTGCGAGGAAGTACGGAAACTTTGCGACGCTGACACCAAGTGGCACGTTCTTTTTCCTACCAATTTGAACATTTGCGTTTACATGGGACCGGGGGAATTTCCCATAGGCGGTAGGATCACTCAGGCCGGTCGAGTTGGAAAGAGAAGCGGCGTGTTAGATTTTCCCAACAAGGACAACCTCTGCATCTTCCGCTGCATTTCCTTTCACTTATACAACACCAGCAAGCGCGCTTCCGATTTGTTACGTCAGTTCTGTCCCGCTGCCACACCTGAATCCTTTCCGGGTTTGAACATCCGCGACTTACCCGCGTTAGAGAACTTGTTTGACGTACAAATAGCGGTTTACACCGCGTCGCGTCAGGTGCCGGGGCGGAAGTTGAGAAGACGCGTTACTCTGATCAGACCGCCTTCCAGAACTCTGGCCGCCCGAGGTAAAGTCAACCTACACCTGACAGCGAAAGGCGGTTTGCACGTCTCTCTCGTCACGGACTTCAACGCGTACGCGGGCATATACGAATGTTGCAAGTGTAAGGCGGCGTTCACCACCGAGTTCTTGCTGAAGAGACACAGGAACCAGCTTTCCTCTTGCCGACAAGTCAAGTTGCGCTACGTAGGTGGCATCTACCAAAATTCGAGAACGATTTTCGAAGCGCTAGCAGACTTCTCCATTTTTCCCCCCGACGGACATTCCGGAATCTACCCTTACAAGATCGCCTTCGATTTCGAGGCTTTCTTCAGACCGTGCAGAGAACCGTCGACGGAACACGTGTCCCTGCTGTGGGATCACGTCCCTTTGTCGGCTAGCGTCGCATCCGACTTTCCGGGGTGGGAGGGGCCCGTCTGCTTCGTCAGAGAATCCGACGCAGATTCCGACCCCTTGTTGGACCGAGTTTTAAATCACATAAACGAGAACGCCAAAGTCATCGGGGAAGCTGTGCTAGAACTTTACCGACCGACGTTAGCGAAGTTAGATGCGGCGATAGGTGAAGCTCTCCTGCTGGAGGAGGCGACATTCACCCCTTCTCCAGGCGGCTTCGCTGCGGCTCAGACCAGACACCCGTTAGTTCAACTGAAGAAGCGTCTTCTGAGATACATCCGTCAAGCTCCAGTCGTGGGCTTCAACTTGGGGCGTTACGACTTGAACCTGATCAAAATACGCCTTCACTCGTTCTTTGCCTCCGGAGACCGAAGAAACCAAGAATTCAGCGTCATAAAGAGAAGCAATCAATACTTGGCGGTTTACACACAGCACACGGTTTTCTTGGACGTAGTCAACTATTTGGCACCCGGTTACAACTACGCGACCTATTTGCGAGCTTTCACCAGGAACGAAGAGAAAGGTCACTTTCCTTACGAATGGATGACGTCTACCAGGAAACTGGCAAACAGAACACTGCCACCGAGATCGGCTTTTGACAGCGAACTGACGGGCGTCAAAATGTCCGAATCCGACTACGCCGCATGTCAGAAAGTTTGGTCCGAGGAGAAGATGCAAACTATGGGAGATTACTTGATCCACTACAACAACAAAGACGTCAAACCTTTCATAGAAGCTCTGAAAAATCACGCTAAATTTTTCCAAGATCGCGGCATTGACATGTTGAAAGGTTCCTCTTCCAAAACCTAGAAGACGCGTTCACAACGTTCCCCCAGTTCGACGCCGTCCTCCACGCTCTGATCAAAGAAAATCTAGTCGGCGGTCCTTCCATCATCTTCCATAGATTTCACGAGAAGGGCACCACGCGGATAAGGGAGCACAAGTACGGCGAAGAAGCGAGACCGTGCCAACACATCCTAGGACTAGACGCTAACTCTCTGTACTTGCGCTGCATGAGCGAAGCGCACTGCACGGGCTATTACGCGGTGAGACGACCTGAGACCGAGTTCAAGCCCGAAATTAGGCTACGATCGAGTCAGCGGCACCGGTGAAAGAAAATCCAAAAAATGGAGTGCAAAAGGCGTACAGAAGAAACAAAACCCTAAGGAACCAGACGACTTCTTGGATGTTCTTCGCCAACGAAAAACTCTCATTGCTGTAAATAGAAATTTCAAAGTGGTGCGAAACAAAATGGTCACCTACACCATAGAGAAAGACGGCGTGCGCTACTTGTATTATAAGCGTCGCGTGCATTCTGACGGTGTGACAACGAGTCCTTTAGAGATATGAAAAAAAATAATAAGCGTGTTATTGATTGATTGAGTGCATCTTTTCAAAAATAGAGTGTTTATCAAGATTGAAAAAAAAAGAAATAAAAAAATAAAATAAATTATTGTTGTGTTTTTATTTTCATACGTCTTCTTTTACTAGTAAGTCGCGCAGTCTCTTAAAGCGTCACTCATGTGACGACGTCGCTTCCAGTCACGTGATCCTAAAGACCCTCACTTCCTAAACAAAAAAAATGAAGAGACACGCTTCTTCCTCTCGAGAGGAAGAAGCGTGTCTCTCGATTAAAATCTTTTCTTTTCTTTTTTTCTTAAAAGAGACAAACGCCCCTTAGAGCGCCCCCCCCTAGAGTGCCCCCCTCCCCCCTCCCCTCCCCTCCCCTCCCTCCCCCCCACCCGCCCCATGCATCCTAAAAGCGCCCCCCTCCCCATGCATCTTAAAGGGGCCCCCCTCCCCCCCTCCCCCCCTCCCCCCCTCCCCTCCCCTCCCCTCCCCTCCCCTCCCCTCCCCTCCCCTCCCCTCCCCCCTTATACACTCTAAAGAACGCTTCTACCTAGTTCAATAAGTCACTTCCAGTCGCTCGTAAAACAATAAAAATGAAAAAACAAACTTATATCGTGGTGTTTTTTATTGGTTTACCGAAAAAAATAAGAGACTCGCCTCCTCCTCCTCCTCCTCCTCCTTCTCCTCCTCCTCTCCTTCTCCTCCTCCTCCTCCTCTCCTTCTCCTCCTCCTCCTCCTCCTCCTCCTCCTCCTCCTCCGAAAAAAAAAAAAAAATCAAATTTTAAAGCGCGTGACCCCTTAAAGACGCTCATCTCTTCATTAAGTCGCGTGACGTCACTTCTTCTTCTTCTTCTTCCGGTCACGTGATCAATCAGGTCACTTCCGGTCACGTGATCCTCAATGAGGTCACTCACTTCCGGTTGGCCATTAGGTCATGTGACGTCACTTCCGGTCACGTGACTCATCAGGTCACTTCCGGTCACGTGATCCTAAATTAGGTCATATGACGTCACTTCCGGTCCCCTAAGTAGGTCATATGACGTCACTTCCGGTCCATAAGTAGGTCATATGACGTCACTTCCGGTCACGTGACCAAATGGCGGCCTCTGATTGGCTAACTAGGTCACGTGACGTCACCACTAATCCCCTAAGTAGGTCACTTCCGGTCACGTGACCAAATGGAGGCCTCTGATTGGCTGCATGTCGATTGAGTAATAAACAGTAGTTAACCATAGTCCCGTTCCGATACATACTATACTACTCACATGACACCATAGGTCAGAGATAATAGGCATAAGTCCAAATTGTGAAAGAAACATAAAAAGATTATACCTTGGCCTCAGACTCAGCTGGGTGTGGCTGCTGCGAGGTCAGCAGCTCACCTTGTAGGGAGGAGGTACTTAACGAGCAGTATGAGCTGCTCACTAGGGATTCAGGACCATGGAGTTATTCGGGAGCATTCATGCACTCAGGCTGCAGAGCAGGAGTACCATGTGCACACAGACTGGTACTGACCATTTGGCATACTTTTGACTTCAGATATAGAAGGTAATTTGTATCAGCTTTAGGTACTCATTATTATTAAAAAAGGTGTCAGTGGTGGCCACAGCTGCCTATAGCACTCTCGGTATATTAAAAGTTAATATCTAAAGACACTGGAGTTTGTTCAGTTACTCATGCCGGGAGATACAATTTACCACAGATATATCTATCTATCAACAAACAGCCAAATTGGCATTCAAATGTAACACTGTATTACAGAATCTACTCTAGAAAGATTGTACTGTGTACCTACACTATATTGTACACCTACAAAAGTCCACTGTATGCCTCTAAAATAGGTAACCAACTATTTACAACAAAGCTAATACTTTCTCTTTGAATGTGTGGGTTTAAGATAGTTATAGTTCTTCCTCTCTAGATTAGCATACTCATGAAGGCTATCCCCATCTCTACTTGTCTCCATATAATTAGGGTCGTTGAACGTTCCCGGGCCCCGTCTACCCTTTGCGTAATGCCCAGGAAGATTGTCTGGTTCATAAGATGGATTTGAGACTGGTGCGCCACGTGAACGTTGATTTGGGGGTGGACTAGGAAGAGCCTGATTTGCTGAATTCTGGTTTCTGCCTTCTCGCTGTCGCTGTCGCTCGTGCTTCCTGTGCCTCCTGTGCCTGAAAAACAAAAAGAGGTGATAGTTCTAGTTTCTAAATAAGGCTGTGTCTCACGAAATCGGGCCAAGTTGATAGTCTATGATCGGGTGCAATCTATGACCGGCTTGGGAAAAAAACACTTTATTTAGGGCAGATGAAGATATAAATGGTGGAAAATGTTAATGGGTGTTTTAAGACTATATATCACTCGTTTTATTTCAATTTCTATCTATGGCCTATGGCCTCATGAAATGCAGCCGCACCTTCAACTCATAAAACAACCGTATCAACAGACCAAAACTCGTGAACCTTTGTCTATATTCTTTGGTTTAGGTTTCAGTAGAACTAACTACTAATGCATGTTACCTTAGGCAGCCGCAGGCACAGAGTAGTATAACAACAACAATAACCACAGCACCACCCGCACCCACTCCAATACCTGCAGATGGAAACAGGAAAACTACACATTAAAGCAATTGTTTCAGGCAAGGAGGAACGACCTCTTGCCTGTGCGTCAACATGTGCAAATACTGAATATGCAAAAGGTGTGTATGCTTGATGTGCTACTCCATTTGATTGATGTACAGTGGACATTTATTGAACGATGGCTTATTAGCTTACCATTAAGAAATTCCTGCGATACCATGGTTGTCTTCTCTTCTTTGCGTATATCTATGGAATAAAAATGTATAAATAGATCCATTAATGTGAGTTTCACTTATTTCAAATCTATACTGGTGATAGCTGCTGCTTATTTCATGTGGAGCACGAGTACCCCTATACACTGATATTCCTAGGCTCCCTATATGACCAATCTCTCAGTCACTAGTGCCTAACCTAGTTAGGCTTTTTTTGGCTCCCTATACGACCAACCTAGATTAGTTATTTTTGTCAGGTTGGTCACTACTGACCAACCCATCTTAGTCTTTTTATTTCCAGGGGGAGCCACTGAATGGTCATAACAGGTGGCACCAACTAGTGGTATAGAAATACAACACACCAATGATGAACCTAGGTTAGCCACTACTGACTGACCCCTCGGTAATTTTTGAATATAACTTTGCCATTGTGACTAACACTCATATGAACAACCTAGGTTAGTCTGTCCTGACTAACCCTTTCAACCTATGGATTTTCAGTGTACACTGCCTTACTAGTTCTATTTGATCTGATGTAGTTTGGGATGAAATGAGGTAAAATAGGAAAAGAGAAGCTAAGGCCACTCAAAAAATTATCTCATCACCGCGAAAATTGTCATTTGGGGGGATTTTTTTTTTTTAATTTGTAATGAAATATCTGTTAACAAGTGGACAAAAAGTGGCATATTTGGTATCAGATTAGAGCTTATACTGTCAGTAGTGCAGAGAGCTTCTAGGAATAACTTGCATTATAAGAACTTTTGCGGATCAATAACCTTTTAACTACTAAAATGTGAAAATTGTGTGCAAAAGTCTTAATTTCCTTATGTATTTCAGCTCCACACTAAAAAAACGAAATAAAAAAAACAAAACTTGCTGGCCACATTTTCCACTGCTGGGTGATGAGAAACAACTTTTTTTGAGCGGCCTTATAGTAGGAGGATAGAGGGTTTGTAACTCACCAACCATACACATGAATGGCAGTGGGGTGTGGCAGTCAATGTTGTACCACTTAAAGTTGTCCTTTGCATTCATCATGAAGCAGTCCTGACCCGGGCCCTGTGCTGGCTGGCCCCTGCCCCAGTTGAAATATCTGAACACCAACTTCCCTGTAGGAGAAATTAGCCCGTTATTAGCACTAGTAAAATGATTTTTGTTATAATAGAATGTATAGTTCCCACGCTGTTCGGTAAGACCCCATTTGGCCAAAGTCTGAGGAGAAAAAAACTTGCTCCCTTTCTAATGGGGTGGGGGAGGGAATAAAGACAAATTGTGGTTGGCCCTGTTTTGCTCAGATGGGGCAGGAATAATTAAAGCTGAAACACAAATGTAATATTCCAGTGGAAATGGATTCTTGGTTTCACCAGGGTTTAGATATGAGACTTACCGACTCAGGACCAAGCATCATAACCACTTGACCATGGAACCTTGCCTGCCATTCTTGCCTTATACATACATTCGGATTGGTAGGTATGGGGGAGTGGGGAAAGTGCTAACCGTAGGTGGTTATATGTAATTATATAAGTAAGGACACATGAACAGACTCAGGTTTGTAAACATTTGAAGAGTTTGGTTCCAAAATGCAATAAGCGCCATTTTGAAAAATGACATCACATTTTGACAAAGGTATAGGGCAGGAATAGGTAAATGCAATTTTGAAACAATTTTTCTTCAATATGCAATTTTTCATGTTTTTAGGTCCTCTCTATAGTGTACACATTATATGTGAAGCACTATAACTGCCACCATAACCGCCTCAGAAAAATCACTAGGCCTACATGCTTCAATTCTGGAATGGATTTGTTGCGTTTTCGAATAAAACTATTCATTTGTTCCATGAAACATTTCATAACTAAATTCGCCAATCTCAATTATACTCACCATATGAAAATATCCACTGCTCATCTGTCAGGGCTATGTAGAACTTATTGAAAGGCAAGAGCCCTTTAACAGCCTCGTGTACATCCGAGTTCACAACCTTCAGTAGGTAGGCTCCATGCTCAGCGCAAAATGCCTGTGCGTCGTAAAAGGTCCGCGACTCCATCTCTATGGTGATACATGCTCCATTCGCCCAGTGGTAACCCCTCAATAGATTACAGTCATACTCTGAAATGTCTGACAGTAGACAAGGCAGAGCCGAGTGTGATATGATCCAATCATAAGTGGAGAAACCAGGAATTAAGACTGATTAATGTAATTGCTGATAAATTATACTTAAAAACAACATTTAAAGTTTCATGGCTATTTCATAGTGATGTCATAATGGAGAAATACTGCATGAAGAATGAGCATCAATTTCTCCATGGGGTGTGGAGAGCGGCCTTCGTGGTGCTAGGTTACTGGTAAACTAGAACTACTTACCATAGTGACAGATAAAGGGTTTTAGGTCGTGACAGTTGTCTTCCCACCATTGGTAGTTATAATCATGGTTCATCACAATGCAGTGCCTGTAGCGGCGCACGGAGGTTGGAGCAAACATCTGGTACAGCTCACCTGCCACGAGAGATGGGTACATTATAGGTTATAGTCAAGACCGGAGAATTTGGCGAAGCCGCCAAAGAGAAACTTAATTGATAAAACTGCAGGGGCTCATTAGGAGAGTGTAACCCTTCCAGGAGGGTAGTACCCCTAAATGTCCTGTGGTAATCTTTATCACCTCCAGGGTCCACTATCTCTCATAAATGACCACTATAAACCTATGATGTCTGAGAGTGTGATTGTCAGAATAGGGTGAGTTGCTCTTAAATGAACATTTAAATGGGCTGTTTACAAGGTGTGAGGTGATGGTATCTCATGTTAATGAGCTAACACCTAAAATTGAGGATTACAACCTCTCTGAGGGGAGTCTCGCCAAATTCTCCGGTCTTGACTATACATGATGTTTTGATGACATGATATTATAAACCATACCCAGTAAACAAAAAAGGTTATACAACGTAATATAGCAGTTCTCTATGGCTTCTTATCATGGCAAAATGTTATAAAAACTTTTTTTAATGTAAAATAACATATTTTTGTTAGCAGCGTAAGAACATATTTGATGGGCAATGAGATTTTAAAAGGGAATTTACATTAAAATAGGGTTAATATACGAGATAGCCCTGTATGATCTATGCTGAATACAGGATGTACTATAGGCTAGTAATTGAAATGCTGTTTCATTCACTACTGTCAAAATTGACAAAGGTTCACTCGTAGAGTTTTTATTTCTTATAATTATCAACAATATTTCACAAAATTCCACTTAATTGCTCTGAAAAAGCTAATTTATAGTGGTTAAATCAACAATTTTGATGATTAGACAGGCTGTGAAGTACGGGCGAGGGTTATTTTACGGGGGTGTTAAATACGGCCTTTCTTGGTTAAATAAAATAAATGTCACTATACAGACCCTGTGCTGTTATTATTCTCACAGTTCTCAGCTAGTGCAACACACTGATAATAACAATGCTCCGGGCCTTAGTCTCTATTGGCTATCCCAGTTTGACATAGGGATATTGGTCAGAATGACAAACTGATATTCACAACTGATATTCACAAGGCCTGATACTCACAGGTATGGAATGACTAAGGTGGGTCAGTCACTACTAACTATATCTGATTATATTAACTAACTATATTGCTGGTTTTACAGGGAGCCAAAAAATTACTAACTACGTTCATCGCTATTGACTACGTTCTGGAGTTCAAAGATTATCTGTGCAGTGCACCAGTCACCCAAGTCATGAATAACAATGGAAATGGACCTCCTACACCTCTGTCTCTGAGCTTACCATTAGTATAATATATTAACTGATGCCCATCTCCACCGCAGTATTTGTCAATCTTGTTGCCTGTGGTGGTGATATCGGCTCCTGGACACACACCGTCACATGACCTGCTGTAGGAGCGACCATGTTTCTGGTTCCAGTCAGCACCACAGTGACACACCAAGTTACCTTGAGCATCCTGAAATAATGAAGTATAGAGATGTTTATGTACCTTAAAACACTCTGACTCTGTGTCAATCCTTTAAGCATGCACCTGCGATCTGATTCGCGTACTAGCCGTAGCTTATATGCAAGGTTTTACAGTACTTGTTCAGAGTATTAGTAGACAATTAGCACCTCTATTGGTCTAAATTGGTCCAAACTAGACTCTGATACAACACATAAAATGTGCAGTACAGCACTTGACCACATCTGTAAATTAAATCTTGTCTATCTCTTCCTTTTGATGCGGGTTGAAAAACAACCAGTGTACAGTGTAATATGATTATCATGTGCCAAATAAAAAGTATTTAAACTCATGGTTATATCCATTATTGCACAGAAAATATTTCTTTTGGAGAATAACATTCCTATGGGCAGTATTTGGAAGATATTTTAAGAAAGTTTGTCTGAGAACTATAGTCATGTTATCGTTGGAAAGAGGGCAATGTGGCCAAATTAATCATTGGTCACTCTTTATCATTGAGAAATTAGGAATATACATTCAAAAATAAAACACAATCATAACCATTGGCCCAGAGATCTTGGCCCGGGCCCGTAGCTCAAGGTGGCCCACAGCGGAAGAATTTAGTGTCTACCCCTGATTACCTTCTGAATGCCGAGGACATAGAACTCATGGTTGTCATCAGCATCTGCCCTCTCCTTGCACATGGCTAGACAGTCAGATGGCTTGGTGCTGGCTGAGACGGTCAGTGGGATCGGCAGGTCAGGGTTACTAGGGTCATCAAGCCAACAGCCCTGGTAAGCAAGGACTCCCCCATCTAAGGGGAAACAAGATACAGTGCTATAGATGGAACCTGGGCAGTTGAAAGGTAGCTTCTCTATATAGCATTACCATACCGTCCTGATAAAGCGCCGGTTTCGAAAGAGCGCTGGTCTTGAATAAGCGTGGGGGGTACAGGGTTCTTGAAATACTCCTTAAGCATTAAAATAGGATCTTGTTCAAGTGCCTGTATTGGGTTTAAAGGCTCCCCTAAATTGAAGAGCACCCCGGCACTTAATCGCGATGGTACGGTAAGCCTTTTGTAAAGGAACCTCTATATAATAATGATTGTTAATGAGTTGTATGAAAAGTCAAGTGCAATTAACACATTTAACACCAGGTGACGTCTTTGACGTGAAAGAATCAAAACAGCTGAAATGGGGGCTATGTAGACAGAAATGCCAGGTAATTTGTAATAAATAGTGTTAAAATATCCATCAACCTTTTCCCTGTATTTCTGTGTACATAGCCCTCATTTTAGCTGTTTTGAAGCATGCCGCTCAAACACCTAAGTGCCCCTGGATAGTCTTGGGTGGCAGCACTATTCCAAGACTAGTACAGGAAAGAAACAGCATGTCGACACTGGGCAATCCCTTTAACTTCCAAATCCCCAAACACGCAGTATTTGTACATATTTAGTATCCAATGCCCCTCAACATTCAAGACAATCCTCTCTGCTTTATTATTCAAGTGCTTGTTGTCTCAAAATATACCCTTTTGGCCAAGCTTTACAGTTGGGAGTTTGGGATTGGTAAAGGACTTTTTGTACTGACATACCTATATTTCTCATTGTGTCTTGTGACTGTAACTTTAACAATACCACCTCTTTCATCTGCAGCTCTTTAGACCGACCATTCACAGTAGTAGGCAATGTCAAAAACCAGTCAATACCACACAAATATTACACGAGTATTAGCAAACGTACCTTTCTGCCAGAACCAGATGCGCTCCTTGAGACGGCCATTAATCCATGTGGCATCCCAGCCGAGTGCAGCGGCCTCAGCAGCCAGCAGCCCCTGTGAGTCTACATCCTCCACAGCCGCCAGGTGCCCATACCTCTCGATACCCGGCGGTGTGTGGGGGGTAGGGGGGAGGCTGTTCTGGCAGTGCTTGTCAGCTGCATGCCAGTCCAGGCTCTGGTTCACAGGCACGAAGCACCGTCCTAATGTCTCAAAGTCTCCGTTACACATCCGCACTGCACAGAATGGGTAAAAAAACACACCATCAGCATGATAAAATATGGAGCAATTTACATACATGTATGTGACATGGGCTGGGAAAAGGGACCATAATGGCTGTGTCTCATGAGATTGTGCCTATTTAGAAAGAAATGTGGGGGAAAAGTTAATGTATGATAAATAGACAAAGGTTCACAAGTTTTAGTCTGTTGGCTGGGTTATTTCACGAGTTGGATGTCAGGTCGTATTTCACGAGGCCATAGGCCGAGTGAAATGCGGCCTGACATCTAACAAGTGAAATAACCCAATCAACAGACTAAAACGAGTGTTTCTTTGTGTTTATTTTTTATGTTTTTCGATTCAACTTAAATTATTAGGGCCTAATTTAGCTGAAATAGGCTTTTCCTAAACCGTTCAAATGTAATCAAACCGTCATTTTGATGACGTCACAGGGCCGTGAAATACGGCCATGGGTTATTTCACGGGGGGTGTTAAATACGGCACTCCTTGGTTAAATCAATGAAGCTGTCGTATTTGATAAAAAATAACACTATATATTACAAATTTCCCGGCATTTCCGTGTACATAGTCCCCCATGTCAGCTGTTTTATCTTGCCCGTCAAAGACGTCACCCGGTCAAAGACATCACCCAGTCAAAGACTATCCAATTGTTACAAAGTTGTGAGACTGAGCCTAATGCACCCTGCACTAAGGGCCCTTTTTGCAGATTGTGCCACATATGAGGATTGGTGTGAGGGAAAATGGAAGCTTACTGGGATCAGACAGGATGAGGTTAGTTTCTCCTGATCTGAGATATTCCCTATCATAGGGCTGTGTCTCACGACCTTGGGCCAATGTTTTTGTCTCTGACCAGGTGCCGTCTCTGACCAGGTGCTGTCTCTGACCGGGTGCCGTCTCTGACCGGACATCACTTTGGGAGTTTAGTTACCTTCTACCAACAACAGGAGGCTAATTATAATTACATAACAACTGCCATAAAGTTTTAACAAATCCTTATATATATGAGTATAGGTTAACAATTAAAAAACACATTCCTCTGACAACAGGTCAGAGACGGCACCCGGTCAGAGACGGCACCCAGTCAAAGACGGCACCCGGTCAGAGACGGCACCTGGTCAGAGACAAAAACATTGGCCCAAGGTCGTGAGACACAGCCTTATACCATTATGTCAAAGTGAGTATACCGCTGCCTATGTTTGATATACAGATGTCTTAGATAACAGGGATCCACAGTGTAAAGTTAAATAGGGGGAAGACAATAGCTGTAGACTCTGAGGGGCTTGCTAGAAAGAAATTCACGCATGGGATGTAGATCAACATGTCCAACAAATTATCTGGTGTTAAATTATCATTCTCAAGTTTATTTAGAAGTAGTTAACAAGGTTTGCAAGAAGACTTTTCCTGAGGGTGTACACTTTGAAGTGATCTATAAATGTTGACATAATCACAATTTTCATGTATCTTATACATTTGAGATTTTGCAATTCAAACTTACAGTAGATTTAAAATAAATAAATTTAAAAAAAAAAGGTCAGAGGTCATCCGACTGACCCTATCAAAATAGGGCCGGCCCTACGTTTTATTATGAAATGATTATGAATTAAATTTATTTTGGGTCAATTTTAGGGTTCACATAGAGCTGACAACTTTTCCATATTCAGAAAATAATGTGAAATAGGAAGGTGGCATGGTACATTTTAGGGTATATGGAGGAGCCGTCATCTTCATGTAAAAAAAAAAGGGGGGGGGAATCCGAAAATTACGTACTGAATAACGCTTTAAATGAAAGGACGTCCTTTCGGATAATGGAGTATAGAGCACTTTGAGGTTACCAAGGTGCTCCCATTTTTAGTCAGGCTGCAGAGTGAAGAACCTTAAGTTCTGCATACACCCAGAAGAGGGGGTTACTCTTCAGGCGTTCAGTCAGTACTGAGTCTACAGGCGTCCACCTACCGTTACTTGATTGAACTTCTAACCCCCAAACATGGATGCGCCCATGGCCTGACCCCTATAGGAGCCCTATAACTTCCTGATACCCATTTATCTGTATCATTGGATGTCACGCCTGTGGAGAACACACAAAGACTCTGTACAACACGCATCCATCAAAGTCATTCACACTGTCAGTCACACTGTCAGTCAAATGCTTTCAACTGTGTGTCTTCTTTCTTTGGGTCCTTTTTTGAAATGTCCACCACTTATTAATTAATCGGGGTGGCGCGGGGTTATTTAGATGAGGCTTGCCCAATTAAAATATTCAATGTTAAGGGAAGGGACGTTGATTGGATCAACAATGACATAAGAGAGGCTATCAAACAAAGGCAACAGCATATGACTGATTTCCTGGCCCATGGTAGGGCGCATGACTTGCACTTAGCAAAAGACATGCGGAGTACAGTGAGTACCATGATCGATGAGTCTAAAAAGACCACTATTGACGATGCCTACAACGTCAAGGGAGATGGGCACAGGGAATTCTGGCAACGTATTTCAGACATGATAAATCCCAAAGAAACTGGCACGCGTGCAAATTTTGTTCATCATGACACCGGGGAAATAGTCCCCGATCAGGTAACGGCGGAATATTTCAATGAGTTTTTTGCCAACGTCGGTTTCAAGATGGCGGATAAAATGGGTTATGATATCGCCAGCAACCCCAACCTAGAATATGAGGTAGACACTCCCTGTAATGAGCTGGAAATAGAATACTCGCTGGTTGAAAAACTGATTGACAAAATTAATATCTTTAAGTCCAGTGGCATAGACGGTATAAATGCCAGAGCCCTGAAAGACACATTAACTAATACCATCCCCCAGCTCCTCAGTATTTTCAGGAACTCTATTAAGCTAGGGATTTTCCCTGATAAATGGGCTGTTAGCACAGTGGTGCCTATCCCTAAAGGAGGGGACCTTAAGAATATTGGAAATTGGCGTCCAATTAACCTATTGCCCGTGCCAGGCAGAATCCTTGAAAAAATTATACACACCCACATATTAAATCACCTTCAAACCAATTCACTACTCACGAAAGCCCAATACGGCTTCAGGCCCGGGTTGGGCACAGCCGATGCCCTCTTTGATTTCACATCCCATATCTATAATGAGCTTGATAACAACAATATTGTAAGTGCCTGCTATATCGATGGATCCAAGGCGTTTGATTCCGTAAATCACTCTGTATTGCTAAAAAAGTTAAAATCTCTAAAACTGGACGAAAAAACTCTAAAGTGGTTGGAGTCGTATCTGTCAAACAGACGTCAGGTTACTATGTTAAATAATACAACTTCAACTGAATGTAAGGTGGATTTTGGCGTGCCACAGGGTAGTAGCCTCGGCCCACTGATGTTCCTGATTTATGTCAACGATTTCCCTGATGTAATTGTAGAATCTAAGGTGTTCATGTACGCCGATGATATAGTCCTATTAAGTTCACATACCTCGGCACGAATCTCTGAGCAAATTCTAAATCGCGATATGCAACGAGCACATGTTTGGTGCAACAACAATTGTCTAACCATTAATAGTAAGAAAACACAAGTGATGAGATTTAGTAGAAAAAAGTTGGACGTCCCTGACATGATAATAAAAATAGGTGATACGGTACTAGAACAGGTCGACGAGTACAAATACCTGGGTGCCTTGATTGACAGTACGTTGACCTTTAAGCCACATGCAAACAAACTTGTTAGAACCTTAAGCCATAAACTTTACATGCTAGCTAGAATAAGAAAATTTTTGGATGAAGACAAATCAATATTACTTTATAAACAAATGATAATGCCATATATTGATTACGCGAGTTTCCTTATAGACTGTACCACAAAGGACTTAGTGGCTAAAATACAAAGGCTCCAGAACAGAGGCCTACGCGTGTGTAGATATAACAATATGTACGAACGGTGTTCAGCGACAGAGTTACATACCTACTTTGAGGTCAACACTCTCGAGAAGCGGAGATTTGACCAGTTATTGTTACACATGTATAAGCTATCTGTGAATGAAGAACTGATTGTCCACCCACAAAATGTACGTACAAGGGGCGATATCAAGGTGAAATTCGTATCAAGAAGATTCACTTACACGAATATGCAGAAAAGCCCACGCTGTAGGGGCATCTGGGAATGGGATGGTTTAACACATGTTATCCAGAAATCTGAGAGTAAACTGGCCTTTAAAAGGCAACTTGTAGGAAAAAAGCCTAGGGTCGTCATGGTGTAAACGGGACGATACACCCGCCTCCCCCCCCCCCCCTCAATTAATCACCACTGAAGCCTGTGGACTGGTATCTCAGACATAGCGCAAACCTACTAAGACTGTGGACTGGTTGTCAGACTCAGTACACCCCCCCCCCTTTTTTTCAAAACAAACAAAGAGTACTGGTGCCTCAGACTCACCATCACCCCCCCCCCCCCTGTCCCCCCGCCCCCTACACTGACCACATACCCAGAGAGGCCTGGTACCACAGACTCACAAAACAAACCAAGAGGACTGATGTTGCAGACTCTTTTTTCAGGAGTCCCCCTCACCATGATGAAAGGCTATGACGGTATGCTCCAGTATGATTGAAATTATCTGTTAATGTACATGAACCCTCATCACTGACGGGGTGATGAACACATAATGTGAACATAATGAAACTATTAGTTTGTTGGGCTTGTTGATGGGATATTTATACAACCATTCAGGTTATACGGTACCGTGCGATCGCTCATGGTGACCACCACATTAGCAACATAGTGCTGATGGCATTGTAGTACTGTAGGACCCTGAGTTACTTAAACCGAGGGCCTACCGGTAGTTTAGCGTAATACACCATACCATCAGATTTTGATTTCATACTTTTTAAAGAACCTAATTGTATCAAATTAACTGCATTAATATGTGATGGCTGTATAGTCAAACCAAGAGTTGTACTAGGGTACATTCTTTATTGTTAGACCTCTCCGGTATCGGCGTACAAATTTATACACACCATGAATGTGTGTGATACCTAAGCTATATGAAAGAAAGCTAGGATTACAATGTTAATACTAAGTCACTGACGACAAAAGGTGAAAAACTCTGTGTGTATATCACTACTGTATGATCGTTATTTATGTAAATTGTCGCTGATACATTAACTCGCTTCTAGTAGAGTACTAAGATTAATTCAATGTGATTGATTTACTTTGTTACCCGAGGGCTGGTCGACCCCATATTATACACCGAAAAACATGTATTTGAAGTGCGTAATAAAAACCTTGAAAATTGAAATTGAAATTGAATTGATTAATGTGGCTCCAGAGGGATAAAAAGCGACCTGGCGACCTTGGCCGTTTTCCAGGCGACCTGGTACAATAATTTAAGCGACCTTGCGACTTTTGTCCAAAATTGAGTATAGGATAAAGGGTCTTAAAAAATGACCTTGCGACCTGGGGGCCTTATGCTACACCTTCACACCTAGCTGGTGACAGAGGGTATGTCTTGATTATTTGTTTTTATTGACCTCGAGTCTGACAGCATACTTGACTGCTCAGGCTGCTATGTCCTACCTTCTGTCCCTGCACTTAATGTAAGTATTCTATGTTATAAAAACATGGGAAAAGTGTCCATTTTCCAGCATTTCCAATATCCCCCAAAGTCCAGAAAAATGGATGCTTTTCTCTAATCCCCATGGATTTAAAGAAAAGGCGGTATTTCCTGAATAAATCCCTGTGCTTTTCAAGGGGTATAATTTGATGGGGATGTGACCTAAGCTGGCAATTTACTGGGGATATCCTGAAGTTATGTTGCTAAAACTCCCTATGTTGTGTTTTTCATTTTAGAAAAATGAGGCATTTTTGGACCCCAAATTACCCTATTTTTTTTGGGGGGGGGGGGGGGGGTAAAGTCCTTTTACAAAAATATCCATGGAATCTTGGGGGGGGGGGGGGTTAACATGGAGAAGGCAGGTGACGTCTCCCATTTGGTACTGAGTTCAGGAACCGGAGTCTTTACCCTTTACACCCTCAATGGTCTTTTAGGTTAGGAAGGGTGAGGTATATTACCTGCTCCATAGTCCCTGATACAGTGAGACGATCTGAAGATGTTCAGGATGACAAGTAGTATCGCCAGATGTATGCCATCCATCGTGTGTGACAGGTTGTGCTTGTTATAACGTGTCAGATATTGTTGTCAGAGATTAAGGGAATATCCCGCTTCCGCTATGGTTTAAGTTTGATATGGTGTGCATACTCACTTTCACAACTACAGGAGTCAGGAGTGTCTGGATTAAAAAAAACTATAACTGTTGCTGGGTCTGTAAACTGGCTGTGGTCTGATTCACACATGAATACTTTACCCATCTCCTCTATAGTTTACCCTTTAAGGTGGCTAGACCCCATTGCAAACACGTCAACTGCGCAGGTCAGTGCGCATATGCACATGTAGTTGTTTCAGAAGACACCAGGGGGTGCCTTTGGTCATCTTTTTGTATATCAGATATATTTTTTCATGTATTGTCAAAATTACCCTCCAAGACCTGACCGAGGCTTGAACCCCGGGTCTCCTGCATGTGAGTCTAGGGCTTTACCCATACTCTACTGGGGCTCTGGTAGAAGGTATGCTGAAAGCTATACCTGTACCACATCAAGACTCCATTTACATATTTTTTTATTTCAAACACCAAAAACCTTTAAAATATGCAGGGGACCATATGTTCAAAATATTGTTTCTGGGCGTAAAAGATTATAAACTATATCCTGAGTGAACTATAGGGAAAGTTAATTACTTTAAGATGCTATTCCCTGCACATTTGTACTATCACAATATGATCCTATTACAGATCACTCCAAACTCAAAGCCAGATATCTCAGAAACTAGCTGGGGACCCCCCTATTTTCTTTACACCATTTGAGACTACCTATAATATGGGCCTCATGGCGAAAATCCTGACGAAATCTAATTACTTCTACACTATGGGGACTACCCACCTTAAGGACAACATACCTCTTTAATGCAATTTGCTCCTTTGCTGTCATGATGCATGAATGCAGCCCTAGTGAGTGACTTATTCTTGTCACAAAGTTGTAATTTGGCCATAATTGAGACAATGGTGTGGGGTGTGGAGTCACGTTTTGTCCACAGGCCACAAAGTGATTCGACAAGGACTAAGTTGTTCACTCCGCCACTACTCTTTCAGAACTAAATCAGGTACGTCCTTCCCGCTCCCTTGGAGCTTTGGGTCAGCTGACCCCCCACTGTGACCTAAATTGGCTCTTTCTCATTGGTTGTGACGCTAAGGAGGTCAGTCCTTTGTGCTTTAGTCCCAATGTTTGGGCTTCATAACAAATCTTTTATTTATCTGGCAACTTAAAAACTTCAAAAATGAATTTTGTCAGTTACCCCTCTAAAAAGAGGGAACCAGTCCAGAGACTGGTTTGATTTGTTATTTTCGAAAAATGTCAATACATTTTTAGTACCAATGTTTGAGTCACACTGTCCAGTGGGTGAGTTCTGAATAGAGTTTCAGCTGTTCAAGCTTCATCAGGTGATTGCAGAGTTTATGCATTTAATTTTAATCAGTTCCTTCAGGACTGATTGATCACATGTGATTAATGACCTGTGTGATGATTTTTAGTCAGTCTGTGGTTTTTATAGAAGGAGCTACCCTAGGTAGGCCTATGTTGTAGACTTAGCCTGGGGCTAGACTCAGTCTACTGTACATTTCAATGTACCTGATTTAATGTGAGATTGTAGCTTCTGGTTTTGATTCGGGGGTCAATCTTACATTGAAAGTTCTCCCGTGCTGTTGGTTGCACTACAGGGCCATAGGAATGATTTAAATTGATTTAAATTAATTTAAATGCATATTTCCCGGGCGTACCATAAATGTAACGTTCAGTGTAGGGAAAAAAATGACGTGGCTTTTTGGGGATAGAATCTAACCAAAGCGATTTTCCATTATGTTCATCCCTAAAGGGATGATAGTCCTCAGCCTCTGTACCCATTTCCATTCAATGGTTTTCCTCAGCTTATTGGCCCTTTTTGACTCGGGGTGTTCATAAATGAACTCCAGTATGTAGACTTTCATGTCTTGGTCCTTTTTGTGACCAGGTCGGTTGAAGTGGTAAGCCACTTCACTTTTCCCATATCTTTTGTGTTCCACATCTCCAATGTGTTCTGAAATTCGGTCATGGAGGGTTCTTTTTGTCTCTCCAATGTATCTCTTGCCGCAACATTTGCATTCTATGCAGTATACAATGTTGGAGCTGCCACACACAATGTTGGTTTTTGTTTCCCTCGAGGTGTTTGTGTTCACCGAGATTTTCCCTGATTTGTCCAGTTTTGGACACACTTCACAGACTGGGTGTTTTTTGGTCGTATGTGGACACACCCATTGACCTTTAGGGGGTCAGTGCAGTCTGTGGGTCCATCCCTCTCCGGGTGGTAGTCTACCTTGGCACGGACCAGGTAGTCCCTCAGATTTTTTGGTCTCCTGTGGCCTATCACGAGTTTTTTCCTCTGTAGGCCTCTGGTCGTGCTGGACTCACCCAGCTCGTCCCATCTCCTTTTTATAATTTTCTCCAATTTGTTGTAATTGGGTCTGAAGGTTGTGGACAGGAAGACTCTTTCTTCTTCCTGTTTCTTTTGATCCTTCTTCTTTTTGGCAAGCAGTTCCCTGCGTCGTTTTTGGGTGGCTTTTTGTTTTGCCTCGGCCAATAATTCTTCAGGGTAGCCCTTTTCCCTGAATTGTTGAGATTTTATCTCAGAGTGCTTTTCAAAGTCACTTTCATTCCTACAGATGCGTTGCAGTCTGAGGAATTGGCTGTATGGCAGACTCTTTTTCACACTTAGTGGGTGTGCTGAATCATACCGCAGGTAGCTGTTGGAGTCTGTCGGTTTGGTATACAGGTCAGTATACAGTGCTCCTGTGGTAGCCCTTTTCACCTTAGTGTCAAGAAAAGTGTCCACAGGTCAAGGAAAGACACAAGTTGGTGCTGTTAAAATGAATTGTGTTTTCACTTGGAGTATAATTTCTTTGCTCCATGGATGTGTTCACCATACAGGAAACTTTAGGACCCACCTAGACAAGAAATATCAGTTACAGTTTATTATGGTATAATTGTAGGCTACATCTTATTCTATTATGTGCTATGTATCACCAGGCTGGGAGATTCAGTCATCTAATGATATAGCTGTTAATGAACTTACTAGAACTAATAATAAACCTTGCAAATTTCTTGTCTGAAGAAATAAATTAAGCTTCTACAAAGAGTTTGATAATGGGTGTGGACACTTTGTAGCATGTGGACAAAACGTGACTCCACATGGGGCAATGATAAACTCCATACAGGCTACAGGAGCTATGTATAACAGTGTATATATAAAAGAAGTGTATACTATTTTTTATCTGTTACATTGGTTATGTTTGTCACGACCAGTAAACTTGTCCAAATACCAGTTGATAGTTGCTGTGTGACCGACTGGCCTCCTCTGTCTGGTTGCTACCCAGTAAACACAATTACGTTGGTGAGACATAAATTAACGTTGTTTCTTGGTCTGAACTACGTAATTTTGGAAGGTTTATCACAATAGAACATTAAGGTTTATTTACCAATCTCAAACCTGCAGGTCTGATTTACGTAGCTCCGATGTAAATCTATGTCCAACTTTGTAAACACATTAATATAATATTACATAGTGGGATTCAGACAAAGATATCGCAGACAAATTTACATGAACAGACCAAATTTATACAAACTAACTACTATCATTCTTAATCACATTTCTTTCTATATATATGTATGTATATATATATATATATATATATATATATATATATATATATATATATATATATATATAGTACATCTCTGTAGTTGAACTGAATAGCCTGACAGTATAGATCTATTGCATAGTTTTGGCTGCAGAGAGGCTTTGTATTTCTTCCATTACCACCAATGTGGTGTCTGCCCAGTAAAGTGCTGTAATGTGCATATCAATGCATAATTCTTTAATCTGCTGTCCATAATATATAATTATCAAATCGGATATAGTTCATTTGCATAATATTTAATTCATAATTACTGAGAAATTACTGCTTGAATGTGATAGATTCGTTTAAGAGCTGTCATATTCTCTCCACAGTTATATAAAGTTATATACCCGATTGAAGTTGAAAAATTACGTAGATTAACGTAGATCTATGTAGATTTATTACATAGATTTACGTCTGAATGAGGTAGATAAACGTAAATCAGACTTCTACGTCTGTTGAAAGTAAATAAACCTTCATGTTTTGACGTCTACAAACCTTCCAAATTTACCAATCTCAAACTTTTGGTTGGAAAACTACCTAGAAAAACCTCTGAGCTACGTTGGAATTACGTAGGGTGTTTACTGGGTATATGGTGTCACCACCTTGAAGCACTAGGCTGCGTTAGGAAATTTCAATATCGACCACAGTAGACCTGACACTTAAAGTGGCATTCTCACCGAGCGTTTCCCACTCACAACTCTAGTACTGTTCTAGTCTGCTATGTGGTAAGTGTGAGTGGTGAGGATGCCCCTTTAAAACTGTGTTTAAAGGCGCACTCAACCCAGGACCTAACCCTGCCGACTTTCATACGCAAATGACGTCGTGGGTTCAGTGCGCCTTTAAAACTGTGTTTAGCAAACTTAACTAATTTTGGCTATATCCTCAATGCCCTATGTATCCTTAGAAATAAAAAGCCTTAGAAATAAAAGGCCTAAGTTGAAAATAAAAAGGAAAAACAGGAAAAGGGGGTTGTGGAGCGCTGTTTTGTCCACATGCTACGAATTGTCCATATCATGTTCTGTCCACACTTACCTCTCACAAAGTGTCCACAAAAACACAGTTTGTCCACAGCAAGTTATCACAAAGTGTCCACAAAGCACAATTTGTCCACACACAACTAGCACAACGTGTCCACAAAACATACTTTGCCCACACAGAACTGACATGAAGTGTCCACAAAACATGATGATAGGCTGTGGATAAACTGATGATAGGCTGTGGACAAACTGTATTTTGCAGGCTGTTCAAGGTGACTCTGGCTGACCTAAGGGATTCAATCCTAAGGGAGTCCCATAGCTCCCTGACTCACCTATGCGAGTCACATAAGGACCTGGGCTTCCCCAGAGAGGGGAGTCATTCTGGAGGCAACCTTTTAACGCTGTTTCTTTTCTCTGTGTATGTGAGCTTTCACATCCCCTACTCGTCTGACTATCAAAAGATGTCTTATCAAAGTGAGTACAACTCTCTTTAGAGATATATGTGTCCAATTGCCGAGAATCAAACTGATCAGTAACAAGTTCATTGATTGCTTGATCTGTAAACTATAGACATTGAGCAGCCGTTGACACTGCCACCAGACTTAATTTAGAAACTTAGATATCTTTTTTTGAACAAGTATTTATAACACACAAAACCAGACACTTGTTAGTAATTATGGAGATATCTTTTATTGGTAGTTGAGGTTTGACAATTATCGGTATTTGGAGTTTTGATGGTGATCTATTATGCAACGTTTCGAGTTATTCTATAACTCTTCATCAGGCAAGATGTTTTATTAGTGAAATATTAGCCAAATATTAGCTACTGAAATACCCTAAATGATCACATGTTGTCAGCATGGTCGCTATGGTTACATAACAATATTGGTTCCCATGGTTACTGGTTTGAAAAATTGATACAGGTGGCTCCATGGAAAGCAGAAAATGCGGCACATAACAAATGACTTGGAATATATCAAATGCAGTTTCTAGAAGCAAGTAATTGTGTACATGGCAAGTGTTAAGTCCAACTTTAGATTGTTTTATGATATTTTACCCTGTACGATGTTTAGGGTACAGGCTCCCTATAACGGTTACATTCAACATTTAGCAATTTCAATTTTTGATTATTCACATCCTCATGAGAGGTAAAGGAAAGAAAATAAAAGAAATAATCAGATTAAGCTGATAGTTACAATTGCATCACTAATGTACAAAGTTATGGTACAAAGTTATGAGGTTTACAATACATTCTGCGTAGATCTTCATGATATACACTAATAGTCTGCGAACTCTATATTTGACTAGGTAAAATTAATGGAACTGGCAAGTTATTAGCTAGGCCTATACAACAGTTCATCTTTTGATCAGGTAGTATAGGCAGAGCCCTACACATCCAAAATGTAAGGACTTCAGGTTGTACACACTTCTAGCTGGGAACACCCCTCACGTGACTGATGACGTCACACATACAGACATACAAACTTTAACCAGCAGCTGCACGTGGGGACCAACTTGCCAAGTGACTACACTGATATTCTCTGGCTCCCTATACGACCAATCTCTCAGTCAGTACTGATCAACCCACCTTCATCTTTTAATTTACAGGAGGAGCCACTGAGTGGTCATCACAGGTGGCACCAACTAGTGGTATACAAATACAACACACCAATGATGAACCTAGGTTAGCCACTACTGACTGACCTCTCAGTCATTTTTTAATATAACTTTGCCATTGTGACTAACACTCATATGACCAACCTAGGATAGTCTCTACGGACTAACCCTTTCAACCTATGGATTTAAGTATAGACGCCACCCATTTTACCTGTAATAATAAAAAGCCCACTTTTCTGGCAATCTGGCAATGAATCTCTTTTTGCCAGTGTGAACTGTCAATAAGAGAATTCTATCCTATAATTGACAGTTCAAACTGTCAATAAGGGAATTTTATTCTGTTATTGACAGTTGGAATTGTCAATAAGAAAATATATTTCTACTACTGACAGTTTGCACTGTCGATAGCTGGCCCACCATGATCTTGCTATTGACAGTTCAAACTGTCAATAGGGGATAACTCTCCACTTATTGACAGTGCACACTGTCAATAGTGGGATATTTCTCTCTTATTGACAGTTCACACTGTCAATAGTCGTAAATTATTCTGTTCATTGACAGTTTCTTACTTTAACTCCAATCAAAAGTCGATTTTGACTGCCAAACTGATTTGACTTTAAAACCGATTTTGAGTACAAAACCGATTTTGACTGCAAAACCGAATTAGAGTGAAAACCGATTTTGAAGGAAAAAATGATTTTAAAGGTAAAAAACTATTTTGATGGCAAAGTTGATTGTTATGGAAAAGTTGATTTTTATGGAAAAGTCGATTTTGCTGGAAAAGTCGATTTGGCTGGAAAAGTCGATTATGCTGGAAAAGTCGGTTTTGATGGAGAAGTCAAATTGGTGAAAAACACTTTTTGACTCCAATGTCAGTGGGAACTGTCAATAAGACAGAAATATTCCACTATTGACAGTTCCCATAGGGAACTGTCAATAACAGGAATAATTTCCACTGTTGACAGTGTGAACTGTCAATAACCGAAATATTTTCTACTATTGACAGCTCAAACAGTTAAGACCGTTTTTGTAATTGGCCTCCAGGCCTATCCGTTAGATGGCACCACTTTTTTTTCATTTTCTTTCATGAAACTGCAACAGAACTATTTATAAGGAGATTTGGCAGATATAGTCGAGGGCCATTCATATTTTTAGACTGGATGGTTATTAGGAAGTATTCCTCTTAGGTAACCAAATCAACAAAAATTCTTTTTGGAGTAGAAACCTATATTTTCGACCCAAATATGGCAAAACATGATTTTAATTCTGCCACTAACTTTTTTGTCATGAATAACTCTTTCAAGTTGATTTCAGGTCCAAAATAGATTTAAAGGATGTTTCAGACACCATAAAATGGAAGTAAACAGGCATGATCAATACATCAGAGAGATTGTTGCTGAGAGAATTTTATCAATTGGTTATGTTTTCATTAATTAATGACAGATTTACTGACCTATCAAACGTGTCCTACATGTAGGACAATATGGTTAAGTGGATTAACCCTTTAAGGACGGAGGTCGCTAAAAGATGACATTTGTAATCATGATGCACCAGCGCAGTCCCAGCGAGTAACTCGCCTGTGCTACATTGGCGCATCATGCCAACACTTTGAAACTGTCTCTACCTTATAAGGTTGGCATGATCCTTGAATGCAGCACTGGCGAGTTACTTGCCAGGGCTGCATGCGTGCATCATGACGACCAAGGGCATGATGCATTAAGGCATCATGCCTTGCTAAAAGGGTTAATAAATAGTGACCTTCAACCTAATAGCAGGCTCTGATGTCGCAGACTCTGGTGTTTGCTGCCAGTTGTGACTTCCTGAAGCTGACAAAGATCTCCTTACATGAGGCGTCAGCACAGCCACACTTGAACACACAGGTATTCAGGATCCCGTCAGGGAGACTCTCAAACAGGGGACATTTCCTGAACACTCCGTGAAACCCTGAAGTTGGTACACCGTTATCCCGATAAACGAGCACATGGGGTTTCCCATCAGTCTCACAGGCTGAGTTCTCCATGGTTACCTATAATGTATGCATGACATTATTTTATTTTATTAACTTTCCAAAAGTTGGGACTCTAGTTGTGTTATCTACAATTATATTGGAAACCACAAAAATTTGGTAAAACAACAAATATTTAAAAAAAAAAACTTCTTAATAAAGGACACCAGGAGGCATATCGGTCAAAAATTGAAAACATCCATATATGTCTACATCTAGGTGTTATCTACCACATCGGGGTCTCATTTTGTCAGGTTGCTCAATTATCAATGATATTTTAACCCTTTTTATATGCATAGCTCCATGGTCTACATCGCCATTATTGGAAACCATTTGTTTTCTCTGTTTAACACTAGGTGGCGTGCGTGTTGCGTCCATAACAACAGAATCGTTATGGTCCACTGCACATGTAACTATCTCCATTGCGGTTCCTACCATTGCATTAAGATCTAGGGTGCCAGCTTGCAGCTTTGAGGGATGTTAGCTTGGGCCATTTCACATTGGTTTCTTGTCAATTGAATATCATGATGATTGGTGGTGACAAAAAAGTTGTGTCTAGTGCGTATATAACCAACACAATTCGAGATTATTCATAGGGAAAACGGGAATGTAGGCTATTAGAGGAAATATGGCAACAGCTGGGCAAAAATAAACCCCATTTAGACCACAATTGGCTGGGGCTTCCATATATACATATGAAGAGTGGGGGGTCTATTTTCTGATTCATTTTGTGCTTATTTTACAAAAGCTTAAGGGACGGGGGAGAGTTCCAGAAGGACAGTAAACAGTCCATATACCTTGATCACCGGTACACTGTATCCCAGACTGTATCATACGTTTTAGAAACAGAAGTGAGGATGCTAACAAACCAACATGCTTCAAAACACTTAGCACCTTGGTATGTATTCCCGTTCTTCTTTCTGGAGGCAGCAGGTGTGAAAACTATACTTATCACTTACAAGCATTGTTTGATATTCACATTGGACATCATAATATACCACCAAGTCTACTACATAGGTCTATGATAGGACTCATTTGGTGTATTCATAGTATAGCCTACCACATTTCTACGGGTCTCTTGTGTTGATATACAGTTTAGAAGCTATGGTCGAAACTCCCCCTATGATTCCCTCAGCAGCTAGAGGTTACTTTGATGCCGCATTTACCCACCCTACCTCCCCACCCAGGAAGCCCAAGGGGCGGGCAGAGTTTCTTTCACACCTGCCCCTGAACTCCCACACCCCCTACAGCTGCACAGGAAGTCCTGGGAGTCGCTCTACACCTGCCATAAACTCGCCCACCCTTCCGACATGAGAGGGAGAGGCCCCTTCAGTCGCACACCTGACCAGAGCTCCGACATGAGAGGGAGAGGCCCCTTCAGTCGCACACCTGACCAGAGCTCCGACATGAGAGGGAGAGGCCCCTTCAGTCACACACCTGACCAGAGCTCCGACATGAGAGGGAGAGGCCCCTTCAGTCGCACACCTGACCAGAGCTCCGACATGAGAGGGAGAGGCCCCTTCAGTCGCACACCTGACCAGAGCTCCGACATGAGAGGGAGAGGCCCCTTCAGTCACACACCTGGAGCTCACTGGGGGTATAAGTATAGGCTATGCAGGTGACACAATCACTTAGCTCTCGGCAAGCACAGAAGGTCTACAAAATGAGCTTGGAATTGGATGACCAGTGTATCCTTGATTTGGACATAGCGGCAGTTGTGCAGCCATACATGTTTGAACCTTTACCCAGTAATGACGAAGAGGTATCAGAGTCCGAATCTAGTTCAGATTCAGAGCCTGAAGAAGAAGAGGAAGATGTACCCGTTTCGATATGGTAAGATATTATTTATATCCCAATGCAAAAACATTTCTCCAAAAACATACTGCTCTATGTATTGAACTAATCTCAGTGTACATTTTATTATAATGGACTTACGACAATCCCAATTTTACAATGTGAAAAATCACTCATTAAATATTTGTTGTTTAAATTCTCTCAATAATAGGTGTACATGTGAAAACTGTGAGTCCGTGGGTGGCAAAACAGAGCACAAGTGCTGTCAGGACTTTCCAGCCCTACAAGACCTACTTGCTTCAGAATCTGTTCAGTGCATCACAGACCACGAGGGTTTCATAGGAAACTGCCTAAACAAGTTTGTGCTGGAGGCCTCAATGTATGAATTTGTACGTGAAAATGGGGCTCTTGGCGATGATGAACAACTGCACAAGTTAGTATATATGATACTGTTGATATCGGTAAATTACAATAAGTGTAGTCATCCTATGGATATCCAATGAAGGTATGTGTAAATAACATGTTCCTTGTAACAGTTGTGATCAATATGCATCCAAAGAAAATGCTACAATGTGTAGGCCCAGTTATATTACTATGGTAATCTATCATTTATGATAAAATATACATGTACTTCATTTTAGTTTACTGATCATACTTTGGTATTTGTGAAACAAAAGTGTTCTTTGCTTTCCAGGAAAATTTCTCTTTAATATCAGATGGAACAGTATGGAATGAACCAACATAATCCCCGTTTCTTTAATTGTTAAGACACCCAAACATGTAAAAATAATGCATTTTTCTAAAGCAGCCATGCACCCCACTGTGATTCCCTGTAGCAGGCTGGCACCCCTATGCGTTGCCACGCCGTGTGACGTCACACGGCCCAAAGAAGGTCTAGTTCACACTACTGTCCCAGGGGGGCAGCACCATTGCTGTGAAACTTTCTTTACCGTGGACTTCCCAAAGAAATGCCTCTAAAATACTTAATAATTGATTTTTATACTTCATCTAAAAAACACAATTGATATAAAGACCCTATTCACCATTGTCATATCTTAGAAACGACGGGTATGGTGTCCTTTAAGAATAAATGAATCTATATATAATCATGATTCCAGAGGTGAGTTGTCTATTTACAGATCTAGAAAATTGGTAAAACGATATCATGTTCCGAGGGAACTCTTAACAAACATTATTAGCCTGTAAAAAGCTTGAGATTTCCTTATTAAATATAAGCAAGGAATATTGATATCATTTGATATCCAAAGGTGCTTTTAATGTTGTGAATGTACATTCAACAGTCCGGATTCCCAACCAAAAATAGATTTAACCAAAACTAGGCCCACTTTACATTTTACTTTTATGTTGCACTGGAATAGTGGACCTTAAAGATTCTCTCTGCTGACTGGACATTGGGCAATAATGGCAACCGGGTAGATGTACAGTGTCCACATTTCTCGCAATAAAGATATGGATGCACCTACCAGGACTGTAATCTCTGTCACACTTCGATAGTTTGCCGTTGTTGAGAATTTGATTGTGAAGTCAGCTGTACTCCCACCGTCCACACCAACACATGTTGTCTCTGAACCATCCAGTAGGAGGTTCACAGGGAGGTGGTCGTAGGTGTTGTGGGCCACAGTGTGGCTCTGCCAGAAGGCTGCAAGTAAAAAATATATTTGATTTTGCAGTGTGTATTTAGGGAGTGATCATTTTTTAACAACAGGGGGGGGGCGGTGGGTTTCCGCGAAAAAAAATTCACCCCCCGGTCAAGGGGTCAAATTTTTTACCCTCCCCCCCCTTAGGGTCGAAAATTGGCTCGCGCGTGGACCATTCGAAGCATAGTAACGCCCAGGCTTTTTGGCTAAAAACAGGTAACATTTTTTTAACACCCCCCCAAGAGGGGTCCCAATTTTTTGGCCCGCCCCTCTGTCAAAGGATCCAAAAAATGTTGCCCCCCCTCCCAAATCCACCACCCCCCCCCCCCTGTTGTTAAAAAATTATCACTCCCTTATTTCATGAATTATTTTCCAAATACAACAATCAAAAAATACATGCGAACTTAATGGCATATGATATCCAATTTGTTATAATACAGGGGTCTAGTGCCCATACATAGAGTGAGAATGCATGTATGTGCCACATAATATAATGTTTCAAGTAAAACAGAAATTACTGCATAATCAAGGTATAAGAGTAGGGTGCAATATGTATGCAGAAACCTAAGGATTTCAATATTTCCCGATGCACAAAATACAGACAACATTCTCCTACAAAGATGCATTATCAGTAAAAACTCCCCAAAATTAAGTCTAAAACTGACTTTGCAATTGCTTTCATTAACAATGTCCTTTGTATCGATGTTCTTCTTAGTGTGATTTGCAGGTAGGAATATACTAAATATAAAAGTTGTATGCAGGTTGTTATGTTCTGATTGCAAGCTAATTCCAATGGTGTTATGATGCACCCCTAAAAGCCAACAGTTGTTGATTTGTAACAATATATTGTAGTTTTATTTTGCTAAATGATGAACGAGAGTCTTCTATTTCCATACATGTGTGCAATAATATATGGATCATGGAATCAAACTAAAATGAGAAAATCACCAAAAATTAGCCAACATAGTAGCTTTAAATAGTCTGTAAGTCTTAACCCTGACAATTATGTGTAGGGGCCGGGGTTATTACTATAACATCATGGCGGGTTCTGTTGGCCGTTGTGTTGCGAATTTTGTCCGAACCCTTCAGTCCGGCAGCAGATGGCAGCACCTGCTTGGGGGCTTGGGGTATGGATAGAGGTGCCTATAGGCTTCCAGTCTGTGTGTGCGCACGCAGGCTGGTCGCCTATATAAGCCAACGCCCAGGGGGACTCGTTGGTTAGTTAGGGTACATGAACCTCACTAACTGCTTTACAAATGGCTGCGAAGCCCACTGACCCGCTCCGAACTCTATAGGGCGTTCGTTCTTTTAGCTTGCCTGTTTAGGTTCTGTTGAATAAATGACCTTTTTGCAACCTGTACACTTTAATCAAACTGTTGTTGACCATGTTCTTTCCTTAGTAATCTAACAATATTAAGAGAACGAAGTTGCGTCTGTTACATATGTATCTATGGGTGTGTTCTAGCTAAAATGGGTAGGGGATAATTAGCTTCATGAATATGCCACGATAATAAGGCTGCATTTACAGCCTCCTACATGGATGCCTGCCGGTTTGCCAGCTATCCCAGATGGGTAACAGATGCATCGGTGTAGCCTACATTATGACATCAAAAAGTAAATCGGGGGTTGTTTTTACTTGATCAAACTGTATACACTTGCATGATCGGATCGTGAGAATTACCCAAAAAAAATGGGTAGTGGAGTCCCAGCTTCAAATGACATGGTATGATTTTTTTTCATATTCTAAATCGTGCCTAAAGGTGTTTCAAATGTTAGTACAATATCATATTTGAAGGATAGGACCCAATAAAATGTCATCTATGGGCAATAAGAGCCCAATTGTAGGGTCAGATGTGGCCCAAGTATAGCATTTTACCATGTATTTTCAATGGGGGAATTATAGCGTGCACTCCAAAATTAATAAATTGAGCCATAATCTGATAATTAGTCGAATTCTAAGCTGAGATTAGGGAATGAGATTAAATAAAGTAGCTAGCACCTGAAGTATCCCCATGAGAAGATTCTGGTTCATTTTTAACAAAAAGAAATTTTGAGCCCTAATCATGGGACCATGTCACTTTAAGAGATAGAGATACAAAACTAATGATTATGGTAGTAACCTTCACATGAAGTCCCATTTCCCTGGTAGCCAGTTGGAGCACGTGCCGTGCAGTTGTAGGCACCAAAGGTGTTGGTGCAGGTCGCAGAGGGTTGACAGTCGTCCATACCCAGCTCACATTCATCAATATCTGCAAGAACCCAAGTTGTAAATAACAATGTGATAAACCCAGCTCATTACATGTTTTTATAGTTTAAATGCAGAGTCAGAAAGGTTATCGCTTGTCTAATAAATGTCTGAGGCTGTGCCTCACCAGATTGATACAATATGACTGGGTGACCTCTATGACTGGGTGACCTCTATGACTGGGTGACCTCTATGACTGGGTGCCCTCTATGACCGGATGACCTCTATGACCGGCCCCTGGTACCCAGATGGGTGCCAACATTAAAAAAACTAATTGCTTTACAAGTTAGGGCTTATATATGTATATATACTATATATAAGCCGTTTTCAGTCCTTTTCAGTTCTCTGATGTCTATGGCCAGTAGTTATCTTGGACCAGGTGACATCTATTACATGGTAACGTCTATGACCAGCCCCTGGTACTCATATGGGTACTAATATAAGAATTAAAAATGATTTAAAAGTTAAAGTTTATCGGTTTCTAAAACTTGATGAAATTTTCTGTGTACATGTGGCCAAGCTTAGGCATTTTCTAGCTTGCCAGTCATAGAGGTCACCTGGTCATAGACCATCAATTTGTATCGATCTGGTAAGACACGGCCATGTGCACTCAGACAACATTGCACCAATCCCATCTTGGATTGTGCCGCCATCTTGGATTAAGGTGTCACAACACAAATTTATGCTATGTGATAACAATAATACAAATCAACCTTTGATAGTTCCTGAGGTTGATTATAATCATACCTACCCCCCCTAATATGGACACAAGGAATTCAATGGTACTATCGGTTTGTTGCTAATACAGCTGGTTACCTAGCAATGGCTATTCTAATTGTTTATCTGCCTAGCAACACACATTTCCATGGTCCTGAAGTTGATTATAATCATACCTACCCCCCCTAATATGAACCCAAGGAATTCAATGGTTCTATCGGTTTGTTGCTAATACAGCTGGTTGCCTAGCAACGGCTATTCTAATTGTTTATCTGCCTAGCAACACACATTTCTATGGTCCTGAGGTTGATTATAGTCATACCTACCCCCCCTAATATGGACCCAAGGAATTCAATGGTTCTATCGGTTTGTTGCTAATACAGCTGGTTGCCTAGCAACGGCTATTCTAATTGTTTATCTGCCTAGCAACACACATTTCCATGGTCCTGAGGTTGATTATAATCATACCTACCCCCCTAATATGGACCCAAGAAATTCAATGGTTCTATCGGTTTGTTGCTAATCCAGCTGGTTGCCTAGCAACATCTATTGTAATTGTTTATCTGACTAGCAACACACATTTCCTAACCCCCTAACATGGACCCAATGAATTCATAGGAAATGCCATATTTGAAGTAATATCATCCTTCCCCCTGATAACCCTTTCCCGGCCCTGCTTTTTTGGTGTCTTGAATGGGTTCCCTTCCAACATACCAGCCATGTAGACATTATGTTTCTTTAAATGCAAGAATTGCGGTAGTTGCCGCGTTGTCTTTTTTTACGCGGCAACAACCGCAATTCTTGTTAGGTAAAAAGGTATTTTTTTGTTTCACTTCTTTCTGGGGGAGCGGGAGGGCCTTTTTCTAAAACATTGATGGTTTGCAAGTGGAGATGAGGTGTAAAATGCTTTTTTAATTTGGTTTCTACCCCTATTAATAGCCGAGATATTTATCATTATGCAACTTGTATTGTAAAATTTTCAATTGTCCACAAAGCTGATAATCATTTTTTACCAACATGGGGGGGGGGATTTCGCGGGCCCTTTGAGGCATAGTAACGTGCAGGCTTTTGAGCTCAAAACAGGTTAAATATTTTTGACCCCCCCCCCCCCCCCCCCCCAAGAGGGGTCCAAATTTTTTTCACTCAAAATCCCCCCCCCCCCCCCCCCCGTTGTTAGAAAATTATCACTCCCTTAAGTGGCCTTATGTTGAGTATTTACCTTGGCATACACCAGAGTCAGGAGCTGTAGTGTTGAGGCAGGAAGGACAATCTGCCAGGGAGGTACACGTTTCTGAAATATAGAGGCCTTGTGTCATTAATACCAGTAAACAAAAAACGTTATACAACGTTATACAACGTTATATAGCGTTTCTTTATGGCTCTTTACTATGGCAAAACGTTAACCAACGTTAAAAACGTTATTTTTTGACGTAAAACAACGTACTTTTGTAAACTGGGATGTATTATAATACGTGAATGTGAGCAGTAAAAACGAGTTCTTTTACAAGGTGCGAGCTGGGATGTCATCAAGGTTACTACAACCCCCTTTACGGCTGTGTCTCACAAGATCTGGCCAATGTGAACATCTTTGACTGGGTTCCATCTTTGACTGGGTGCCATCTTTGACCGACTTGATAGAAACGGTTTATTTAGGGGAGATGCAGAACTTCATATTTCTGTGACATTGGCCCAATCTCATGAGACACAGCCTGACACACCATAGACGTTATATGTGTCATCAATGTTACTGCAACTCCATTTACACATTATGTGTTATAATATAAAAGTCATATGACCCAAAATCTAAAATGATGCTGTCTTAAAAAAGGATTTACAAAATTATTGAATAATTTTAGAATTAATAGATCTATTGGTTCAATTTGGCTCGTATCACTTTTTCCAAATTCCCAGTGTTATGTGCAGGTGTGATATTGGCACAACCAAACTAGTTCACGTGAGTGCAAGGACAAATATTTTGAGTGAGTCTTACCCAAATCTTACAAAAGCCTTACAACCAAAAATTCTTAATATAGCCCTGTCCCCCACCCCTGTTTTTCTTTCTTTTCCCCCCTTCTTTAGTAATGGCGGAACCCCATTTAAATACTTTTTCAATATGTATTAAGACATATTTAAGACTACACATGTTGAACTGTGTTATTGTAAATTTCAAGACTAAGACTTCAGTAAGATTTCATTAAAACCCAGTCAAAATGTTTGTCCATACACTGATGTGAGCTAGGTGTTATCCACGTAGGGATGTTATTGACATCTAATTCAGTTCGATTTCGATTGTCACTATTTTGGTCTCGATTTTTCAATTATATCGTATTTGAGTCTACGAAAAAGTAAACACTTGAAAGCATGTTAAACACAATCAAGTATTTTTCCATCAATATAATGGACCTAAAAAGAACACAATCTTTGAATTAAATAAAAAGCAAGTTGTAGTTTTACATAATTCTTGCAGTTTTAGAAAGGTAAATTACAAGGCTATGTATGCTATAAATACTGTATCGATATAACGCTTTTGTCGATGCGATAATCGGAATATGAGAAATGTCGATGACATCCCTACATCTGCGTAATATTGGTATAAGTGTTGACTTACGCTCACAGTACATGACACGGTACCCTATGTTGAAACCTGCGTATCCAGAGGATGCCGTCGGTGTGAAGTTCAGGGAAATAGAAGGACCTCCAAACATGTACAGGAAACTGCCTTCACTCCCACTCCCACTGTACCTGCGGGTAGTAAGGGAGGTTTTAGGAATTATCCACACTCAAAGAGTAAACTTGTCTCCAGACTCTTCCAAGTGACTGTCATAAAATAAACGAGTTAAAAATGTGTCTAAGTGACAAGATGCCGGTCTTCAAGCTGGAAATAGAAGACCCACTTGGCATGTGCCAGCCCAAAACCCGACATTTTCCAGCTCCAGATTTTTCCTTTTTAAGTGTGGGGCATCTTGAATAAAATATACTCACGAGAACTCTCCAGCAATTACTAGAAAATCCGAAGGTTCTGTGTCGAATGCATCAAAGGTAAGTCTGACTACACATGATTCAGCAGTTCCCCCTTTGTTAATTTGCCACAAACAGTTGACTGCAGGGTAGTCCGCCGGGTGGTCGGGAGTTGTCATGAAGCCATTGCTCTGTTACACAAAGAAAAAAGCAACATAAATCAGACCCACTGCACATCTCATTGCACATACCAGAGGACAGGGCATCTAGCCAGATAACATGATGTGCACAGCCTTATGTACTTATACAGGCATTTCTCTATCAATACACTAGGGGTCAGTAGTGGGTCAGTAAATCAACATGCACTCTCCCAGCATAGGACTCTTTCAATAGAACACTTTAAGTATAGGCTTCATGGCAAAATGATAAAAAAAACACTAAAATAATGCATGGGAGTTTGGGACGCTTTGTTGAAATTACTTTGATTAATTTGGAAACGATGGTATGGATGTTTTGTGGGAGTTTAAGGATGTTTCAAAAACTTTTACTACTATTCCTCATTGATTAATATCATTTTCTCTCTTTGATCTTAGGGAAATACCTTGGGTTGAAATTATGAAAAGAACCTGGAGGAACGTTTTGATGTAAATTCAAAAACTTTTTATTCATTCTAGACAGCCACCTTAACGCTTACTTCTAATAAGGACACTCCAATAAATAGATTTGTTTCTCATCACCAAGCTGTGAGAGATATGATGAGTGCGCTTTTTTTAATATATAATTTTGCTGAGTACCAAATGGGATGGGGAATTCATGCTATCGCTGAAAACAATTGGCATTTTACATCTAGTCATTCAAATATTAATGATCTGCAAGAATTTGTATGTTTCCTCTAGGCCATTGCTTTAATTTGATACCACTTATTGGGTTTTTTCCATTAAGATTTGCAAAGAAGAAAAAAATTCCCTGAGGACAATTTTTGAGACACGCGGTAATGAGAAACAAGCATATGAATTAGAGTGGCCTAACTGACTTTTTTTGTTTGTCCACATCCAACTGCAACAAAGTGTCCATGAAATTCAATTTGTCCACACTGAAATGTCATAATTGTCCACAAATTTTACTTTGTCCACACAAAACTACAACAATGTATCCACACTGAACACTTAGTCCACAATCTACCATTACGAAGTGTCCACACAACACACTTTGTCCACAGAAGCCATCATGAAATGTCCACAAGGCACACTTTGTCCACACAAAAGCACCACAAGATTAGGACTGTCATCAATACCCCCCCCCCCCCCAAATCGATACGTCGACATTTCTGGAATTACGATTATCGCATCAACAAGAGCATTATATCGATACAACTCTTAACCCACAAGTAGTCAAGGAATTTAATTATCCAAAACTGAAAGAATTGTGTAAAATTCCAAACTAGAACTAACTTATTTATTAGGTTTAAATCGTTGCCCTTAAAAATCCCTAATTTTCGGGGGAATTAACTTGTCCCAATACGAATAAGAAGAAGGCCCACAATTGATAGACTATGGGCTACCTATTGTAATAAACAACTGATAAAATTCTCAAGCACATTTTAGCCATTGATCTCAGATCAAAATCAATCGATATAATCGAAAAATCGAGACAAAAATAGAAATAATTGGAATCGAAATAAATTGGATACCAACGAAAGTCCCACTTGGGACAAGATGTCTATACAAAATGTCCATACAGCACAAAACTATTGTAACGGGTTGACTATTAGTCTAACTGTTATTGTTGTATATCTATTATATGTTGTTATGATGTAAAACAACGCGGTTTATATTGTATACTAAACTGTTTTATTCATCCAACTAGTATCGTCGGTTCGTTACATATACCGACTCCTATAGTTCGGTTCTATATGGTAGTGTACCGGTACGACCCTCTGTTACCTTCGGTAGTAATTATATAATCGTTTTACATAACTAAACCTAACAGGTGGCGCTGCTAGTACGGTCACGTGGCCTACGCAGCGGTGTATATAAGGTGACTGCTTCCCCATTGGAAGCCAGTCAGGTTTGGGACTGTCGTGACAAGACCACCCTGTGCTCCGGGCTTAACTCTACGCTGTAGGGTTACTTCCCTGTATTATATATCTGTTCTGATCTTGTATATCCGATGGTTATACCTGTGCTATAATACTCAAGAGTTTCCTTCGTAATAAAGTCGCCGTATATTAAAGTCTAATTTACCTTGTCTGGTTTTTGATCTCATGTGTTACACTCGTAGTAAGAGACCAACTACACTATATTACACAGTGCCTGTAAACAGTAAAGTAAGAGTCCCATAAAACCAGGAAAATCAACCCCCAATGTCCCAATTATCCTTTTCAAGATCAAAGGTGTGTTTTCGTTCCATTCACGTTTCACACCCATTAAAATAAACCCAAGGCCTAGATAAGTAAGACTGTAAGATGAAAAGTAGAAAGTACAGACAAGAGGAGGTATGATGATATGGTGTCATAGTATATTTGTTATAAAGAAGCTGTGTTCTGTGGACACACTGTGATGATTTTGAGTGGACAAAGTGTGCTTTGTGGACATATTGTAATGGCTTTTTGAGGACAAAGTGTGTTTTGTGAGTATTATGGCACAGAATGATGTGCACAATATGTGGTTTGCGGGACACTTTGTGATGGTAGGATGTGGACAAACTGCTTTTGTGGACACTTTGTGACAGCTGGCTGTAGACAAACTGTATTTTGTGATGTTGAGTTTGAACAAACTGTATTTGTAGATACTTTTTATGGTAGGATGTGGACAAACTGTTATTTATGAACAGTTTGTGATAGAAGGCTGTGGACTAACTGTATTTTGTGTACACTTTGTGATGAAAGGCTGTGGACAAATTGTATTTTGTGGACACTTTGTCATAATGTGATGTGGACACTTTGTAGCATGTGGACAATACAGGACACAACAGCCCCCTCCCCCCTTTAGTCATATTCTGTGTAGCAATGTATGGGAGACTGGACCCCCCCCCCTCCCCCCACTCCCTCCCCTCTGAATGATATTAGTTATAGACGACCCAAAATAGACTGCTGTAATACCCCGCCTATAGGACGACCCAACCTATAAGCCGAACCCCTTGTTTTGAGATTTTTTTGATAGAAAATGCCTTTGAAAAACGTTTTCGCAATATTCTAATGTAATTTAAAAAAACTGCTACAAGCCGAACGCCAACTTGAGGGAAAAAAATCGGCTTATCAAGAAAAAAAAACACCAAAATAAATTTGTCTTATAGATGGGGTTTTACGGTGGTTGTTTTTGCCCCTATGGATACCATGTTTTATGCAGCAGTTAATTGACTGTAAACCTTTTGCGGCATGTTTTGGCTGCATGTTATTTGTGCTCTGTGCATTCTGCCTGCTTCGATGCCCATTATTGTGCGACGTTTTCTGTGTTTTCTGTGTACTATATCAGCGATCAATTGGTATTTGATGGTACCTTTATTTATTTATGTGACTTATGTCTTTGAACTTGTTCTATACCAACATTAGTAACACCATGGCATTATTTGAAAAGCGTCTGTATTGTATATGAACATTTAATACCAATAAAAAAAACTTAACTAAAAGTCAAACTTGTGCCAACACTGGCTCTTTTTGAGAGACGTATAGTGTAGTCCTGCGGAAGGTTTAGACGGGGCGAGGGGCCATGCACTCCATTCTTATTGTCTGTAGTTAAGACTTTATTTGTCAATTTTAGACCCCAAATGAACTACATATACCTATCACATTTCCCCGATTTTAAAGCAAATTTCTAGCATTTATTTGTATAATAACAATAAAATATTGCTATTAATAAAACCACAACCACAACAACAGATAAAAGTCTTTCGGGTGATTTCTAGCCATGCTATTTCATGAAGTAAGCTGAGATTAACAAATCTGACTTTTATAAAGTACTTAGTCTCTAAATGATATTTGTGTCATTGTGTAACATACGCTGAACCAGACGTCTCTGGAGAATCCACATCCACGACAGCTCGATACCGCTGAAAGATGCAAGTAAACACTCAAAAAGTAAACTTGTCTCCAGACTCTTCAAAGTGACGATCATAAAATAAACGAGTCAAAAACTCATCTAAGTGACAAGAAAGTGGGTCTTTTAGCTGGAGATAGGAGACCCACTCGGTATGTGCCAGCCCAAAACCCGACATTTGCCAGCTCCAGATTCTATTTGTGGGATGGTAGCCTGATAGGTTAGACAACTTTTGACTCGTTTATTTTATGATAGTCACCTCAACGAGTCTGGAGACAAGTTTACTTTTTCAGTAAATGATGCAAGGGTTGAAGTAACAACGCTTAGGCCACTAAAAGAAAAGAGTTGTTTATCATCACCCGTCAGTGAGGAATGTAACAAGAGATTTTTTATTTCAATTCTTTTTTTACTGGGGGATTATAGAGAAATTTAGACTTTTCACACACGATTTTCACATTTCAGTAGTTAGGAATTTATTGATCCACAAAAGTTCTTATAATGTCATTCCTAGATCTCTGCATTGATGACAGTATACGTTTTAATTCATACCAATTACGCAAATATTGGTCCACTTTTTAACAGATTTTTCATTAAATCCCAATGACAAAGGAGTGGTTATTTTTTAAAGACCAGGAGAAGCAAAAGAAAATATTTTTGATTTGTAAGTCATAATTTCAGAATGGCGTTTAAAATGTGGTGTACACGGAAGATTGTTATTAATTAGTGTGCATAAGTAGTATATTCTATACTGCATGTTTACAGTGCATACTACGGTATTAGTCTACAATGTACGTGGGCAGTATACGTAGTGCATACTGCATTGTAAATAATCTACTGTAGATGTACAGTGGAATCTACTGTAGATGTGCAAGAAAATCTACTGTAGACGTACAGTAGAATATATTGTAGACGTACAGTAGAATCTACTGTAGATGTATAGTAGAATCTACTGTAGATGTACAGTAGATTTACTGTTTACCTTAACTGTACACCTATATTAGAATCTACTGTGCCCCGACAAAAATGGTAACTAACCTTTTACAATGTACCTGGCCTTACCTATCACCTATACCAGAGAAAGGCTTGTGGTACCACTGGTACACTGTAAATAGTTAGTGTAGGTACACAGTAGAATCTATTGTAGGTCTACAGTAGAATCTACTGTAGAATGAATTCACAGTAGAATCTATTTGTAGAATGAATTCACAGTAGAATCTATTGTAGAATGAATTCACAGTAGAATCTAAGTAGAGCTGTAGATTTACAGTAGATTCTACAATAAGCTGTGTAAAACCTACATTAGGATTTACTGTACACCTACAAAAATGGTAACCAACTTTTTACAGTGTGCAATATATTTACAATTAGGTTTAGAATTAACAGTGAAAAAGCGAGTACCAGGTGTGGGGTACTGGCCCAAGTCACTTACCGAGAAGCAAAATAATCAGAATGCTGCACATCATGGTCATGCCTCAATCTATACTGGGGTTAATGAATACGTAGGGTTTGTTCCAATCCAATAGAAATCTCTACTTTGTTGCATTAAATTATTATTTTAAAAAAATCAGGTTTTGTCCCAATCTGATTGAAATAAAATATGCCTGTGTTGGGCAGCTATAGAGCTCTGTGAGGCTTGTCCCAGCACACTGACTGGTGTCTGTAATGTCTCCTTCAGCACTACTTCTGCACTGATAAAATCAAAGTATCTAAAAGTTGTCATATAGTCTTCTTATAAGAAGACTTTAGGGTATTAACAGTGACTGTCATTAAATAAACAAGTTAAGGGTTGTCCATATGGGGACCTACCAGGTCATCCCACAAGACGACACTGGGCTCATCTGACTGACAATGGTAGCCCAGGTGGTGGCCCACTCCAAGTGACAAGTTTAGGGTTGTCAAATTGACAATCCTGGAAACTCTTTAATGGTTGCATACCACTATAAATGTGCTTTATATATTTTGTCAGCATGATGTATGAATGTAGCACTGCCTAGTCTATATGCTGAGCCTGCATTCATACATCATGCTGACCCTTTGGAATTTTAGGTGCCAAGACTCAAGCTGGCAAACACCAGGTTTTGAACAGGCAAGTTGGTCTTCTATCTGACAACTCCCGCTAGAAGACCTGCTACGTTGTCTTAACTTAAAAGAGTCTGCAGACGAGTTTACTTTTTCAGTGTAGAACAACCTCACCAGAGAGACAAGACGGCGCCTGGCGTTAGGAAGTGTTCATTTTTTTAACAACGCGGGGGGGGGGGGGGGGGTTGGTGAATTTGGAGGACGCCAAAAATTTGGACCCTCTTGAGGGGGGGACCAAATAATTTGCACCCCTTTTTAGTGAAAAAGCCAGCGCATTACTGTAATCATGATCTCGCAGATTTACTTTCATGAGAATGGACCAAAAAATTGATTTGTCGAGCCCAAGCTATAGGCTTAGGGATATACCATACCGTCATGTTTAAGCGCCCAGCACCTCTAGATTTGGAGCCCTATATACCCCAGCGCTTATACTAGACAGGCGCTTATCTCAAACTCGACGCTTAATCCCAACAGGATGCTATAGTTATTATATGTAGTCTGCCTGATCTGCTATAACTTAGTAATCAGAAGAGGTTCCAATATCAATGTTCCTGAATTCTGCATCAATATTAATACAAATCAAACTCTAGAAGCGCAGTTAGTCTTGCTCAAAGTATATTCATTTTTTCAAACATATGTGATACAATAACACTTGCCAGGTTTGATGCTGTAAATGAGATATTAGAATAAGTTTTTCAAAGATAAAAATGTTGGCTAATTGAACATAAATGCTTATTTTGACATATTTGCATGAGGAAATATATAAATATGGTGATGAATAAAAATTAGTCAATAATGTATGATTATAACACTTTTAATATTTATTAACTGGATAAATACAGGAGTTATTTAGACCCAGACCAATACTTAGTTTATGCATGTACATTATTATATTAGTTACAAAATATCCGGTGAACACTGTTTGTATGATATTGATTCATTAAATTGTAACTAGATATATAATTACTGCCAATTACATGCTCACCAGAGATCGTGATGAAATCTGCATTATGTTATTACTTTTACAACTTCCCCATAACCAGTATAGACGTCTATTTATTGATGCCTTATGAGCCTTGAGGCACACACATGGCTTTCAGTCTTTGCGAAAACTTTTTCATCCCACAGGACATTCGGTCCTGCAAATTTTGAAGGACCAGCCACATTTTTGGAGGACCGGATAGCCACATATCTGATGGTTTCCGCAGTTTAAGTACAAGAGAGTTTTGTCCATAATATACAATTTATTTGTAATCATTTATGGCCAAATCAGGATTGATATATGGTTTTACACAATATATTGACATACATATTTTACCTTTAGAAGCCCAACTAAATTCTTCTAGTTCAGAAAAGACCAACATATCACTGGACATTCGGTCCTGCTATACTTGTGAATCTGCTGGACCGGTGGCATTTTAGAAGGACATTGCCACTGTCCTGCATGTTTTCGCAAAGACTGGGCTTTTTATATTTTTTCTTCTTTAAGTATAGTATGCATGAAAGGCTGCCTTCGCCTTAGATTAAATCATCTGCCTCAGTAAGTTTCATAATGTGTCTCCAAACGCCTCAAGGTGCTTTATTGTACTCCAAGCATTGAAGTATTTAGCAGTACACTGATATTCCTAGGCTCCCTATGTGCCCAACCTCTCAGTCACTAGTGCCTAACTTAGTTAGTCATTTTTTGACTCCCTATACAACCAACGTAGATTAGTTATTATTGTCAGGTTGGTCACTACTGACCAACCCACCTCAGTCTTTTTTCCCCAGGGGGAGCCACTGAGTGGTCATGACAGGTGGCCCCAACTAGTGGTATACAAATACAACACACCAATGATGGACCTAGGTTAGCCACTACTGACTGACCCCTTGGTCATTTTTGAATATAACTTTGCCATTGTGACTTACACTCATATGACCAACCTGGGTTAGTCTGTACTGACCAACCCTTTCAACCTATGGACTTTCAGTGTGGCTGCGCTCCAACTATAATGTGTATCATCCATTTATTATTGGTGCTGGATGATAAGGTCTGTGTTGGATGGTATCAATACCAGTGAGCTTTCCTTGCTATTGGCATAATACAGTTACCTCAGGCCAAAAAAAATAGGTCTGTTTCAGGTTACATAGTTAGAAGGTAGGGTAGGTTGGATTTTTTTAAAATCTTTTTTTACTTTGACCTGAAAAGCACCCACAAATTGACTCACAAACTTCAGCAATGACTCACCGACAACAGCATCAACTCATAGACTATCACGTTGACTTTGAAATAACCCCATAAATAGCCCTATAAATATTTTCTCAAAATTGGATAAACATTTCTAGGGTATGTGGCATTGCCCACAAGGTTATATGTATTCAAAAACGCCTGTCTATTGGCATTGGATGGTAACGCTGGTGACCTACCCTCTGTACACTGAAAACGCAGAGGAAGGAGCCTAGTCATTATGACGACCTAGGTTGTCATAATGACTAATGGAAAGTGCTCTGGAGAATGGTGTATGAATATAGTCTCTAATTAGTTCACCTCCTAATGAGAGGCATCCCTTTCACATATTTGGTGTACTCTTGATTGAACTAAGTAGCTTTACTTGTTATAAATAAGTTGTGTATGGGTGAGACCGATGGCCTTGAAGGTATAGAGACCACTCTGCTCCCTGTCACCAGTTTATGTCTAATGATAAGAAATTTACTTCATTCAATTTACTCTGGGTGGCAGCACGTGACAGGGCATGTCCCATGTGCAACACCCAGATATGCCCTAGGTTGTCCCAATGACTACCCAATGGTGTTGAGAGTTGTCATTACTGATGACTTCAGGTCTTCAAATTGACAATACCTAAATCAGCAACCTTAAGGTAGTCATTCTGACTACCCAATCCATGTGACTACCTAAGGTCATCATTATGACAACTTTGATCTATATGGATCAGATATGACTACCTTAGGTTGTCACAATGATGACCTAAGGTCGACACCTTGATGACCTAAAGTTTTGGTATTGTCAAAACGACGACCCTGAGGTTTTCAGTGTACTGATGTTTGTGGCAAGCCATTAGTTCACCCTCGACATTGGGGTTTCAGTATTTGAACAATTAGTTGTTTAAATTGAAAATGGACTGAAAAGGGAGTTTCCTAAAACCAATATCTAAGTTTTAAACTCTGATATCAGAGTTTTTGAAACTTCATTATCAGTTGAAAATGGAGTTTATACAGTTATTTTATTTGAACAACTAGTTTTTCGATTTGAATAACTAGATGTCCAATCCAGAAACTGATATCATCACTTGCCTTACATGTTGAATTGCAACACCAGTGACCTCCCCTCTCTTAAAATTTAAAAAAACAAACTTTTTTGTTCAATATCCCAAGACGAAAAAAAAATAGGAAAAAAGATTTTTTTTTTCTTGCTGTCAATGTCATCTATCCTGCTGTCACTGTCAATTTCATCCGAAAGATAGCTGCCACCACCTTCCAGTTTCAGTGACTTCCCCTCTCTGTTGGCGTTGGATGACAACACCAGTGACATCCCGTCTCTATTGTACAGAACCCCACAAGGGTCACCAGAAAAAAAAAGAGATTTTTTTTTAAAACACTTTTTTTGTCCAGTTTCTCAAGATGAAAAAGAAATTGAATTTTATTTTCTCGCTGTCAATGTCATCTATCCTGCTGTCACTGCCAATTTCATCTGAAAGATAGCTGTCAACACCTTCCAGTTTATGTGACTTCCCCTCTCTATTGGCGTTCAATGGTAAACTGGCGTCCTCCCCTCTCTATTGTATGGAAGCCGACAAGGGTCACCAGAAAAAAAAGTTTTGAAAAAAGAAATTTAAATTTAGAATTTTTTTTTCCAATTTCCCAAGATGAAAATAAAAATGAAAAAAGTATTTTTTTCTTGCTGTTTATGTCATCTATTCTGCTGTCAGCGTCAATTTCATCTGAAAGATAGCTCTCAACTCTATTGGCGTTGGATGGTAACGCCTGTGACCTCCCCTCTCTGCGAGGCTTCCAACAGCTCAAGGTGGTCCTGGGTGAGGGCGCAGGGCTGCAGAATGCATGTCATACAGCAATCCTCCACTTCGGAGCCTCGGATGGAGAGTCGCTCTCTGATCTTCAGACGGACGAAGAACTGCACGAACAGCGGTAGGAAGAAACTGGACACAGCGTAGATGATGAACGACTCCCCGAGATACTCCGCATTCTTACCAATCTGTAAGTACAGAAACAGGTTGTTTATTATAGTAAATAAATTGCTAGTGAAAATGTCATATATATTCCTATAGCTCATGTAATAATAGTTTATTAGGAGAGCTTTGTGGATATTTTGAAAATATAGATGTACCGTAAAACTTGCATCTCGCGTATAACCCGCACCCCCAACTCAAGAGAATTATATAACCCGTTTCTACCAGGGAGTATTCAGAAGGCCTCTGCGGCCGCAAAGTCGGGATGCAGCTTATATACAAGTTAGGCTAATACGCGAGGTTTTACGGTAATACAGGTATACACATGGCAACCTAGGTAAGAATACACACATGGACTGTTGGTTAAACAAATCTTTGCTCATGTATTGTATCAGAAATTAATCTTACTAGGGTAGACCGCCCATGAGATTTTGAGTTTACAATGTATCTTATAACACCAAGTGACATTACAAAATATGATACATTCAATGACTAGCTGGTCTGTTGGTACCTATAATAGCCTTGTGAAAGATTGGCCCCATGATTAATGACACCCTGATTGAGACATACCAGTCTACTCATGGTACCAACAGACCAGCTAGTCATCTCATAGGCAGTCTACCCTATAAGCCCGGGGGGGGCACTTCATATATTTTGTAGACACAGGTGTGCGGCTGGTAAGGGCACTTTTTGAGCAAAATCCCCCTCACCAAGGGTCTGCTTTTCACCAAAATCCCCCTCACCAAGGGTCAATTTTCACCAAAATCCCCCTCACTAAGAGTCACTTTTCGGAGATTTCAACAAAATCTCCCCAAAAAGGGTCACTTTTTGCCAAAATTCTTTGCAGCAAGGGTCACTTTTGACCAAAATTCCTACACCAAGGCCGACTCCTCGGGGAAAATTGCTAAAACCTAGGCACTTTTGTCCAAAATCCCCCTCACCAAGGGTGACTTCTGACCAAAACCCCCCTCACCAAGGGTAAGGGCTGTCAAAGGGCCAGCCACACACCCGTGTCAACAAAATTTTGAGTACCCCCCGGGCCTATAAGGTATGTATCATCTTCCACAAGGTTACATGACTGTATTCAAACAGAATAATCGTCATATACATAGCAGGCCTAACACAGTATAAAACACATGGCTTTCAAGAATCATAGAGAAATGTACTGTTTGAGCCCTATTGAGCCCTGATTGGGGGTTCAGCCCGGCGGTTCAGTTCCCGCATTTCCTCCCATGTTTCAGAGGTAAGTTTGGGAATTGTGTGGGTTATAGTACAGGGTCTTGGAATATTTTGGGGGCGCCCAAACATATTCAGCCCCCCTCCTCCTTCATTGGGTGAGTCCCCCCCTCCACCTTTTCCTACCCCACTGCTTCTCTACCTGCTTGTATGTTAGACTATACTGCTGTAAGGGAGTGATCATTTTTTAACAACAGGGGGGGTGGTGGGTTTCAACACGGAGCGTGCAAATTTTTTTACACTCCCCAGTCAAGGGGTCAAAATTCCCCCCCCCCCCCGCTTGGGGTCGAAAATCGGCTCATGCGCGGGCCTTTTGAAGCATAGTAACGTGCAGGCTTTTGGCTCAAAACAGGTTAAATCTTTTTGACCCCCCCCCCCAAGAGGGGTCCAATTTTTTTGCCCCCCCCCCCAGTCAAGGGGTCCAAATTCCCCCCCTCCCCCCAAACCCACTACCCCCCTCCTGTTGTTAAAAAATGATCACTCCCTAAGACTGCTGACCTTGTAAGGTAGAGTGTAAACACAGGGTAGGTTGTGTACATAGCCTCCACCCCCACCCCATCTCCCCCATGTCCCCATTACTAGTGTGTACATGTCACCAGCTGCCAGCTGGGGTTTCTTCTAATGACGATACAGGGTAACCACATAACAGGACATAGCATTTACTGTTGAATTTAAAACATTTCGTTAGCATTTTTGTATTAATGAATAATGATGATAATTAAAACAAGTGTTTATAGATATCATGCAAAAAAGGTTTTAGTGATTTTATGCAACTCCTGTTCTTTAAATGGCATTGCCCCTTTCGTACAAAGCTAGAAAATATATATTTCTACCTATATGTTACTTTATATTTATGCTGAATCCTCAAATACCAGTGTAGGGCACCTATTACAATCATTGCTGTGATGAAAATTTCATCAAAATCCTAAAATGATTGACAGGTGTGACCCCAGGTCAGCGGATGTCACACCTGTCCATCACCCAAAAGTACAATTGCCCTAATAGGGCACAATCATTGGGAACAGAAAGCATTTGACCATACCTACCCTCAGTATACAAGCCCTGGGGATTCTAATGGAACTATTGTCATGTTGCTAGGACCACTCTGTTAGCTAGCAACAGCAATTCCAAACATTCCATGCCTAGCAACCGGCACAATAAGTGGGAATAGAAGGTATTTGACCATACCTACCCCTAGTATACAAGCCCTGGGGATTCTATTGGAACTATTGTCGTGTTGCTAGGACCATTCTGCTACAACAGAAATTCCAAACATTCTATGCCTAGCAACTGGCATAATATCTGACCAACTGCCCTAAATTATTTGTCATCCCCCACTACTGTGGATGCCTTTAATTTCAGTTGATCACCATAATCTAAAGATTATATGGAGAGATCAAGCCAGAACCGGACACTTGTGTTCGGTTCTGGCTTGTAATAATAATGATAATAATAATAATAATAATAATAATAATAATAATAATAATAATAATAATAATAATAATAATGATAATAATAATAATAATAATATAATTATATCTATACAGGAGTAGATTTGTGCTGTCTAAATGATTATGTTTGCAATTATATCTGCATCTTAGAAACGGTAAAATCCTTTAAAAAAAAGGAAAGTCAAAGAGGAATAAATAATTCAATATCAATTTTAAAAACACAGGTCCTATTATTTGGAATGTATAAAAAGGTTTTAGGGCCAAAATGGGTGTCATAAGAGGTCGTCTCCCAGGTTTAGATTATATAGGTATTACCGAAACATGGTTGAAGCCTGCGCTGCCAGACTCCCTCTTTAATATTCCTGGGTTCAGTATTTTTAGGAATGATCGGACCAGGGGAATTAGAGGTGGAGTGGCATGCTATGTGGCTAGCAAATATGCTCCATATACTGATGTAATTTCTGATCTAAGTGTGTCAACACCAGACATAGAATCTCTCTGTCTACTTACAAAATTCCCGGGACAAAAGTACAGATGCATCTTCATTGTTTATAGACCCCCAAGGGGCAATGTCAAATCTTGTTATGAACACTTGCGATTATCATTATTAAATAATATGATTGTTAATAGGGAAATATGGATTATTGGGGATTTAAATGTAAATGCCAGGAGTAGAAATTGCATTAAATTCAGGAGGATGACTAGTTTTCTTAGACGCACTAAATTAAAAAGGTTAAATACTGGGCCAACTTACTATCATCGTTATGGGAAATCTACGTTAGATCATATTTATACTAATTGCAGATTTATCTCTAGTGTAGGTTTAATTGATGAGTTAATCGGTGATCACGTTCCTGTATTTGTAGTGAAAAAGCAAGCACGTATGGTTAAGGGAGAAAGAATCACCATCACGGGCCGCTCATATAAGTCGTATAACTCTGACACACTACATGCCTACTGGTTGGGTCTTGACTGGGAGAATTTCCTTGAAAGTCAAGACCTAGAATTGGATTATTTAACGCTTGTTGATAGGCTAAGTTTATACTTAGATCAAAATCATCCTGTTAAGAGTTTCACTGTTAGAGAAAGTGATGCCTTCTACAACCCCGAACTAGGTCGCCTTGTGCGTCAAAAGAAGTATTTGTTTAGAAAATCAACCAAGGTTGCTCGTGGTCTCTTTAATTATTATCTGCTTGAATCTAAAAGGGTCATGTCTAGAATTAAACATATTTTGTTACGTAATAAAAGATCAGTCATTAGTGAAAATTTAATTAAATATAAGGATGACCCCCGTCGTTTTTGGAAAGTAATTAATAGTGTTTGGAAAGGTACATCATCTAACTGTGACATGCATCTGGTGGATCATGATGGTAGTGATGTTGAAATGTCCAACACGGCCGACTACATAAATAACTACTATGTAACTATTGGTGAAAAACTGGCCACAAACTTTGATTTGGCACAGGCTGATGTATTTGACATTATGGCGTGCGATGATGAATTTGATTTTGTTCCATGTACTGTAGAAAAGGCCAAGGGTCTTATCAATAAGATTAAGACTGATAAGAGTTCTGGAATTGAGCACATGAAAACGAACATAGTTAAAGATGCCCTAACCTGTAAACCTGAAATTGTGTCCCATATGCTGAATAACTCAGTCACGCATGCAAAACTGCCGCTGGCTTTGAAAACAGGCTGTGTTGTACCAATACCGAAAAGTGGTTCATTATCAAATGTCTCTAATTGGAGGCCAATATGTCTCTTAAACATGTTCAGTAAATTAATTGAAAAGTTTGTACATGCACAGCTATTGTCTCACCTTGTTAGATGTAATATTATTGATGACTGTCAATTTGGTTTTATGCCGGGCCGCTCTACTAGTGATGCCACATTCAGGCTCATCCAGGATATATATTTAGCACGTAATCAGAGTAAGATTTCAGCAATAGTTTTTCTAGATCTAAAGAAAGCCTTTGATACTGTTAATCATAATATATTATTGTATAAGTTAGAAAAAATTGGGTGTAGTAATGTATGTTTAAGCTGGTTTAGGGATTACTTATCTGGTAGATATCAAACAACACGAGCTAATAATAAGCTATCGTCGAAAAAGGTTATCACCTGCGGTGTCCCCCAAGGGTCTGTGTTAGGCCCCCTCCTTTTCATTATTTATATTAATGACATTGTTTCAAATTTAGTTCATTCTGTACACTATATGTATGCAGACGATTTAGCAATCATTGTTAGCGGTCATTCGCCAGACTTAATATGTGCTTTGCTGCAAGAGGATCTTAATGTTATCGGTCGATGGTGTTATGCCAATGTTTTAACTATTAATACAGCTAAAACCAAAGTCTTATGGTGTTACCCAATTCAACACCCACCAGACCTATTAGATTGTAAACTATACCTCAATAGAAACGAGTTACATTGTGTTGTTGAGTTCAACTACCTTGGAGTACTAATTGACACTGATCTCAGTTTTAAACAACAATGTCGAAAAGTACGCGGTATGGCCAATAGTAGGTTCACTCAGTTGTGTAACATCAATCGCAGTATTGATGAGGATATAGCTCTGGCAATCTATAAAACTATGATACTCCCGATTTTTGATTACTGTGATTTTGTTCTTGATGCTGGGCCGGTAATATCCATAAGAGGCCTACAAACTATCCAGAATAAGTGCCTGCGTCTCTGCCTCGGTATACTGGATCCCAGGGACATCAGAGTTACTGCCCTCCATGAAAGGTGCAGCATTGTAAAGCTTTTTATACGCAGAAGGAGCCATCTGTTGTCATTTATTTATAATTGGTCAAAGAATGTGGAAAATCTAGTTAAACCCCGACGCGTACTCAGGGCAAATGCTTATGTTAAACTAAAAGTAGCACGTCCTATCCTTGAATCATTCCGTGATAGCCCACTTTACGGGGGCATGTTATTATGGCAGCAATTAGATGCTAATATACAACACTCGACAAGCATAAATATCTTTAAAACACACCTGTTAAATATCACATTGGAGGACCTATAAGACCCAGTGTGAGGTCAAACTGTATTTCTTGACTGTGATATCTGCTGCTTCTAAATGTTGGCTAAACAAAGTTGCTTCTCAGCACTGAAATTGTTACTAGTTGCTTACATGGGTATTAACCACTTGAAAATGGAAATATAGTATTTTTACAACGTTCGTGGAAACCACTCCTATGATCATACTCTGAAGCGCCCAACTGTGAATGATTTACTACTGTTGGACAAAACTGTTATATCTATGTATTTGCTGTCCACTTGGCTGTAAACTGAAAAGATTCTTTGTAATGATGCTTTATAGCCAATAAAAATATTTAAACTTCAAACTTCTTCAATTCTGATAGTGTTGTTAATGTTATTCAAAATACCGGAATTAGAGAAGCCAATTGAAGAATGATTCACAGGAATTACTCTGCTCAAAACAGATGTGTCAATAAACCTTTTTCTTATGGCGAAGTGGTGGCGTGGCCACCTGGTGGTGCCACCAGGCATCACCAGGTTGAGGTATATGATGTTTGCACTTTACCAGAAGTCAGAGCGGGCGCCGCCATCTTTGATTAAGGAGTCAAAACACAATGTTATGCATATGTGATAACAATAAATATTAACCAACCTTCGATAGGTCCTGAGGTTGATTATAATCATACCTACCCCCCCTAAATTGACCCAGGGAATTCAATGGTTCTATTGGTATTTTGCTTATACAGCTGGTTACCTAGCAACAGCTTTTCTGATTGTTTATCTGCCTAGCAACACACATTTCCATGGTCCTGAGGTTGATTATAATCATACCTTCCCCCCCCCCCCCTCTAAAATGGACCCAAGGAATTCAATGGTTCTATTGGTTTGTTGCTAATACAGCTGGTTACCTAGCAACAACTATTCTAATTGTTTATCTGCCTAGCAACACACATTTCCATGGTCCTGAGGTAGATTATAATTATACCTACCCCCTCCCTAAAATGGACCCAAGGAATTCAATGGTTCTATTGGTTTGTTGCTAATACAGCTGGTTACCTAGCAACAACTATTCTAATTGTTTATCTGCCTAGCAACACACATTTCCATGGTCCTGAGGTTGATTATAATCATACCTACCCCCCTAAAAGAATGTTCCTTTAGTCAATAGTTTTCAATAAGCAGAATGTACTCACCAAGTAGCAGGGACAGAACCAGGACAGGATGCAGACTCCACAGTTGTTGAAGCATCCACAGATGCCGTTACTCCACTCCTGGGTGCCCTTATTAAGGTGCGGCCCGGTCAGCACGATCACAGACTGCCCCGGTACTGAGATAGGCCTCGGCAGGGTGCCACCGCCGCCCTCTGCAGCCCCTGGAGAAGACATAAGGGTGTGGTCATTTTTTAACAACAGGGGGGGGGGGGAACAGTGGAATTGGGGGGAGGACCAAAAAAATGTGGAAGCTTGAAGGGGGAGGGACCAAAAAAAAACCTTTTAGCGAAAAAGCCCGCACGTTACTATAGCTCAAAGGTGTCGGCCGGGCTCCATTTCAACCTGCGGGGGGGGGGACTGAAAATATTTTGACCCCTCCTCGTGCAAAAATTCACTGACGCCCACCCCCCCCCCCCCTGTTGTTAAAAACTCACCACCCACTAAGGTGAAATCGCACTAACCAATTTTCTGGACAATTCTCACACTCAGATCATGCCCTATAGACCAATGCAGCAAGAAAGGATGATTTTTCAGAAAAGTTGTAGATAAAGTATTTTAACATTTCAGACATGTGACTGAAAAATGAAAAATACATAAACATAAGGTCAAAATCCCACATTCTAAAATACACTTTTTGAGAGATCATTGTCCTGTAAATCTATAGTATATATAACTCTATATATTCCATATATATTAGGGAAATATTTCATATGTTATGGTTTGTTTATATCTTCATCACGCTACAGGTCTATAGTTTTTAGCAGGTAAAGACACATGCCTAGAGATCTGTCCATGCTGACCGATAAAAATCAAATGTATTTGATATATGATCTAAAAAGTCCAGATCAGCCTGAGATTCAAAATTGTTACCAAAAACGAGGCCTAAATCAGGCTATAACGGCATTAGGAAGTCTATTTTCCACTTGAGAATGGAGCAAATATAAACAAAAATAACATGAACATATGGCATAGTCTACAATGCAGTATATAAACCCTTGGTTTAAGTCAAATTTGTGAATATAGCACAATTTTAATCGGTTAGGCCACACCAAATAAAAAAGGTTGGTCTGTGGTTTTTGGTTCTCAAAAATTGGTGAGGGCGGGCGATGATATTTTTCTTTATTATTTTTCCCAATTTCTTTTTCTCTATGGATTTTAGCTTTGAAAGTGCGTGAGTTCTTTTTTTTTTGAGCAAAAACTTTTTTTTTCATACTAACTTTTTTTTCTCGTTTTTCCTGGCTCCCGATCAAAATAGATGTCACCCAAAAAAAATATTTAAATTCTTCAGGAAATGTCCGTAGACACTTTTTTTTCAAAAGAAATTAATTTGCAATTTCGAAAATATAGTGCGGGAAATCCGTAGACCAACTTTTTGGCCTGAGTGGAGTTACCTTTAGGGGCCTCTGCCACTGATGCCCTCTGGTAGTCAGATGACCTCTGGTAGTCAGAGGGCCTCTGGTAGTCCGGCTCTGGGTAGCCCTGATACTCGTCCAGCTCGGGGTAGTTGTTGCTGCTGGTGGGGTAGGTGGTGATCACCTGGTGGGAATAGTGAATAAATAGACAGAGGTCCACGATAATCTCCACGAGTGGTATCTTGGATCATATCACACGAGGCGGAGCCAAGTGTGATATGATCCAAGATACCACAAGTGGAGAAACCAGGAATTCAGACTGATTAGAGTGGATCTCTGTGTTTATTTCATGTAATTATATCTAAAAATGACATTTAGAGATTGGTTTCATAGCTATTTTAGTGACATCATCATTGAGAAACAGCCCATAGAGAATGAACATCAGTTTCTCCATGGGGGTGTGGAGAATGGCCATTCTAGTACTTAAGCATAGTAACTTTGTTTCTCCACATGAAATAATGAGTGGTTGCTACTTGTTAAAAGATTGAGTGCTTTATGACACATTGAAAGTTTGAAGCATAAATGGGTGGTGTTTGCTGTGAATCATACTGTTATTGAGAGTTCTTCGCTAAACTGCCAATAGTGGGATCTTTCTCTCTTCTTGACATTTCCTAGCCATAATATAACTGTCATAACATTGGGAATCTTTTCAATCCAAAGCCGATTAAAAGGGCAAAACCGATTTCAAGTGCACAACTGATTTCAAGTGCAAAATCGTTGTGCAAAATCTATTTGAGGGCAAGACTGATTTTAAGTGCAATATTGATTTCAAGTGCGTAAAATCTGATTTCAACTGCCTACAAACCAATTTCAACTGCCTACAAACCGATTTTGAGTGCAAAACTGATTTTAGGTGTAACACCAATTTTTCAATGCCAAACCGTTTTGCAGTGCAAAACCGTTTTCCAGCGCAAAGGTAGTTTTCAGTTCAAAGGCAGTTTTTCAGTGCAAAGACAGTTTTTCAGCAAAAAGAAAAAACGTTTTTCGGTGCGAAACCATATTTTAGTGCAAACCTGTTTTTCAGTGCAAAACCGTTTTTCAGTTCCAAAACATTTTTCAGTGTAGACCCGTTTTCAGTGCAAAACCGTTTTTCAGTACTAAACCGTTTTTCAGTGCAAAAACGATTTTAGGTTCAAAAACGATTTTTAGTGCAAATCGAATCATAGGAATATTTTCCACTATTGTCAATTCGAACTGTGAATAGCGTTTTTGAGTTACAAAATTGTCTTATTATGTTGGTTAGCAAAGGGTAAAGTAGAAATCTCCCAATTCTTTCAATATGAAATTTAGTTCGTTTTGCATTATTCTGTTTTTTGAACGACCCAAATCCCTAAAAATTACTCAGGGCAGAATTTCTATATGCGTTTAAAACGGGGTAGTGAACTAACATGATATATTTTTGTTATTGTAAGAATGATTGTTATATGACTATATAATTGGGAGTACTGAATCTTATGAGATGTCCAGACACAGGCCTTAGATTATATTACATTAATAAACAAATGAAATTAAAGTTTGGTATCATTTTATTTTTCTTGTACAATGCCTTGCCATATTACGAGACTACAGTGAGTTATTCATTGCACAATCAACATTCTATTGGCCTAAACTGGATAACCAGCGTGCATTAGCAGTGGATAACTGCACTGCTATGACGTCACATGAGTTTTCATTTTAAACGCAAGTTTTTGGGTGAAATTAATCTAATATTTTCTCAAATATTATATCTGTGGTATAAACGTAATAACACATGGATAAGCCAGCACTGGGGCTGGTTATCCATGGCCAAGACACTCGGCTGCCCCTCGTGACTTAGGGAGTGCTCATATTTTAACAACAGGGGTTGGTTGGTGGATTTGGGGGGGGGGTAAAAAATTGGGCCTCTTGACCGGGGGGGGGGGTAAACGATTTAGACCTCTCCTGGGGGGGTCAAAAAAATTCAACCTGTTTTGAGGGAAAAGGCCTGCGTGTTACTATGCTACAGAGGGGCGCGAAAACGCGCGATTTTCGGCCTGCCGGGGGGGGGAGGGGGTAATTATTCCTTCAATAATTATAAGATTTATTCACGCACCTGTTGGGGGTATTGGCCCTGGTTGTAGTAGGAGGCGGCCTCCTGGGTGTAGGCCTCGGCAGGGTAGCTGCTGCCCCCGTAGGTCTCCAGGGCAGGCGGCATGCTGTAGGGTTGCATCTAGTCTCCTCCTGTGTACTGAGGGCCCCACCCTCTGGAGGATCTCACCACCTCGTGTGTACCCCAGCCCCGCACTTCCTATGTGGCCTGACACCATCTTTGTTAAAAAAGTTTTTTATTGGGTTAGAGGGGCATTCTCCCCGCTCACACTTAACCCATAGGGAACATACTGTGCGTTCTAAAATACGTGAAATATGGGTCATTTCTCATGTAGTCCCACTGTCAGTGGATTCCAGAATAATGGGACTTTTTCTCAAATAAAAATATTGAAATGAGCGGTCGTTTTTCTTTTATACCAAGCTTTATGGATATTAAAATGAGGGGTGTGTTTTTTTTCTGCCATTTCTCTGGCAGATATCAGCTTGGGGGAAGGGAATGAGGTCCTCCAGGTTTAGTTCCGTAGCCAACCACCAGGTGTCCACTGACCCTGGCTAGTGGATAAAGCTGCACCCTGCAGAGGAAACAAACACAAAATAAACTGTCCGGAGAATGATTTACTTGAATAGTTTTCTATAATACAGTGGCCCTGTTAAGCTGCTATTACTGCCCGGCCATTTAGTGGTATAGTGCATGAACTAGCCCTGGTGGACTTCACCATTTTTTTTTTTGAATAAGTTTATTGACCAAAAGTTCATGTAAAGGTAGAACACGTTCTGCCAATCTGGTCAGTAGAAAAGGGAAACATATTTACAACATTTGTCATGTGATTCAAATAAAATCTACATATCCTCAGTTTTTCCTTCCTTGTGATACAATTCAATACAGTTAATGGTGAGAGGCGTGACCTCCCTTACTCTCCAGATAGGGGGTCCGCCTTTTATATTCTTATTCAATAGTTCCTTGTAAGTTGTGAACAGCTTATTCTGAGATTGGACGGGTTTATAAACCTCAGTATGCTTTAAATTAGGGCCACGTAATTAAGATTGATAGGACAGAGTGTACTAGTTCAACACTTTTTAGAAGCGCGATCTTCTCGGTAGATAATGAGGAGCAATGAAAGATATGATCAGCAAAGTATCATTATTGGCACATTAAAAGTCACTAATTAATTATACATGATCATTTCATAACTGTCTTCTCATTTTATAATCTTTTTGAGTTTTGTCTTGAAGACGTGGATGCTCTCCTCTAGCTGGGTTGTAGAGTCTAGTTCATCCCACAGCAGTACACCTCGGTAGAGGGGGTTCCTGCGATACTTTTCTCTTTTTGGACGTTCAAGCCTTATCCTCTTCTTGGCATCCCCACGGGTTCTGTGTAGACTTGGTAGTAGATTTTCAGGTTTATTAGCATGTCTGTATATAATACACAGAAGATGCCTCTTCCTGCGCGGTTCAAGTCTTTCCATTTTGCATTTTCTGTGAAGGTAGTTCACTGACACGTCACCGACCTTTGTGCGCGTGCAGATGCGCAGACTATTATTCTGCTGCACTTGAAGTTTCCGAACTTTACTTGGTGGTGCTGAGTCAAAGAGAAAGTCTCCATACTCCATACACGGCACTAGTGCTTGTTTGTGTATGGCTATAGCTCCATCCATGGTCATGTATTTTCTGTTGAATCTGAAGTTGGTCAACTTGTGCGACAAGTTATTGTCCACTGCTGTTTGCTGAATTTGAGGTCACGATCTAGGAGTACACCAAGGTACTTAAATTCAGTTACTTCCCCCAGGATTCTATCTCCCAGCTGAAGTGGGTAACCCTGTACAAGGTCGTTTTTGGTGGGCGGGACAAACCACATACTCTTAGTTTTCGAGACGTTCGGTGTAAGCCTATTGGTTAAACATCATTGATGCACATTGTTCAAGTCACTTTGGAGTAAGTCATGTACGGCTTGGGGATCCTTTCCACGACTCAGTAGTACTAGGTCATCCACATATAGGATTGGAACACTGTTGTTGACCACCAGTGGAAGATCATTCACATAATAGAGGAACAGCAAGGGTCCAAGTACGCTTCCCTGTGGTACTCCGAAGGTCACAGGTAGTGGTGCCGATCTCTTGTCATTAGCAATGGTGGTGCATTGGAGGTAGTCTAGGTAGCTAGCTATCAACTTCAGTGCATTGCGCGATAGTCCATAATGTCGTAACTTCATGAGTAGCCTGCCGTGGTGGACTACGTCGAACGCCTTTCGTACGTCGAGGAACGTTGCCATGGCTATCTCACCTCTGTTACGGGCGCTGTACAGAAGGTCTACAAGCTTAAGTACTGCCATAGCGGTAGATTTGTTGGGCAGAAAGCCAAATTGGTTTTCACTGATGAGTCGTCTCTCTTCTGCGTGGTTTAGGAGTTGTCTGTGCAGGACCTTCTCTATAACCTTGCCGATGACAGGCAGTAGAGTAATAGGTCTCCAATTCAGTACTGAGCTGAGATTGCCTGTTTTGGGTAGTGCCACAATGGTGCCAATTTTTAAGATGTCTGGGAACACGCAGGAGGTGACACACAGGTTGATGAAGGCCGTCCAGATATGGGAGTTTCCAAGCATAGTGTCCTTGATCACCTGTGTTCTTGTATCCTCTAGTCCTGATGATTTTGAGGTTTCCATATCATCAACTATGTATTTCAGGGAGGATTCTGAGATTTCATCAAATTGAAGTAAGTCTCTGTTCATCAAAGCATTATCCTCAATGCCTAGTATAGGTTCATTCAGGGCTTCATATCTCGAGTGATCACCTGGCTCGCCGGACATTGGTTCTGCCAGGTTTTCACCTACAGTGCAGAAAAACTCATTGATATAAGTGCAGGTTTCATCATATCCAATAACACCATTAGTGTCCTCATCAACCAGACTAATATTTGAGTGCTGACGTTGCCCTTTCCACAGTTTGTTCAATTCAGCCCAAAATTTCTTTGGATTTTTCCTGTATAAATGCAGCTTGTTTTTGATGATTTTGGCCATGTTTTGACGACCCTTTTTGTCAATAGCTTGCCGGAGTCGGCGAGCCTCGTGTAGGTCTGGATTAGGTTCTGGCCCGGCGTAGTTTACTGCTCTCCGTAGTGATTGGTGTCTTTTTTTAATCATCTCGCGTATCTCATCGTCCACCCAGGGCCTATCTTCCTCAGGTATACTGAAGTCTCTAATAGGACATTCATCATCCAAGTAGGCCGAGATGCTTTCTCTTAGTAATACAGCAAGTCCATCAACATCCATGTTCTCTAGGGCAGCAGGACTGACATTCCTTGCGATTGCAGCAATCAGATTATTCTTGTTGTAATTTTTATAACTACGTCCAGTTACGGTTTTTTTCCTGTGCTGATTCCTGATTTTTTTGTAGATGGCGTATATGGGTATGTGGTCACTCAGGTACTCGTTCACATTACCGGACATCACATGTTTGCCTCGATTTGTATATATGTGATCTATCGTAGTTGATCCTCTTTTATGAAGTCTAGTGGATCCAGTCGGCAAGTGTTTCAGGTGAGTGCGCCTCAGGAAACGTAATGTCTTTTTATATTTGTGACTGTTACGGTGCTTATAATCCACGTTCATGTCACCGCACACCCATATTTCCTTATCGGACATTCCACTTGCCGTTATTATATCACTGATTTCTTTATAGAAAGTCTTGACATTGCCTCGAGGGGGGCGATAGACGCTTATGATTAGGCGATGTTTGCTTGTTGGTGATTTAGTAGCTAAGACTAACACCTCGATATTTTTATCTACTTTACACAGATCAGACAACTTAGTTGTGTGTGGCGCATATTTGTTGTTTACAAAACATGCAACTCCTCCACCCTCAACTTCATCAATATCGTGTATAGTATGATCACGATCTTGGCGATAAATGGTCATGTCGTCGAGCTTTACACTATGGTCCGTGATGCCTGGGTGTAGCCAGGACTCACTAATACATACATAGTCAATGTTCTTGAATAGCAAATTATATTGCCAAATCTTTGTGCCTATACTCCTGGAATTGTGGCATAAGATTTTTAGTCCCTTTTCTTTGCTGAGCTCCATTGTTAATAGTCAACTGTATTGGAGGGCTGCATGGTTCATCTTTACTTAAATAATGAACTGAGAAACATATTTCTTGATAAGACCAAACTGGTACTCAGTGTTTTCTAAAATAATGGGGTGTTTTTAAGGCTCCAAATATTTACACTTTTGTCGAATAAATGGTATTTTTTAAACCCTCAAATTTGTGATTAAAGGGGTATTTCTGAAAACGCACAGTATGTCCCCTTGTGATGCTGAGTGCGGGGACGGGGTACCACCTGATGTGTGCACACAGGGAGGGGGCCCCCGTAGGTCACGTGACGTACAAGGACACCTCATGTGCTGTCATATCTATAGACTCTAGCTTACCCGGGGTAAGGTAAGGGAGTGGTCATTTTTTAACAACAGGGGGAGCGGAGGATTTTCCCACGAGCGGTTTGAAATGTTTTTGGTCCCCCCTGCAGGAGGGGTTACATTTTTTTCCGGGCAGGTTGAAAATGAGCACGGCCGACCCCTTTGAGCTATAGTAACGCACCGGCAATTTCACTAAAAAGGGGTGTAATTTTTTTGGTCCCCCCGTTCAAGGGGTCCAAATTGTTTTTGGTTCCCCCGTCCCCCCATTGTTAGAAAATAACCACTCCCTAAGAATGGACATTTTATTAACAGTGGGAGTCGGTTTCCTTTGTGCGTGCTCGCAAAAATTATTTTGGTCCCCTATCATAAGATGGGTATTCAATCCGCACCCAATAATGGTTTCCAGAGGCTGACCCCTTTTAGGATGTGTCTGCTTGTTTTTAGAGAATATCTAGATAAAAACGTAACGATTTTATGTCCGAGAAAGTAATGAACACATATTTTTTTCTTGTCTTTCCCTCAATTAGGATCAATTAGGCCTACACTGAACCGAGCTACCCAGTTATAGTGGCTCCCTCTTCCAAATCAACCACCCCCCAAATTGTTAAAATTGACCACTCTCTAAGGCCACCAGAGATGGGTGATCTAAAAATAGTTCGGGATCATCGCGAGTAATCCGAAATTTCTGCAAGGAATACCTGGGTATAAATTTGTGGTGCACATTAAACAATTGTTTTTGCCCTTCCTAATATAAATAGTCCGACTATACTTCGGCTGAAAGACACGGACTACTTGTAGCCTCTAACATAGGGGATGCTGGGATAGTCTCAATATAGTGGGACTGGGGCAGCACCAAACTGTATGTCGTGGGCCCTCTATTGACAGCATTTTATCTTTCTTCTTTTTGGGAGAAGCATGTGAGTTATTCGCCAGGACTGTATACATTCAAACATCATGACAAGAAATAGCATAGGGTATATAGACAAATGCCAATGCCCATTGATACCGTCTCTGTTGTATTGTTGAAATACATCAGAGTGGTATCAATGTAGTTGGCATTTGTGTTTATTTTTTCATTTGATGCCATTTAATGAAGGAAAACAACTTTTTCTTATCCCATTGAATACGGCCACATTGTAGTCAATGGGGGGGGTATTGAATACGGCCTTCCAGTGCTTAAGCATATGACATCTTATATTTCCAAAAAAATAAACAAGCATTGAAGCAGTATGCGGCCCTTACAGGGATATAGACCTAGTGTGTGAGTTGTATTTGCTGAGTGGGGAAGGGTCGGCACAAACTGGGTTATAGCTAGTCCTTTATAGATTCACGTTAAAGGCGGACACATCCCCTGAGACGGAGACTCAAATTTGTGTTTATTGAATCTGTCTTGTCTCTTTATTTGTTAATAATGGCAAAGATTAAGTTTCATTTCTCCCATTAAAGATAGTATGTCAGCTATAATTGGAGGAGTTTTTACTCATGTCCATATAACTCTTGTATGAAGTCTCTGGTGAATACTCTCTAACTTTTAAAAGGATTGAAAAATCATGGGTATGACTAGAAACAAAATGACCCAGTTAAAACATATCAGGAAGTCGGTGGACCGTGATACATGTTTATTGGTGTATAAACAAATGGTGAGGCCTATCATGGAGTACGGTAGCTTTCTCTTAGATGGTGCACCAGATTGGGTCACCAGGAAGCTACAAGTAATTCAGAACGATTGTCTACGTATCTGTGAAAATATCAAAAATCCTCGTGATATTAATGTTGATGACCTACATGTATTGTGTGAAATTGTTAAATTGGAAACAAGAAGAAACAAGTGTTTACTGGCTATTATGTATAAAAGAGCGAGTGATGAATCTCTGACGGTATTACCGGTACGTGACTTACGAAGTTCAAGCAAAATAAAATTGAAAGTGAAGAGACCTAAAGGTGAAGTCTACAGAAAAAGTCCGCTCTTCAGAGGTGGCTCATTGTGGGATGAGTTAGAGGCGAGTCAACAGCATAAGATGACTCGTAGTCTTTTCCTGTCAAGTCTGTAGTAAATCGACTAATTAACTGATCAATTGATGGTTTTGCCTTGTATACTGTTGCGGTTTAATGTCTCAACATATTGATTGGTGTTTGGCCTGAACTGCGTTGTTAACACCGTATGCATTGCATGTGAAATCGATCAGGGATAGTTTGTGAGTGATCCCCAGACCCCTGACACTGTGACTATGTGATTGAACTGAATTTTATTCATGTAATCCGCTTACAATGGAAAGTGACATATGAATACAAATGAAATTGATGTGAATGAATAAATGATGCTGTTTGTGGCTCTAGTAATGTATGCTGAGTCTGACGCTCTATTATTTTTCCGTCGGTCTCTGCTAATGTAATTGGTAGTACTTGTAATCCTCCTTCATGGAACGGCCTGTAATAACAACGGATCATGACACTCTCTGACGACTATGTATCGATACTTTTTGCACCTACACTGAAAATCTATAGGTTGAAAGGGTTAGTCAGTACAGACTAACCCAGGTTGGTCATATGAGTGTTAGTCACAATGGCAAAGTTATGTTCAAAAATGACCGAGGGGTCAGTCAGTAGTGGCTAACCTAGGTCCATCATTGGTGTGTTGTATTTGTATACCACTAGTTGGGGCCACCTGTCATGACCACTCAGTGGCTCCCCCTGGAACTAAAAAGACTAAGGTGGGTTGGTCAGTAGTGACCAACCTGACAATAACAACTAATCTAGGTTGGTCGTATAGGGAGCCAAAAAATGACTAACTAGGTTAGGCACTAGTGACTGAGAGGTTGGGCGTATAGGGAGCCTAGGAATATCAGTGTATGTCTATGTATTTTTGAATTGCATTTACAATATTGGCTAACATGAAAACCGTATGTATTATGACTGTTATTTGCCAATAAAAACATTGGAAACTGAAAAACTGAAAGTCTCTGAATCTATCAAATTAGCACATGTAGTGCAATACTTTTTGCTGTAGGTTGACACTAAAACTCCCTATGATGTGGTACTGCATGGCTCAGTGCTACCAGGCTAGTTTACCCTGTACTCACCTGGGGGAGTGACTGAGTCAGTGAGGCGAATATGCTTTATTGTTAGATATCTTAAATCATGTGCTTATAGACAAATATCTTGCAAATATTGGGTACTGTGTATTAGCTAAAATGATAATGGAACCCATGGCATCCCTTTTAGGGAAAAGGTTTGGGAAATGTACATTGTTGCTTCCAACGTCTATGATATATATGAAACATTATGCAGGATACTATATTCATGTTTTAATATGTTTCATTTTGCTATTTTAGCCTTAATTAATTCATGGAATACCGGTAGATCATATTTGAAAAATGATTTTATTAGGGACTTTTGAAGGGTAAAGCAAAAACTGGTTCGGTTAACCTTTTTTTTTTTAGAAATACATTTCTGAAAAAATGTCTGGCAAGTTACACCTCTAGTTTATATCAACAGTAAGGGCAAAATATCAATTACAGGTACTGTTTCTCCACAAAGTATGGACGTCCGCAAATTGCAGAAACCCCATTCCGTATTTTGTGGAGAACATATGAATAATATATAAAATTGTTTCTTGTACTCCAAATGGTTGTTAATGCACCTAAGGCCAAAAAAAAGTTTGTTTCAGGTAACATGCCAAGAAAATGTAGGGTATTTTCGGATTTTTTTTTCGGATTTTTTTTTTAATATGAATGTTCTAGCCGGCCCCTCCTAAGACCCTAAAATTGACGCAAAAAAGGGCAAAAATACAAAAATGTCTGCAAAATTGCATAGGAAAAACGTAGGGTCGGTCCTGTTTTGGTAGGGTCAGTCGGGTGACCTGAAACAAACCTTCTTTTAGGCCTAATAAGAAGCCCTATCGTCTACTGATCATACCTGAGAGGTGGTGCCACCTGGTGGATCGGGCATGCAAAACTTATACTTATAGGATAACTTGACCTAGAGTAGAGTCAAACACCTACCTATATAAACCAATGCAGCAAGAAAGGGTGACTTTTTCAAAATAAATTTGTGTTCATGTTGGTTTTAGCAAAATCTTCACAACGTTGTTTGTACTGGCTAAGCTTGCAAATGTCTCATATCAGGAGACTCACAGGACAATTGTCTTTCAAACAGTGTACATTAGAATGCAGGATTCTGAGATTATATCATGAATGTGTAGGTCACGATGACAAAATTGATCAAAACTTTATCAACAAGTTTTCTGAAAAGTCACCCTTTCTTGGTGCGTGGATCTATAGGGGTCCACCTCAATGCTGTAGTCATGCATGCATGATAAGGCCTCTTATTGTGTATCACAGTACATTTTAAGTGTTACTCTTCCAGCAAAGGGCAAATAGAGACAATACTATACGTGGATAACTATAATTATGATCAATATGGACATCTGAAGGTACACTCAAAAAGTAAACTTGTCTCCAGACTCTTCCAAGTGACGATCATAAAATAAATGAGTCAAAAACTCATCTAAGTGACAAGGAAGTGGGTCTTCTAGCTGGAGATAAAAGACCCACTTGGCATGTGCCAGCCCAAAACCCGACATGTGCCAGCTCCAGATTTTATTTGTGGGATGGTAAACTGATAGGTTAGACAACTTTTGACTAGTTTATTTTATGATAGTCACTTCGGCGAGTCTGGAGGCAAGTTTACTTTTTCAGTGTACATAGTTGACTTTAGTTCAGGGTACCCTACTGGTGATCAAGTGTGTGTACCAAAGAATCATCACAAATAAAATAATTAAAAATACATACAGCAAACAAGAGTCTCCTTTCTCAAGTACAACCTAACTTATAGTTTGGCGGATCTGTAATTGAACAAAATACAGAACCAGCCCAGCAAATCAGGTTGGCCAATTTGGTCATGACCAAAGCTGCCCAAAGTTGACCAATTTGGTCTTGACCCAATTTTCCGAATTTGGTCATGACCAAATCAGGTTTGGTCATCATGGCAATTGGTGAGATTTGGTTGTGACTAAATTTGGCAACTTTGGTGGGGTTTGGTCATGACCAAAGCGGTCAACTTTGGTTAGGATTGGTCTTTACCAAATTGGCCATGGCCAAAGTTGGCCAATCATGGCCAAGTGTCACCACGATTTGATGGCAGGTCTATAATGCTTGCCTGGAACCATTAGTGAACACTGCTGTGTCCATTGTCTTGGGGCTTTAACGCTACCATGTCAGCTAATCTTAGATGATTTCCCCATTTTAGGTTGATAACATGATCCATATAATTGCATGCAGGTATGGAAAGTTGGAAGACTGTCATTCATCATTTAGCATACTAAAACTACAGTGTATTGTCACAAATAAATAACTGTCGTCTTGTAGCAATCAGGAATTGTTAAAGGTGCATCATAATACTATTGGATCTAGCCTCCAATGACAACACTACAGTCTGTACACAACCACTACATTCAGTCTATTCCTACATGCAAATTCCAATAGGGAAACATTGATGACCAAAAGGAATGATGTCAAACACAAGGAACATTGTTAATGAAAGCATTTGCAATGTTATTTTACAACTTAATTTTGGGCGTTTTAACTGATATTGTATCTTTAACTGGTACAACAACCTTGGCCACTTGGCTGGAAACTTCCCTCTTCACAATGCCTGGTAGAAAACAATTTGTCAAATTCCTGAATTTTTTATGAGTATTAGCTGGATGGCCATGGAAGTGCATCGCATATTTAGTACCAGGGATTTTACAGGGGTCTTGCCCATACCAGACAAAGAATCCATGTATTACTTTAACGGGAATTCCCAGTTTCTCGGCACAAATACCCACAATGACGTCATCCGCTCCTGCAGTCCAAGCAACATATGGGAAAATCTGGACAATTTTCCTGATTACGGGTAATGTGATGCCGAGGTACGCTCCCGCAACATAGTTTGAATAATAACGAGCAGGCCATTCCTGAAAAGATGTATACCATCGGTGGTTCTTATTCCTTTTTGGGCCTGCTCTGAAATTTCCCTCTCCCCAGATAGTGTTTTCCAGCTTCACAGTGGATATCAGCTCAAGGACTTTTGGGACGTTGATAAAGACATCGTCGCTGACCTTCAAGACGTGTGTGACATTGGAGCAGTGCTCGACCGCCCAGGTATACCCCATGATGAGCTGCACCTCCCCGCCCCGCCGGTAGGTGCTGTTAAAGTCATCCTGCAGGACGTCCCCCAAGGCAGCCCCTTCCTCCTGAAGCAGCCGCTCAGCGGTCAGGTTCCTACCTGGATCCTTACCGAAGATAAAGAGTAGCCGCACCCTACCAGTGTTATTGTTGGTGTGCATACCCCAGGTTTGGCGTATCATATCACGATGCTCTCGGTGTAAGTGTATGGTCGACACTAGAATGAGTAGCTCCGGGTTCTTGCCGTCCACTGTAGGTGAGCAGATGGTGGTGCTCGGGGAGATTATCCTCTTCTGCCGGTATGCTGAACACCCGTTACACAGCCCCCCTGAAAACTCCCAGCGTGCCATGCTGTCCCCCAAAAGTGCCCGTTCTTCTGGGGTCGCCCATTCAGGGAGAGATACACCTCGTAACATGGGAGGGAGAGCAGTGCTGTTCTCTGTCGTGTTCCCTGTTATATTCTCAATGAGATTGACACCGCTCTCATTGCAGGGTGGTGCGGTGATGTTCCTCAGGCGGAAGTCGAAGGAGAAGAAGAGGAGGAAGTATGGAAGAAGGAGAACTAGGGTACACACATACCCGCTGTGGGTGTAGGGCTTGAGGAGTTGGAGGAGACTCATTGTGAATGACTTATATCTGCCGAAACACCCAAGTTTCCCAGTAAAAGAAACGTTATGCAACGTTATACAACGTTTCTCTTTGGCTTCTTATTATGGCAAAACGTCATATAACGTTAAAAACGTTATTTTGACGTTAAATAACTTTTTTTGTTAGCTGGGTTTCCTGATAATGCCTGTGGGTACTCAAGCTGAGTTTCCTGAAAATATACAACAACATAAAAGTCCATTAGTTTGTGGTACATGTATCATGTTTATGACCAAATGCCAGACTGTACACTATCATATATTCATGTTAAACTACGTTGGATAGAGCACTTGTACATATATTGACGCTGGATGTTTACTTGTATGCAGATGAACCAAACCAAACTTATTTAAAAGAAGAACACTCACCTAGAAAGGCAGTGATGTTTAATTTTTTTTAAATTAAAAAATCAAGTTGGTGTTGTGGTTGTTCTAGTCTGTACCTGAAATGGCAAAATGTCTCCTTTAGTAACATTCAATAATAATTATACCTTCAGCATGGTGACCTGATAGGTTAGGCAACCTTTAATTTGTTTATTTTATGTCAATCACTTAGAAGAGTCTGGAGACAATTTTACTTTTTCAGGACATGACATGTATACATGGTAATACGTGTACATTATTATTATTATTAATTTATTGATGCACAATCGTCCCCAGGGGACGGTCTTCCGCGCACCACACCGATTTCATGCCTTGCTCGAATGTGGGGCTGTATGCGTAGGTTGGAGTATTCGTTAATATGACATAAATATAGTAGTTATGTGCATAGCGTACAGATTATAATATGGCAGGATTGCAGATATCCAGGATTGTCATTGTTATTACATGCTATAAGACAGTGTTTGGGTTAAGCAGTATCAGTACATGTATAGTATCAGTAGGGCCAGAGGAGTGCAAATTAAATACCATCGCATAATACACTCGGGCCAAAAAAAAAAAGGTTTGTTTCAGGTAACCCGACCGACCCTATCAGAACAGGGCCGACCTACGTTTTTTATGCAACTTTGAAGAAATTTCCGTATTTTTACCCTTTTTTGGTCAATTTTTGGGTCTTCAGACCGGCCAGCTGGTATTTTCAGGTTCAAAAAAAAAGTTTAAAAAAAATAATCCGACCTACCGACCCTACATTTTCTGCCCGTGTTACCTGAAACAAACCTTTTTCTTTTTTGGCCTCAGCGACATGTACTATACCCCATAATACACTTATTGCCAGAGCTTTTCCGACAATGGTTATGGGATGTACCTTACAATATAATACTCAATGGGTTCAAGAAAGTTGTCTAGTGTGCCCAGCCATTACTTGATCTGGTACTGGTAAGATCAGCACTGGTAACTGGTAGCTGGTAACAGCTGCTTGCCTGGCTGGGAATTTCAGGGAAATATTTCATTTGTCTAAAGATATATAAGGCTGTGTCTCACGACCTTGAGCCAATGTTTTTGTCTCTGACCGGGTGCCGTCTCTGACCGGATGCCGTCTCTGACCGGGTGCCGTCTCTGACCTGGTGTCAAAATTTAATTTAATTTAAATTTTAACCTATAGTCATAGATATAAGGATTTGTAAAAACGTTATGGCAGTTGTTATGTGATTATAATTAGCCTCCTGCTGTTGGTAGAAGAGAACTAAACTCCCAAAGTAGCATCCGGTCAGAGATGGCACCCGATCAGAGACGGCACCTGGTCAGAGACGGCACCCAGTCAGAGACAAAAACATTGGCCCAAGGTCGTGAGACACAGCCATAAGCGGCATTCTCACCAAAAGTGTACATGTATTTTTTTCCAGTCCTTTTCTATAGTCTACTACCGGGTGAGGTGGGCGTGGTGGTGAGAGTGGACAGGCGCTGTACCATGCATGAGAGCGGACAGTATATAGTACTATATAGGCGCTGTACCATGCATTGACTCTAGGGTAGGTTCACCTCCAGTCGGCCATACATACCTCGAGTCTGCCACCCCCTCTAGCGCAGTAAAAAGTTGATATATAATGATAAACTAACATTTCCAATTAGTTAAATGACACAGTATACAGTACGCCTTCAGGCTGACCACGGTTTACAGAAAAATTGCCACTGGAATAATAACAAAAATTACCTCTAGTTTGCAAAAGCATGGTCCTCCTTAGATGCAGATCACCGACGATAGGTGTCCCTGGTAGTCAATGTGTATAACATTATATCTATCCAAACGGAATCCAACCAGATGTCTTTTTCTTGGAGTACTTCTAATGCACTGTACTGAGGATAACGGTCCGTACTGGGTGAAGGTGTTATGCTACATTTCGTCCCCAAAGTCTGCGCGTGGTCAATAATGATGTAATCTGTGTGGCTAGCCTGAGCACACACTGCAGCAGTGAAGGGTGTTTACCCCTAAATGGAAGTAAGGGTTGCACAGAAGTCTCCTGACCTATACCCAGGGGCCAGGAAGAGAAACATGTCTGGAGCCATTGGCGCGGATGCAAGTGGTGGTGGTTGGGGGCCTTGCGCCTCCCCCCCCCCCCCCAAAAAAAAAAGATTAAAATTTTCAAAATCAAAATTAAAATATAAAAAAAGAGGAAGAAGAGGGAGGAAAAGAGGAAAAGAAAAAGGGGAAGGGAATAACATACAATCCCCCCCCTCCCAAAGGTCCAGCTCCCCCTCAATATACCCCCCTTCTTCACTGCCCCTCAATGTCCATCTCTCCTAAGGCTGTGTCTCACGACCTTGGGACAATGTTTTTGTCTCTGACCGGGTGCTGTCTCTGACCGGGTGCCGTCTCTGACCGGCTTGGCTTGATAAGGTCAAAATACTAGCAGCAGGAGGCTAATTATAATTATAACTATGATTATATAACAACCGCCATAACGTTTTTCCAAATCCTTGTGTATATGAGTATAATTCCTTTTAAAACACCTTTTTCTGACACCTGGTCAGAGACGGCAGCCAGTCAGAGACGGCACCCGGTCAGAGACGGCACCCGATCAGAGACAAAAACATTGTCCCAAGGTCGTGAGACAAAGCCCTTACCGAAATGATAGAGGCTGGAGTCTTAAAATAGATTGTGCCAAAATGCCTGAGAATGCACCATTTCAAGTCTGGATAATCAACATTTTCTAGGGGGCACACTCCCGCTTATAATGCCCACTGCATTTCACTTGTAGTTCTAGATTTCTAGGATTTTCTTCCGATGACTATATCAAAGCATTTCCCCTTTAAAGGCGATTTCTAAATCCAAATTGTACAGGCCAGAATCGTAATACTTTTTTGTTCCAAAATGCCTGAGGATGCACCTTTTCAGGTCTAGATAATCAAAATTTTCTTGAAGGGGGGGGCAGACAATCACTCTAGGTTGGCCCTGAAGAGAGAGAGAGAGAAAAAAAAGAGAGAGAGAGAGAGAGAGAGAGAGAGAGAGAGAGAGAGAGAGTTTAGAAAATGGCCTCATGGCGATTAAGGGCATAAGGCATTATAGAGCACTATGCGTTCAAGAGTTGATGGGTTGATACAGAAATGAATTCATGAGTTTTGATATTATTTACTTTTGGCCAACCCAGAAAAAGGTCAAACCTCTAAGGTCAAGAGAAAATGGGTCAAAAAGGATCAGATCCCCTTGCCCCCCCCCCTTATTTTGAAACTGCTTGCCATGCTCCTGAAATGTCAAGGCTACAAGTCCACATTTTGTCAGGACTATTTACATTAACATACCTTTTTTTTTTTTGAATAGGTTTATTGACCATAAATCATGTAAATGTAGAACACGTTCTTCCAGTACGGTCAGTTAGAAATATGTACACAGTATATTACAATTAAATACTTCAATCAATGAAATATTTGGTTCCTTGTATTGTTCAGTCACATTATTCAGATCCTTTACAGGCATATACCGCCTCTCTCAGGTGCAGTAAATGCAAGAATATATACAACAGTTCCTTGTTAGCATAGATGAGATGCACTAGGGTGCCATAACCCATCCTCCATCTGTATTTTACTTTGTTAAGTATAATTTTACACTTCTTTATCATATAACTTAGTACTGAAATGTTGTCCGAGCCACTTGGGAATTTGGGCTGATGCCTTTGGGCTTGTACGTAATTATACGTTCAAAATCGCGTTGCTGGCCCATCACCTTACTTACGACAGTTCAGTGAAAAACAATTCATAATTTATTATGATGGGCATAGTACCATAATAGTTTGTTGAGGAGCTAAGAGATAAGCAAAGCAGCATATTTTATCGACGCATTGGGTTTGGCCCATGACTGTTATTCATGTTCCTATTTGATTGCTTGCTTCAATTTTTTTTTCTCACTGAAGAAATGATAATCTGGAGGCTGCAAGTTTATAATTATTTACCATGTATAAATGAGTCTGATGAAAATACTTGTGTTTAGGATGAGTATTGTCGTGGATTTATCATGCATGGTTTGGCTGCAATTTGGTATATTGTGGACAGAGAGTGGACAGGGTGAATATAACTATTTTTATGACCACAGTGTACTGGGTTCCCGGGGGGCCACTCCCTCAGTTTTGCTTACTATGTGTGAACACGATTCCAAGGGAAAGGGTATGTCTTTGGACCCTACACTGTAAAAAATCTCCTTTGAAATTACGGAGAATCAATGCTAAATTTGACGGTGTATCACCATAATTGTGAATTACGGTGAGACACTGTAAAACTCATTACTTTTACATTGAACATCCGTAAACCAGTACAGTGAAACGCTGTTTTTTCATTTACGGTGAATCTCACGTTAAAAGTTTGCCCACCAGGTGGCAGCTTGGTTTGATAGAGAGACTTTAGTGGAAGCTATCAACTAAAAACATACATAATTGTGTTAGATTTATAAAGATAGCCAACTATCTCATTAATTACACAATCAAAATTGTAGCATTTGGCATATTTAGGATAAAAAATGTATAATTCCCTTTTTTGAGACCCTGGGCACTAGTACGAATAGTATAAACACCCATGTTGTGGTGATTAGAATTAAACATATTGAGACTGTTGTTAGAATTTTTTGTAACAATCCTAGAGTACCTTCTGCTCATGGATTGTAATTGTATATTGCTATGAGGCATTCAATTATGCTTCTCAGGCCTAATATATATATACAGGCCTGGAATTAAGATAATATCAGGAAATATACATCAATGAATCCAGAAACAATTATAATTATCATTGAATAGCAGAGAATCATCGTATAATAATGATGAATCACCGTAAAATAACAACAGGAAAGGCCTGTAAAATTTACAGGGAAAAGCAAAATACGGTGACTGTAAAAAAAAAAGGGAAACGGTCGGCTTTCAGTGATGCCAGTGATTCACCGTAATTTTTACGGGATATTTTTTACAGTGTAGGCACGGACCCGCGAGGGTCCTTGAAAAGGGGTGCTTTTCAGGTAATTTTGGAGGAAAAGGGGGTATATTTTAAGGCCTTATGACTAGAATAATGTACAGGTTTAAATCTTATTCAATTTCTGTCTTGAAATTAGAAATATTAGGGTACATCTTAGGCCACCCTTTTGTGGATTTTTTTAATGATATTTCTCGCCCATCCTTGATACATGTATTAAAGGGTATATTCTTCCTACTCTCTCTTGTTTAGGGTAAGTTTTGAGCTCAATTTTCTGTGAAAAGGGTCCTATATTGTTGATTTGTTACCCGTGATAAGGGTACCAAATTCGAGGTGATGTTCACACATAGCTACTATAGAAAAGATGTGACTATACATGTGTAAAAGTCGACACGCGCGACACGGCGACACGGGGGGTTCTTAAAATCGACACGGGCGACACGGCCCTTTTAAAAATCGACGGACACAGAAAAATCGACCAGAATGTATAGAATAGAAATCGACACGGCGACACACCACTCCCCCTTAAATTTGACACGGCGACACGGTCATATATTTTGACACCCATGTATAATCATAAAGATAGGGAATCCCCCCCCCCCCGGGACTGGGTTCTCTTTGATTTAATATATCAAGCTTGCCAAGCCTTGATAAAAATGGATGGAGGAAGTTATATATATACAATTATAATGGGAGGACTAGTGTAGTTGTACTTGAATCAATAATCCATCGTGCCAGGTGCCTTCTCTGACCTGGTGTCAGAAAAAAAGTGTGTTTTTTTAATTTGTAACCTATACTCATATATATAGGGATTTGTAAAAACGTTATGGCCGCTGTTATGTAATTATTATTAGCCTCCAGCTGTTGGTAGAACATAACAAAACTCCCAAAGTGACATCCGGTCAGAGACGGCACCCGGTCAGAGATGGCATCAGGTCAGAGACGGCACCCGGTCAGAGACAAAAACATTGGCCCAAGGTCGTGAGACACAGCCTTAAATGCATATTGCTCTTTGTCGCCATGATGCATGAATGCACTCATGGCGAGTAACTCACTAGTGCTGCATTTAGGCATTACGCCGAGCCTACATGTTTGATACATCCCCAAAGGATCGGCATGGTGAGCAGTTACTCACCAGGGCTGCATGAATGCATCATGACGATAAAAGGGCAGAGCACATTAAAGCACTATGTGGCTCTTAAAGGGTCCATCGTGTTTAATCTTGCTACCGGTACTTAGTTTACGGGGGCGGTCTAGGCTGTGTCTCACGACCTTGGGACAATGTTTTTGTCTCTGATCGGGTGCCGTCTCTGACCGGCTGCCGACCCTGACCAGGTGTCAAAAAAAGGTGTTTTAAAAGGAATTATACTCATATATGTAAGGATTTGGAAAAACGTTATGGCGGTTGTTATATAATCATAGTTATAATTATAATTAGCCTCCTGCTGCTAGTATTTTGACCTTATCAAGCCAAGCCGGTCAGAGACGGCACCCGGTCAGAGATGGCACCTGGTCAGAGACGGCACCCGGTCAGAGACAAAAACATTGTCCCAAGGTCGTGAGACACAGCCTCTAGCATAATGTGATTCAAAAACCATTCGTTATTCCTTTTTTTTCTCTCCGCGCTAGCTTAAATCATGTAAAGACAAATTTGGAAAGAAACGTGGGTTACTCGGCTGCTTTTTTGAATAGTGACTTCTGAAAACTAAAGTCTTTTTTTAAAATATTAATTTAAAACATGTTAAATCTTCTTTGATTGTATTATGTATGAGCTATCAAGCACACACATATAAAACATTACGTGTAGAATATTTCCCTTTAATTGTAAAAACTACAATAGGAATAAAAAAACAATAGGAATAAATTGTAAATATTTCGTTGAAAATAGTATTAAAGGGCTCAAGATATTTTTTTATGATAAAGATCATGCAAAAACTAAACCCCATGATTAAAGCATTGCATGAAGGGTAAAAACTTAGTTATACTATCGTTACGAAAGGGTAAGTAAAATTTTAACCCTTACATTGTTGATATAATATAAGGCTAGTCATACCTGGACAGTTTGTACCATATTGATATGGTTGTAATCACAGATGTCCTATCGGGAGTAGGGCAATGCGCCCGTGCTAGGTTTAGATCCATATACATTTATTTCGATGTATCTGTACTTAGGCCAAATAAAAAAAAGTTTTGTTTCAGGTAACATGGGAAGAATCTCTAGGGTCGGTAGGTCGGATTTTTTTTTTTTTTTTTACTTTATTTTTTTTTACTTTCGCTCTAAAATCGACCTAAAAAAGTGTAAAGATGGGGAATTTTTTTCTCCAAAATTTTGTAAAGCTAAATTTGACCCCAAAAAAGTATCAAAATCTAAAAAATTCTTCAAAATTGCATAAAAAAACGTAGGGTCGGCCCTATTAAGATAGGGTCGGTCGGGTGACCTGAAACAAACCTTCTTTTTTTTTGGCCTTATCAAACCTAATAAAACCTTTTTTTTTTCAAACAGCTGGTGGGGCCAGTCTCCCTGTGCCAGCGGAGGGGGATTGACCGGAGTAGGTAGCATTGTGTGTGTATTAACATGTACGGTAGGTAAACATGTAGTGTGTGTGTGTAAGTAGTGTGCCTCTACATGGGTAAAAATCGACACGTGCGACACGGCGACACGGCCCCTTTAAAAATCGACACGTGCGACACGGCCCCTTTAAAATCGACGGACACAGGGATTCTTATAAGGCCCCAGTATGTTCTATACACCTAAAATTCGACACAATGACACGGCCCTTTTTGCTAAAATCCGACACGGCGACACGGTCGTTATTGTGGGTACCCATGTACACTGAAAATCCATAGGTTGAAAGGGTTAGTCAGGACAGACTAACCTAGGTTGTTCATATGAGTGTTAGTCACAATGGCAAAGTTATATTCAAAAATGACCGAGGGGTCAGTCAGTAGTGGCTAACCTAGGTCCATCATTGGTGTGTTGTATTTGTATACCAATAGTCGGGGCCACCTGTTATGACCACTCAGTGGCTCCCCCTGGAAATAAAAAGACTAAGATGGGTTGGTCAGTAGTGACCAACCTGACAATAATAACTAATCTAGGTTGGTCGTATAGGGAGCCAAAAAATGCCTAACTAGGTTAGGCACTAGTGACTGAGAGATTGGTCATATAGGGAGCCTAGGAATATCAGTGTAGAGGCACAGTAGTATAACACAGAGGGGTGTGGCCTGTGTGTGCCAATGTGGTCGACAGGTTGAGACAAAGGAGGGAACGTGGAGAGTCCTGTGTGGACAGAATGCAGCTAGCAACTGTTTATCCATAATGCAGTCTATACGAAAAGTTTTTCACCTTGCAGGACATTCGGTCCTGCAGATTTGTTATTCTGCAGGCCCGGCTAAATGTTTGCAGGCCCGGATACCCAGAGGAAATGATTTTATCTAGAAATGTAGTATAAAGCTAAAATTTACATAGGAAATGACGATGAATAGAGGTTACTGGTATATTCAAATCATTTTGACAATTACATTTTGTATAATTTTGGGTACCTTTCTACAAAATATTCAGGCATTATGGTTTATCTCTAGAAACCTTGATAATGGTCCGATTTACACGCCGTAAAATCTGACACGTAGATCAGGATCACAGCCAGCCAATGGGGCCAGCTGACATAGACTATCTGCCAGACCAGCAGGCATTTAGGCGGCTATAGCCGGTGTCCGGCAGGTTTTCATATAGACTGGGAGTCCATAATGTTCTCCATACATATATTACTACCCCTAGGGAAAGACTGCCATTTCACCCGTTTATTTCATGTTTCCAATTTTTAAAAACACTCACATATATCTTTTTTTATACACATTCTGCTACATGAGCTAGTCTTCTTCATGCGTATTCTAGTACATTTCTTTAGAATAATTATAAAATACGTTTTGCAGCCCAACAATATGTATAGTTATACTGCCTGCTGTGGAATACAATAACACATTCTATAAGGATTATCTATGTCCTCAGGATAATCAGAAATAAAGACCAATCAATCAATCAATTATACAATCTTTGGGTCAGTATATCCCATTCGAACCGAAAGGAGCTGATTTAGGATGGTATATTTGTATTTTGATATTTTTATTTGGCTGAGAGATCTTTACAAAGCATGGGAAGTTTTTCATTAATTAGCCAATAGGGCACCGTCTGACAAAGAAGGTGTGATAGAATAGTTAAACAAGTTCATTGTCTCAATGTCTCAAAGTCTAGTTCAATCGGGAGTACCTTGATAAATAATCACAAGTCTAGTTGGATATGCAGTCTAGGGATGTTAGATACTTATAGGGCCTTTTTAATGGCCGTTAAGAATTTCGTGTGATCAGCCAAGTGCTGTGTTTCTGGGTCAATGTCGTTCCAGTGGGCGATGCCGCGATTTAGTGGGCTCTTCTCATACACAGCTTTCTTGGGCCGCATGCTTTTCAATTTCACACAAGAACACTATAACCATCTCGTCAATCATATCAGAAATCATGAGACAGTTTGACTATCACTTAATCATGAAATGTCCAACTATCACTACTTGTGATAACTTATCAGTGGCTTGCCCATGTCTCAGCTGCTCAGACATCGGGTGTACCGTCATATCTGTAAGTCATAATGCACCGACGGTTCATTGAGGCGCCATGCCGACCCTATAAGGTCATTCCAAATAATATACTTGTTTCTCATCACTACGCCATAAGAGATATGATGAGGAGCCCCCCCCCCCCCCCCCCATTTTTTGCTGAGGCCTAAATGGTATAGGGTATTGCAGGCCCTGGGGGAACCAAATTCACATTTTAGTAACTGATAGTTTAAAGTGAAAGAAATAACTTTCTGGTTTAAGGATCAGTGTAAGTTCTAGATGTCCAGGCCAAGAAAAAGAATTGTTGTGTTCCGGTAACATGGCCCCAAAAAAATAGGGTAGGTAGGTCGCTGTTGTTGTTTTTTTACCAAATATTTTTGGGGTAATTTGGTAAATTTCGTCCATTTTACAGATATTTGGTCAGATTTAGGCCCTAAAACACACATTTTCCCAAAAAAAATCCCAAAAAACTTTAGGGTCGGCCCAAAAAAATAGGGTAGGTCGGGATACCGGAACACAACAATTTTTTTAGGCCCCATGTTTCCTCCAGTCTATTACATTTGCTGCACTGTGAGCTTTAATTTGATGCCAAATAAGCTCACATTTGTTACTGTTGTCATGTTTTTTCCATTAAACTTTGAAAAGAAAAAGAGAAAAGAAAATCACCAAAGGGTTATTTTGGTGTTGCGCGCGTTGATGAGAATCGAGTATATTATTTGGAGTGGCCTAAGGTAGATTCACCTTGAGTCGGACACATACCCTGAGACGCACAGCGAAAGTTGATGCTACTCATATAGACCAGCCATGGCTTTTTGTGTCTGATATTTGGACAGAATAACTTTTAAAATTTTGCCATTATTTAGAAATCAATATATTAGAATACTTGAATAACCAAAATTTCCTAGTGTCCGCCTCAAGGTATGTGTCTGACTCTAGGTGAATCTACTCGTTAGCTTTTGTAGGTTTGGTAGTATTGATCATAAATGCATTAAAGCAATATTCTGCCCTTCAACGGTGAATTTGGTGACTGCTGGGAGTAAATGACAGGAGATAGACAGGTAATTTTTCAGAAGTTACTTGACCAGTTGAGAGACTATTTTTTGAGAATCGATTCGTTCTGTTTTTTCCTCAGAGAATCGGAATCGGCCAGGGGCCATCTCAAAATTTAGAATGTTTGAATGAAAAGATAAGTTTGTATGTTTTCACACAATTTTCACACAATTTATTATGATCATTCAGTCAATACCTTTATACAAGACAATCATAATTACTGTTCTCCAATATGTTCCAACAAGCAGGCTCGGCTTATAAAACCTTCATACATTAAACACACCAAAGTGGGTAGTTTTTGGTGACATAATACTATTTTCGTGTGCGGCTTATATCTATTATACTATATGTAGAAACATATCCGCTGCTCCTCCACGTTTACCGCCTCTCTCGATTGGAGAAACATCTCTTTGGGTCGTATTTCTCTAATATAGGTGTTTTATATGAAATTTAAAGTTTGTAATGTTTGTAGATTAAACCCCTCCCCTCTCCCACATATCACCCACATAATGGTACAAAATACTGACTGCATTACAGCTTAATTACCAATCAATTAAAATGAAAATAACCCAATAAACCCAATGTTAACCATATTTTATATAGACGGCATCAGAAATTCTAGAATTGTCAAACACATGCTTCACCATGGACATGACCATGTCTCTAGCCTGCATCCTCTCCCTCTCATAGACAGCTATACCGTTAACGATGGCCTCCTCCGACCTCTGTCCGTCCCCCAGCTCCACCAGGACCGCGCGGTGCCCTATACTGAGGAGGAAGTCGCTCATGTCGGGAGACTCGGTCAGGTCGTGCAGCAGCTCAGGGGTACCCTTAGCCTTGTAGTGCGTGTCGGCGTGGGTGGTCACCAGGAAAGAGGCTCGGCACGCCCCTGGCGGAAGCACCTGCGGGAGGAGACATGATTGTTATAAGGCCCAAAAAAAAGGTTTGTTTCAGGTCACCCGACCGACCCTATCTAAACAGGGCCGACCCTATGTTTTTTTATGCAATTTTAAAGAAATTTTTATATTTTTACACTTTTTTGGGGTCAATAAATTTTCTCCCATTTTTACACTTTTTTTTGTCAATTTTAGGGTATGTAGAGGGCTGTAAAAAGAATGTTTAAAAAAATGTTTTAAACAATCCGTTATATGTGGCTCCAGATGGGTCAAAAGCGACCTGGCGACCTTGGCTGTTTTTCAAGCGACCTGGCGACCTGGTGCAATAATGTAAGCGACCTGGCGACTTTTGGACAAATTTGGTTGTAGTAAGAACGGTCTAAAAACGCGACTTTGCGATCTTGGGCCTTTAATTTCCGGTACCCTCTGCACCCCCATTATATGGGACCATAGCGCATCCTTGTAAGTCGGGAGCTAACACCTCCAGATAGCCCGGGGGTCCACTCCTTGACTTTTGGTTACTATGTGCGTACACAAACTGAAGGAAAAGGGGCCCTTTTAGGGCGCTGTTGCAGTAACGAAAAGCGCCGTGGTCAGATAGCGCCGTGTCAATAATTATCTAAACCTGGCTTCCAATTTTGTCGAGACTGTTGCTTATAACACAGGAAAGAGGAATCCAGTGATAATTTGGATATATATGTGTACCAACATATGATTAGGGGGTTAGAAGGATGGATGTGACGTTAGAGGAGGTTAGAATAGAGGTACACAAGGATATGCCTACTTCAAAAAGAGAAAGATTTATAAAGTAAAACGGTAAAGTAACATGTATGTACATTATAATAATTGTCATATAACATGTATCAAATGTTATTGATACTACAAAAAACTGGTTCACTTAGGTAGTCTTAGGTGACATATACCTATACTGCTAATGCCCCAGTATAGGCCACATATAATTCAATCTGCTATCTATTTTGATTATCACTATTTTGGTTTCGATTTTCCTAATTATATTTATCATATCCTACAATATATATATACACTATACTATAGTATTAGAAGATGCCTGCACGGGCATATTGGGCAGAGGATATGCTTCCCGGGGTCATGGCCCAGTGGACGCCGGCGCCCTGTAGCAGATAGGCAGCCTACCATGATGGCGCTAAGTTTTCGTACGGCGTTTTCTGTTATTGCGACAGCGCCACCAACTGTGCATGCAGGCCCTCTCTAAGGGGTACCTTTCACAGGGAAAGGGCTGCTTTTCTGATGATATCGCTTTAAAAATGATAAATTTTCCTGGATTTCCCCATAAAATTGAACTATATTTGGGTGTTTTAAGCAATCACCTGCGAAAGAGTTCTTTTTCCCACAAAAAATCTCTTTCTAAGGCTTCATAAAAAAAAATTATCAGCTTTACAGACACCGCCCGCACCTCTTAAAAATGGCTGCATGGAAGCTTTTTTTGACTATCTTACAAAAAAATACATCAAATCCCCCGCACCCCTGAAAAAATTAAGAAAATATTTCCTCAACATTTCCGCTACTTTGTGAAGACATATTGAGCCTACCAACTGGTCGATTTTCATAAATTTAACAGTTTTAGACTCCCCGAAATCTCCTCCATAATACCCTAAATTTATTTTAAAATACCATAAGTGGTTGAAATACTGTTCTTGTATATCTGAATCTTAGTGAATATATGTCTCAAATAGATTTGTAATGTTTTACATATAGTATGTAACAAAACTTTGGGTTGAAAAGCTTCTATAGTGAGATAGATAGCATTCTTTAATCATCAACTAGGGATTTCACTTTGCAAAAAAAAAAGGACCTCCCTCCTCCCTCGAAATGTTTTTTAAAAAAAGTCACCTCCCGCATGGCCAAGAAAATTCAATACAAAAAAAAAGCCTCCCTCCCTCACCGGATTTTTTCTAAAAGTGTCCGCAAAGCTGGTTATCAATTTTAGGCAGCCTAAGGGGTACCTTTTTCATAATTTCCCACAGTTATAAGGGTACTAAATTTGGGGTTATGTACGCACATAGTTACTATGGAAAATATAGGGAGTGGACCCCCCGGGCCAGATAGCCAGAGAGTGCAATAAAAGCATTGCCTCCGTATTAAACTAATCCGTCCTCTCACATTTAGAACTCATGTTCTCATTCAATTTTGATAATGATATTATATGTCACCATGTCGATTCTATGAAATGCCAATGTCGCCCTACCAAATTTAAGGAAATACCCATGCTCCATGTCACAATCTATTTATTCCCCATGTTACTAAATACCGGAGAAGAAATGAGAAAGGGGTAAGCAGTGGGGGTGGGGGGTGCACTAGAGGGCGGGAGAGGAAGGCACTTCAGGGAGATGAAGGGAAGAGGACGAGAGAGGAAGTTAGGAAGGATGGGGTGGAGGGATAGAGGAGCGAGGAAAGAATGGAGGGAGGGAGGGAGGGAGGGACAGGGCGAAAGTGAGTCAGCAGAAAGGGGAAAAGGGAATATAGGCATGAGATGTAGAACGCTTAGTCCCTTGCCATTTAGCTCTTTATTGGAGTTTATCCGCCAGCCAGTAAGCCCCTATTAATATGGCCTGCTTGCCATCCCCCCTTCTTATATAGAGATAGAAATACACATATATCGTTATCTTACCTTTCTGAAGGCGTTGATGCCCATGTCAGGCGTCCTTTTGTGGCTGGTATTGAGGACGAAGATGATGACGTCCGCCTCTCTCACATGGTCTTCTATCTGTAAATATAGTAACTGGTTTATTTTCACTGTATTTCTTGTCAATACAAATTGGGAAATATAACATGTTTATCTCAAACAATGCTACCTTCTTCTATTCAATACCAAAAGTTGTATCACAATGCCGCAGGCGTGCTAGGATCAAGGTGATTTGAAATTGTTCTCAAATGTCATATCTTCTCTGTATGCCGATATATACTACCGTAGTAGTTAAGTCTGTCTGCATATCTGTCCTATTATCTATCTTTCTATGAATCTGAATATAATTTGTCTCATTCAAACACACACACACACACACACACACACACACACACACACTCTCTCTCTCTCTCTCTCTCTCTCTCTCTCTCTCTCTCTCTCTCTTTCTCTCTCGCTGTTTTCTATCACTATCATATTTGCATCAATATCCAGCCCTGTGAAATATGAACAGATCAATCAAGATTAAAGTTAGACCTACCAGCTTTAGGTCTTGCCGCTCAGGCTGAGTAGATCTTGACGAGGAGGCGAACCATTTCCTGATACCATTCACCTTCTCACTGCACTGAAAATCCACAGATTGAAAGGGTTAGTCAGTACAGACTATCCTAGGTTGGTCATATGAGTGTTAGTCATAATGGCAAAGTTATATTTAAAAGTGATCGAGGGGTCAGTCAGTAGTGGCTAACCTAGGTTCATCATTGGTGTGTTGTATTTGTATACCACTAGTTGGGGCCACCTGTGATGACCACTCAGTGGCTCCCCCTGGAACTAAAAAGACTAAGGTGGGTTGGTCAGTAGTGAACAACCTGACAATAATAACTAATCTAGGTTGGTCGTATAGGGAGCCAAAAAATGACTAACTAGGTTAGGCACTAGTGACTGAGAGGTTGGACGTATAGGGAGCCTAGGAATATCAGTGTGGGTACCTCAGTAAAGGGGCTGCCTGGTGTGTCCACAACGTGTACCCCACCTCCTGTCTCCTGTCTGCACTCCCTGTCCCCGGACCCGGACAGTTCGGCCACCTTGAACCCCTCCCGTCCCAGGAGCAGGTTCCCCAAAGCGCTCTTCCCGACTCCCTCAGGGCCCAGGAGAACGATCCTAATTGGGGGCTGCATGGGCACATCTTCTACCGTCTTGCCGGGAGCAGTAACTGTTGGTAGCTCCTGAAGTTTCTCATCTTGTTGAATTTCAGAAGCTTGAGGCTGGTTTCCATGTTCCGCTTGAGGCTGCCTCCCGTTTTCAGTTTCAGGTTGACTCACATGTTTGGCTTGGGATTGACTCCCATTTTCAGTGTGGGGCTGACTCCCATTTTCAGTGTGAGGCTGACTCCCATTTTCAGTGTGAGGCTGACTCCCATTTTCAGTGTGAGGCTGACTCCCATTTCCAGTGTGGGGCTGACTCCCATGTTCGGCTTCAGTCTGACTAACATCTTCAGCATTAGGAGAGACTTGTTCCCACTCACTGTGTTTTTCCTGGGGACTGTCCTCCACATCCATTGGTTCACTCCCATGTTCAGCTTGGGGCTGATTCCCATGTTCAGCTTGGGGCTGATTCCCATGTTCAGCTTGGGGCTGATTCCCATGTTCAGCTTGTGACTGATTCCCATGTTCAGCTTGGGGCTGATTCCCATGTTCGGCTTCGGGCTGATTCCCATGTTCAGCTTGGGGCTGATTCCCATGTTCAGCTTGGGGCTGATTCCCATGTTCAGCTTGGGGCTGATTCCCATGTTCAGCTTGGGGCTGAATCCCATGTTCGGCTTGGGGCTGATTCCCATGTTCGGCTTGTGACTGATTCCCATGTTCAGCTTGGGGCTGATTCCCATGTTCAGCTTGGGGCTGATTCCCATGTTCAGCTTGGGGCTGATTCCCATGTTCAGCTTGGGGCTGATTCCCATGTTCGGCTTGTGACTGATTCCCATGTTCAGCTTGGGGCTGATTCCCATGTTCGGCTTTGGGCTGACTCCCATTGGACTCCTCTGCTGTACCACCGCCCCCCTGCCCCATGTGGGCTGCAGTAATAGACTTGGCATCTACCTGCTCCTCCTTGTGTGTTGTCCATGTTTCTTGGCGATGTTTCAGTCTCTTACCGATCAGTCGGCCAATGGAGGGCACATCTTCTTCCATGCCATACCTTTTGAATATTTCCAGTTCGGATTCGGTGAGATAGTCCTGTGGCCCTGCCATGTCTGTGGGAGTGTGGGAGAAAGCGCAAGGTAACCACAGTCAGGTATGAGGTGGTCGTCTCCGCCCCTGTCCTCCTTAAGTCACGTGAATCTGATACCGTAAGTATCACCATATCAATCGCCATCCTTAACCCTTTAAAAACAACCTAAGGCTTTACTGTGTGTTGCCATTCGTAAGTATTATGTGACCTCGGCGAGTCTACCATTCTACACGCCAGGGCTTCATTCATGCATCATGCTGCCCATTCAGGAGTGTATCAACCCCATGCATCATGCCGGCAAATGGCATTAAAGTACTTTGCGGCCCTTAAAGTGTTAGATCAAAATCCTTAGTTTTAGTGGTCGGCTTATCATTTCTTGAGCCTGCACTCTTTTAAAGTTGGATGATAATTATGTAATTCTGGTAGAGGCTTTACAGTAGGTTGCCATTGCGCATGTCCACATATCATATATAAGGGCCTGTGTAGTGCCCTTGAGCCACGACGCGCTGAGGCAAATCAAGACAAAGCACTTTCCCCCTAGATTAAGCATTCTACAGACTAGAAGAAGAAACGCCCCTCAAGATGGCTACTTCTACAGACTACTCCCTCACCGCACAGGAGGAAACCATCATGCGGGAGAATGCAATGGAGGAAGATATCGGTGCCGAAAATCGGAAAATGAGAAGAAGAATTAAGAACCGACAGGAAAAGTGGACTAAGGTGACAAGAACTGAAGCCCATGGAAAAGGTGATATGCATGTGCTGCTGTTTGGTATGGGAGGTGTGGGGAAGAGTGCGCTGGGCAATCTCCTTCTGGATGTGGAGAACAAGTTCAGTGTGAGCAACCAGGCTAAGGCGGAGACCAACACGGTGACTGGTCACACCAGTGACTTCGGGGAGGACCAGATCACGGTGTACGACACCCCAGGGTACCTGGCCAGGCAGTTACTGGAGGGGGAAGAGGTACCCGAGGACGCCATCAGAAAGGTGACTCTTCCCAGCTAACAAAAATATGTTATTTTACGTCAAAACAACGTTTCTAAGGTTATATAACGTTTTGCTATGATAAGGAACCATAGAGAAACGTTATATAACGTTGTATTCTGGTTTTTTTCACATGGTTGTGTATGACGTAGTGTAAGGGAACGTTCAACAATTATGTCATTGTTTTTTTGAGACATTTTCAGTACCCACCCACCCATTTCTCATGGTGTTAAATAAGGTCCCAAAATACCCGCCTCCCCCCTGTACAACTGCTAAGTGTATCAATCCTGCTAACTGTAGTAATTACACTTAACATTCAACCATCCAACTGCTAGCTGTATCAAAATATTGCTAAGTGTGTCAATCATCCAACTGCTATGTGTAGTACATTTTGTAACTCGTGCTATCTGTAGTAAAATCAAGAATGTCTGTTATATGGACATCCAACTGCTATCTCTATCAATAAATGCTATCTGTATCATAATAGGAATATAGCGTAATATACTAGGAATAGATTTCTTTGGCTGTGGAATCAATTTATTTATTGGGTCAAAATTGCAATTTAGTGGGCAATAGAAGAGTAAAAACTGCAGCTTTTCCAAAATCGAAAAAGGAAGTCAAAAACGTATAGAATAAACAGTTAGTTGGTTTACATGTTTTCCAATATTGCACTTTTGCCAAAATCCAAGATGGCTACCATACATCTTTACCAGGTAGTGCTAATTGATACACTCAGCACATCTTTACCATAATTACTGCTAAGTCTCCTTAACTGTATCAAAAGAAGTTTTATGGGAGGCTATTTTGAATTTCCCGCATTTGAAATATTTAACCTAAAATGCACTAAAACACTTTCATGCATTACAGTTAAGAATGCAAAGGAAACAAATTCACTTTAAGAAAAAAGGAACAGTTTTGATACACTTAGCAAGGGAAGAATTGTTAATTTTCCTTAATACAGATAGCCCGCTTTTGATACACATAAATTGATACAGTTAGCAGTATTTTGATACAGTTAGCAGTTGGATGGTTGTATGCTAAGTGTAGTTACAACAGTTAGCAGGATTGATACAGTTAGCTGTTGTACACCCCCACTCACCCACCCTCTAGCATGCGTTTTGACAGACACAAAATATCCTGGACAAATGTGGTTATGACTAGATAGGGCACCCTATCTCCCTAAGAGGCCCTACTAAACTTTAAATCACTACTATAATTCAAATGAACTCAACGTATAATTTGTAGGCTGCAAGATTTACAAGTCATGAGACACGGTTTCGCCTGCTTGATCAAGGTGGTTGATCTGGCGATTTGGTCCGCATTCGATCCTACAAAGAAGGATTCTGTGTAGGGCCTACTTATATTATGGGTTTGATACATCCTAAGAAAAGTACAGTCGGAAATGATAAAATTGCAATTACGGTAGTCCAGGAAATTTCTTTTTTGAATTCATAAATATATTGTGTATTTATTTTGAAAGTGTTGTCTGCTATCAGGGTGTCAGGAACATAGACGAGGGGATCCACGTGTTCGTCCTGGTGTTCAACGCAAGTAACATGCGGAATCTCGACAACGAAGTGAGGATCATCAAGAGGGCAAATGTAAGTACCAGTAATATACGATATAATAATAAAAGGAGTGTTCTTTGATTATATATATATATATATATATATACAGGCCAACATGACACTTAATTTAAACTATAATTCATCCAAACATAAAATCTCTTGTTGCCAGCAATAGTATGCTTTTCCTTCTGTAGGCTAAAAAAAAAGGGGTTGTTTTAGGTAACATGACAAGAAAATGTAGGGTCGGTAGGGCTGATTTTTCTTTTTTTTTATAAACTTTTTTTTTTAAACATGAAAATTTGTACTGACCAGCCGCTCCGAAGACACTAAAATTGACCAATAAAGGGTAAAAATACATTAATTTAGAGGAAAATTGCTAGTCTGAAATGTATGGACACCATTTCATTGTTCCCCACTATATTGCAGTTGCTGAATCCGAGGACGTTCAGCCACTGTATCCTAGTCGTTACTCATAGCGCCACCAACTACTCCTCCAAGACGGTGGGTAAAGTATACATGTACACCGATATATTTCTGAGCGAGAAGATATAGGAATTTATGGTTAATAGAATTATGAAAAAATTGTGTAATATCAATATTATTATATGGAATATGGATATTGCTTATAACTGCCTATTGGGTTACTTTTGGTGATTTATTTATGACTTATTCATGGATAACTTTTATATATGTTAACCTGACAGATATTGCACTTGGTGGTCACCTTTATCAGTATTACATAACCCTAATAACCTGTGTATGCAGGTGCACTACTGATTGTAGAGGCTTTATTGCCTCATGCATATTAATGAGCCTGGAACTGAAGGAGTGTAGGAGGGGAGAGATATCAAACAGATTTGATTTACCTGTGATTGGAACCAGTCGTCTTGTCCTTATTACCGTAAATTCTCGCGTATAAGCTTAACTCGCATATAAGCTGCACCCATAACTTTGACAAATTATATAAGCCGCAGAGGGGGTACCAATATTCCGATTTTGGTACTGTAGTATACTAATAAAAACATTTGTATAAGCCGCACCCCATATAGGCATGTTTGGTTTCAAAAGAAAGCTGAGTCTGACTCGCGTACAAGCTGCGGCTTCTACGCGAGAATTTACGGTATATATAAACCAACACTTACCCTTTACAGGTGGATGACTTCATTAAGGATGCTAGTGTATCACCTGAATTCAAGAAGCTCATCAAGAACATAGAGCGCCGGGTGGTGCTGGTTGAACAGGGAAGTGGGGAGCCTCTGGAGGAGCAGATCAGTCAAGGTAACCCCTTCTACCATGCCGAGCAGCGGGCCGGGCGGCAGATGGTCATGGATCTAGTGCGGAAAACCATGAACGACAACTCCGAGACTGGAAGTCTTTATCCCACGCTGCTGATCCAGTTGGATCTCTCCGAATGCTTCCCGCCACATTCCACAGTCACAACCCCTCGGGGTAAAAAGGCCATGGAGGACCTGGAGCTGAATGATGAGGTCCTGGTGGTCAACTCCCAGGGACAGGTTCTGTATGAGAAGGTGATCATGTTCAGCCACGCTAACCCCGCCCAGCGCTCCTACTTCTGCTGTATCAGCACCGAGGACGGCCACCGCCTGCAGCTGTCCCCGGGTCACCTCCTGCACAGGGAGGAGGTCGGGAAGCTCGTCCCAGCCCAGGACGTCAAAGTGGGAGATGTCGTCTATGTATGCGATGATGCGGCAGAGAGGGTGAAGCCTGTCAATGTGATAGAGACCAGCGGGGAGTGGCTGGTGGGTATCTACTGCCCGCACACCCCGTGTGGCTCCATCATTGTGGATGGTCTGGTAGCGTCTTGCTACACGACTCGTGTGTGGTCGACTCTGGCACACACGGCCATGTTACCTGTGCGCCTGGCCCACCACCTCCTGCCCGAATACTGGTTCAGGTGGGTCATACCCTACAACACTGTCCAGGGCATGCCGCACCTTTTGTGGAAAGTGAGCCAGATGGTGAATTAATCATTAACAATCAATCATTTAAAAGCCAAGCAATATTTCAAGGCTTCATATTCATTTGTTGACATTTTTAATTCACTATAATAAAGTACTGTATTGGTGTGCTGCAGAGGTTATTCTGGAAACCTGACGACCTGGGCTGTTTTCCAGGTGACATTTCGACGTATTAGATACAATAATTAAAATGACTTTTTGACAAAACTTACCATTGGACAAAAGGCCGAATAAACTCTGTAGGGTCGATATGAGACATGAATGCAACCATGGTGATATATCACTAGGGTTGCAGCTATGCTGCATGAAGGCAAATGGGCACACTTTCTTCTGATTTAAAAAAGAAAGCTGAGGTGTCCGTAACCCAAAGAAATAAAATCAGTTGTGGCTGCATGACTTCATGCCATTTGAATCAGTGGCGTAGAAAAAGGGGGGGCCAGGGGGGCCCCGGCCCCCCCAACCACTGAGGAGGGGGGGTCTGAATATGTGTGGGCCCCCCCAAAATTTGTCAAGACCTGTAATATAATTACAATATTTCTAATTTTTACCTCTCCCGCATAGGGAAAAGTGGAGGCAGAGGGGCCTGGGCCCCCCAATCAGAACTAAAGGGGGTCAAATACTACTTTTCTATACCATCTTATATAAGTGTGTAAATGATACATCATGCATAAAATCTGGTATTAAAAGTTGGTTGGAGTGGGGCCCCCCTGGGCCCCCCTAATGGCAATTTGCTTCCTACGCCTCTGTGAATGCAGAGCTATTAATGGACCAGAGCATTGAAAAAACTATACACATAGAATTATAAATGCTGCAATGAAGCTGTTGGAACAAACGAAATGCATCTATTAGTAAAGTATTAGAATCTATAGCCCAAACGAACAAATATGTGTCAAGAAGAAATAAACAGAGGTCCATGATAATCTGTCTGAACGACAGGTTTCTCCACGAGTGGGACCTTGGGTTGTATCACACGAGGCGCAGCCGTGTGTGATGCGACCCAAGGTCTCACGAGTGGAGAAACCAGGACTGATTTTAGTGGATCTCTGTGTTTATTTCATGTGAATGTTGATCAATTCCATTTTAAAACGACATTTAAAGATTGGTTTCACAACTATACCGTGGAGAATGGAGCTGTGGAGAATGAGATTCAGTTTCTCCACGGGGGTGTGGAGAATGGCACTTCCCATACAAAACAATGGTAAAGTTGTTTCTCCACGTGAAATAAATAAGGAAACTTTTATGGGAGTCTTGTGACCCCCATGAGTATCTAGTAATGATAGTTATTAATGTATATGACACATTGATACTAGTCTGTTCAGGTATCAGCTTAATCTTTGGCAATGACGGGGACGCAGCAATAGCCTCAAGCCCACCGTCCACAACGCTTTCACTATAGACCCAAGTAGTGTATGGCTTAACTGATTACACTGAATAAAGACATCCTAGAGAGTTGATATAATTATGAAAGCAATTAACTATAATGTATGAATATTGCAGAAACAAAGAATGTAGCGCCCTTTTAAAAGGATTTTGCCTTGAAGCCTGAGTTGGTCTACTAGTGATCAACTCCTCACTTAAATAAAAACGGGGTGACATTTTTTTGGTTCCGCCCCAAGGGGGTCCAATTTCTTTTTTGGTTCCCCCTCAAGAGGGGTCCATTATATTTTTTGGTCCCTTCCCCTCAAGGGGTCAAAATCGCTTTTGCTCCCCCCACCCCAACACACCAACCCCCTCCTCCCGTTGTTACAAATGACCACTTATGATCACACCTATAATAAAAAATTGTATGGTATCTTTGAACTTTCGTTAGGAAACCATAGACGGTTATTTCATGGTTTCGTATCTTAGGCAGAGCACACTATACTTGCGGAACCACCTGAATAAAGTTAATGCCATCCCAAGTTATAGTCATGACAAGTTAGTCTTTATAATGTATATGTGTTATCTTGATATGTATTACTAGTAGTGTGTAAATAGGTAGACAAAACGCTGAACGATAGGGACACAATGACCGGCGTGTCAACCCTAGAAGGGTGAGGTGTATATATGGTGACTCAATGTACAAGTGATGACATGAAGGGGGTGAGAGGTGGACAGATTACAGTACTTGACTCAATCATGCACTGGAAAGGGTGAACCCAAAAATACCAATCAACAGTCATATGGTTGACTTGTATAAAGGGCTGTAGACCCATACCCACTGGGTCCGCCATTTACAATTTCGCTGGGTGCGGTTATCATCACTGATAAGAGACACATTGACTGGTACCTTGTCCCTGGGTAACAATCACTTCCAGGGGCATGCTGGTACCCAGCCTATCAGCTCTTATCAGTTCAGGCCTCCGCAACCAGCTCCAGTCCGGCCTAGGCCCTATATATATATTGGGACCAGAGATTGACGTACTCCAGCACCCCACCTGGTGAGTGGGGACAGAACTGTTGTACATGTAGTAGTAGTCAGCTGTTCTAAGCAGTACCCAGTGGGCACAAAATTCAGTTCAATGTTGAATCAACGCTGAATCAACATTGAATCAACATTGACAACCAGTTATCGATGTTGATACAATGTTGTGTGCCCACTGGGTAGTTAGCGAAAGTTCGACGTGATATACTAACGAGGGAGCGTCAACAAGAAAATCTGTCCAATCTTAAACAACACATTTATTTAAGATTATCATTGCTCACCATCTCCTTGCATACTCGTAAGATGGCACTACTTGTGGCTACTAGCACTAGTATTATTATTGTAGACATCAGGAGCCCCGAAACCCCGTTTCTTTTTTCCCTTTTTTTTTGGCAAGGGACATTCTGAAATCAATGTTATTATCTTAAATTCTATATTCCAACGTTTTTAAAATTGGACACTTTAAGATAATTTAAGACTGGACAGATATTTTTGTTGACGCTCCCGAGTGAGTCTGTTCACTAGTGCTTAATAGAGCAATGTAGTCTGACAATTATGTTAATTTAGCTTTTACAATCTCTTTAGTATTTAGTTTCTGTCTTCTCTCGCTGATTATCAATAGAACATCATCACCCGCATTTTCATACACCGTCTAATTCAATGTGAATCACCCGAGGATATCATACTGTCACACGTCACATCCACCAAATTGTCAGATCATCTGTTAGATGAGTAGGGCCTACACTTTGTATTTTTTGTATTGTAATTTCATTTATTCATACTGAAAGTATTTAGGTCAATGACCTGAGTTTAAAATACATCCAGTTTCCTTCTCGTATTTATATAAGCACAAATATAGCAGAATGAGGTACAAAAAATTAAGTTTAAAAGAAATAAAAATTAGAATATGATAGGCTATCAGGAGTGGCATTAGCCATGACTTATAGTATAATAGCAAAGTTGTTTATTGTACAATACATAATACAGGATAGATCTTATTACCCAGGCTGATGTCATTGCCATTTTTGAGGGAGATTTTATTCACCTCAGTACGGGTATTGAGATTAATTAGGTGATAATAATAATAATTATTATTTTAGCAGGTAGTGGGAGAATAGAAATAGGTGTGAGGTTATTGACATCTGATTGATCACCACCTTTGGGCAGTGGCGTTACTATGGCTTCTTTCCAAGCATCTGGGAAAGATGAGGTGGCAATTACCAGATTTACAATGTGTAGGAGGTGATAGGGTAATGTTAAGTTTTAGGACCTTTGAGGAAATGTTTTCTACGCCAGAGGACTTACACTGTAAGAAGTAAGTACTGTACACCTACAGCAAAAGTTGATGGCAACTTTTGTTCAAGTAGTTTTTGCTGTAGGTGTACAGCAACTGACTTGCTGTACATGTACACCAACTTCTACTGTAAATTTACAGGAACTTCTACTGTAAATTTACAGCAACTTCTACTGTACATCTACAGCTAAAGTTGCTGGCAACTTTTGTTCCAGTAGATTTTGCTGTACATGTACAGGAACTGGGTGCTGTAAAGTTACAGCAACTTCTACTGTAGGTTTGTATTATTGTCATCAATTTATATCAATTAATATGCATGCATGGAGAGTACTTTCCTGCATAATAGTTCAATATCAGCTAGGATTATACACACAACACAATGTAATGGTTTAATCCTGCATTGATACAGCTGAACTGTATGTGATACCAGCTTTTCCCCAGTCCAGGCACTTAAGCATTTAACTTTTCCTTCCAATGTGGTGCCTATTCTATACTTTTGTAGTCTTTTGTATTATTCAAAACAATTATGCAAATATCAATACACTTTATGATAACTGCATTCAGTCTCTCTCATCCATTCTTATTCTACAATGACTTGAGGCTTTATTTTACTCGGGAAAGGGTTGGGTGGAATAATTACTACAAAAATGGTATACTTCTGCCACCTAGCGGCAGAAATATACAGCACAATAGTAGTATAGTATGTATCGGAACGAGACTATAGTTAACTACTGTTTATTACTCAATCGACCTGCAGCCAATCAGAGGCCTCCATTTGGTCACGTGACCGGAAGTGACCTACTTAGGGGATTAGTGGTGACATCACGTGACCTAGTTAGCCAATCAGAGGCCGCCATTTGGTCACGTGACCGGAAGTGACGTCATATGACCTACTTATGGACCGGAAGTGACGTCATATGACCTACTTAGGGGACCGGAAGTGACGTCATATGACCTAATTTAGGATCACGTGACCGGAAGTAACCTGATGAGTCACGTGACCGGAAGTGACGTCACATGACCTAATGGCCAACCGGAAGTGAGTGACCTCATTGAGGATCACGTGACCGGAAGTGACCTGATTGACCACGTGATCGGAAGAAGAAGAAGAAGAAGAAGAAGTTTTTTGTTTAGGAAGTGAGGGTCTTTAGGATCACGTGACTGGAAGCGACGTCGTCACATGAGTGACGCTTTAAGAGACTGCGCGACTTACTAGTAAAAGAAGACGTATGAAAATAAAAACACAACAATAATTTATTTTTTTTTTTTTATTTCTTTTTTTTCAATCTTGATAAACACTCTATTTTTGAAAAGATGCACTCAATCAAGCAATAACACGCTTATTTTTTTTTTCCATATCTCTAAAGGACTCGTTGTCACACCGTCAGAATGCACGCGACGCTTATAATACAAGTAGCGCACGCCGTCTTTCTCTATGGTGTAGGTGACCATTTTGTTTCGCACCACTTTGAAATTTCTATTTACAGCAATGAGAGTTTTTCGTTGGCGAAGAACATCCAAGAAGTCGTCTGGTTCCTTAGGGTTTTGTTTCTTCTGTACGCCTTTTGCACTCCATTTCTTGGATTTTCTTTCACCGGTGTCGCTGACTCGATCGTAGCAAATGTAAGTCTTAGGGTTGAGACTTAGGATCCCGTCACCTTCCCACTCCGCTTTCATAAGCCCCGAAGTTCTCAGATCGTGAAGGTACCGTCTCTCACAACATCCGCCGGGCGGCGGACACCATTCTCGCACTCTTTCCGTTTTTGTCTTCACGAAAAGCTCTAAGTGATCGTCGCACACCGCTGTCGGAAGCCACTTTCGTTTCTCTCTGAAGTACATCTCTCTCAGGCGAGGTTTGACTAGGTCATCCAACGTGTCACCGCTGAGAGCCATGTAAAGACTGTCGGTGTCCATTTGACAAAGGGCATAATCGCGCCGATCGACGAATCTATCCAAGAAGTCGTATGTGAACTCTAACATTTTCAACTTCGCGTACTGGTATACCATGAACCCTATTTGAATAGGGAGGTTGTTCTTGACTGTTTTCGGTTGTAGTTCGACTTCAAACAGATCGGAACTCAACTCGGACGCCTTTTTGAAGCGCCACGAATTGGCCAATAGTTCGAACTTCCGACTGTCAGTGTATCTCACCGCCGTGTGTTTTTCTTTGTTGCAGATTGTTTTACCGTACGTAGCGTTTCCCATTAACTTGTAACAGTCTGACAGAATTTTCTCGTTCTCGTTCACGTCGCCACGTCTTCGCGCCGCCGTTACTTCGTCCGCGAAACCGGCAAAGGAGCGTTTAGGTAGGTATTCTACGACCAGCTGCACTTTGGTGACTATCAAACCGTGCTCTAAATACCACTTGAGAAGCGGCGTTCCCAAGAGAATATTTTTTCCGTGGTAACTCCCTATCAGACATCTCTGAGGCGTGTTCAACAGCTTTTCTTCCTGCGCAAAGTCTGACATGTGAGGTCCTATGTCCGATTTTGAAACGGTCACGTTCTTGAAAACGGGGGTCATTTCTTCGAAGTAGTCTCGTAGGTGAGGCGGCGTAGTGATGTCCACTTGAACTAAACCGAACATTTTCCCGTCTTTCACAGCGGAAAGGATGTCGCTCTCGCTCATCGCGTTTCGAGACACTTTCAAAGCGTCAACCTTCCAGCGTTGTTGGGAGGCCTTAACCCGCTCATCTCGACGCTTCATCTCTCTCCATTCGCACTCCCACACGACGACCAGCTTGTAACCTAGCGCTTTCAAGTACGCGCTTACTCTAGTCGTTCTGTCGCGTCTCTCCTCCCTCAGTGAAGCGCACTGATATCGGTGCGACGGTATGCACTCGTGAGCGTGGAACCAACACCCGTGAAACTGGAAAACCGTATTAGAGGCCGCGTGAAACCCGTCCACGCGAATTCTCCGACAGCCTACAACCATCTCTCCGCCGTTCAAAGCGTGGCGCAGTTTCACGTCGCTGTCGTGCTCTACGAAGCGTAACCACTCCAAAGCGCTGTGAGAGTTTCTTTGCCTAATTTCGGGCTTGAACTCGGTCTCAGGTCGTCTCACCGCGTAATAGCCCGTGCAGTGCGCTTCGCTCATGCAGCGCAAGTACAGAGAGTTAGCGTCTAGTCCTAGGATGTGTTGGCACGGTCTCGCTTCTTCGCCGTACTTGTGCTCCCTTATCCGCGTGGTGCCCTTCTCGTGAAATCTATGGAAGATGATGGAAGGACCGCCGACTAGATTTTCTTTGATCAGAGCGTGGAGGACGGCGTCGAACTGGGGGAACGTTGTGAACGCGTCTTCTAGGTTTTGGAAGAGGAACCGTAAAGTCAAACCGGCGAGAGAAACTCCGTCTTTCAACATGTCAATGCCGCGATCTTGGAAAAATTTAGCGTGATTTTTCAGAGCTTCTATGAAAGGTTTGACGTCTTTGTTGTTGTAGTGGATCAAGTAATCTTCCATAGTTTGCATCTTCTCGTCGGACCAAACTTTCTGACATGCGGCGTAGTCGGATTCGGACATTTTGACGCCCGTCAGTTCGCTGTCAAAAGCCGATCTCGGTGGCAGCGTTCTGTTTGCCAGTTTCCTGGTAGACGTCATCCATTCGTAAGGAAAGTGACCTTTCTCTTCGTTCCTGGTGAAAGCTCGCAAATAGGTCGCTTAGTTGTAACCGGGTGCCAAATAGTTGACTACGTCCAAGAAAACCGTGTGCTGTGTGTAAACCGCCAAGTATTGATTGCTTCTCTTTATGACGCTGAATTCTTGGTTTCTTCGGTCTCCGGAGGCAAAGAACGAGTGAAGGCGTATTTTGATCAGGTTCAAGTCGTAACGCCCCGAGTTGAAGCCCACGACTGGAGCTTGACGGATGTATCTCAGAAGACGCTTCTTCAGTTGAACTAACGGGTGTCTGGTCTGAGCCGCAGCGAAGCCGCCTGGAGAAGGGGTGAATGTCGCCTCCTCCAGCAGGAGAGCTTCACCTATCGCCGCATCTAACTTCGCTAACGTCGGTCGGTAAAGTTCTAGCACAGCTTCCCCGATGACTTTGGCGTTCTCGTTTATGTGATTTAAAACTCGGTCCAACAAGGGGTCGGAATCTGCGTCGGATTCTCTGACGAAGCAGACGGGCCCCTCCCACCCCGGAAAGTCGGATGCGACGCTAGCCGACAAAGGGACGTGATCCCACAGCAGGGACACGTGTTCCGTCGACGGTTCTTTGCACGGTCTGAAGAAAGCCTCGAAATCGAAGGCGATCTTGTAAGGGTAGATTCCGGAATGTCCGTCGGGGGGAAAAATGGAGAAGTCTGCTAGCGCTTCGAAAATCGTTCTCGAATTTTGGTAGATGCCACCTACGTAGCGCAACTTGACTTGTCGGCAAGAGGAAAGCTGGTTCCTGTGTCTCTTCAGCAAGAACTCGGTGGTGAACGCCGCCTTACACTTGCAACATTCGTATATGCCCGCGTACGCGTTGAAGTCCGTGACGAGAGAGACGTGCAAACCGCCTTTCGCCGTCAGGTGTAGGTTGACTTTACCTCGGGCGGCCAGAGTTCTGGAAGGCGGTCTGATCAGAGTAACGCGTCTTCTCAACTTCCGCCCCGGCACTTGACGCGACGCGGTGTAGACCGCTATTTGTACGTCAAACAAGTTCTCTAACGCGGGTAAGTCGCGGATGTTCAGACCCGGAAAGGATTCAGGTGTGGCAGCGGGACAGAACTGACGTAACAAATCTGAAGCGCGCTTGCTGGTGTTGTATAAGTGAAAGGAAATGCAGCGGAAGATGCAGAGGTTGTCCTTGTTGGGAAAATCTAACACGCCGCTTCTCTTTCCAACTCGACCGGCCTGAGTGATCCTACCGCCTATGGGGAATTCCCCCGGTCCCATGTAAACGCAAATGTTCAAATTGGTAGGAAAAAGAACGTGCCACTTGGTGTCAGCGTCGCAAAGTTTCCGTACTTCCTCGCAAGCGACGGTGTTTTCCATCTTTGAGAGGAGCTCTTCCAAAGTTTCTGAATTAGTTATAGTAGGGAGCGGTTGTATGAGAGTTGCGTTGTTCTGGGAGGCGTGAAAGTAGCGCAGTTTGCTCTTGTCTTCTCTGTGTTGTAAGAGTAAGCCTACCGAGAAACCCACTTTGTATCTGAATCTTTGTGTCAAGTGAATGCGACGCATAGTATCTACAGCGTCACTCAACTCGCCGGTTGGTAGCCTGAAGTTTGTTACACTCACGCGAGTCCCGTGCATCCTGACGCCCGTTTGTATCGCAGGCCAATTCGCCGTGAACGTTTCCTCCCCGTTCGGTACAGCACGTATGCGCGGAGGGATGGTCACCCCGTCCAGAGATTCGCGTCGACAGGCGATCTTTCGGCAATCGCCTTCGCCGCATAGAGGGCAAAACTTAGGTATTACTCTACAACTTTCTACGTGTCTCTTGTGGTTGTACGGTCTTTTAAAAATTTTGAAACACTTTTCGCATACGTACTGCGTCATGTTTTTTCACTCAGTTACCAACTACTTAGCCGTCTAACTATCTATCTATCTATCAATCTATCTGTCTATCTATCTATCAATCTATCTGTCTATCTATCTATCTATCTGTCTGCTGTCTGTGTATCCGTCTGTCTGTCTCATACAGCGTACGTCAAACGCTGTGTGTGTGCGCGCGTGAGCGTTGAGCGTCTCTCATTCCGAATCTATACCGAGATATTTGAGAATAATCTCTGTTTTGTCATCCAACTCTTTGAGCGCTCTGGCGGACAGCGTCACCCCCTGCTGTGTGGGTTTTTTGTCAGGACCTTCGTACTTGCGCACGTGGACGAGGTTCTTACCGCTGTAGTAGCTCACAGCTGCGTACACTTCGCCCTCCTCATCCAGCACTGCGAACCAGGGGGTGTGATTAGGTCTTCCTTGCGCGGCCGCTGTGTCGCGTATGCGCACCACTGCGCGGATATCGGGGATGCGTGCTATTAGCTCGCGCAGCGCGTCGGCAGTGAAGTGCACTCGCTTGCTTCTGGTCAGAGACGCCTCTTTCACCTGGCCGTCTTTTGTGTAGCGCGGCCTCCTAGACAGTCTAGCCACGTCCTCCCAGATCTCCAGCGTCAAAGCCCCGTCTAAGCAGAACTCTAACCCGAGAAGACGGGAGAAGGGTTTCTCTGCTTCTTCTCGTCCATCTCGTTCTTTTTCTTGTATTTTTCTCTTCTTAGTAGGCCTTGTTGTTCTGGAACTCACCTTAGAACGTTTCAGACCCGCAAGAAGAGTAACACCATCAGCGTGAGCTGAATCAGCAGCAGAACCGATAACAGGAGCAGTGTCAGCGCCGGTGGTATCCGAGACCTCGTTGTTGGAACAGAGCAGCCACACGCCGTCGGTGCTGAGTGTAGCGGTAGAAGATGAAGCGCCGCCGCCCTCGTAAGGTGGCGGTGAGGGCAGTCGCCACGGACCGGACGCGCTACCAGTGGAAGTGAGGTCGAAAGCTCGGGAAGAGGGGAGCCGAAAAAACGTACCGTCCGCCCCTTTCCCTTCGGGTTCCTCGTACGCCTCGTCGTCAGCGTCGTTCTCTGTCTCACCCTGTTGCTGCTGCTCCTCCTCCTCCTCTTCTTCTTGGTTTAGGGGCTGAGTGTCCGAATAGCTGTAACTCTCAGCGCGAGCGGCGTCGAGGGCGTCGGTCGATGTAGTGGTGGAGGAGAGGGGCTGTGCAACGTGCTGCAGGTCATCAAAATCATCAACAGTAGTGGGGAGGTAAAAACCCGGTTGCCAGTACTGCGCTGTGCCAGGAGCGTTGTCGTCAGTAGTAGTAGCGGTAGCAGCAGGTGCAGCAGAAGCAGCAGCAGCAGCAGCAGCAGCAGACGCAACAGTAGCAGGCGCAGCAGCCTCAGCAGGCGCAGCCGTAGCAGGCGCAGCAGTAGCAGGTGCAGCAGCAGCAGCAGCAGCAGCCGCAGCCCGAGGATCACCAGCAGCAGCAGCAGCAGCAGCAGCAGGCGGAGCGGCAGTAGCAGCGGCAGCGCGCTTAGCAGCAACGTGTACCGTCGCGAGTGTAACAACGTCGCTAGCACGACGACTACTACCAGTAGTACTACTACCACTACTACTACTACTACTAGTACTACTACTACTACTACTACTACTACTACTACTACTACTACTGCTGCGAGCGCTCGCTACAGCGGGAGGGTGATAAGACCAAGCGGCTGCGGCGGTAGTCTCATTTTCAGTAGCAAGAAGAGGCACTGACGCTAAACGAGCGCTGTTCCGCGTAGTCTTCTTGTTCTTGAACTTGCTTAGATCCTTGGACGGCGCTAGGTGTTGTCTTTTGCTCATGGTGGTGACTGTAGAGAGCAGCAAAAGAATGAGTGAGTGAATGGAGGTTTCCAAGCCCCTTATATACGCCTTCTCGCTTCTAGAGCTAAGCTACTTACTGCCCCTGTTCAGCTGCCGCCGGCTGGCCGGCGGCCATTCACAAAGAGAAACAAAAGACATAAGGTATGACGTTTTCAGCTGGATCCCTTTCCCCCCTTTTGAGAGATCGACTGTCATGAGCTAAGCTACTTACCACCCTGTTCAGCAATTCAACGCGCATTGGCTGTATAAAGGGTTAAGCGGTTGCTGCCGCCGACTGACCGGCGGCCATTCACAAAGAGAAACAAAAGACATAAGGTATGACGTTTTCAGCTGGATCCCTTTCCCCTCTTTTTTGAGGGATCCGCTGTCACGAGCTAAGCTACTTACCACCCTAACGCGCGTTAGCTGTATAAAGGATTAACGGTGATGAGCTTAGAGTGTGTATACAAAAAAACTACAGGAGGCGTGTGGCGTGAAGCAGGACCCCCTAAGACGAACGTGTCTGTCTGTGAGTAGAGGCGTGTGCATGTGGTGAGCGACTTAAGTGTAAGACAAAAAAGAAAAATCACCGCCTCCTGCCGTGGTGAGTAGACTGGGCCGGCCGGCGGCGGTCGGCTAGTTCAATAGGGAGGGGTGACAGCTGACTAAGGCTGTGCATGAAAAAATCCGATTTTCACCTGACCACTGACGTTTGTTACAATGAATGTCAGAGGGAGGGAGACGTCCTCAGGTAGGGGGTAGGAGGTAAGGCTATGGATGAGGAAAAAACACTGTTTTCAGCTGGTCTCCACGTATAGCGATGACATACCCCTCGTCATCTAAGCTCTTAAGGAGCGGAGCGGCTGAAAAAGCGTCATGCGGACAGGGCGCTAGACAGCTGGAGTGCTGTTGGAAATAGGATTAAACTCCCTCTGTATAAAAGCTCTGATTTCTGTTGGAAAAAAACCATATCGCCTCTGACCACAGTAACGTCTACTACCACCACCACCGCCACCACCGCCGCCGCCGCCGCCGCCGCCGCCAAGACGAGACGAGATGGCTCAAGCTATTCCACTTTCAAGCTCGCCTTCACCGTCTTGTCCACCTGAAAAAAAGTTAATGCGGCTTGACGACGTGAGACGCGCGAGGCAGACCAATGGGGAGAACAGAGAGGTAGGACAGCGGCGCTTAGCCTATAGCGACGCCTTGCTTCGTCAACTAGGTAAAGAGTTGAGCGGATCTTGGAGAGAGTTGGGCAGTAGCTTAAAAGTTACCGCCGCATGTATGGATGTTCTAGTAGAGCGCAGTGTCAAGACACCGGAGGAGCTGTGTACGGCGATGTTCCGAGTCTGGTGGGGTGAAACCCCGCATCGTCATAGATGGGGAGAGCTCGGTCGACTTCTTCTTCTTCTTCTTCTTCTTCTTCTTCTTCTTCTTCTTCTTCCGGTCACGTGATCAATCAGGGCACTTCCGGTCACGTGATCCTCAATGAGGTCACTCACTTCCGGTTGGCCATTAGGTCATGTGACGTCACTTCCGGTCACGTGACTCATCAGGTCACTTCCGGTCACGTGATCCTAAATTAGGTCATATGACGTCACTTCCGGTCCCCTAAGTAGGTCATATGACGTCACTTCCGGTCCATAAGTAGGTCATATGACGTCACTTCCGGTCACGTGACCAAATGGCGGCCTCTGATTGGCTAACTAGGTCACGTGACGTCACCACTAATCCCCTAAGTAGGTCACTTCCGGTCACGTGACCAAATGGAGGCCTCTGATTGGCTGCAGGTCGATTGAGTAATAAACAGTAGTTAACCATAGTCCCGTTCCGATACATACAATACTACTCACAATGTACTGTAAATGTACAGCAACATTGCTCGAGACTCAATTTACAGTGATTATACAGCAAATAGTGCTGCAATACCAACTACAGCAAAAAGTGCTGTAAATGTACAGTACATTGTGCTGTTTAAATACAGTAACTTTTTACAGTGTATTTGTGTTAATTTTCTTGACTAATTTAAGAATATCCTCAAGAGTGGCCTCTATAAAAGTGAAATTATCATTTACTACTGGGTTGTTTGAAACATAAGGCAGGTTGATATTACTAGCCAGTTTTGGGCCAATTGTGGCAAAATATTGATTAATGAAATCAGCGGTTTTGTCAAAAGGGACATTGGTTTGGGCATCTCTGTCAAATAGGCTATAAATAGGATTAGCATTTTTTTGGGTTTAACAGGTTGTTTATGCATCTCCAATACTCCTTTGGTTTGTTTTTGTATGTGGCAAATTTTTGCTTATTGTAGTTATTCCGAGCTACTTGTTTTTCTTCATTTGCTAGGTTTCTTAAATAGATTGCTATATTATAATCATCATCATCCAGCGTTCTTCTATATTTATGCATCGCCTGATCCCTATCCCTAAACAGGATAAGAAGGTCATTTGTGACCCACTCTTTTTTCTTCTGTGTAATATTGAAAGTTTTTATGGGACATATGAAGTCCAGTAAAAAGTGGATTTTATCTAGTAAAATAGTCCAAGCTATGGTAGGATCATTTGCATTCCAAAAAGTGTGCCAGTTTACATTTTTTAGGCCGGTAGTAAAGTTATCTGCTATATAAGTTCTACCTATAAATTTGAGCGGGACTCTAGGAACTGCAATATACTTACGTGTAACATAAATGGGATAATGATCTGACACAGTAATATGCGAAACTCCAGAGGTGAGAACACCAGTGGAGTTTGTAAGAATAAGGTCTAGCGTTGTATTTTCACCTATGGGGTTTTTATGTGTAAAATCCTTGATTAATTGCTTTGGGCCGAAAGTTGTTTGAAAGAGCTCTAGTTTTCCCCTTTCCACAGATCTTCTCTTAATATTTTATACATAATATGTTAAAATCCTCCATTATGAAAAACTCACGACCTCTAACCAGTGTGAGACTAGTCATTAAAGCTGTAAGTGGGTCCTGGTCGGTGCTTACATTCCCGCCCTGCGCCATGTTGATATTGCAACTTTCTTCTCACGGCACCCCCAAGGCACCAACATGTTCACGTATCACCTGCAGCGAAGCTGCTGGTAAATATAGAAAAACCTATCTGAAGCGGCTTCACAGCTGAATAGCTAGTTTGCGTGGTCATGGTGTATATCAAAATAGCTGATGGTTATATTTAATACTGATTATCACACAATTTTGTCTAGTTCCTCCATTTGGTTCCTGTTCATAAAAGGCACACGGGCTGGCTTAAAGCTTTAAGATATTTGAGTATAATAAGGACCATTGTGAAAGGTGAGAAAACATTACAAACTAAAATTTACTGGTGGCTAAGCTATAAGCAGAAAGCTAGGACCGGGTTTGGTACGTTCAATCCTTCTGCATGATCCCCCATGAGTAGATATCCGTGATAAGGCCATACATGTATTTTCTCTGGCCACCCATGATTAGGGTACCGGTATAGATGTTCTTTTGCTAAATTTCTTTGTGAAGAGGGTAATGTTTTGGACGATTTCCCCCTCATACCTTGTACAACCAAGCAACTGCAAGCAGCGCGGGAAACTACTTCGCTCTCCAAGCACAGGGACGCCCGGGGGACGCCGCGGCTAACCGGACCGGAAGTCCCTAGACACATGCGTAAACAAAAACTAGGTCGCCGTGCCAAAAAGTTTCCAGGGTGCCAGCTCCGAGGTTTGCTTCAAGAACCGGAGTGTAGCCAACGGAGGATCCGTCGAAGATAGGTAGGTTTGATTTACCATCATCCAAACATCCGAAATACGTAGATTTAGGACGTACAGAGGTGGATCAAGTCCAGTAGCAACAAAAACTTTGTGGGCGATAATAGAAGGACGCTCCATATATAGTCATGGGGACGCAACCACACCCACTAACCGTACGTGACATGATGGGACCCAGGCCCCATCCCTGACGCGATTAACCTAGTTTTTGTAGCCCTGAGTGCAATACTTTGTTCACTATGCGTCTGCCCGGGGGTTATTGTGTTTGGTAGAGTTGTTGGTGTCAAGAAATGACGAGGAATAGACTCGGATTGTGACTGGGACTCAATGGGAGATGCAGGCCGGTGCCCTGGGGCACTGGGAGGCTGGGTTGGAGTTGAGATTTTGAACTGTTCAGACTGAAACCTTCACACTTCACATGCCGCAGACTCTGAAACTGAGTGATACTGATCTTTTGTGTGCCTGTACAGCACATTTTGGGATATTGTGGTCCTCGACAGCTATCTCCCATTGCCCTGCAAGGCTTTATTGTATGGCAATTTGTGCAAACTGTAAAGGGGCTACTGTGTTGGTTTTCTAGGTCAATCCCTAACGTCCAACTTCTCAAGATTTAATCAGTCTAATAGCCCCCCCCCCCCCCCCAAATATCAGGTTCCCAAGTCACGTGTCATGGAATGATATGGAATTTTATTGAAAACGAAAATAATTGAATTGATATTACAAATGCTCCTAGAATGTACCATTTGCTTTCTAGGTTTTAGAAATTATCTTGGGGGCCAAGCCCCGACCTTCACAAGAATGTTGTAAATGTCATGGAAAATTGAGATTTTTTGTCATGGAATGTCATATCTCATTATCTGCAATTTTTGTGGGAACTCTTTATCTACATGTGTATATATCTAGTTATACTATATAGTACCAGGCACCGGCATAGAAGGCCTATATAGTACTATACTTTCTGTAGGCTATATTATAGTATAGAGCTAAGACAAACCACTCCAGTTTATAATATAAATTATATAGACAGGCTGCCCCATGGAGCCCAGAGAGAGATCGACCCGGACTGTGAGTGTCTCTAACTTTACGGTAGGCCCTACAGGCTACATATCTTGTCGCAGGATACCCCCCCCCCCCCCTTCCCCCTCCTATAGTGGCAAAACTCACATCACTTTTGGGTGGGATACCATTATACCAGTCACTCTCTAAATTAGCAAATATCACATCACTTTTTCACAGAGTAGATTGTAAATGGGAATGTATATTGGTAGCCTATGTTAGAATGTATTACTCCTGACTCATGGCAGACTGTTGTAGGTCTATGGGTTTGGAGTGTCACTGCATTCTGATTCACCTATATTGCCCTCTTCCCCCGGGGCCTCTTCCATGCTGCAGTATCTGTTTGCGGTATAATAAGGGAGTGCTCATTTTTTGACAACAGGGGGGGGGGGTGGTAAAAAATTTGGACCCCTTGACTGGGGGGGGGGTAAAAAATTTAGACCCCTCTTGGGGGGGGGGTCAAAAAAATTCAACCTGTTTTGAGGGAAAAAGCCTGCGCGTTACTATGCTACAAAGGGGCGCGAACGCGCGCGATTTTCGACCTGCCTGGAGGGGGGTAAAAAGTTTCGACCCCTCTAGGGCCCCTAGTAGGGGGGGGGGGCGTGAAAAAATTTCATGCGCTCCGCGCGAAATCTCACCACCCCCCCTCCTGCTGTTAAAAAATGAGCACGCCCTAAAAGGCCTGTCCCTCTCTCACCATGTTTATATGACGTGGGAGGTTAAAGAACCCTTGCTTAAGTAAATGTGTAGGATTGTGTTTTCTGTCTTCAGCTCATTTCATAAGTTCAATCATCATTATAGGCTAGATACAATCATCTTTATGGTAGGCCTTTTGCCGACCGTAACTTGTGAAAAGCTTAACCTAACGGTATGGTAGCTTCCTTAACCTAAATGTCCTAATGGTAGCCTGACTGTGCCTCTACATGGGTACCCACAATTTTGGCCGTGTCGCCATGTCGATTTTTAGCAAACAGGGCCGTGTCGCTGTGTCGGATTTTATGCGTATAGCATAGACTGGGGCCTTAGATGGATGCCTGTGTCCGTCGATTTTTAAAAGGGCCGTGTCGCACGTGTCGATTTTTAAAAGGCCCGTGTCGCCGTGTCGCACGTGTCGATTTTTACCCATGTAGAGGCACCTGACTAGGCCAACTGGACGTAACACTTAGTACCTAGCAATTCATAAATCGCGGGATATTTCCTAAATTGGCCCAAAAGAATGCAACCTCTTCACCGTAAATTTGGAACAAATTCCCATAACATAATCCTATGGGAAGTTATGGTCTGTTATCTGGTTCTAAAACTCAGGCCCAATATACACCCTAACACCCCCCCCCCTCTCCCTTGTTTTATAATGACCATTCCCTAAAGGTTGCATCACATCTGCTCCTACCCACAGTCAGTTTCCACAAACCCAAACGCTACCCGGGTAGATAGACTTCGGCCTGGGGGTCCTAGACTGAGCCTCAGTATGCCTATGCCTTATCTTAATGACGCTAATTATCCCTTTGATGTACCGCCGCTTGTTTGTATAAGGGGTATACTGCTAAATACACAAGGTCCCCCACATGTGTTTCATAATGCTACCCTGTCCCCCACCCCCTACCCCACACTTACTTACAAACCTATGTATCTCCAGTCAGGGAGGATCACTCAGGCCAGAACAAACAGCTTTGCTTTGGTATCCCGACCAACCCTACATTTTTACCCTGTATCTTTAAAAAAAATAAAAATATATATTAACATTTTTTAAATTTTGATAAAATTCATGACCTTTTCTAAACTGTACTACTGACAAATATTTTCTTTGAAAAATCTACCGACCCTACTAGTATTAATTTTTGGCAATTTGACCAGAACCCAACTTTTTTTGTAGGCCTCAAGAGCTTAATCCAACCAGACAACACCCCCCTCCCCCTCCCCCCTGCAAAGAAACAGAGCAGGAGAAAAGAAAACAAGCACGAGTGACGTGGCCTGTGCCGTCTAGTAGACAGTCTATCGCCATCACTCACCTGAGAATTAGTTACAACTCCAGATGGTGTCACACTTAAGCCGAACCTAATACATGCCTGGCTATCTATCTTGTCAACACCCTACTTGTAAGTGGAATGTGAGTTTAAATTCGGCTTATGTGAAAATAAAATTTGGGCTGGGTTTTCCAATAATTGAAATTTTCATGGTTTTAGATCTACGGTATATTTTTATGTCGATTTTGTTTGATTGCAGCATTATTGGGAACAATGCATTAATTGAAAGGAAAAAGCAGCACAATAGTAATCAACCGGTATTTCAAACCTTTGTTAGTCTGGATTGCAATGTGCCCTCCAGACGTTAAGCTACCTTACAATCAAACAGTCAAAGTTTATAGGAAATGGTTCTTTTGTGGTCTATTCAATCAATGAACACATTTTTTGGGGTTGAGACCTCAAGGAAGAACCCGCCCCCCCCCCCCCCCAAGTGACGTTAAAATAGGGCCTAAAAAAAAAAAAAGTTGTGTTCCGGTATCGCGACCGACCCTACGTTTTAGGGGCCGACCCTAATTGTTTAAATTTTTAGGAAATTTATGACATTTTTGGCGTAAAAAAATAGTAAAAAAAAAAAAATCCGACCTACCGACCCTGTTTATTTTTGGCCATGCTACCGGAACACAATTTTTTTTTTTAGGCCTAGCTGAAGACCCGGGAGATGACATAGGGTCACATCCACCAGAATAGAAGTCTACAGTGTGAGTAAAGGGCCACTGATAGGGGCACAGGCTTAAACTGAACAGGATGCTTGTAAATACTGAGTAAATCCTCTATATAGCACAAGGTACGACAGAACTAGACACCCCTAGATGGCCCCTCTGTACCAGGGATTTGGTGATACCGTAAAACCTCGCGTATAAGCCGCGGCTAGTACGCGAGTCAGATCGGCAGTGCGGCTTATAGGATCGGCCCATGGTCAGGGTGCGGCTTATATGCGAGTATTTGCTCCTATAGTACAGTATAAAAGTCACCATAATCAGATGGCCAGTGCGGCTTATAGGATCGGCCCGAACTTGGGGTGCGGCTTATACGCGAGTTAGGCTTATACGCGAGGTTTTACGGTAGATAGTAGCGTCGTCTAGTTAGCAATATATAAACTGCCTAGTCCACCATCATCTTTCTACCTCAGATGGTGCCACCTGTCTATGGCCAAACCCATGATACAGTAGGGCCATCTAGGGTTAAAAGATGATGGGTTGGTTGGTTGTTGGGTTGCTTTGCGCCCTAATTAACAGCTATGGTCATTTCAAGGGCAGTGATCGAATCTATGAGGTGACTGAAGGTAGAAAGCACGCCCCTACACTTTTAGCGAGGCAATGGTTCTTTTACATCCCACTTTAGATAGGCATAGCGAAAAGATGATGGGTGTTTAGCTCTGTCATACCTTGTGCTATATACAGTTCTTTTAGAACTCGAAATGATTACAAATTAAATTTCCCCCTAAAAAAAACCCAAAAACTGCAGCATACAGGAAATCAGCCCCTTATGTTGGCAGAGTCCTATGGAATAGACTCCCCATCAAAATACAGGAATCCCAGAGCAAGGCGGTTTTTAAAAGTCAGGTCAAAAGGTGGTTTGGAACCAACCTCAAAGGTCATAGAAAGGCGACCCTTACTGGTACTTACCCGGTCTAATGACTACCAGTCTTTGTCTAGCAAGGTCTATTTGTTACTGCCCAGTGTCCCCTATGTACACCACCGCTCACAGCAGTCAAAAACACTCTCCCTCCCTGACCCTCACCTTATGTGGCTTTTTTTTTCTTTTCTCATTGTCTCATTGTAAATAATCCATACCTTAGAACAGCCTGCCCTATGCAGCCAAATAGACTAATCTAATGTCTAGATATCCACTAAACTGTATCAAGCTACTCTGTTTCTACCTTGTCATTTCGATGTACCGCACAGTTTTATCTATCCTCACATTTAAATTCTTTGTCTATCCCCCATTGTTTCCTGGTTGGTCGGTCGTGAATCATTGTAACGGAAGCATCGTACAGAACGAATCTATGAGCTTACATAGATGAAAAAAAAGAAAGAAAGTCATCTACTGAGCATGCTGCTCAGTTTAAGCCTGTGGAGAGAGGAGAGACCTACAGGGGCGTTTAGCCTGTGTTGTGTAGGGGTGTGTATGTGGAGGGGGGGGGGTAGACTCCTGGCAGGGGCCCAGTCTGGGATTCCCGCGGCAGGATGCCAGGCTGGATAAGGGTCTCAATCTCTCCATGTAACCACGGCAAGTGGCACACACATGATACTATGTGCACTGTATACTCAGATATCTGTATTTAATAAAGATGATACTCATAGTTACATGTCACTTTGTGCAGTGTATACAGAGATATCTAGATATAATGATGATAGCCATGATACTATGTGCACTGTATACACATATATCTAGATATAATGATGATAGTCATGATACTATGTGCAGTGTAAACAGAGATATCTAGATATAATGATGATAGCCATGATACTATGTGCAGTGTATACAGAGATATCTAGATATAATGATGATAGCCATGATACTATGTGCAGTGTATACAGAGATATCTAGATATAATGATGATAGCCATGATACTATGTGCAGTATATACAGAGATATCTAGATATAACTAGATATAATGATGATAGCCATGATACTATGTGCAGTGTATACACAGATATCTAGATATAATGATGATACTCATAGATACATGATACTATGTGGCATGTGCAGTGCATACAGATATCTGTATTAACCCTTTAGGGATAGCATGATACCTTAATGCTTTATGTCCTTGGTCGTCATGATGCATGAATGCAGCCCTGACAAGTAACTCGCCATTACTGCATTTAAGCATCATGCCGACCCTATCATGGGGTCCAGACACCTCGAAGGGTCGGCATGATGCATCAATGCAGCACCGGCGATTTACTCGCCAGGGCTGCATTGGTGCATCATGACGACAAATGTCATCTTTTAGCGACATCTGTCCATAAAGGGTTAATGATAATATCCATTCACACATGTTACTATGTGCACTATATAGTTATACAGATGTATCTGGATTTAATAATGATGATACCCATAGACTTTAGCTCTGTGTTGCATTTCAATGGCAACATTGGACCCTTTAAGGACAGCATATCGCTAAAAAAAAAAGTCGCCACGATACACTGATGTACCTAACTCGTCGATGCTACATTGATGCATCATGCCGACCCTTCAGGAGTGTATCAATCCCGTATGGTCGTCATGATGCATGAATGCAGCACTGGTGGGTTACTCCCCAAGGCTGCATTGATGCATCATGACGACCAAGCATAATGCATTACACCGTCCTGAAAGGGTTTAGTGATGTTACTGTTATGGTACACACGTTCACATCGTTATGGGACTGACTTTGTCATTCTCTGACCCCATTGCGTTTCCCATTCCCGGGGTTGCATCTCACATCCCACCACCAACCCGTTGAACACCCCCTTGGCCCCGCAAAAAGTAGGGGAGGTAGGCGTGTTTTTTTTCTTATTAAATATTTTTAGGGTGATTTGGTAAATTTCAGAGATATTTGGCCGAATATAGGCTTTTAAAACACACAATAAAAACGTTAGGGTTGGGCCAAAAAATTGATCTGGGAACGGGAATTTTCAGTGCCATCTTCAGATGCTCTATGCCATTTAAATATATGTGAAGGTCGAAATTCATATAATGCCATGGTTAACTTAATTCAGTTGATACTGCATGGTAGATATATAGCGCTGTTTTTAACTAGAAGGCGTGCAGCTAGGTTATACACACAGGGTTTTGTATAGAATGGACTCTGGTAAATAAGAGACTTGAATGTGGTCCCAACTTCCCAAATACAAGTACCGTAAATTCTCGTGTAGAAGCTGCGGCTATGATCATAGAAGTCAAATCGCCAGTGCGGCTTATAGGATCGGCCCAAAGCTGTGGTGTGGCATATCTATGGGAGTTTTTACCAGTATACTGCAATTTCTTTTGGTTGAAAAAAGTCTATTTTAGTAGTAAAAACGCCAAAAATGTAATAAATTTCCTCAAAAGTAAAAAAAAAAAAAAAGGCCCAAAAGAATTAGGGTCGGCCGCAAAAACCGTTAACGTAGGGTCGGTCGGGATACCGGAACACAACTTTCTTTTTAGGTCTAATTAGATGCCCTGTTCTGCACATAAGATTCTTCGGTTCTAGGGTGAATAGCCCCCCTGATATTTAGCCCCCTGACATATAGCCACCCTGACATATGGCCCCCTGACATATGGCCCCCTGGCAAATAGCCACTGGACATATGGCCAGTAGGACTCACAGCCACCAGGACAATCGGCCCCCCCTTTCTCATGCCCGTCAGATTATCTCTATTCTGTAATTCTAATGCCCGTCAGATTATCTCGATTCTTTTCCTATGTCCGCTAGATGTTAATGCCCGCTAGATTCTAGTGCCCGTCAGATACTCATTCTATGCCCGCTAGATTTATGTCCCCTCTCATGTCCGTCAGATTTCCTCTATGCCTGTCAGATTTACATTCTATGCCCGCTAGATTCTAGTGCCCGTCAGATTTACATTCTATGCCTGCTAGATTCTAGTGCCCGTCAGATTTAGATACTATGCCCGCTAGATTCTAGTGCCCGTCAGATTCTCATTCTATGCCCGCTAGATTTATGTCCCATCTCATGTCCGTCAGATTTCCTCTATGCCCGTCAGATTTACATTCTATGCCCGCTAGATTCTAGTGCCCGTCAGCTTTATATTCTATGCCCGCTAGATTCTAGTGCCCGTCAGATTTAGATACTATGCCAGCTAGATTCTAGTGCCCGTCAGATTCTCATTCTATGCCCGCTAGATTTATGTCCCCTCTCATGTCCGTCAGATTCCTCTATGCCCGTCAGATTAACATTCTATGTCCGCTAGATTCTGGTGTCCGTCAGATTCACATTCTATGCCCGCTAGATTCTAATGCCCGTCAGATTTACATTCTATGCCCGCTAAATTTATGTCTTCTCTCATGCCCGTTAGATTTCCTCTATGCCCGTCAGATTTGGATTCTATGGCCGCTAGATTCTAGTGTCCGTCAGATTTACATTCTATGCCTGCTAGATTTATGTCCCCTCTCATGTCCGTCAGATTTCCTCTGCCCATCAGATTTACATTCTATGCCCGCTAGATTCTAGTGCCCGTCAGATTTTTATTCTATGCCCGCTAGATTCTGTTGCCTGTCAGATTTTCATTCTATGCCCGCTAGATTTATGTCCTGTCTCATGTCCGACAGATTTCCTCTATGCCCGTCAGATTTACATTCTATGTCCGCTAGATTCTAGTGCCCGTCAGATTTTCATTCTATGCCCGCTAGATTCCAATGTCCGTCAGATTTACATTCTATGCCCGCTAGATTCTAGTACCTGAATCTAACGGGCACTAGAATCTAGTGGGCATAGAATGTAAATCTGACGGGCATAGAATGTAAACCTGACGGACACTAGAACCTAGCGGGCATAGTATCTGAATCTGACGGGCACTAGAATCTAGCCGGCATAGAACGTAAATCTGACGGGCATAGAATGTAAACCTGATGGACACTAGAATCTAGCGGGCATAGTATCTGAATCTGATGGGCATAGAATCTAGCGGGCATAGAATGTAAATCTGACGGGCATAGAATGTAAATCTGACGGGCATAGAATGTAAATCTGACGGACACTAGAATCTAGCGGGCATAGTATCTGAATCTGACGGGCACTTGAATCTAGCGGGCATAGAATGTAAATCTGACAGGCATAGAATGTAAATCTGACGGACACTAGAATCTAGCGGGCATAGAATGTAAATCTGACGGGCATAGAATGTAAATCTGACAGGCATAGAATGTAAATCTGACGGACACTAGAATCTAGCGGGCATAGTATCTGAATCTGACGGGCACTAGAATCTAGCGGGCATAGAATGTAAATCTGACGGGCATAGAATGTAAACCTGATTGACACTAGAATCTAGCGGGCATAGTATCTGAATCTGACGGGCATAGAATGTAAATCTGACGGGCATAGAATGTAAGTCTGACGGACACTAGAATCTAGCGGGCATAGTATCTGAATCTGACGGGCACTAGAATCTAGCGGGCATAGAATGTAAATCTGACGGGCAAAGAATGTAAGTCTGACAGACACTAGAATGTAGCGGGCATAGAATGTGAATCTGACGAACACAGAATCTAGCGGGCATAGTATCTGAATCTGACGGGCACTAGAATCTAGCGGGCATAGAATGTAAATCTGTGTATTGAGATAATCTGACGGCAATTAGAATAGAATTGAGATAACAAAACTGACGGGCATTAGAAAAAGTGGCCTTTTGTCCGGGTGCTGTGGGTCAGGTGGCCGAAGGTCCGCTGGCTGTAAATCCTCAGGGCTAATTGTCAGTGGGCTTGTCGTCAGGGGGCCACAAGTCCGGGGGCTAAAAGTCCATGGGGCTATTTGCCCTGATACCGATTCTTCATTGTTGGGGAGGGATGGCTTACATGCAAGTTAGCCTACTTCGGGTTATATGCAAGAATTTACGGTACCGGTATGTTTATATATACTTGGGCGGCCACTGATGTTTGTCCATAATCATACCAGAATTAGTACACCATCATGTAAGGGGGCCGACCCTAATAGAGTCATATATTCTGTATTAGGTGGTGGGAAAGTCAGCTCAGAGTCAGCAGCAGCATACTCTACATATTAATCATCTGACGGTGTAGAATATGTGTCATCATAGACACCTTCTATAATGGGACAAGCGACTCTGCTCTGTGCTAATCAGAAAGCTAGTTATAGTTAAATTCCTGCGTACAACCATAGTTTGTACGTCAACCGAGCTACACAGGTGTTGCGAGCAATTTCTTTTTTTCAACAAGTCTCTGACAAAAGTTCCAAGTGGACCCACGGCAAAAATATGTTATTGGTTGATCTGCGGCAATCAAAAGAAAACAAGAAGTTTAGAAAAAAATACAAGTTTTTGAAAAAGTGAGGTGAGCGGAATCCATTGACAATTTAAAAAAAAAAAAGAAAAAAAAAGTCCAGTACTACAGTGGCCGTCAAGGCTCACCCCAAAAAAAGATCACTATTGAAAAGTAAAAAAAAAAGATTCCTATAAAAAAGTGATTTTTTTGGGTGAGCCTTGACGGCCACTGTACATGTCCGAAGATTAGGTGCGCGAAATCCATCGACCAGCTCTTTTTTGGTCTGCCCAAATACCCAGTATCACAATTCACATAAGACACTGTGAGTGATATTTTTTTAACAGGGGGGGTGGTGGTTTTCCGTGTGGAGCGTGCACAATTTTTTACACCCCCCCCCCCTGGCGAGGGGTCAACATTTTTACCCCCCCCCCCCCCCCCCTTACGGCTTTTTGGCTCAAAACAGGTCAAATTATTTTGCCCCCACCCCCAAGAGGGGTCCAAATGTTTTTGCCCCCCCCCCGGTCAAGGGGTCCAAATTTTTTTGCCCTCCCCCTGTTGTTAAAAAATGATCACTCCCTTAGTCCGCTCTCATCTAGATAACATCAAGATGAGGAGTTGGCGGTTGGCGGGGGCGGGGGGAGGGGGGATGCAAACGGCCTTAGCTGACCCGGGCGTGGCCTTGCGTCCTAGATTCTCACAATTACTTATGCAAATAAGGGCCCCCCAGCGGTGTGACAGAAGGGTCTCAGATCTACATGCCGTGTATAGGGAGGAGAGCCTACATGGCATGGGAGCCGCCATTTTCTATCTGTCCCCTGACTCAGAGCAGTGCACTGTGGGTAAATCTGTTATCAGCCATTGTTCACACCTAGGAACAATGGCCACAGATAACACTGATAACACTGATGTGTGGCATCCCACTCCTATCTTAATCACCTTAATCATCTCCCCATTGTCTCAGGTGTGAAGTGAGGGACTTAGCCTGATTGAATACACTCTGACTGTCATGACATGTGGTCACCCACAGAGGTGTTAATGCTCTATTTCTCTGAGATTAAAGATATTCATATTGCTGTAAATTTATCTAATTAAAGGTCATTTAATGAGGAAAAGATTGATATAATTTATACAGGAGATAAATGAGAGATTTGGTACATGCCTCTAGAACCTGCATAGGCTCTCCCCCGTATACATGGACAGCAGTTTTGCCGAAAACATTTTATGCACACAGGCCAATGTGGCCTATCTTGCTAGATGCTATAAGGCTATTTGCCTTCTACACAGGCCACATCAGCCCTCTTTGCATATAAATAAATAAATACAAAATTGTAATACCTCTTTAATAACAGCTCACAAATCGATTTGAAAATGCTTAAATTCCCTGAAAAAATTATTATAAGTTGGATGCTTAATAATCAGGACTGTAATTAAGAACCTATCATTTGTAGTTGACTCAGGTTTACTCTGAGTCTTGTGCGACGGGTAGCAGGGGGTCTCTCAGCCTAAAATTTAAAACAGCTGTCATTCCTTCAAAATTGGAGCTTTTTCTCTCAATTTTGTGTCATTAGATGCGGTACAATGTTGTCCTTCCTATGTAATCGCGCTTTAATCCATTTTCAAACGCTTCCCCCTGAAAAGCATGATTTTAATTTTGTGTCTAAAATGGTGGTAATTTGCTTCAGCATAGAGCCCTATGGGAGCCTGTAGATAACCCTTGACATTTAACAGTTACATATTGAACGGGCTCAGTGCTAAGTCAATGGGACAGATCTCGGCAGCCGACCAAACCGGGGTGAGACACTTTTTTTCAGCAAGCTTTGACTGGATCCAATGGTAATTTAACACAGGGAAGTACTACACTACTTCCCAAAGGAGATGCCATCCTATATCATATACTAGGCCCAACATACGCTGCAGTATGTTAGATACCGGTATGGTAATTTAATTGTAATTTAATATATATGTTGCTGTCCAGTGTTGTTCAATACATGACAAATATTTTGAGAACAAAAACAGACAACCCTGTAGTAGGATATAGCTCAGACCCTACTAAGCACTATTCGCTGTTACTTACAATATGGACATGGGAGCTTTTTATTCAGTGTGTGTCTGACATAGACGTGAGAGGACAAAAGACATAGATAGCCAAGATCGGGGAACATGAAAATTTGAATTTGGGCCTAAGTACCCCCCCAAAAGAAAGTCAATGTCCACATTTTTTTTGAGTATACCCTTCTTTTGCGCGGCTTGCCTCACTCGGTGTGGCTTTCTTAGGGCACCTGCGTCATGCGACCTATAGGTTGTGTGGTGCAGGCCTATAGGTAGTTGTGAGTTCCTGACTTGTGACGCACAATTTGGGTATGCTATCCGAAACAGTCCAGCCAGGATATAATAGGGGGAGCAATGGATGGATATGGATAGTGGACTAGGGTAAACCAAAGGTGCTGAATTCATTTCTGTTATGTGTAGGATGATATCTAGGTCGGAAAAAGGTCAAAATCAAGGTCAAAGGTCACATCTTTAAGAATCCCATTAATACAAGAGTGCACCCTTTCTCTTTCTTACTATGATAAATGATACATTTCCCTTCACACCTCTACCTGACCCTGAGTCTAGTTAACGGGGGAAGGGGAAGGGACTCGGGGTTGGGACTCGGGGGTGAGACTCGGGGGTGGGACTCGGGGTTGGGACTCGGGGGTGGAACTCGGTGGTGGGACTAGGGGTTGGGACACGGGGTTGGGACTCGGGGTTGGGACTCGGGGTTGGGACTCGGGGGAGGGACTCGGGGTTGGGACTCGGGGGTGAGACTTGGGGGTGGGACTCGGGGGTGAGACTCGGGGGTTGGGACATGGGGTTGGGACATTAGCTTGGGATTTGGGGATGAACAATATTATTATATGTATACTCCTATATGATGATACTACATTTCCCCCCGAACCTGAGTCATTTGTGATGCAGTCACACGTTCGATTTTTCCCCAAACTCGACTACAAAAAAGAATGGGGTGAAATGTATCAGGGTTGTAATTGGTCAGTATATCTGTTGTCTATTTGTGGGGAAAAAAATTGCAAGAAAAGAAAAAGGTTTCCAACTAAATCTAACATATTTGAGGAAGACCTGGCTCACTCACTGGACAATATTTTGTGGTATCCGGGATGCTGATGAAAAACGCTGTATCAACCGTGTATTTTCACGATGTCGGCATTATTCTGGGGGCGGGAGTAGAGAGGGTGTAACCTAGATCATGTTTATGGGTCCACATAACTAGAAAATGACATGACAAGAGTGGTATCAATGACAAACAACTAGCACACTAGCACTAGTAACAGGCAAACTGACGAGGGGAATGGAAACATGTGTAGTTGTGGGATTGGGAGTACATTAGGGTGATGGGGTAGGGGTTGTCGCAGTCTTAGACACCCACCCCCAAAGTTATACTATGGGCTGGGAGCAGACCTACTCTTGACTTATGCGCCAGTTTAGTGGCGCAAAAGTGTGTATTACGGAATAAACATAACAGTCAACTACAGACAGAATGTTATCTAGATCAGAGCGATAATTAATTAAGCTGGGGCTACTGTGTGATTAACACCTTTACTTGAAAGAGATAAATGAAATATGTGTATTGGGGTATGATGGGAGCCTGCTCCCAGACTATCCTAATAGGATAGACACTGGCCGAGGCTGGGGTTGGCACTGTATGGGAAAGTGGGGGTGGCAGATGATTACTTAGGGACACAGACCACATGCCCAGGGTGGCAAACAATAGGGAGCCCTAGTATGGGGTTACCACCCAGCCCATTCCACACTGGAGGACAAGGCACAACATGGCTAATGGACAAGATGGTACACATGAAACCGGGGGGGGGGGGGCACTCTACCATGTATTGTTAAAGATGGTTGATAGAGCCACATCCTGTTTGACCTAGACGCCCAGGGGGCTACTCTACCATGTATTGGCCATATAACCACTACAGCACAATTCTGAAAAGTGGTGGGGGTGAATTTCTATTAGATCCTGAAAGGGGGGAGAGGGGGGTCAGTCAGATGTCGTCAAGGCCGTGATAAGTAGGGCAGTTAAAATCATATCATTAAAATAAGTTTACTTGCTGAAAGGATGAATGGATTTGTACAAAATTCACAGAGAGACCTAATCTTGTAATAGATCATCAAATCTCTCAGCCTCTGAAAATGGGGCAGTCAAATCTCTCAACCTCTGAAAAATAGGGCGGTCAAATCTCCCAACCTGCAAAAAGTAGGGCGGTCAAATTGCCCAATCTCCGATAAGCGGGGCGGTAGGGCGGCAGTTGTTATCTACCCTCAAAGACTGTGACCCCCCCCCCCCACCGGCAGTGAAAGAAAGAAGGGAAATAAAACAATGGGGATATATGGGAAAGGGGCCAGAGGTGTAAGAAGCAGGGCACGCCACAGGCAAACAAGGCTACTATGGTATGCATACATATTATATACAAGATACAGAAAGAAATAGTCAGTATTTATCGAGTCTAGGACGGGTGGCCAAATGATATTCTGCCCCTCCCAAGTGGAGCCTATTGGGGCGTGGCACTCTGGTATGTGTCTCATATATAGTCCAACATTTGGCATTTCTACATATGGGCATCATCATATGGTGTGATATAGTGCTGATTATAATTATACATATGAATGAACTTTGGAAGATACTAAAGAAAGTACAGGCAATATAATCAGAGATTCCAATATGCCCACGTTTGCAAAAAGTCTTACCTTTTGGCTAGCATTCTTGTAAAACATGATGATTACCTACAGAAAGAAAATTGGCAACATTTTTGAAGATTTCCTACATTTGCCCACCGGTGAGTGGCATTTCTGTAAAACATAAGTTGTATAAGCCGAGGGAGGGGTGTCTATTAGTTTAGTTATAACAAAAATGTGCATACACATGTTAGCTTTTTTATACCATAATCTATTTACTGAACTCTGGCTACTAGTAACATAGGCGGCGGAGCAGTCAAAAAGTGTGGGGGTTGAGCTGACCAACTCCCCAAGTCACAGAGGGAGGGGATGGTCAGGGAGTGACGAAAGGGGGGGGGGGATGGAGGTTGAATTGGAGGGGACGGCTAAAAACAATATATTGAAGTATTGAAGTATTGAAAGGTTTATTGAAAGTTCACCTCAGTGAGGTGTTTTTCCACGTACAAGTGCAAAGATGATCACATAGGCTGATAATATAATTAGAAAATGACGAATAATTACTGTCAAATAGCCAGTCCATGAAACATCCCAGAATCAATACTACGAAGAGATGGGGTGAAAATACAATTAAGTATTCAGTAGAAATGAGTGTATGAGGGGGATGACAAAAGAGAGTGATGTGTAGGTGATTACTCCTGTTATTTAAGACAGCGATAATCGTCAGGTTCAGGGTGGTTTATCGTTCCATTTTTCTCTGATCTTTTAAAATATAAAATAATATGCACTTTAAAACAAACCTCTATATTAAATTGTTGAGACATATAAAGTGTATTTATCATTGCACTAATACATGGTTCTGCACACCTAAACACTTACAAAAAAGCTCCATTTACCAAACCTGAATATTTCCAGTGTTGCCAAAATCCCGCCGGCACGCCGGCTTATGCCAGCGTACAACGTTAATGGCCGGCGTAGGCCTTCTAGACACCGGCCATTATGGCCGGCCATGATCTTAGCTTTCTAATAGTGAATTTTTTTTCTCAAATATTCCTATTAGAAGTGAAGTTAGAGCCACTCTTATAATAAAGCAATTTGCAATCACTTTTATTACTTCTTATATGAAAAAAAACCATCAAAATATATCTTTATTAGTTTGCGAGCCATTTAGGATATTTCATATAAAATGTCAATGTACATGTGGCCTGCGTGAGTGGAAAATGGCCTGCTTAACATCCCGCGACGCAGGCCACTTTGGCCTTCGTCCGGAAAAAGTTTTCGGTAACACTGATATTTCACAAAAATAAAGTAAAACCCCTTCCCAAAAAGTGTGGGGGTTGAGCCATATTCCATCCCCCACACTGGAAATAGTGTGGGGGTTGCAACCCCCACATCCCCCACGGTTCCGCCGCCTATGTTAGTACCAAGAACGACTGCTCCACCAGAACAATTCTCTAATAGCTGAAGCCCACATGACAGTGGTATAATGCCGGGTACATGTATAATACAAGTCTTATTAGAGAAGAGTGTCTATTCATTTAGTTCTAAGTACTAACAAGAATTAGTATATATTTTTATTTTCATGTAATATCTATTCACTCAGCTCTAACTACAAAAAAAGACGACCATCTCGATGCTCTAATAGCTCTACCACACAGTGGTATAATCCCCGGTCCATGTGTGCTGGTTCTTGACTGGAGACACATGACATGACAGTGGACACATGGTAGTACTTCAAAGGGGCTGGGGATGGACAGGGTGGGTGTTATGGACTTGAGTCGTGCTCTTATTGTGCTAAAGGCAGAGTTTAGGTTAGACAATCAGGTTCTTCATTTGTGGGTTAGGTCATGAGAGGGTGGGGTGGAGGGGGGGGGGGGGGGCTCCAAGTGCACTGGTGGGCTCATGGTCCTATTGTGTTAGACTATTTGGACATGTGTTAATTCAAAGTGAGGAGCTTTCTAGATGTATGTGACCAGTGTGGGGGTGGTACATTGAATAAGGGCAAGAAGAAAAAGTTGTGCTCAAGTAATATATGGTCCAACGAAATTTGTTACCGGTAGGCGTTTTTAAGTATAGTATTTTTTGAGTTTTGAGTTTATTTTACAGATTATTCACAGTTTTCGGCCCTTAAAAAATCCTCTCCAAAAGAACAAATAATTACTGTAAAATATGGCCCAAAGAAAGCAGTTGTGTAAAACGTGCAAAAAATATTTAAAATAATAATATAATAACAAAAATAAAGCGTGCATGCGCTCTTGGATAAACGACCACTTCTTCAGGTAGAACCAGATACCAGTCCTCGTCCTACATATTAAAGGCCTAAAAAAATAAGTTGTTTTCAGGTAACATGGCCAAAAATTTTACAATTTTTTTTTTGTCAAATTAGGTAAATTTTAGTAGTAAATACGCCAAAAATGTCATAAATTTCCTCAAAAATTAAAAAAATGTCCCAAAAACGTATGGTCGGTCGGGATACCGGAACATAACTTCTTTTCTTTTAGGCCTAAGATGACCACTCATAACCAAGGGGCCGGCTATCAGTGTGACAGTCGTGGACCACTCTGCATTCTGACCATGCCTGTTGTCTGTATGTGTCCCATGTGTCTGCCAAATGGGCCAAGGTCATTAGTTACCCCTCCCACGACAGCCTCTACAGCTAGCACCCTCACCACCGCCTTCTTAGCTCGGATTAACCCTTTAAGGACGGATGTCGCTAAAAGATGACATTTGTCGTCATGATGCACCAATGCAGCCCCGGCGAGTAACTCGCCAGTACTGCATTTGGGGGTGTTTCAACCCTGTAGGGTCGGCATGATGCTTGAATGCAGCCGGGGTGAGTTACTTGCCAGGGCTGCATTCATGCATCATGATGACCAAGCGCCTGATGCATTAATGCATTATGCTGTCTTAAAAGGGTTAACCCTTTATGGGCCGCATAGCGCTTTAATACATTATACCCTTTATTGTCATGATGCATGAATGCAGCCCTGGCGAGTAACTGCAGGGCTGCATTCATGCATCATGTCGACACTTTGGGAGTGTATGTACCCCATACGGTCAGCATGATGCATTAATGCCAGTCTACTCGCCAGGACTGCATGAATGCATCATGCCGATTAGAGGCCTAGCCAGGTGGTGTATTAAAGTGTTAACATAAGACATGATCTGGGTCAGCTCCTCACCCATACAGACCGGCCTAGTACATCTAGTACTGACAATAGGAGGCGGACACATGTATGGTCTCATTTTACATTTGTGCCTCTACATGGGTACCCACATAATTGACCATGTCGCCGTGTCGATTTTTAGCAAGAAGGCCGTGTCGCCGTGTCGATTTTTAAGTATGTAGAATATACTAGGGGTCTATAAGAAGGTCTGTGTCCGTCGATTTTTAGAAGAGCCGTGTCGCCCGTGTCGATTTTTAAAACGGCCGTGTCGCCGTGTCGTCCGTGTCAATTTTTACCCATGTAGAGGCACACATTTGTATAGTGTTCTCAGGTCGAGTTGCTATTTTAATAGTGGCCATCATTTTAAATTCATAACTACCGGTACATGTACTGGGTAGATATCCGAATGGATGGAACTCTATTATGGGAAATGTTTTATTACCAAACTACAAAAGAGTCAAATGAGTGAAATCTAAGAAAAGGTTAAATCCTTTTCACAAATCTTTGTGACAGTAGTCTAGACTGGCATGTTTTCTTGGTGGTACTGGTATCAAGAAATCTGAGCATGTTATTTACACAATTTAGTATATAGAAGCTACCCTACCGGTATGTAAATTACCCAGAAAGAGCCACAAGAAATTGAAGAATTCAGCATGATTGGCATCTATTTATGCAGTACTAAAGAAAGTACATTATAGGTTACTGCATGTAATCTGCCATAGATGTGTGAGATTCCGGTGGTTCCCTAACATGATATCTCCACACCCGGCCCCAGTTATGTGTGTCCTTGGCAGCGGCATGCGGCATACAATAACCCCCGTCATATGGCACCCCCCCCCCCCAGTCCCATCCACACTCCTCTCACAACCAGGCAACGGTCCTGACACCAGTTTTGCCGATTTTTAAGATTTATTGACACAGGTCTTATCGACAGATGAAATCTGTCATTTTATACAAGTGTAAATATTATTTAGTATTATAAGATTTTAATCGTTACGTGCAGCTTCCTACACTCAAGGAATATTTGTAAACTTCTCTCACTACTGGTATTGGAGAACCAGCCATTGCGATTTACCGCAAAACCTCGCGTATAGGCCTAACTCCCGTATAAGCCGCACCCTGACTTTGGGCTGATCCTATAAGCCGCACCAGGGCTCTGATTAGGGTGACTTTAGTATTGTACTTTAGTAGCAAAAACTCGCGTATAGGCCACACCCTGACCTTTGGTCGATCCTATAAGCCACACTGCCGATCTCACTCGTGTACTACTAACTAGCCACGGCTTACACCTGAGGTTTTAATGTACCATTTGCAAAAGCCGCTTCGATACTGTGACAGTCGCGCAACTGTTTGGTTTCTGACGCTGATCTCACACGATGAAGTCGCAATCAGGGAACGTTCACAAATGATGTCACCAGCTCACGACAAGCGAGTCTTTGAGTCATTCCAGATCTGAGTCCCCCCCCGCCCCCCCTCCCAGGGTTTTGTGACGAAACATGACCCGGGCCTTTTATGTATTTGTATAGGCCAAATAGCTTAAAATAGTAACGACGTAAGGTCCCGAAAAAAACGTCTAAAAATAGGTGATGTCATTTGTGAATCTTTCCTTTATTAGTTTGCACCGTAAATTTTTGGCATATTACCCTCGGAAATCTGCGAGTGGAAACACAGCTATAATTACAAATCATAATGGGACAAACGAGCAAGATGCAGGCAAAATGGCTACAATTCCGTCTACACCTTACAAACCAGCAACAGATTCCTAGGCACGAATGGCAAACTACATGTCCCGCCATGGTAAAAATATCCTTGGCAGGGACTAGATATGGTTTAGCATTAGGCAACCCAGGGGGGGGGGGGGGCACTCTACCATGTATTGGATAAGCACTGCGGCACTGAAAAGCAGTGGCAGTGAATTTCCTTTAGATCCTGACAAGGGGAGCGGTCAGATGTCATCAAGGCCCTAATAAGTAGGATGGTTAAAATCATATCATTAAATTGAGCGAGTTTTCTTGCACAAAGTGATGAATAAAATTGTATTTATTCAAAATTCAGAGAGACCTAAACTTGTAATAGATCATCAAATCTCCCAACCTCTGAAAAGTGGGGCGGTTGAATCCCCCAACCTCTGAATGTAGGGCAGTCAAATCCCCCAACCTCTGAATGTAGGGCAGTCAAATCCCCCAACCTCTGAGAATTAGGGCGTTCAAATCCCCCAACCTCTGAGAAGAAGGGCGGTCAAATTCCCCAACCTCTGATAAGAGAGGGGCGGTAGGGCGGCAGTTGATATCTACCCTCAAAGACTCAGTAACCCCCCCCCCCCCCAGGGTTATAGGCCCGGTAACGGGAGCCTCCTATACGGCCTGACAGGCACATTAGTTCACCTCTTTAACACCAGGAGCGTGGTGACCCCAGGGGCCACATGTCAGCCCTCCGTCACTACCTCCTATATATGGAGTTGGCAGTCCCTGATATGGTGGATACATGGATGGTGCATGGTTCACATGCCGTGGTAGGAACTTGTATTGATATATCATATGCAAGGAATTTGGGTTCACTTCTAAAGTTATCTAGTGCCATTAAGGTAGAGGTAGAAATCCCACAGCTTTCAGGGAGTGCTCATTTTTTAACAACAGCAGGGTGGGGGGGGGGGGGGGGGGGGTAACAAATGTGGACCCCTCTTGGTGGGGTAAAAAAAAAGGTCCACCTGTTTTGAGCGAAAAAAAAGGTGCTTTACTATGCTACAATGGGGCGCAAACTCGTGTGATTTTTGACCTGCCAGGGGTGGGGGTGTAAATATTTCGACCCCTCTAGAGGGTGTAAAACTTACTTCGGGTACACGCCTAACTCGGGTAAAAGCGGCACCTAGACTTTGCCTTTGGTTGTCATGATGCATGATGCAGCCTTAGCGAGTAACTCGCCAGTGCTGCGTTTCAAGCCAAAGGGTCAGCATGATGCACCAATGCAGCACGGGCGAGTTACTTGCTGGGGCTGCATTGGTGCATCATAACGACAAATGTCATATTTTTACGACATCAGATCTTAAAGGGTTAAAGCATTGCCGTCCTTGGAGGGTCAAAGACCACTTGTTGAGAGACAGACTGTAGGTGTTGTAGTCACGTGACGGGTGGGTTTAGCCCCGGGTTGTGGGCGTGGCAGGCCTGGTATGGACTCCCAGAGTCAGCAGTGTGTGTGAGTTCAGTAACACCCATCGTCACTCCCACCAGTGAGTAACTCGCCTGCCAGCACAATATTCCCACACTTATGTCACTCTCATCAGCGAGTAACTCGCCAACTAGCACACTAGTCACAACACCAGGGTGATTGATATGGAGAATGATATAGAATCTTTGATGGTGCTTAAATTGTTTAAAAACTATGTTAATGCTAGACTTTTTTTGAGAGAGAGAGGGGGAAAAAATTGGAGTTTATAAAAGTTCTAGCCACATTTTCTCGTCCATTTTGAATGTGTAACTATTCTTCTGGTAACATAGCTCATTCCAAGGCTACATACTTTTGATTGCTGTGTCATAAATTATATGATGTAACTAATAATGCCCTGTTCTGTTTCCAGAGTTGCCCTGCCTGTTTCGATTACCACCAGTGACGAGCAATTTCAGACGCGAGATACACAACTGAAAACAAACGCTAAAAATTCAAAATGGAGGGCGAATTGAACGTATCGGCTGATGCTCCGGCAGTGAACGTAGATGTCAACACGACAAGCGACACGACCCCGGTCGCAGAGGTCATCGCGTGGGAGGAGATGGAGAAGAACCAGCAGGTATTACCGACGGTGGAGGTCACCTCGGAGGATGCGACTCCAGCATCCCCCGACACCACCGTCACTGAGGACGCTGCACCGCCTGCACCCGCTACCCCCACCACCCCCGAGCCCCCCACCACCACCGCCCCCGAAGTTGCTGTTACTGCACCAGTACCCGCTAAGGTAAACCGCAACGCAAGTGAGGCCAGACAGGGAAAGAAATGGGTCTATTGATTATTGCAATAAACTGATTTAACGTAATATTAAGCGCCAAGTTATAACATTATAAACAAAATTCCTCTACTAGTCTAGTCTGTTCCATGAGCTGATAGTTGATAATAAAAGTATGGTACATTTAGAAAAGATTTTGGGAGTATTTACTAACCATAATATTTTAATTGCATTTTAGTCATTGTTAGGGGAGGGCAGTTATTGCGTTTAATGCAGTACTTTAGCGCAGGTTCTTTTCCGAGAAAACTACGGCCCCGGATCTAGAATCGCGGGCTTTTGGCTCCAGAGCCAGCGCTAGTGTCTACATATGCTAGGGTGGTTAAATAGACCGAATCTCTTTTGATCCAAGTTAAATGAATCAGACACGAAGAAGACTCAGCCAAATGAATCAAAACCAAATCTGAAATATTGGTAAGAAAAAACTATTAGATCTAAAAGAAATTGCACCTATAAAAGAAATAGGCCTCTACATCAAGAAAGGGTGACTTTCTCATGATAAAGTTGTGTTAAGGTTGGTTTTAGTAGAACTCTCATAACATTGTCTGTAATGGCTACATTTTCAAACATGTCATATCAGGAGATTCACAAGAGACTTATCTTTCAAATAGCTTATATTAGAACGCAGGATTTTGACATTATATTTACGTATTTGTCAGTCACACTTCAGAAATATTAGAAAACTTCATCAACAACTTTTCTGAAACGTCACCATTTATTGCTGCATTGGTTTACAGTAATATGGCAGGAACATTTTTTCCGAGTGCATATTAGCTGAAGGCATCAAAACATCACCATTCTGCATTCCGAAGCCGTATGCCATGTAAAGTTGTTATAAGGCCAGACCAAAAAACAAAGTTGGTCAATGGATTTCACTTTTCAATAAATGTTTTTTAAAGGAACATTTTTGTCAATGGATTTTGTAGATTAAAAGTAAGAGTTTTTTTTTAAACCCAGCCTCTGGCAAAAGTTCCCAGAAAACCCAAATTGACAAAATTAATTGGGTTCATCTGAGAATTCTCCATTTCCGAAAATAAGGTGCGCAAAATCCATTGACCAACTTTTTTTTTGGTCTGGCCTAATGCTAAGGAGTACACATTTGTACTAAACAAATCCATTGTCAATTCCACAAGTGGCACACCGATGTGATATACAATATTGTGATGTTTGTGTTGTACTGTACCTGCCTACACCCCGTGACACCGCTGCGCTGTGTTTTTACATTTTTCGCTGTGTTTTGACACCTTTGCTATGACAATTATGGCTGTGTTTCACAAACTTGGGCCAATGTTTTCGTCTCTGATCGGGTGCCATCTCTGACTGGCCTGAATGAAAACAGTTGATTTAGGGCAGATGTAGATAGAATTTGGCTGAAAAAAGTTAATGGATATTATAACTCTTTAAAGTAGTAATTAGTTGCCCATTTTTATCATCATCTGCCCTAAGTAAACCGTTTTTATTCAGGCCAGTCAGAGATGGCACCCGGTCAGAGACGGCACCCGACCAGAGACATTGACATTGGCCGAAGTTTGTGAGACACAGCCTTAGGGAGTGGTCATTTTTTAATAACAGGGGGGGGGTCGGTGGATTTTCGCGCGAGCGGGTCAGAATTTTTTTGGTCCCCCCCGCTAGAGGGGTCGAAATTTTTTCAGTCCCCCCCTCCAGGCAGGTTGAAATTGAGCGCGTTCGACCCCTTTGAGCTATAGTAACGCGCAGGCTTTTCCGCTAAAAAAGGGTGTAATTTTTTTGGTCCCCCCCTCAGAAGGGGTCCAAATTTTTTTGGTCCCCCCCCTTCAAGGGGTCCAAATTTTTTTGGTCCCCCCCCCAAATCCACCAACCCCCCCTGTTGTTAAAAAATGACCACTCCCTTATGTGTTTTTGACACCTTTGCGCTGCGTTTTTCATCATTGCGCTGTGTTCTTTATCACTTTTGCTCTGTGTTTTCAATATCTGCTCACTGCACCTGACATTGTTGACATTGCTAGTTTGGGGTTTACTCACCAGGTGGCAATAGCGTCAACATCATGTATGTCATGCTATGGAATACCGCATTTCATATGCCCCTGTAGCACTATCCGAAGCTTCAAGGCGGTATTTAATAAATATATAGATTTTTTTTCTGCCAGTTTTAATGAGGTCCGTGAGGCCAGTCCAGTATTTTCTTCCATACTTTGCTCATCAAAATAATTCAAGCTTTTCCAATTTTGTATAGGGTAAATCAGACATACCCATTTTCCTACGTTTCTTTTATGGAATATAAATACAATACTTTAAACTGTAATTTGGTATAGAATACCCCTATTTTCTGCGGGAAATTTCCAATGTCAGAAATACAAAAAAAAAAAAAGTAATAAGCTGCAAACCATGTTGCCTACTCAAACAGCTACCCCATTCTGAAACCATCCACTCAGGAATTAAAAAAAAAATAAAAATAAAAATAAATAAATAAAAATTGCATTAACCCTTTGATGCTATAGTTGATACATACATTACAGCCTGAGACTCCTAAGACAGCGGAGACCAAGCCGGCAGAGACCAAACCAGCGGAGACTAAACCGGCGGAGACCAAACCGGCGGAGACTAAACCGGCGGAGACTAAGACGATTACTTCGGGTGCGTACACACTAAAGGAACTGTCACCGCTCGGTGCGGAGGTGGTGGGTGTCAAACTGTCTGACGCTGTGTCTGATGCCGTCATCAAGCAGCTCAAGGAGGATGTCCACAAGTACAAAGTACTCATCTTCAAGGTTAGTAGTTCGTCTTTCAGTGTTGCCGAAACGACATCAGCACATCGGCTTTTGCCGATGTAGAATCTTGATGGCCGATGTGAGGCTCTTGTACACCGGCCACAATGGCCGGCCATGATCTTAGCTTTCCAAAAGTGAAAGAATTTTTCAGATAGTCCTATTAGAAGCAAAGTTGTTGTCATGTAACGATAATCAATAAATTTGCACATATTTTAATTTCGGATTGTCTCTGTACATCAAGAAAATCTTGTTTTGAATGGCCTTATTGCACCAATGTATACACAGTAGTTTCATGTGGCCTGTGTGGAAGACAAACGGCCTGTGTATGATCTCGCTACACAGGCCACATTGGCCACATTGGCCTGTGTGCTGAAAAGGTTTTCGGCAACACTGGTCTTTTGAGTTTTAGTTGGTAGCTTAACTACCGTATTCGACCTAATAAGCGCCCTCCCCCTAATAAGCGCCCCCCCCCCCCCCCCCTTTTTCAGATTTTTTCAAGATGTTTGTCCGATTTTGTTACTGTTTTTCACACCTTGTGTGACATGAAACACTTCACACCTGTCCAGGTGTTAAGGCCAAGCCAGGTGTGAAGGCATAGGGATGAGTAGAAGCACTGAAGAGCCTACTGAGGTGGTCAACTAGTCTGTATAATACGGCAATGGGGGGCGCTTATTAGAATGGATATTTGGGGCTGATTTTTCAACTCAAAATAATTTTTTAAGCGCCCAGGGCGCTTATTACGTCGAATACGGTATAGCTAGTATGCCCCCCCCCCTGTGTTAGTGGGGACCTTCATGATGGGGGCATGAAGGAGTAGGATAACTTCATCGGGAGCCTTATGTAACACCAATGGGCATACCGGATTCGTAAAAAGCGACAAAACTTGAGGTAAAAAAGCTGTATTGGAGCCGCTGCACACATGCCGCACAAATGCACACATGCCGCTGCACACTTGCTGGTGGTCTACCTTCAGTGAACTATGTCTGAGATATCAAAGGCCATGGTTTGTCTAGCCCTGCCTACTATGGTACTAGCCTAGGTATGTAGGACCAGGCAAATAAAAGGACACTGTCTTAAGAGTAGGGGGGACATGCCCCGGTAGCGGTTTTTATTTCATAGAATCAATCATCATTGGATGCGGTAATTGCTGTATTAGGCAAGCAGCAAATAAACATCTGTCCTACTGCAACTATTACTATTACTATTTGTGGATGGCTACCTTGCTAACTTGAGATATGTCCTGCAAGGTACTTGATATACATCTGAACATTAAACAAATCAATCAATCAAAATAACTAACATGACTTGCACTTTCCCTCACAGGACCAGGGAGAGCTGAGCGGAGACCGCCAGCTGAATATAGTGACCCTAAAATAAAAATACGATTTAAGGACGACCTTGGGAATAAGAGAGTACAAATAATACGATTTTCAAGCAAAAATCGACTAAAAAAATAAGATTTGAGTTTGGCAGCTCTGCTAACATGACTTGCACTTTTCCAGGACCAGGGTGAGCTGAGTGGAGACCGACAGCTGCAGGTCACTGAGTGGTTTGGGGAGGTGGAGACGGCCGGGTTCGAGCTCCACGACAGGTCACCTGACCGCCGCATCCTGCGAGTGTCTAACGACGAGACCGAGGGCTACGTGGGTTTCGGGACAGCCGGCTTCCACGTGGACGGATCCTTCATGGAGAAACCCAACGCACACTCCATCTACCATATGGTACAGGCACCCTCCGAGGGGGAGACATGTAAGTGGTCACTTTTTTTTTCAAATATACTGTACATAATTACTGAATAATCCTGCTTCTGTTAACTAACAGAAAAGGTTTTACACTCATTAGAAACAATAGGAAAAGAAAGATACAAACATGATATATCAGTTCAAGTTGTGCACCAAAATATATAAACTTTAAAAAAGCGCCCTATTTGTCAGTTCAGGAATCCTCACCTTTGGTTTTGCTCTCCTTGAAAGGATTCTATAATTGTAATTGACTCAGGGTTCATACCCTGAGGCATATATACGTCACCCAGCGTTTTTTTAAGACGTTTTTGTGACATCATCACATGGGAGAATCTTAATATTTCAGTCTCTATGTCATATACATTTAAGGTGACAAAAGACATGGACAGATAAGATTGGGGGACAAATGTTTCCTTCAAAAATGTCTTTGATATCTCTTTTTTTTCTGCATGCAATTCAACTGCAATCTTTGACAATTTTTTCTCTCTTTTCATCAAATGCTTAATTACTGTTAAATGAGTTCCCTCTAAATGAACTCTGCATATAGGCTTCAAGTTCAAGGTTAAAAATAAAATTAGAGCCGATAGAAATGCTCATCTGACCAGACTGGTGTCATATTTCTATCTTTTTTCATTTAAATCAACGATCTCACTTATTAATATGCCATCTAACCAAGCTAAAGTACCCTCCTCATCATTTAAATGAACCAGGAGAGGTGGAAGCGAGGCTAGTGCATGCCACACGTTAAAGAGTGGCGCCACTGGTACTTCTTGTACTGCGCGAGATGTCAACGTGTGCAGACAAAATTGTACCACCCATATCTCCGGCGTTTATCGTCCGATCGACTCGCTTTTTGACAAAAGGCGGTACATGCCCGCAGCCTGCAACTGTCGCCCACACCCACCTGCTCTCCCACACCCACCTGCTCTCCCACACCCACCTGCTGGCCTGAAATGGAATAACATACATGTATGACACATGACTTGAGGGTACTTTTTAACAAGGAATTCATTTCTGATGCCAGAATTGACCAAGGAAAGATTATAAGGGAGTACTATATCTAAGTACATGATTCGCTCCAGCTCCAGCTTACCCTGAGTCATCTGTGAGGCCACTCACATGCCCAATCTTTGTATTTAAGAATATGCAATGTACTACATGTAGTACCTTAATATCTCGCGTATAAGCCTCACCCAGACTCTGGGCCGATCCTAAAAGAAGTACTGGCGATCTGACTCAAGTACTAGCCGCGGCCTATACGCGAGGTTTTACGGTAGTTGTTAATAGTAAAATATAAACATTGGATATAGACAAATATGTTCACTAGTAACGTGTATGTTTGTATTGTGCAGACTTTGTGTCGTGGAGTGACGTCATGAACGGCATGTTCCGCAGCAAGCGCCACCTGTGGCGCCGGTTGTCGATGCTCAAGACGTTCAAGCGTATCCGTGGTTTCCAGGAGGAGCCCGGACAGGTCATCCATCCCGTCGTCTACAAGCATCCCGTCACCGGAGAACCTGTATGTTAACTCATTAACCCTTTAAGGACGACATGATACCTTAATGCACTATGCCCCTGGTCGTCATGATACATAACTCGCCAGGGCTGCATTCATGCATCATGCTGACCCTGTGGGGTTCAGACAATCCTGAAGGGTCGGCATGATGCACCAATGCAGCACCGGCGAGTTACTCTCCAGGGCTGCATTGGTGCATAATGCAACAAACGTAATCTTTTAGCGACATCTGTCACCACTTTATTATCATGACACGCCTGGGCTGCATTCAAGTATCATGCCAACCCTGAAGGGTTGACATGATCCATTCCCGAAGGCGGCCCGAGGGGTCGTCATAATTACAGAGTTTAAGCTGATTAAAAGACCTCAGAAAAAACACTTCTCAAACGGAAATTCTATAGGTCTAACTCCATAAGACTTAAGGAGTGTGTAGATCTAGAGGTGGACACACAGTTAATTTGAGATATTTTATTCACTTTTCTCTTTTGCCACATCTGATTTTCATCCTTGGTATTTATTTTCTGCTATGAATATGTCTTTGTATTAAAGTTGGGTCAGTTGATGACGTATTTCTTCCCTTCCCCCAGACCATGTGCCTGAGTCTGGGTAAGCTGAGTCGCTTCATCATGGACCACAAGACACCGAGCGAGCGCAGGATGGACAAGGACGAGACGGGAACCTTCGAGAACGACATCAACATCGAGATCCGGAGGGGAGACGACAGTCTGCTTTACAAGCACAAGGTACGTTTAATATAGAGGGAAAATCAAAATGAAAGTTAACCTTGATAAAAGGCTGCAAAGCCCGAAACATGTCGGTTGTTTAAATTTCAAAATTCTATCCTCAATTCATTTATTTATCGTTGGTAGCATTTAAATATATAAGGGGAGTTTGGAGAAATATCTTCTAAATCTGAGTCAAAATTAAATCAACAAATATGAATCTTAAATAGATATGTAACAGTACAAGCCTTATAAACTTGTAGTAATAACGTGAGCAAATTAGGACCTCTATCACGGTTCATCACTAAAGTCTAGCTTAAGCTAAAAAGTCTGTGCTAAATGGTGCACTTAGCCTTTTGAAGGCATTCGCAACCCAGAGAGGGTTTCTAAGGAATACTGAGCAACCCTTTTCAGTACAGAGTATACGGCACTAGCGCATTAGGCTATGGGGGTGGCCATCTTGATTTAGAGCAATGCATTGTGGTTAGGCCCCGACTCCTGATAAGGAGATGCGGTGTAGCCCCCGACTACCTGAAGTACCAGGATATGCTAGTCCCCTATATGTACATGTGTTTTGTGTTTACAAAATATTGCAGTATTTTAGCATGGACTTTGTCTTAAAATGAGCCACAAGAACTTGCAGGTGCAAGCTATACCGAAATCAGAATGTGCTTCATATTTCCTCGCTATAGGGCACCAAAGTCTCGCGATAAAGCCGAGGAATGGCCCAAATATGAACCGTTCTTATTTTTGTCCAGCTCTAACTAAAAATACTTACATGTAGATTAGCCTAGATAAGTCCCAGATATGAAATTTTAAAGCTCAACTCTCCTTATTAGTGGACATAAATGGAGAACAAAATCTCAGCTTGCGGTTCGATAACAGGGGGGTACCATAATTTTTTTTCTGGTGTATTCTCGTGACCTACTTTTGTGCCCTATATTAACGCGTCGCACCTTTCCCTTGCAGTGGCAGAGTGGTGACGTCATCATTACCGACAACCTTGCGGTGGGTCACCTGGCGTCCAATGGGACGCAGCGGTCACGTGAGGAGATTGGTCTGCGGGTGCTGCACCGCACCATCACCAAGGGAACCTTCGCACCCAGCGAGGGTCACATGGCAGCCAAGAACCAGAAGTGTATCCTCATGTAGTCACGGTCACTGAGTCACGCAGACCGCAGTGTACCGATGCTGCGTCCTCATGTTGTCAGCCGGGAGACCCCGCCACACGACCCCGCCACACCCGTTAGTGCGGAGCCAACATACGGAGCCACTTATAGATGCCTACAGCAACAAAGGGTTTCTGGGATTTTTTGATTTAAAATTTTTTTTTTTAAACTTTTAAATTTCTTTGAATTTTTTTTTTTTTTAGATTTTTTTTTAGATTTTTTTTTTGGGGGGTGAATTTTTGTTAAGATTAGTTTCGGTAGAATACTCGTTGTAACTGTCCACAATGATTTTATATCATGGACATGTCTGGAGTTTTTTTTACAAGGAAATTAATTTCTTTTGAGTTATTAAAGAATGGGAGTTTTCAAGTCGGTAAAGGTTAAAATATGTGGGGAAAAAATCACGATTTTGAAAACTTTAATAAAAAGTGTCCCTTTCTTGTGGCATGGCTGTATACGTCCACCTCTACCAAGCCGGTCACTGCTTCTATGCAAACTGCTGTGTTCGGTCCGGTCTACCTTCTACGCCATCAATTATATACAGAGATAATTTTCTTAGGTGTCAAGACTTGCATCTTGAAGGTAGGCAGTTCCTATTATCATATTAAGAGTTTGTGCCCAACAATCTTGCAGCAAACATGACTTTGTAATGTAGAGTTTGATACGTTTGATACATAGCGCATGCTCAGAGTGCAATACTAGACTTCTTCCAAGGCAACTGTAGTCATATATTTTCTAGTCTGGAGCGCTTCGTTAGGGATTGAATCTCACCACTTTTTTATTTAGTCGGAAACCGCTTTTCGCAAGGTTAGAAGAACTAGTGTTTTTAGTTGACATATTAAAGCAGAATGGATTTGTGTAGTCCGCCTTATTATGAGTGACACTGTGTGTGTAGCCAAAAATGTACATTTTAGATTTATACCTGCAAGGTAATGTTAAATACTAAAGACTGTTGTCAGCTAATACAAATATGCCTTGCAGGTTTTCGATACTTTGCAATGTTGCAAGTATATGTAACAGCATCTGGCGTTCATATGTCTAACTGAAATGATATATAAGGCAATGTGTGCTCCATGAATTGGAAAGTTTGAATTATTTTTTGTGGATTTCATTTTCTAATTTCGCTTAAGTCAGCGAGTCGTTCGCTGTGAGTTGGAATCCGCGATCTGCATAATCATGGCAAAGCAAAGAGAGAATAATTGTTATATTGACACTCTTTATTTTTCCACAATATGTCAATAGGTGTTTTCGCTTTGAATACAACTGGTGCTACAAACATTCTGTATTTTCCCACATATCGCCCAATTCAGCTGATTATTCGTTGATCATCCACGCAAACCTTTGTTCGGATAAACGTGTTACGAATGAGTCCATGTCCATGGATGTTTATCACCATAGAAAATCTATGAAAATCATGTCATGTGCAATAATGGGATAGAATGCAATGAAAAATGATTTTAACAAAAGTATTGATGATATGATGTCTGTAGTGTATAGGTTATCAAATTACACCACGATCGTTTTTCCATGTGTTCTGTGTTGCCTCTGTATGTACCAAAGGAATTTAAAATAACTCCAACTTAAAATACATATTAGAAATAAGTCGAACTGGTCTGGAAAATTGTGTCAACATTAATATAAACCGACCTGCATGGAGAGAAGGCTGGAGGTGGACTTGAGCCTTGGTGATGAGGCCTAGTGTTTAGGATACAACACTATTGAATACACATTATGTAAGACTCATTTTAAAATACTGCTGTGTTAAAACAAAGAATCATACTTCCTATCCTAGAACGGGCGTTAAACGAATAGCACTATAGTTATCAGGTCTTCCTTGGAGATGTCTCTCCTTATTGGCGACATCCAATCTACCAGACTCTTATATACACGTATATTGGAGTGTTTGGCCATATATTGTACGTAACATTTCACATGTGTCAAGTTGCGTAGAATCTGTTATGAAAGTGCAATTGTTGTATGCATTTAATTCTACAAATACTCAATATTATTTTTACACACAGATTGATTGAATCAGTGTTATGGGGTGCTATTGCTATGAAAGACAATGAAAACACTTGTTATATATTTTTGATTTGGGGATAAGAGGCAATATGTTGATGAAGTGATGTGAATACGGAGTATTCCATGAAAATTTACCTAATAATTTGATTTTTAACACCTAGTTAACGGAAACAGGGAGCGAGGTGTTTTATATATTTTTTATATAAAAACAGACACATGTTAAAAGTGTATGGTCTAATAATACGTTCATGCTTTCTTTGTCGGTTGTTTTTCACTGTTAGTAATGTCAAAATATTGACCCAGAAAAGTGTGACCACCATCAGATCTGCACCACAGCTCTTTTATTTTCTTCACAAAGTATGGTTCTATTTTTGATTTATTTGCTGGTTGTAGTTGCCAAAGCCTCTGACACCTAGGTCACAAATTATGTGCCATGAATTATTTGAATTATTCAGCCGCCCTTCTAAGCTGTTTCTGACTGTTTCATCATGAGAAACATTGACTATTTACCCATATTTATCTTTATATGCAATGTTTACACATCTATCTGTTGTATTTACGCACAGAATAATTCATCACTCTGTAGATATATACATTTTTTTGGTTATGCATATTTTTAAAACTTTCTTTGTCATTCTCACCATGTTCACCCAAGAAATTGTTACCTTCTCGGATTGTAGAAAATGTTATCCTAAAATATTGTGAACTAACCAACGACTTAAGTGAGGATGGTGTACCATACTAGTATAGGTTAACGCATAATATATTAATCAAGTGTATTATTATATGGAAGTGTTTATAACCTGTCGCGACATCGAACAGCTCAAGAATTATTGGACGTTGAAAAAGACTTGTCGGTATGGTCTTTGGATTAGTCTAAAGGAAGTGTAGCGCACAAGCTCTGAACCAACCATATCGTTCATTATTGTCATCTTAAGGAGTCACATAAAGTCCATTATCTTTCAAGGTTTCAAAGAGAGCCTACCATATTTGTTCATAGTGAAAAGGGTCCTGGATTTTAAGTAAACCGTTTAAGGGTCTGTCTAGTGCTTTAATGCATCATGCCCTTTTAATGTCATGATGCATGAATGCATCATGACTAGAAAGGAATAGCCCATTAAAGTACTATGTTGCCATAAAAGGGTTAATGTTTTACACATTATGTTACCAGTTGTGTACACGGATCACTTTTCCTGTTATGGCTAACTAAAACGGATAATGCACCATCTGTACATGCACCATTGTTAATACTCCGATGTTACTCGTGTATGAGAGTCATGACAGAACTATCTCCCCATTAAAGATCTGACATTGTGTACTTTACACATTTTACTTAATTCAGAGTCAATTCATAAATGTTTGCTTGTTTCGCAGAATGGCATTCGCTGCTAATCGCAGTCTTTTTCATTGCGTTTCTATAAGCGTTAACGATAGTGTTGACTCGTGCATTTAAACTCCTCACCCGATTCGGGACAAGTGCCTTTTTATCGCCTTCAGTGGCCGAACGTGCATCAACAGAAGCTCTTTGAATGTTACTGAATAAATTGTTTGCAGTGAAGAGAGTTGTGTTGTCTTATTTATTACTGGTATGGTTGCCCCCCCCCCCCCCCCAACATGGTATTTTTTCCCGACCTCCCCTCCCCCACCAATTAGCTGAAAGTAATTTTGACTCCCCCCCCCCCCCCCCCAAAAAAAAAAACCCCACTACGATCTGCTTTTGGCCACCCCCCTCCCCCAGCATTTAGTCGGGGCAGGTTTTGACTTGTTTTTTTCATAATGAATATGACCCCTGCCCCCTCCGGGCTGGCAATAATAAGGGAGTGTTCATTTATTAGTTACAGGGGGGGGGGGGGGGGCAACATTTTTCGACCCTTCCTGAGGGGGGGGGGGCGTAAAAGAGTTAGCCCCTTTTTTAGCTAAAAAGCCCACGCGTTACTATAGTTCAAAGGGGGGGGGGGGGGGGTGGGCGAAAAAATTTCGGCGCCTTTGGTAAGGGGTGCTACAAAACGTTCCACGCGCTCTCACCAGACCCCCCCCCCCTTCTGTGGATGAATAATGACCACTCCTATAAAATGAGTCACTGCCTGTGGCAGTCTGTGCCGCGTGTTCCCTTTGTGGCGCACTGTTTCTGTGTGGGCAAATAGAAAGGACGCTATTCCTCATCTTGACCAGTCTCGGAGAGACAACTTTAATCGGGTAAATTCGGGCAGGCAGGTGCGAAACTGCTTTTTTGGCAACTTTTACCGGCGTGCAAAATATCAACGCCGTCTGCCATTTTGTACAGGTCACATGACCTATTTTTACGGCAGTGATCGACTATTATCCATAGTTGAACTACCCTTAGTTTGAGCTTAGTTCGTGTGTATATAGGTCGATGTACCAAGTAGGTATGGATCATAGTAATTCTATTATATCCCATCATGTCATATACAGCTTTTCCGTGTACATAATATTACTCGGGAGATAATTCATACCCAGGAATTCATACCATAGTATTTACTTTGGTATTACCCGAACGCATCTTTTATATCGATTTTTGACGACAGACGGCGCCACCGTCACCGGAAGTGCCAGCTCTGTCAAAAATCTAGTTCGGATACCAACCGCTAGGTGCAATAGTAGCCAGACGACCGATAGGAGAGACATCTACTGTTAGTGACACGAACTATCAAAAATCACAAATTTAGAAGAGTCCTTGGATATTTATCTCCAAATGTAGAGCGTAACTGGAGTCGGGCCTCAGCTAAATATACCAGCGTTAATCAAAGCTAGACATAGCACACCCCTTCTACACGTCGACGCGGTTCATAGAGTTCTGACGGATCTAATATCGGCGGGGGGATCGGTGAATTGCCAGTTGTTGTGTTCGGCCTTCACGTCAAGAAACTCGGAGTCGGACGCAGACAACGGTGGAGAGAATAACTTCGCCTCTGTTCACTGCAAACTTCTAGCCCCACCTGTCAACTTCTTCTGAAACAACTGGGAAAAGAACTCGTGGTTGTATAAACCAAATCAAGAAACACTGAATCGGTCTCTGAACAATCGCTTCCTTGCGCTGATGAAAAGAATCGCTGCCCATGTCGGGGCGGCGTGGGCCCGGCGGCCGTTGCCTGCCTCGCCGGGGGGCCGGAGTGTGTTGGCCGGGGGGAGGGAGGGGCTGAGGTCCGGGACGCTGCCCTCTTCTGTCCGGACCCTTGGCCACACCCCCACCACACTGAAGGATGATAAGGCCCTAACGAGTAGCAGGTAATTTCACTTCTGTATTTACCGGTAGTTTAACTATGAATCCCGGCTATGAATTTAGGGAGTGTTCATTCATTTAGTTACATTGGAGGGGGGGGGGGAGGGTGTAAACAATTCTGACCTCTCTTGAGCCTTGAGGGGGGGGGGGGGAGGGGGGGCGGGGCTTACAAAATTCAGCCCCTTTGTCTTTGAGGATTTGTAGCAGAAAACTTTAATCACGGGGGCGAACATTTTCGGTTTTAGAGTTGATAATGCCCTGGTAGGCCTATATTCCAGCCTAGGCCTTCATTGCTTCAATGAATTGGATATATTATTGCTACTACTACTAGTACTAGTACCAGTACCAGTAGATATATATCCTGTCCCCCTTATGATCTCTATTACATCTACTCAGAGACATGGACCTCCCTGATCTACTATTACATTATGTAATATCGAACCTAATCAGTAATGCTGATAACCAGCCAGTAATGAAGATCTTTGACACACATCACAGACCATTTATCCAACAGTTTCAGAGTTTGTACCGATGATGTTAGTTGATTGGAAACTCTTTGCATAGATGATCCAACTATCAATATCAAAAACTTATTGATTCTAATACGACCCAAATTCAGACACAAACAAGCCTTTGAAGGCCAACACATTGAACATGTTAAAAAAAGAAAAAAATGCGGTACTTCAATTACTGGGACCTTGATGGGACATTGTAGGCTGAATGAACGTGTGATTATTACTATTGGTGAGTGGCACTTCAATAAGTGTAGTCACAGTTTACATGAAGACATCATATGTCTCAATAAATCGCCCAACTTTAGGCTTAGGGAGACTCCCGTAGTGTTCATTTATTAATTAAAGGGGGGGGGGGGGTGGTGAGATTTCGCGGAGGCGCGAACATTTGTTACGCCCCCCACCCAAACCCCTCCTTAACTAATAAATGAACACTCCCTCAGGTGCCAAAACTTACGAAATGTCTATATTTGAATGGCAACCTCCTTTAAGCGTTAACAAGTGGTGCTTTTAATACAACAATGCGGTTGGTCGGAAATCATGAAAAAAAACTCCTGCGGTGGCTTTGGAGGAAGTGGGGTTGTGTGGAAAGAGAAAAGACCCCCTTTATACCGTAAAGCAGACATTTAAACATGTTTCTGTCTCATATTCGTAGCGATGTACCCAGTGGGTAAGCATAGTGTGCCTATCTCAACTATTGACTGAAGTTGTTGTATCGTTATGTTGTACACGAACATGAATTGTTTGTTATCTACCGTAAATTCCCGCGTACTACCCGCGGGTAGTACGCGAACCAAATCGCCAATGCGGGTTATAGGATTCTCCCAAAGTCTAGGTGCGGGTAATACGAGGTTTTTTTTATTTTGATATTTCATAAATTGCTTTAAAATTACCCCACCTTTCCAACATGGCCCTGGGGGGGGGGGGGAGGGGTGGCAAGGTGTGACCGCCACAGCCCCACCTGCCTTGAATAGAGGGGTGTGTGTGTGTGGGGGGGGGGGTGGGGGTGGGGGGGGCCCAGGTAGCATCTTTAGCGGTCACAGCTTTCTCTCCCCCCCCCCTCCCAAGGCCAAGGCAATATTGTTAAAGCTATGTGGCGGTCACACCTCGCCCACCCCACTCAAGTAGGCCTACCATGTATCTATAGGGTTGTATGTGGCTTCTTGCAAAGGGGGTGGGGGTATGAGTAATATATGACAGTTTTCCAAAAGTCTAGGTGCGGGTAATACGAGGGTTTTTTCCTAGGGGCACTCAGACACCCAGTGCGGGTAATAGGATTCTCCCAAAGTCGGGGGGCGGGTTATACGCGAGATGCGGGTAGTACGCGGGAATTTACGGTAGTTGGTGTTGCCATAAATTGTCAAAGGTTGAGAAATATTCCCAAATAAGAAATAACCCAGTTCAGGTTTTTGCAGGGTAATAAAATTCCCAAGGAACAGTAGAGTAGGTGATAACACGTGCTCATTTGACACTACCTGGTATCCCGGTTTGTTTAATCATGAACGTTCTAGGTTGTCACGTTAGAGCAGCCTAAGAGCTTTTAGAAAAAAAGGGTAAAAATAAAGTCAACCAATGTTGCAGGGCTGTGAAATGTCCGCAGATGTGCGGAATTCTGCATTTCCTATGTTCCAAAAGATCATTCCTGTGATTCATCTAAATCCGTTGAGAAAATGAAAAGTCATTTATAAGGGGGGTGGGGGTATGGACTGACATTTTTGTATTCTCTGAATTTTCAGAAATTCTTTAATTTTCTGTATCTGAATGTATAATTTGAATGTACCTGTGAATACAAGATATTCAAGTGATTAAGCAACCTTAATTGAATAAAAAGCATTAATTATATTGCTGCCCGGAGACGCATAATGTTGTTCAGATGAAATGGTTTTCGGCATTTCACAGCCCTGTGTTGGCATACGACCCGCATTTATGATCCAGAAATGCTGGAAGTATTCCAATATCATTTTAAGGGCCTCAGCATTTACGAGGTGACGACCCCGACTGAACTCCTTGGGGAAATACCAATTCTGCCTTGGGTGTTAGACTAAGGGTCTATCATATATTGCCACTTGGTTAGAGATTACTGTTGTCCAATCTGGCAGGATCTCTCATATACATGTGTATAATGGGGATTTATCAAGCATACCGTCTATCTTCAATACTCATAATTACATGTACATTGATCAGCATTAGACTCTTTAAGGGCCGCATGGTCCTTTAATGCAGTGTGCCCTTTATCATCATATAAATGTATGAATGTAACTCACCAGGGCTGCATTCTAGCGTCATGCCGACCCTATGAATTCATGCATCTGACTCGCCAGAGCTGCATCATTGCATCAATGACGACAAAGCGCATGACATATTAAATCACTATGCGGTCCTTAAAGGGTTAAATTATAACCTAACCCAGACCCCCATCTTTGGGTCTGTGTAAACATGTTGGATTCCTTTCTACTTTATACCGCTAACTTATTGGTAAGAACAGAATGTGAATTAACACTAATACCACCAGGATGGACCAGTAGTATTGCTCACACTTAACAAAACCAGTTTTCTCTCTGTCATGCAAATTGGATAAGAAACACATTGACTTTATAATATGTTTGTGATTCATTCTCTTTTTGTCAATCTGACAGGTATCCTGAAGCACACGTTGGGCCAAAAATAAGAAGTTCTGTTCCGATATCCCGACCGACCCTCAGTTGTAGGGGCCTTTTTTTTTTAATTTTTAGAAAAATTTATGTCATTTAAGGGGTTTACTACTAAAATTGAACTTTTTTTCTAAAAAAAAAACCTCAAAAAAAAATTCAAAAGAATTCTGACCTACCGTACAGACTGTTTAATTTTGGATAGGTTACCCGAACACAACTTGTTTTTAGGCCTTATGTAATACATGTGTACACATAATCCTATATTGATCAACGATGGCACGTCAAACTAATAATCCCATGTGTGTTTTTTCTCCCCCTTCTTCTCTCCGCCCCTCCTACTGCCAGGTCTCTGTCCAGTCTTAATGTTATCCAGGATGACGATCTCACACACCAACCGTAAGTTACCCGCTTTCTGACAGCGCAGGATTTTTATTTTTTCATTTAAATATATATCCCATTTTATTTATTTTTGCTCTTTAAATATATCCCCTTTTAGTTAGTGAGTGTTCCACATAAGCTGATTTTGAGACAAGTTCGATCGGGCCAGAACCGGAAAACTTGTAGCATTAGAGTTGGTCAATGGATTTCACTTTTCAAAAAATGGTGCGAGCGAGTGAATTTTTTTTTTTGTCAACGAATTTTGTAGGTGGAAAACTGGAGCGAGCGACAATTTTTTTTTTTTTTTTAACCGCCTCCGACAAAAGTTATTAGTGGACCCCTCACATAAAAATTGATTGGTTTATCTGTGGGAAAATTTTGAAAAAAAAAAAAATTCACAATTCTGAAAAAAATGAGGAGCGAAATCCATTGACAAAATTTTTTCAAAAAAAAAAAAAAATCCATTTCCGAAAATATGGTGCGCAAAATCCATTGACCAACTTTTTTTTTTGGTCTGGCCTTATGAGACCTCTTTTTATCACTACCGTAAAACCTCGCGTATAAGCCGCGGCTAGTACGCGATTCAGATCGGCAGTGTGGCTTATAGGATCAGCCCAAAGTCGGGGTGCGGCTTATACACGAGTTAGGCTTATACGCCAGGTTTTACGTTACTTTTAAATTAAAAGATATATTAAAACATATAAAAAACCTTTCACTTGAGACAAAATCGGCTTATATGGAACATATACCGTACATCTAAATGTATGCATGGATGCCAGTCTGATCAATACCAAGGAGTCCCTTTCTAAAATCAGTTCGGTTAAATCCCATCCTCTGATACCTTAATACCGTATTCGACGTAATAAGCGCACATCCCCAAATAAGCGCACATCCCCATGTAAGCACACATCTCCCTTTTTGGCCCGAGTTTGGACAAAAAGACGCCCAAAATATAACAAATTGTGAACCCAAATTAATACCTATCCACTGAAAATATATCTAACATAAATTGTTGAACGCACTTTGTGTTTATTTGTTTATTACATTGAATACGGTACTCCAACAGTAAAATAATTGGGGAAAATGGGTGGGGGGTGTGCCCTTCACAAATTACAGGAAATTTTCGAGTTGTGGGACTGGCATCTTTGTAGACGTGTTTTCTCGTAACATGCTGTATTTTGGAGTGCGTAAATCTACAGACGGTGGTGGGATATAAAACGGTGACGAGAATTGATTTCAGCGACTAATTGAACCTTTCTTTTCAGGCCTTCAGAGGCATTCGCCAGGTTGGTCTGTTGGTTTAAGACAAGAATAAATTTTGAAACATGTTCAAAAGGTCGTTATCGTTGACATACATTAAGCGCAGCCCCCCCCCCCCCCCCAAAGAAAAAAAACACACAAAAAAAACAAGGAAAGAGAAAGAAATTGTGCGTGGTCCGTACGGGCCCTGTGAACCTGCTGACCAGCCTTCAGCTGTTTTTATTTTGATTTAAAACTATATCCATCTATCAAGAAGGAAATTGACTACCAAAAGTTGCCGGTTGCTGTTTTTTTCATTGAGACCAACTTGTGTTTTTGCTTTAAATTTGATTTGCTTTTAAAACTACATATAACTACAACATGGACAGATGTAGTGTCAAATGAACCCCACATTACTGTAATGACCAGTCAAATATAAAAGCTGTATAATTTGATTGATTTAATACATCAAGGTCGATACTTTATTATGTTGTACACAAACGATGGTCATGCCTCATAATAACGGGAGAGTACCGGTACATAGGGATCATATGGACTTACTTTAATAAGTCAGCGAAAAACCTGTACATTATCAAATGTGCAAATTTCTAGGGCAAATAATGAAAATCTTGTTCTTAAAAATACTATACCAATATCTGTTATGTCTAAGGTATAGATCAATAACTTAATATACCCACCCCCAACTAGTTTACTTTTTCCCCATTCAAGCATGACCATTTACTGAACATGCAATTATACCAAGGCCCAGTTTTAAGACAATGTTTTTAAGAAATTTTACGTTTATTTCGGAAGTATTTCTAATGCTAACGAATCAACGTTTCAGGTTTGGTTTGGCGCATGCTTCCCTTTGCACGTTGCTGTTGTTTTTCACCTTTTACTTCTTTTTTTTTCACTGGCTTCATGAAAAATGTTGATTGATGTCTGATATTTTGTTCCTTGGTTGTCCCCACACCAAGTTATTGATTCTGTTGATGTCATTGGTTGGTATTGGATACTCTTCAACATGTATGTCACTTTTTTTGAAATGGAAGCAAAAAAAAGCTTGGTTCGTTACAACTGTGTCATAGGTTAGGCCAAAAAAAAGAGGTTTGTTTCAGGTAACATGGAGAGGAAATGTAGGGTCGGTAGGTTGGATTTTTTTTTTTTTACTTATTTTTTTTAACATGAAAGTGCTATGCCGCCTTTCTGAAGACCCTAAATTTGACCAAAAAAAGGCAAAAATACAAAAATTTCCTCAAAATTGCATAAAAAAACCTAGGGTCGGCCTTATGAGTCTTTCTTCTGCTCTATTCAATTTATGATACTAGGAGTCAGTCTAATATTCAGTCTTGTTAATGTATATGAAAATGCCCCTAATATTAAATACCTGTGCTAGGTGTGGTAAATATGAAAGAGTGTAGGAGGGAGTCAATAATCCCCACCCCCACAAATACACTACCATAAAGATGTGCAGACTGCCTTTAATGACGCCTTATATGGCTGGATGTGAGACCCTCTTCTACAATAAACCGTCAAGTCATGATACACCAAATCAGTGACTGTGAGTAACTCACCAGCACTGCATTGGTGCATCATGCCAACCCAATGGAAGTGTCTCAACCTCGACATGGTCGTCATGATGCATGAATGCAGACCTGGCGAGTTACTCAACACGGCATCATATTATGTATTAGGCCTACCCAGTAGTTAAATTGCAAGCCTGTAAGCCTGTAAGCCTGTACGGTTATGGCATGTAGCCACTTCCCATTGCCATTCAGTGCCAATGTTTCAAAGCACCGCGTTAGCCTGAAGAGTGGGCAGTGGTAATAAGCTTATTACTCTAGAGACTTGGCGACATGGCGTTTACTTAAAATCGACCATAAAGCCTCACCATAAAGCCTCACGTAGAAGCCGCAGCTAGTACATGAGTCAGATCGCCAGTGCGGCTTATAAGATCTGCCCCAAGTGGGGTGCGGCTTATACAAGAGTTTTCAGATGTATACTACATTTACAGTACTAAAGTCAGCATAATCAAATGCTCTGATAGGCTTATATGATAAGTAAAGGGAGGCGGCTTATAGGCGAGTTAGGTTTATACGCAAGGTTTTTACAGTAGTTGCATGAGACATGGGCGTTTCTTATAATTGATATGGGACATGGTCTTTTCTTAAAATCAACAACGGAGGTTGGACACCCATGGGCATGAGCCTTAAAATACAAACAGATGCTGCCATGAAGTGACCAAACCAATAGTCAGGCAACAACCACTACCGTAAATTCTCGTGTATAAGCCAAACTAACGTATAAGCCGCACCCCGAGATTGTGTCAATCCTACAAGCCACACTGGCCATCTGATGATGGTTACTTTAATACTGTACTATAGTAGCAAACACTCGAGTATAAGCCGCACCCTGACTCTGGGCCGATCCTATAAGCCCCTCCAGTGATCTGACTTGCGTACTAATCGCGGCTTCCACATGAGCATTTACGGTTATGCGACAATAGTTTTGTGAACCACAGCGGTTACTCATGGGGCGTGAGTGAGTGGGAGTGGAGTGGGAGGCGGCTATTTGTGGCAGCTCTTAGCCAGCTTTCATCATGAAGCGGCTCACCTGGTCCTAGCCGAGCAGCTCATGCCACACTCTCCCAGCACAGCTTTAGAAGGGGATGGGTAGTAAGGCGCTGGGAGAGTGTAGGGGAAGTAGGTGGGTAGGGAAACAAAAGGTGGAGGGAGGGTTAACCTTCTTCAATCATGCTCGGGTAGTTAACCAGGCTAATGTGATCACCGTGGTATAGATCAAAGATGTGCCTCCCTGCCTGCCTGCCTTCCTGCCTGCCTGCCTGCCTGCCTGCCTGCCTGCCTGCCTGCCTGCCTTCCTGCCTCCCTGCCTCCCTGCCTGCCTGCCTCCTCCCTCCCTCTACCTCCCTCCCTCCTCCCTCCCCCCCTCCCTCCCTCCCTCCCTCGCTCCCTCCCTCCCTCCCTCCCTCCCTCCCTCCCTCCCTCCCTCCCTCCCTCCCTCCCTCCCTCCCTCCCTCCCTCCCTCCCTCCCTCCCTCCCTCCCTCCCTCCCTCCCTGCCTCCTACCCTGCCTACCTGCCTCCCTCCCTGCCTCCCTCCCTCGCTCCCTCCCTCCCTCCCTCCCTCCCTCCCTCCCTCCCTCCCTCCCTCCCTCCCTCCCTCCCTCCCTCCCTCCCTCCCCCCTTCCCTTAGTATGTCCCTCCCGCCGCAACTACCCCAGCCCTCCTTCCCTGCCCTTTCAGAGGGGACAAAGAAAGATAACTGAAAGACAGCGGCAAGTCTAGGCACTTTCCATCATTAGCTGCGGCTTCTTCAAAAGGCAAGATTTATTTCCAGCTTCCGACATGGACAGGGGTTGGGGGCTACAGAAAACAAGGTGGGGAGAATGGGGGTGGGTATCGATCACAGGTAGAAGCCTCGTGCTTAAGGTAGCAGAGATAAATCTGGGTCACATCCGTCGAGACATAACCACATGAGAAATGCAGTAGTATCAAAATCATAACAAAATATATGATGTCCAAATATGGTTTTCATCTGATATAGGATCCCATGCCTCAGGTGTTCTATTTATGATCGGATTAGATACTATTTTGGATCAGATTCAATGATAGAAGAAAAAAGACGACCTTGTGTGTATGAGCAGGGGTAATATATGGTTATTTTCATACCTGAATTAACCATTTAAGAACAACATAGTGCTTATGTGCTAAACCAATTGCCATCATGATGCATACATACAGCCCTCCCATGGAAATCGCCAGTGATGCACTCTTGCCATTTTGTCGTCATAATGCACGAGTGCAGCCCTGGTGAATAACTCCTTAAAGGGTTATGGTATGTTAGCAGGAAGGCAGTATCCCCCCCCCCCCCCCCAGCCCGTGCCCCATTGAGGTGCTGGGTATTGACCAGGTGCGTGTTGAGTATCTACTTGATCACACTACGAGCGTTTCCATAGAGACCCCGGTCACTGCACCCACCTCAAGCTACTCGCATATATATGCTGCACTCACCCCCAACCCCCCCGCCAAAAAAAAGGTAAAATTACGGTACACACAAAGCTCAGTTTACTGCATATAGTAAGGCACTTTCTTCCCTATGGAATACTGGTATGTGTTATTCAATTGGAAAATACGATGCTCCTTGTTTAAAACTAATAGCGCTGCCATATTTCATGGAAAATTAAAACATTGATTATATACAGATATATATATAGAGGTTCCACACTGAGGAAACATATTGCGCAATTTCAAACTTGCAATGATGTCCATGATAAAAAAGAAAAAAAAAAGACTTACCGTAAAACCTTGGCTATAAGCCGACCTTGGCTATAAGCCGAATGTGAGTTTGGGAGTAAAAATTCGGCTTATAACAAAAGTGATTGAAATTTGTTTTCACTATGTTCCTACATTATTAAAACCTCGCCTATAAGCCGAATGGGAGTTTGGGGCTTAAAATTCGGCTACCGTAAAACCCCTCCTTTAAGACGACCTCACCTTTAAGACGACCCCCCTGTATGTGAAAAAACTTTACAATGGTTTCCTCTTTAATCCTATATGAGAAAACCCCACCTTTAAAACGACCCCCTAGTTGGGAAAAATAAATCCCCAAATCAGACCGTCTTAAAGGCGGGGTTTTACGGTAATAGCAAATAAAAACGCCAAATAAAATTCGGCTTTTTTTACGGTATTATGATAATAAATTCAAAGAAACATGTAATTTAGCAATCAAGATTCATCACTTCCCTTACTGGTAATTACATTTAATTGGTTTGTCCCAAATGTTCATGTGACAGCTGTGGAAAGGAATGTCTAATTATTTGGCGCCTTAACCCTTTGCACATATTGCTAAAAGATGACATTTGTCTTTATGCTGCACCAATGCAGCCCTGGTGAGTAACTCGCAAGGACTGCATTGGTGCATCATGCCGACCCTTTGGGAGTGTCTCAGCCCCATAGGGTTGGCATGATGCTTGAATGCAGCCCTAGCGAGTAACTCACCAGGGCTGCATTCATGCATCATGACGACCAAGGGCATGATACATTAAGGCATTATGCAGCCCTTAACGCCTTAATCCGGTTATAACTGGTGTTTTGTAATTAGCCCTCTCTCAGTGATGCATCAAGCTTTATTCTCCTTGTCGTCATGATGCACCGCATGACGCGATGATGCACCGATGAGTAACTCGTCGATGCTGCTTTGGTGCACCCCGGATTTGCGAGAATCCTATAACCCGCACCTGGGGTTCGAAAATTATGATTTTAGTACTATTCTATAATAATATTAAAAAAATACCATGTATTGCCCCTAGACCTTGAGAATATTGTATAACCTGCACTAGAGGTTTGGTTATATGCGGGAATTTAAGGTAGAAGGAAATGTTGAGAGATAAGAAACTAGGAAGTAATACTGTTCTCTTGGTGTAGCATGGATAAGTGCAGATGTGTGATGAGTCCTATTATCCAGCATGCTTCAAAGGTGATGTTTCTTTCCCCCCCTTCTTTTTCCTAAATAATTTTATGGTATAACTATATTGCATGGTACAAGGTCATCGGTGTACGTGGACATACCAATTTATTACTGGACGGCAGGGTACATCTTCAGGTGCACCATATCAAATACCTCTATATAATAACACTTTAAATAAAACTCACACATACCCACATGAAAAAAAAATACATTGGTGTCATCAATTGCAAATCTAAAGTGATTTCTTTTGGCTTTCTGTGTTGTAGACTGTTCACCTTTAAGAGTTTTGAGGACCATCTCTTCGATGCATTGGGCGAGGACAGCGACCACATCTCACTCCCACGGTTTCTTAATGTAAGTCACCCAAATGTTCGTTACATAGCCTTAAAGGATTAATGTACTGTAACTCGATAATCCGCTTGGTTTTAATAGAGCACTTTGTATTCACGCTGGGGTAAGAGGGGTCTCCAAATATTTCTTAAGCTCTAGAAATGAAGGACCTGTCTTGTAATATTGCCGAGAATAATGGCCTGGCTACATTAAAGATGGGTTAGGAGCTAATTTGGGGTCAATTTTAATTTTTCAGTTTTTCAACGTATTTGTGTTCATAATGTCCATATGAATATGTGTGTAGCTTTTTAAATCATTATGATACTTATAAATGCATAAAATATAAAGAAAACCAGGTCAGGGGACCCTAGTAGTATAGTATGTATCGGAACGGGACTATGGTTAACTACTGTTTATTACTCAATCGACATGCAGCCAATCAGAGGCCTCCATTTGGTCACGTGACCGGAAGTGACCTACTTAGGGGATTAGTGGTGACGTCACGTGACCTAGTTAGCCAATCAGAGGCCGCCATTTGGTCACGTGACCGGAAGTGACGTCATATGACCTACTTATGGACCGGAAGTGACGTCATATGACCTACTTAGGGGACCGGAAGTGACGTCATATGACCTAATTTAGGATCACGTGACCGGAAGTGACCTGATGAGTCACGTGACCGGAAGTGACGTCACATGACCTAATGGACAACCGGAAGTGAGTGACCTCATTGAGGATCACGTGACCGGAAGTGACCTGATTGATCACGTGACTGGAAGAAGAAGTGACGTCACGCGACTTAATGAAGAGATGAGCGTCTTTAAGGGGTCACGCGCTTTAAAATGTGATATTTTTTTTTTTTTTAATTTTGGAGGAGGAGGAGAGGAGGAGGAGGAGGAGGAGGAGGAGGAGGAGGAGGAGAAGAAGGAGAGGAGGAGGAGAAGGAGGAGGAGGCGAGTCTCTTATTTTTTTCGGTAAACCAATAAAAAACACCACGATATAAGTTTGTTTTTTTCATTTTTATTGTTTTACGAGCGACTGGAGGTGACTTATTGAACTAGGTAGAAGCGTTCTTTAGAGTGTATAATATAAGGGGGGAGGGGAGGGGAGGGGAGGGGAGGGGGGGAGGGGGGCCCCTTTAAGATGCATGGGGAGGGGGGCGCTTTTAGGATGCATGGGGCGGGTGGGGGGGAGGGGGGGAGGGGGGAGGGGGGCACTCTAGGGGGGTGGGGGGGCACTCTAAGGGGCGTTTGTCTCTTTTAAGAAAAAAAGAAAAGAAAAGATTTTAATCGAGAGACACGCTTCTTCCTCTCGAGAGGAAGAAGCGTGTCTCTTCATTTTTTTTTTGTTTAGGAAGTGAGGGTCTTTAGGATCACGTGACTGGAAGCGACGTCGTCACATGAGTGACGCTTTAAGAGACTGCGCGACTTACTAGTAAAAGAAGACGTATGAAAATAAAAACACAACAATAATTTATTTTATTTTTTTATTTCTTTTTTTTCAATCTTGATAAACACTCTATTTTTGAAAAGATGCACTCAATCAAGCAATAACACGCTTATTTTTTTTTTTCATATCTCTAAAGGACTCGTTGTCACACCGTCAGAATGCACGCGACGCTTATAATACAAGTAGCGCACGCCGTCTTTCTCTATGGTGTAGGTGACCATTTTGTTTCGCACCACTTTGAAATTTCTATTTACAGCAATGAGAGTTTTTCGTTGGCGAAGAACATCCAAGAAGTCGTCTGGTTCCTTAGGGTTTTGTTTCTTCTGTACGCCTTTTGCACTCCATTTTTTGGATTTTCTTTCACCGGTGCCGCTGACTCGATCGTAGCAAATGTAAGTCTTAGGGTTGAGACTTAGGATCCCGTCACCTTCCCACTCCGCTTTCATAAGCCCCGAAGTTCTCAGATCGTGAAGGTACCGTCTCTCACAACATCCGCCGGGCGGCGGACACCATTCTCGCACTCTTTCCGTTTTTGTCTTCACGAAAAGCTCTAAGTGATCGTCGCACACCGCTGTCGGAATCCACTTTCGTTTCTCTCTGAAGTACGTCTCTCTCAGGCGAGGTTTGACTAGGTCATCCAACGTGTCACCGCTGAGAGCCATGTAAAGACTGTCGGTGTCCATTTGACAAAGGGCATAATCGCGCCGATCGACGAATCTATCCAAGAAGTCGTATGTGAACTCTAACATTTTCAACTTCGCGTACTGGTATACCATGAACCCTATTTGAATAGGGAGGTTGTTCTTGACTGTTTTCGGTTGTAGTGCGACTTCAAACAGATCAGAACTCAACTCGGACGCCTTTTTGAAGCGCCACGAATTGGCCAATAGTTCGAACTTCCGACTGTCAGTGTATCTCACCGCCGTGTGTTTTTCTTTGTTTCAGATTGTTTTACCGTACGTAGCGTTTCCCATTAACTTGTAACAGTCTGACAGAATTTTCTCGTTCTCGTTCACGTCGCCACGTCTTCGCGCCGCCATTACTTCGTCCGCGAAACCGGCAAAGGAGCGTTTAGGTAGGTATTCTACGACCAGCTGCACCTTGGTGACTATCAAACCGTGCTCTAAATACCACTTGAGAAGCGGCGTTCCCAAGAGAATATTTTTTCCGTGGTAACTCCCTATCAGACATCTCTGAGGCATGTTCAACAGCTTTTCTTCCTGCGCAAAGTCTGACATGGGAGGTCCTATGTCCGATTTTGAAACGGTCGCGTTCTTGAAAACGGGGGTCATTTCTTCGAAGTAGTCTCGTAGGTGAGGCGGCGTAGTGATGTCCACTTGAACTAAACCGAACATTTTCCCGTCTTTCACAGCGGAAAGGATGTCGCTCTCGCTCATCGCGTTTCCAGACACTTTCAAAGCGTCAACCTTCCAGCGTTGTTGGGAGGCTTTAACCCGCTCATCTCGACGCTTCATCTCTCTCCATTCGCACTCCCACACGGCGACCAGCTTGTGACCTAGCGCTTTCAAGTACACGCTTACTCTAGTCGTTCTGTCGCGTCTCTCCTCCCTCAGTGAAGCGCACTGATATCGGTGCGACGGTATGCACTCGTGAGCGTGGAACCAACACCCGTGAAACTGGAAAACCGTATTAGAGGCCGCGTGAAACCTGTCCACGCGAATTCTCCGACAGCCTACAACCATCTCGCCGCCGTTCAAAGCGTGGCGCAGTTTCACGTCGCGGTCCTTCTCTACGAAGCGTAACCACTCCAAAGCGCTGTGAGAGTTTCTTTGCCTAATTTCGGGCTTGAACTCGGTCTCAGGTCGTCTCACCGCGTAATAGCCCGTGCAGTGCGCTTCGCTCATGCAGCGCAAGTACAGAGAGTTAGCGTCTAGTCCTAGGATGTGTTGGCACGGTCTCGCTTCTTCGCCGTACTTGTGCTCCCTTATCCGCGTGGTGCCCTTCTCGTGAAATCTATGGAAGATGATGGAAGGACCGCCGACTAGATTTTCTTTGATCAGAGCGTGGAGGACGGCGTCGAACTGGGGGAACGTTGTGAACGCGTCTTCTAGGTTTTGGAAGAGGAACCGTAAAGTCAAACCGGCGAGAGAAACTCCGTCTTTCAACATGTCAATGCCGCGATCTTGGAAAAATTTAGCGTGATTTTTCAGAGCTTCTATGAAAGGTTTGACGTCTTTGTTGTTGTAGTGGATCAAGTAATCTTCCATAGTTTGCATCTTCTCGTCGGACCAAACTTTCTGACATGCGGCGTAGTCGGATTCGGACATTTTGACGCCCGTCAGTTCGCTGTCAAAAGCCGATCTCGGTGGCAGTGTTCTGTTTGCCAGTTTCCTGGTAGACGTCATCCATTCGTAAGGAAAGTGACCTTTCTCTTCGTTCCTGGTGAAAGCTCGCAAATAGGTCGCGTAGTTGTAACCGGGTGCCAAATAGTTGACTACGTCCAAGAAAACCGTGTGCTGTGTGTAAACCGCCAAGTATTGATTGCTTCTCTTTATGACGCTGAATTCTTGGTTTCTTCGGTCTCCGGAGGCAAAGAACGAGTGAAGGCGTATTTTGATCAGGTTCAAGTCGTTATGCCCCGAGTTGAAGCCCACGACTGGAGCTTGACGGATGTATCTCAGAAGACGCTTCTTCAGTTGAACTAACGGGTGTCTGGTCTGAGCCGCAGCGAAGCCGCCTGGAGAAGGGGTGAATGTCGCCTCCTCCAGCAGGAGAGCTTCACCTATCGCCGCATCTAACTTCGCTAACGTCGGTCGGTAAAGTTCTAGCACAGCTTCCCCGATGACTTTGGCGTTCTCGTTTATGTGATTTAAAACTCGGTCCAACAAGGGGTCGGAATCTGCGTCGGATTCTCTGACGAAGCAGACGGGCCCCTCCCACCCCGGAAAGTCGGATGCGACGCTAGCTGACAAAGGGACGTGATCCCACAGCAGGGACACGTGTTCCGTCGACGGTTCTCTGCACGGTCTGAAGAAAGCCTCGAAATCGAAGGCGATCTTGTAAGGGTAGATTCCGGAATGTCCGTCGGGGGGAAAAATGGAGAAGTCTGCTAGCGCTTCGAAAATCGTTCTCGAATTTTGGTAGATGCCACCTACGTAGCGCAACTTGACTTGTCGGCAAGAGGAAAGCTGGTTCCTGTGTCTCTTCAGCAAGAACTCGGTGGTGAACGCCGCCTTACACTTGCAACATTCGTATATGCCCGCGTACGCGTTGAAGTCCGTGACGAGAGAGACGTGCAAACCACCTTTCGCCGTCAGGTGTAGGTTGACTTTACCTCGGGCGGCCAGAGTTCTGGAAGGCGGTCTGATCAGAGTAACGCGTCTTCTCAACTTCCGCCCCGGCACCTGACGCGACGCGGTGTTAACCGCTATTTGTACGTCAAACAAGTTCTCTAACGCGGGTAAGTCGCGGATGTTCAAACCCGGAAAGGATTCAGGTGTGGCAGCGGGACAGAACTGACGTAACAAATCTGAAGCGCTTGCTGGTGTTGTATAAGTGAAAGGAAATGCAGCGGAAGATGCAGAGGTTGTCCTTGTTGGGAAAATCTAACACGCCGCTTCTCTTTCCAACTCGACCGGCCTGAGTGATCCTACCGCCTATGGGAAATTCCCCCGGTCCCATGTAAACGCAAATGTTCAAATTGGTAGGAAAAAGAACGTGCCACTTGGTGTCAGCGTCGCAAAGTTTCCGTACTTCCTCGCAAGCGACGGTGTTTTCCATCTTTGAGAGGAGCTCTTCCAAAGTTTCTGAATAAGTTATAGTAGGGAGCGGTTGTATGAGAGTTGCGTTGTTCTGGGAGGCGTGAAAGTAGCGCAGTTTGCTCTTGTCTTCTCTGTGTTGTAAGAGTAAGCCTACCGAGAAACCCACTTTGTATCTGAATCTTTGTGTCAAGTGAATGCGACGCATAGTATCTACAGCGTCACTCAACTCGCCGGTTGGTAGCCTGAAGTTTGTTACACTCACGCGAGTCCCGTGCATCCTGACGCCCGTTTGTATCGCAGGCCAATTCGCCGTGAACGTTTCCTCCCCGTTCGGTACAGCACATATGCGCAGAGGGATGGTCACCCCGTCCAGAGATTCGCGTCGACAGGCGATCTTTCGGCAATCGCCTTCGCCGCATAGAGGGCAAAACTTAGGTATTACTCTACAATTTTCTACGTGTCTCTCGTGGTTGTACGGTCTTTTAAAAATTTTGAAACACTTTTCGCATACGTACTGCGTCATGTTTTTTCACTCAGTTACCAACTACTTAGCCGTCTAACTATCTATCTATCTATCAATCTATCTGTCTATCTATCTATCAATCTATCTGTCTATCTATCTATCTGTCTGCTGTCTGTGTATCCGTCTGTCTGTCTCATACAGCGTACGTCAAACGCTGTGTGTGTGCGCGCGTGAGCGTTGAGCGTCTCTCATTCCAAATCTATACCGAGAAATTTGAGAATAATCTCTGTTTTGTCATCCAACTCTTTGAGCGCTCTGGCGGACAGCGTCACCCCCTGCTGTGTGGGTTTTTTGTCAGGACCTTCGTACTTGCGCACGTGGATGAGGTTCTTACCGCTGTAGTAGCTCACAGCTGCGTACACTTCGCCCTCCTCATCCAGCACTGCGAACCAGGGGGTGTGATTAGGTCTTCCTTGCGCGGACGCTGTGTCGCGTATGCGCACCACTGCGCGGATATCGGCGATGCGTGCTATTAGCTCGCGCAGCGCGTCGGCAGTGAAGTGCACTCGCTTGCTTCTGGTCAGAGACGCCTCTTTCACCTGGCCGTCTTTTGTGTAGCGCGGCCTCCTAGACAGTCTAGCCACGTCCTCCCAGATCTCCAGCGTCAAAGTCCCGTCTAAGCAGAACTCTAACCCGAGAGGACGGGAGGTTTTCTCTGCTTCTTCTCGTCCATCTCGTTCTTTTTCTTGTATTTTTCTCTTCTTAGTAGGCCTTGTTGTTCTGGAACTCACCTTAGAACGTTTCAGACCCGCAAGAAGAGTAACACCATCAGCGTGAGCTGAATCAGCAGCAGAACCGATAACAGGAGCAGCGTCAGCGCTGGTGGTATCCGAGACCTCGTTGTTGGAACAGAGCAGCCACACGCCGTCGGTGCTGAGTGTAGCGGTAGAAGATGAAGCGCCGCCGCCCTCGTAAGGTGGCGGTGAGGGCAGTCGCCACGGACCGGACGCGCTACCAGTGGAAGTGAGGTCGAAAGCTGTGGAAGAGGGGAGCCGAAAAAACGTACCGTCCGCCCCTTTCCCTTCGGGTTCTTCGTACGCCTCGTCGTCAGCGTCGTTCTCTGTCTCACCCTGTTGCTGCTGCTCCTCCTCCTCCTCCTCCTCCTCTTCTTCTTGGTTTAGGGGCTGAGTGTCTGAATAGCTGTAACTCTCAGCGCGAGCGGCGTCGAGGGCGTCGGTCGATGTAGTGGTGGAGAGGGGCTGTGCAACGTGCGGCAGGTCATCAAAATCAGCAACAGTAGTGGGGAGGTAAAAACCCGGTTGCCAGTACTGCGCTGTGCCAGGAGCGTTGTCGTCAGTAGTAGTAGCGGTAGCAGCAGGTGCAGCAGAAGCAGCAGCAGCAGCAGCAGCAGCAGGCGCAACAGTAGCAGGCGCAGCAGCCTCAGCAGGCGCAGCAGTAGCAGGCGCAGCAGTAGCAGGTGCAGCAGCAGCAGCAGCAGCCGCAGCACGAGGATCACCAGCAGCAGCAGCAGCAGCAGGCGGGGCGGCAGTAGCAGCTGCAGCGCGCTTAGCAGCAACGTGTACCGTCGCGAGTGTAACAACATCGCTAGCACGACGACTACTACCAGTAGTACTACTACCACTACTACTACTACTACTACTACTACTACTACTACTACTGCTGCGAGCGCTCGCTACAGCGGGAGGGTGATAAGACCAAGCGGATGCGGCGGTAGTCTCATTTTCAGTAGCAAGAGGAGGCACTGACGCTAAACGAGCGCTGTTCCGCGTAGTCTTCTTGTTCTTGAACTTGCTTAGATCCTTGGACGGCGCTAGGTGTTGTCTTTTGCTCACAAGACTGTAGAGAGCAGCAAAAGACTGAGTGAGTGAATGGAGGTTTCCAGGGCCCTTATATACGCCTTCTCGCTTCTAGAGCTAAGCTACTTACTGCCCCTGTTCAGCTGCCGCCGGCTGGCTGGCGGCCATTCACAAAGAGAAACAAAAGACATAAGGCATGCGTTTTTAGCTGGATCCCTTTCCCCCCTTTTGAGAGATCGACTGTCATGAGCTAAGCTACTTACCACCCTGTTCAGCAATTCAACGCGCATTAGCTGTATAAAGGATTAAGCGGTTGCTGCCGCCGACTGACCGGCGGCCATTCACAAAGAGAAACAAAAGACATAAGGTATGACATTTTCAGCTGGATCCCTTTCCCCTCTTTTTTGAGGGATCCACTGTCATGAGCTAAGCTACTTACCACCCTGTTCAGCAATTCAACGCGCGTTAGCTGTATAAAGGATTAACGGTGATGAGCTTAGAGTGTGTATACAAAAAAACTACAGGAGGCGTGTGGCGTGAAGCAGGACCCCCTAAGACGAATGTGTCTGTCTGTGAGTAGAGGCGTGTGCATGTGGTGAGCGACTTAAGTGTAAGACAAAAAAAAATCACCGCCTCCTGCCGTGGTGAGTAGACCGGGCCGGCCGGCGGCGGCCGGCTAGTTCAATAGGGGTGACAGCTGACTAAGGCTGTGCATGAAAAAATCCGATTTTCACCTGACCTCTGACGTTTGTTACAATGAATGTCAGAGGGAGGGAGGCGTCCTCAGGTAGGGGGTAGGAGGTAAGGCTATGGATGAGGAAAAAACACCGTTTTCAGCTGGTCTCCACGGATAGCTAAGCTCTTAAGGAGCGGAGCGGCTGAAAAAGCGTCATGCGGAAATAGGATTAAACTCCCTCTGTATAAAAGCTCTGATTTCTGTTGGAAAAAAACCATATCGCCTCTGACCACAGTAACGTCTACTACCACCACCGCCACCACTGCCGCCGCCGCCGCCGCCAAGACGAGACGAGATGGCTCAAGCTATTCCACTTTCAACCTCGCCTTCACCGCCTTGTCCACCTGAAAAAAAGTTAATGCGGCTTGACGACGTGAGACGCGCGAGGCAGACCGATGGGGAGAACAGAGAGGTAGGACAGCGGCGCTTAGCATATAGCGACGCCTTGCTTCGTCAACTAGGTAAAGAGTTGAGCGGATCTTGGAGAGAGTTGGGCAGTAGCTTAAAAGTTACCGCCGCCCGTATGGATGCTCTAGTAGAGCGCAGTGTCAAGACACCAGAGGAGCTGTGTACGGCGATGTTCCGAGTCTGGTGGGGTGAAACCCCGCATCGTCATAGATGGGGAGAGCTCGGTCGCGTCTTCACCCGCATTAGACGAGTGGAACTGTTGGCTCAGTGGATGTCCCTTCTCCACAGACAGGGGTTGGATTTCGAAAACCCCGACTCGCGCGCGATGCATAAGCACTTGGGCGCCCTCGGCAGACATCTAGGTAGCAGGTGGAAAGAGGTGGGGGACCATTTAAAATTGTCGCCTGAGAGGTTAGATAAGATCGCTGAAGAATGCGAATACGGAGGAAGTCCAGCTGAGTGGGCCTTCCGAGTGTTGAAAATGTGGCAAGCTGAAGCTGACGGTGCCGGCGGTACGCCTTTTGAACTCCTTCGAGTGTTGACTGAGGACATGGGAAAGTTTGACCTCGGCATCGCGATATTACTTGACTTTATCAAGCAAGAAACAACGAGAACGACGGACATGTGAATTGTTGTGTTTTATTTTCATACGTCTTCTTTATTAGTAAGTAAAAAAAATATTATAACAATTAAGACGCGTGTCCTCTTAAAGTGTCACTTCCTCCGGTCGCAGCTGATCGCCTCATCGAGGCATGTGATAAACAAACAAAAAATGAAGAGACACGCTTCTTCCTCTCGAGAGGAAGAAGCGTGTCTCTCGATTAAAATCTTTTCTTTTCTTTTTTTCTTAAAAGAGACAAACGCCCCTTAGAGTGCCCCCCCACCCCCCTAGAGTGCCCCCCTCCCCCCTCCCCCCCCTCCCCCCCACCCGCCCCATGCATCCTAAAAGCGCCCCCCTCCCCATGCATCTTAAAGGGGCCCCCCTCCCCCCCCCTCCCCTCCCCTCCCCTCCCCTCCCCCCTTATACACTCTAAAGAACGCTTCTACCTAGTTCAATAAGTCACTTCCAGTCGCTCGTAAAACAATAAAAATGAAAAAAACAAACTTATATCGTGGTGTTTTTTATTGGTTTACCGAAAAAAATAAGAGACTCGCCTCCTCCTCCTTCTCCTCCTCCTCTCCTTCTCCTCCTCCTCCTCCTCCTCCTCCTCTCCTTATCCTCCTCCTCCTCCTCCTCCTCCTCCTCCTCCTCCTCCTCCTCCTCCAAAAAAAATAAAAAAAATATCACATTTTAAAGCGCGTGACCCCTTAAAGACGCTCATCTCTTCATTAAGTCGCGTGACGTCACTTCTTCTTCTTCTTCTTCTTCTTCTTCTTCTTCTTCTTCTTCTTCTTCTTCTTCTTCTTCCGGTCACGTGATCAATCAGGTCACTTCCGGTCACGTGATCCTCAATGAGGTCACTCACTTCCGGTTGGCCATTAGGTCATGTGACGTCACTTCCGGTCACGTGACTCATCAGGTCACTTCCGGTCACGTGATCCTAAATTAGGTCATATGACGTCACTTCCGGTCCCCTAAGTAGGTCATATGACGTCACTTCCGGTCCATAAGTAGGTCATATGACGTCACTTCCGGTCACGTGACCAAATGGCGGCCTCTGATTGGCTAACTAGGTCACGTGACGTCACCACTAATCCCCTAAGTAGGTCACTTCCGGTCACGTGACCAAATGGAGGCCTCTGATTGGCTGCATGTCGATTGAGTAATAAACAGTAGTTAACCATAGTCCCGTTCCGATACATACTATACTACTGACCCTTTCTCTAATAGAGTCGGGTCCCCTGACCCATTCTGACCATGAATTTCTTTACTTTTTATAGCATCTTTAAATAGTGCTTCAGTGCATTATCGCCACAGTTTAATTAAATTTTCATCAAAAATCTGTTTAAACCGGGGCCTCCTGAATCAAGGCCTCCTGAACCAGGGTCTCGTAAACCAGGGCCCCCTGAACCAGGGCCTCCTGAACCAGGGCCTCCTGAACCAGGGCCTCCCGGACCAGGGCCTCCTGAACCAGGGCCTATTTAGCCAAGACAAAAACCAATACAATAGAGGTTTTGACGTTAATGCTCGCTGTGTTTGTAGGACCTGCGTACCACGGGACTGCGTCTTGATGACCCGCGTATCGCCGAGTCGATGCAGAAGTTTGCTAACGTCAAGAAGGAGCTGCAAGTACAAGACATCAGCCAGGCCATGATGCTGGACCGACAGTCCTTCAAAGAGTGAGTAGCGTAAGGCCAAAGAAAAAAAAAGATTTGTCTCAGCTAACATGGCAAGAAAATGTAGGGTTGGTAGGTCGGATATTTATTTTTTTTAACTTTTTTTTTAAACATGAAAGTACCACCCGGCCTCGCCAAAGGCCCGAAAATTGTCCCAAAAAGGGTAAAAATAAGGAAATTTCTTCAAAAATGCATAAAAAACGTAGGGTCGGCCCTATTTTGATAGGGTCGGTCGGGTGACCTGAAACAAACCTTTTTTTTTTTGGCCTAATGCACATGAGAGAATCGCTGGCGCGGGAGCCTATGGCAGTTTTGTAAGATATTTAGGAGAATATAACAACTGCACCCGCATGTATACCCCACACTTGGCGTATAACCAGCACCTAGACTTTGATAATATTGTACATCTATAAGGCCAAAAAAAAAAAGGTGTGTTTCAGGTTACATAGTCTGAAAGTCTAGGTAGGGTCGGTCAGATTTCTTTTTTCTTTTTTTTTTCTTTACTCTGGCCTAAAATGTATCCAAAAATCAACTCGCAAACTCCAGCGCTGACTCCCAGACACCTATGTCGACTCGTGGACTGTCAATTTGACTCTGAAATAGCGCAAAAAATGTTTTCTAAAGACAGATTAATCACATGGCCTGAAAAGTACCAAAAAGATGACTCGTAAACTTGAGCGCTGACTCGCCAACAACGGCGTCGACTCGCAGAATATCAAATTGACTCTGAAATGGTCCTATTATTACTTTTTTTTTTTCAAAATTGGATTAAAATTTCTAGGGTCGGCCCTGTTTTGCTAGATAGGGTCGGGTAACCTGAAACATACCTCTTTTTTTTTGGGCCTAACCAGCACTAGAGATTTGGTAGGCATAAAATGCCACTCCAAAAAAAAGTTGTTTCTCATCACCAAGCAGTGAAAAATATGATGCGGGTGTTTTTTATATATATATTTTTTTTTACCTAAATATTTAGGGAAATTTAGACTTTTCCCGAACAATTTTTACATTTTACTATTTCAGTGTTCATTGATCCCTAAAAGTTGTTTAAATGCAAGTTATTCCTAACTGACTGCATTACTGACAGCATAAGCTTTAATTGATACCAAATTTGCCAATATTGTTCCAATTTTAACATATTTTTCACCAAAAATGTTTTAAAACTCGTGGTGTCTGCCCCTGTAGGTGTGTAAAGGACAATGTGGTGCTGATACACCGCGCCTTCACCAACGACTTCATCATACCCGACTTCCCTTCTTTCACCGAGATCATCGAGCGTATCTACTGGAACTCCAAACCTAACACAGACGGCAAGGTGAGGAGACCATGCTTTTGTCATTTTAGAGGATCAATGCTCGATTTATTGCCCTATAGTAACCCTTTAAGGACGGCATAATGCCTTAATGCATCATGCACTTGGTCGTCATAATGCATGAATGCAGCCCTGGCAGGTAACTTGCCAGTGCTGCATTCAAGCATCATGCTGACCTTACGGGATTGAGACACTCTCGTAGGGTCGGCATGATGCTTGAATGCAGCACCGGCGAGTTACTCGCCGTGGCTGCATCAGTGCATCATGATGACAAATGTCATCTTTTAGCTCTAAGAGTTAACAAGGTGAGATATGTGTTTCAGATTAAACAAAAATAACAGGCACGTTTAGAAATAGGAATCTAGTTTAGATGGCATGGCAGGTGCGGGCATTTAATTGGAAAATTATTTTTAGCGATCAAGATAGAAACTGCCGTCTCATAAAGTATCGCTTACGACCCAGTGTTCGTATATTTATAACTTGCACTCCGAGTTCAGCCAAAGCCTATAACCGGCGATGAGGGTTTGTTTTGCAAAATCTAAAAACACACAAATATAGATCTCGCACCCAAAATATCCATCATATTTTGACCACTAAACATCCACCCCTAAGGCCACTCCAAATAATATCCTTGTTTCTCATCACCAAGCCCTAACAAAAATGATGAGGGCGCTTTTTTTCTGCTTTTTTTTTTGCTGGTGACCAATTGGGTGGGTAAATTATTTAAATATGGATCTTTAGCAAACTAAATTTGTATTTTAGCAATCAATATATAATTGGATTACCAAACGTTGTAGATATGCATATTTTCCCTAGTTCATTGGATCCGCAACACTAAGCTTTCATTTGATACCAAATATGCCCATATTATCCTATTTATAATCATGTTTTCTACTGTAAATTGCAAAAAAAACTAATGATAAAAGATCCCCAAAGGACGATTTTGGAGACGCGCGCAGTGATGAGAAACAAGGATATTATTTGGAGTGGCCTAAAAATAGGTAATTTTTAAACTTGCTTATTTCGGCCTCCCTACTCTTATTCTAGAAGCATGGAATGCGCGAACAGGTAACTGACTGGGGTGTGCGCCTAACATGACACATGGCTATTGTGCACAGAGTTTTTACCACTAAACCCTTTAAGGACGGCATGATACCTTAATGCATCATGCTCTTAGTCGTCATGATGCATGAATGCAGCCCTGGCAGGTAACTCGCCAGGGCTGCATTCAAGCCTCATGCCGACCCTACGGGGTTCAGGCACCCTTGAAGGGTCAGTGATGCACCAATGCAGCCCCGGTGAGTTACTCGCCTAGGCTGCATTGGTGCACCATGGTGACAAATGCCATCTGTCCTTAAAGGGTTAATTAGAGTGAGAGATGTAATACTAAACTGTTTACGGACAAGATACCGCTACAGTGGGGTGAATTTACATCGTCCTTCATGAGTTGAAGCCCAGGCTTCAATGAGTGGAGAACGATGCGAGCGTATCATGCTTTGTAGGATTTTACCTGGTATCTATTACATGTCCCAACTGTTTAAAGCTGAGCCGTCAGGGAATAAGTTGAGCATTTTCCATACATAGACTAAAATAACAGCTCCACCAGAGGGCAGCAGTGTTTGGACAGGGGACCATGAGCATTGTCCAGCTACAACATATTCATCCTATCTTGTGCCTGTAAGAGCTGAGCTCCCAGCCCTTAGGCCACACCAAAAAAAAAGTTGGTCTACGGATTTCCCTCACCATATTTTTGAAAATGCAAGTGTCTACGGATGCGCCCGCACCACTTTTTGAGAAATTTGATTTTTTTTTTTTTTTTTTTTTTTTGGGTGGCTTTTTTTCTGATCGCTAGCCAAATTTGGGAGTTTGCAAAAATGTTTCCCTCAAAAAAAAAAAAAAATTGCCCCCGCTCCACTTGATTCAAGGTTAAAATCCGCAGACAAAAAAAAAATTTGGAAAAAAAAAAAAAAAAAATCGCTCGCTCGCACCATTTTTTCTAAATGAAAATCCGTAGACCAACTTTTTTTTTTGGTGTGGCCTTAAGAGCCCTCTTGTGAATGAAAACTGAACTATATCCCACAGTGCTTTTGGCCTCACTTCAACCATGACGGTCAAGTTTTAAAGGTGAAGAAAATAAGCAACTTGTGGGTAATGGAGTACCAAACTCTGTGGGGGCGTAGCGTATGGGACTGGCATTGGTTCAACATCTTGACTACCGGAATAGTCATGTAATAAATACCAATACATTTCAAACTGGCGTTAGCATATATAAATATTCACTTCCTTATACCAGGTTTTCGAGTGTCGTAAACAAGATACTAAAGGCTTGGGGTGAAAAGCATTTTTTCTAGATACTAATACTCAGTGCATACAATGGTGTATAGTCGGGGCCCACCCCCTTTCTATCAACAAATCCTTTTTACCTCGGTTTATGTAATTATAGTCCTTCCTTCCTTCTGATTATGTGCAGAATTTTTAGCTCATGGGCCCAACATTTCGGGTACTTTCATGGAAATCCATTCTTATATTCCAAAATATTACTTTATATTTAGACCCCCTTTCTACCCACATCTAAAAAAGCAAAGAATAACTCCAGAGCCCCAGTTTGCTGTCTTAGCCATACTACCAAATATCAGATTATTTCATTGTATGTGATTCGAAATACTAAATTGAATCTGTGATTTTGCCTTTGCATTCTAAGAAGAGAAATGGCATAAATTCCCGCGTATAACAGGCACCCCCAACTCGGGAGAATCCTATAACCCATTTCTGGATCTGAAAAGTTATGTTCTAGTACAGTACTGTTCTATAGTAATAAAAACCCTTGTATAACCCGTACCTATATATAGGCAAGTTTGCCATCAAATAAAAGCTGTATTTGGTTAGCGTACAACCCGCTAGTAGTACACCAGAATTTACGGTATTGTAAAACTTCACGTATAAGCTGTGGCATTTACGCGAATCAGATTGCTGGTGCTTATAAGATCGGCCAAGACTCAGGGTGTGGCTTATACGAGGGGTTTTGGTGCAGTTCTAAAATCACAATAAACAGATCGCTGGTGCAGCTTATAGGAACGGCACAAAGTCTAGGTGCGGCTAATACACGCGTTACGCATATACACAAGGTTTTACGGTAGTTGACTTTAATTCCCCTTGTCCCCTGTAGGTGGCAGACTACATCCCCCAGCTGGCGCGGTTCAGCCCCGACTACTGGGGCGCCTCTGTCTGTACCATAGACGGACAACGGTAAGTCACCTCAGGCATCGGTCAATTTGTGTAAGGGGTGCTCTTTTTTTTTTTAAACAGGGAAGGGGGTGGTGAGACTTTGTGCAGAGCGTACAAAATGTTTTTCACCACCCACCCCTGGCAGGTCGAAAATCATGCACGTTCACGCCCCTTGTAGCATAGTAACGCGCCCCCTGTTGTTAAAAGTGAGCACTCCCTTATTCGTACAAAAATGACTTTGGATTAGCTTGATATTACCCCTTTACTGTGTTTTTCTTTTGTACGGAGAATTCCGGATTCTAAAATAAATCAGTCAATTTATTTCACCCAGTTTCACTGAAATGTATGTTTTAGCGCCAGGGACTTTTTATTATTGATAGCTGTGTTCACTTGTAGACCGTTTGTTAATAATACTAATAAACTTTATAAATTGAAAAATTGAATTGAACAGACACAGTATCGGGGACACAACGATACCGTTCTTACCCCAGCCCCCAGTAGTACTAATCCCATGTGTACCTTGACTTATAACAGGCACAGTATCGGCGACACAACGGTACCGTTCTGCCTCCAGTCGTGCAGCAAACCGCTGACCTATGCGCTGGTTCTCCACGAGCTGGGACCGGACGTGGTACACCAGTATGTGGGGCAGGAGCCCAGCGGGGAAGTCTTCAACGAGATCAAACTAGACCATAAAGGTGAGAGGTTTCTATCAAACTAGTTATTCCGTGATTTTAAGGGTTGTTTTAATGTCGCAAAGTCCTTTACTTAAAGCTGGGCCGTCAGGGAATAAGTTGAGCATTTTCCATACATAGACTAAAATAACAGTACCACCAGAGGGCAGTAGTGTTTGGACAGGGGACCATGAGCGTTGTCTAGCTACAACATATTCACCCTATCTTGTGCCTGTAAGAGCGGAGCTCTCAGCCCTTAAGAGCCCTCTTGTGAATGAAAACTGAACTATATCCAAAAGTGCTTTTGACCTCACTTCAACCATGACAGTCAAGCTTTAACTATAGAGAACCTTTATTCAGGGGCCTTAATTTGAACATGTTTTAGATTGGTCACTTTCATCCCTCCCTGTATTCCCTTCCCTTGCAGCGACTAGGGGTTGTTTCTTCACGGAATGTGGGGCGAGGCCTTTCTCTGGACATGATTTGCAAAAACGGTAGCGAAACAAAAATGTGTTAAGGCTATTTGATAATACCGGTCTTACATACTTTCCTTTCAGCAGCCAATATAATTATATGTTTTAATCTTTTGTTTGTTTGCAGAAATGTTATTTCCGTTTTGATTTCGTTCGTGTAAGATAACCTTGTTTTCTCGTAGGGTTTGCGCCCGAAAACAGGAGCCGGTTTGGTGGGTACCTAAGTTGCTAAGCATCTATCAGTAACTAACGGAGAGAATGGTTGCCATAGTTACGTATGTCCAGATGTCTGTTGTCATGGCTTCTCCCCACCTTCCTTGTGTGGGGCTGGTGCTATGCATAACAAGTATATCTATGAATCTAACCCTAATGCCTCTGTAAACCTTGAAAAGGATGCAACCTTTTCAAGGCTGTTTCAGTCTATACGGAAACTTGCCGGACAACGGCTATAGCCGGCAAAATGTCTGCCGGTCCGGCAGAAAAAGGGCGACTGCAGGCCCGAATAGCTGGCTGAATTCTAGAGATTCTTGCCTATATGCCATTTTTTACAGCTTGTAAATCGGATCATTATTAAGGTTTCTACAGCATAAAACAGAAAGTGTGAATATTATCTGTATTGTTCTTCAGTAATCTACATATTAAAATGGTCAATGTAATTGTAAAATGAAGGGGGGAACCCTATTTATTATCATTGCCAGTACAAACACTTGCTTTATATTTTATTTGTAAATAGCAAGATTGCACTCAAATATCTGGGCCTGCAAAAATTGAGCTGGGCCTGCATAGAAAAGAATCTGCAGGACCGAATGTGCTGCATGGTGAAAAAGTTTTCGTATAGACTGCTGTTTAATATCGAGGGCCAGCAACACTAGTTAGTGCTTCTATCACAACGCGACAATTTGTGTCCGATAATAATTGGGACAGTGTCCAACCGCTGTCTTAGATTTGTGCATGGTGCATTCGACCGATTGTCGCGTTGCGATCCAGTGGGATTTGGTAAGATGCCCTAATGTGGTTAAGAGTTTTAATCCTTTGCATATAGGGAGGCGATTGAAGTCATCTTGTACCGTTTTCTGCATGTGTTGAGAAAAGGTGTAGATAAATGAAGCTACTACTGGTTACATATTGGAAGCACAATGTAATTTAAAAAACAGTCACATCTCAAATCCCCGGAAATGTTAAATTTCAATCATAAGTCAGTAGTTTAAGCTCTTGCGTAAATTCTTGCGTAGAAGCCACAGCTAGTACGCGAATCAGATCGCTGGTGCCTATAGAAGCGGCCCAGGGTCGGGGTACGGCTTATATGCTAGCTAGGCTTGTACGCGAGAATTTATGGTAAAGGTATTTCGGCCTCAGCGCTGTTCTCTAACTGGTCCTGGTCCCAGGTCTTGCCCCCTACTGCCCCTTACTTCCCCTTACTGCCCCTTTCTGCCCCTTACTGCCCCTTTCTGCCCCTTACTTCCCCTTACTGCCCCTTACTTCCCCTTACTGCCTTGTCCTTTTGACTGGGCGCTTGGCAGAAGCGCGCTAGGTACAAGAGTTTGCCTGAGGCTTGCGCTCTAGTTCTAGAAACCTGTCTTTATATTGTTTCATGTGATGTAAATATAAAACTTTCCAGAGATACCTCTTGCCATGCTTTTGCATGAATTCCTGGATTTCGCAGGAATCACTGCATATGGTAATTACCAGTACATGGGAAAAGTGGACCAAAACCCCAAGTTGCTTTATACCTAAAGCCCCCCCCCCCAACCCTGCACGATGGGTTACCTTTATAATGCGATAACTTGTTGCTCCTTTTATCATTTTGTTTCTTGACCTGACAATTTGTGTCACTTATAGAGGAAACGAGGGAACTTAAATGGTATAATCTCACTAGACATATGCTTGGGATTCGCACACATAACAGAAATTAGCATATCTAGACTTATAATCAACAAGGCGGATTATAATAGACTTTATTTTCACACCATTACTAATCTACTGCCTTGCCTTATTACAATTTAAAGGTATTAATAGGATGGTTAAGGTATTTTTTCTAGGTTAGGTATCACTATACATTTAACTGCAAATATGTGTAACATAAAGAAAACTGGTTGCCATTTCCAATTTCTCATTAACTGTATCTATCTCATATATGGGCATACTGAATTTAGCGAACTACATGTATGCCAAAAAATAACATATATAAATTATTCATGTTAAGACAGACAGGCTACACAACTAACTAAACTAAGTGCTAAAGTAGGGAAGCTGTAAAGGGTACCATTAGCTGTAGTTATTTCAACAACTCAAAACTCTTAACTGGTCAATATGCTTTCACATTCCCCAGAAAAAAACAAAAAACGTGAATCACTCTGGATTTTCTCAGATTTGCCCCATAATAATTCCCAGTGAATATAGCACTGCTAATGAACCAAAGGGGGGAATAGATCAGATGAAATGATAAATAAATATATATGACAATATCACAACCGCATATTCATGTTTTTCTGCCATCATGTGGGTAGAAGTAGTAACCTGTATTACTGTTCCTCCACTAGGGAAGCCACACAACCCGATGATAAACGCGGGTGCCATCGTCACGACGTCGCTCGTCAAGAATGACATGAAGTTGGCTGACCGCTTCGACTACCTCAGTAACCATTACCGCAAACTGGCCGGCGGAGAGTTCCTCGGTTTTAACAACGCTGTGTAAGTATAAATTTTTTAAGTTTATAAATGTATATTGATTTTCAATAATTATTTTCATAAATATAAGTATAATACATCAAAGTGTGTTAATGGTTTAGCTGTGCATTTCGGCTTTCACCATATTTCACACTGTACGAACTACGTGTTTTTATTTTGAGGAAATGCTTTATCTACAGGGATGAAAATTTTTCTCTGATTTCAAGTTTTTATTTTAATGTCGCAAAAACCTATACTTAACTTTTATTCAGGGACCTCAATTTGAACATTCCAAGTATTTTTGAGATTTGTTAGGTTAATCCCTGCGTCTATATGACATGAGTGAAAATTTAAGGCTAGGGAGTTGTTATTTCTTAACAGGGGGAGGAGGTGGTGGAAATGAGGGGGAGGGGGCAAGGAAAATCTCTAACCTCCATCCCCCCCCCCTGTTGTTCAAAAATGACCACTTCTCCACCTGGTACCATACAGTCTCATAGTGTAGGAGCCTATCCCTCGTGTAAGCTGCACCTAAGATAATAAATTCTAGAATTATATATGTTTTTCTCATTTCAATTGCAGATTTCTGTCAGAGAGAGAAACAGCTGATCGCAACTTTGCACTGGGCTACTACATGAAAGAAAACAGGGTGAGTAGATTACAATGCACAGTCTAATAGTTTACGACCGATGTGTCGAGAATCAATACTGACTACCGTAAAACCTCGCATATATGCCGAACCCCGACTTTTGGCTGATTCTATAAGCCGCACTGACGATCTGATTATGATGATTTTGTACTGTACTATAGGAGCCGTAGATTTTGCCCTTTAAACTGGCGGATTTAAAAAATAAAACCACAGTCAGTTCTCAACATATGGGTGCTTTACTCCTACAAGTAGCTTTAATCTGCATACCTTAATCTGTTCTCCTGTTTTACTTCCAGTGTTTCCCGGACGGTACACACCTCCAGGAGACCCTCGATTTCTACTTTCAGGTAAAAATTTAACTAATTCTGTTTTACTTGTTTATTTTTCTTTCAATGTACCGTAAAACCCCGCCTATAAGCCGAATTTTATTTGCTGTTTTTATTTCATATAAGCCGAATTTTCTTTCCACAACTCACATTCGGCTTATAGGCGGGGTTTTCCAAAAATTTATTTGAAAAGTTGGTTTGGAAAATGGTAAATCCGTGGTACAATAATTAATTTAAGTTTAGGTATCTTTTAAGGTCCTTACAAATACTTTTCATGTGGAGTATATATTATCTATATGTTCACCTGATAAAACATTCATTTTTTTTATTAAAAAGGTATGTAAAATTGTTTAAAATCGTGTGGGAATTGGGCCCAGGGGAGGGTTCAAGGGTCCCAGATCCTGCCAAAGTCGGGGGTCGGCTTATAGGCGGGGTTCTCTAAAATGTCATAATGAATTTATATAAGCCGAATTTATTTCCTTAAACTCACTTTCGGCTTATAGGCGGGGTCGGCTTATAGGCGGGGTTTTACGGTATTGTTCTGCGTATGAGAGTGCAATAAAACATCTGTCGCCTTGGAAATAAATATCTGAGTTGACTTCGACCAGTAGCGCGGTATAATATATAATCAGTAGTGTATAGGATTCAATGTGACTTTCATACAATGCCTAGGCATTGTGGTCAATAAAAGAAATCTCTCTGGGGCTGGATTTCTATCCTTCTTTAATATACAGATACAAACACGATCACCACCACTATTGACTGATAACACATACCGTATTCGACGTAATAAGCGCACAGTGCGCTTAAAAAATTATAATGGACATCTTTTAGTAGTTAAGAGTTTAATTGGGGCAAAAAATTGAAATATTTTTGGTTATTTCTAGTATAAGAATTGGCCAAAAACGGGGGGTGTGCGCTTATTAGGGGGGTGTGCGCTTATTAGGTCGAATACGGTACTGTAAATTCTCTTGTATAAGCCTAACTTGCATATAAGCCCCTACTTTTAACAGATTATATAAGCCGCAGAGGGGGTCTGGAAATTGTTTATTTGGAATTTACGGCACCCTGTAAACCCAGTTACACCTTGCTTAGGGAGTGTTCATTTATTAATTACGCGTGGAGGGGCGAACATTTTTTACGCCCCCCCCCCCCCCTCGAGAGTGGGTGTAACGTTTTGCGCCCCCCCTCGCCGAAGGCGCCGAAAAATTTACGCCCCCCTTTGAACTATAGTAAAGCGGGCTTCTTTGCTAAAAAGGGGCTTAAATTGTTATGCCCCCCCCCCCTTAAGAGGGATCAGAAATTTTTACGCCCCCCCCCCTGAGGAGGGGTCGGAAATTTTTACGCCCCCCCCCCCCCCCCCAAACCCACCACCCCCACTCTAAATAATAAATGAACACTTTTGTGTTTATTGTACACGTGGCCTTGTAGTGCAAGTAATTATTTGAAAAATGACGATTGACAATAATGGCCCAAAGATTGAAGAATTATTTTTTTACCTCAGCTGTATACACTTGAGAGTGTGCATACACCTGACTGTACAGACTGTTTGTATTCCATGTACCACGAGGAACAACAACAGCAAGAACGAAGAATTAAAATTCTTGATGTCGATTTATATAATCATTGCAACATACCTGTACATACTCCACACTGACCACTCTGGCAGAACGTGTTTTACCTTTACATGATTTGTGGTCAATAAAACTGTTTAAAAAAAACAACGATGTCTGACCCCCATCCCCCGTCCTGTTGTAGCTGTGTTCTATAGAGGCCACGTGTGAGTCGGGTTCTGTGATCGCGGCCACGCTGGCTAACGGTGGCATCTGTCCCATCACGGGGACCCGGGTTCTAAACGCCGACGCCGTCCGTAACACGCTGTCCCTCATGTACTCCTGCGGCATGTACGACTACTCCGGCCAGTTCGCGTTCACGGTCAGTTCTTTTACTGTGTTTTTCTTTTAATTTATTATTACAATTTTTTTCTTTTTTAAAAATTTTTTTTTTTTTAAATATTCACTGAAGATTGTACTCTGGATGTTGCCATATATGATGGGCCGTCTACTGATCAATAATACATTTTTCAAGTATATTTTTTAAGTTTAGAATGGAATAATTCCTAGCTGTTATGAATTATTTCATACTCACTACCGGGTATATATGTTATGACTCATTAATCTTTTTAAAGAAAATTATAAAAATGAAATAAATTAAATAGGTTTTTTTTTTTAAATATTTTTTTTATTCATTTTGTTAAGTTATATATATATTTAAATAAAAATGAAATATCCACGTGTGTATTTCAGGTTGGGCTGCCGGGTAAGTCTGGAGTGTCTGGTGCTATTCTGCTGGTGGTGCCCAACGTGATGGGAGTGTGCCTCTGGTCACCACCACTCGACCAAACCGGCAACAGCGTCCGGGGGATCGAGTTCTGTAAGGTAAGTCACATTTTGTATTGGTACAACCCTTGTCCCGTGTATATAGCCCACAACTAGACTTAGGGAGAATCCTACCATACCGGTACTGTTTGGTTTGCAGGAATGTATGGTTATTAGGGAGTGGTCAACAGGGGGGGTTGGTGGACTTTTGCGCGAGCGGGTCGAAATTTTTTCGGTCCCCCCCACGGGAGGGGTCGACATTTTTTTGGTCCCCCCCTCAGGCAAGTTGAAATTGAGCGCGGCCGACCCCTTTGAACTATAGTAGCGCGGGCTTTTTCGCTAAAAAGGTGTTTTTTTTTGGTCCCCCCCTCAAGAGGGGTCCAAATCTTTTTGGTCCCCCCCTTCAAGGGGTCCAAATTTTTTGGTCCCCCCCCAAATCCACCAACCCCCCCTGTTGTTAAAAAATGACCACTCCCTAATGTGTTTTGGGTCAGCCATTAGATCGCTCATCATAGCAAATACTCCTTTGGCCGATGATAGAGCATATTCAGACTCTCACAAATACCACAATGAAGAGATCCAATCAGATCGACTCTTACATAGTCAACCCCTTCTTTGCCTTGACGACAGAGTGTTCCACCGGTTACTGGGTAACCGGTTGCATGGGGAGCCGGTTACATCAACAAAAATAGTTTATTGATGGGGTAGGGCCTAGTTATTGTGCTCGTGGGCCCAGTAAATGAAAAGAAACGGTTTCATCAAGTGAATCTTCAGGTTGTATAAGAGTTTAAAAATGAAGCAAAAAAAAAAAAAAAAAAAAAAAGGGAAGAAAAAATCATAGCAAATACTGTATGTTGTGAACCTTTCCACTTTCTGCCAGGATCTGGTGAATACGTTTAACTTCCACAACTATGACAACCTGAAACACACGCCACAGAAACAGGACCCGCGTCTACGTAAGGTGGACCAGAAGGGGCAGGAGGTCATGCTGCTGCTGTTTGGGGCCTCCAACGGGGACCTCACCGCGCTGAGAAGGTAAATATATATTAAATATATATTAAATATTAAAAAAAAAAATTAAATATAAAGATGTTTATTTCAATATATTTTATTTTATTTGTTAAACTTGTACTGTCTTTGTGACAACTTTTTCATCCTGCCGAACATTTGGTCCTACAAGTGTCCAGTGTTGCAGGACGGACTACGGTACATTTTAAGGACCGGATAGCCACATACATGATGATTTATGCATTTTAAAGTGGCATAGTCCGATGATTAGGGCTCAAAAATTGATTTTGCTAAAATTGAACCAGAATGTTCAGTATGGCCATACTTCATGTCCTACCTACTTTATTAAACATTATTCCCGTAATTTAGCTTAAATTTCAGCTAATAGTCATTTTTTTACTCAATTTAAGACTTTTGGAGTGCACGCTATAATTCCAACCATTGACACTGTAAAAGGCTATACCTGTGTTTCATGGGACCATTTTAATTTGCCTGTTATTGCACATGAATGATATTTTATTGTATCCCATCCTCCAAATGTGATATTTCACTGCCATTTTGAACATATTTAAATAAAATTATGGAAAAAATCGGACCATCCACTTTAAGTAGAAAATAGGATTGTCTATAAAAATACATTATATTTGTAATCATTTATGGCCCAATTAGGATAGATACATAGTTTTGCACAGTATATTGACAAACCCTGAAACATATTTCAGCTTTAGAAACCCAACTAAATTCTTTTAGTTCCAAAAAACTCAACATGTGACATTCGGTCCTGCTACACTTGTGAATCTGACCGGTCGCATTTTATGAGAACATTGCCACTGTCCTGCATGTTTTCGCAAAGACCGTTTATTGAGGAAAGCTCTAGTGAGTTACCGTATATCCCTGTTTATAAGCTGGGCCCCGAAAATAAGCCTGCCCTGTTTATAAGCCGGGTCAAAACAGGTTAGTACTATGTTTTATGTAAGCCAGGGCCCAAATATAAGCCGGGGCAGGGAATAAAAAATAATGAAATATCACCTTTCTGGTCATATCTTCGGTTCTAATTGGAGTACCAGTATTAAGATAATTGTGGGAATTATGTATGATAGTCGTTAACTCCCCCTTTCCGTCCGCAGGCTGGCCTGTATGGGTGTCAACATGGGCATGGCTGACTACGACGGCAGGACCGCGCTACATCTCGCCGCCGCCGAGGGACATGTCGAATGTATCGATTTCCTGCTAAAGAAAGCTCATGTCGATCCGAATCCTCGCGACCGGTGGGACCAGACTCCACTTGATGACGCCGAGCGATTCGGACGAACGGAGGCAGCTGCCATTCTACGGCCTCTCATGAAAACCGAGCCCGAATCTTCCACGGAGACAAAGCCAGAGATTGATGGGTATTGATAATCATAATCAAATATGTGTATGTGTGTGAATTGAGTGATTGAATGATATCTCATCAGTATGCTGAGGGTGTGAGAGAGGTAATTAATCATTTATTCATAAGTTAAGATTGTTCTGACATTTTGGTTTTTTGTGGAAGTGTCAGGAGACAAAAAGGCCAGTTTTACATTATTTTACTGATTTTCACTATGATGATTATTGAACACGGTCGACTTCTAGGTAATATCCTCAGGAAGACTAGAAATATTTCTCGCTTTATCATTAGAAAGCAGACCCGGCTCAATGAAAGGATAAACCCTTTAAGGATGGATGTCTCTAAAATATGACATTGGCACCAAGGCAGCCCCGGCGAGTAAATTGCCGGTGCTACATTGGTGCATTATGCCGACCCTTTGAGAGTGTGTCAACCCCATAGGGTCAGCATGATGCTTGAATGCATCTTGACGACCAAGGCATGATGCATTAATGCATATTGCCATTCTTAAAGGATTAAAAAGATATTAACTAGAATAGATGTATGGTAAAATTAACGGTAGATGCTGGAGGCATGTCGCACTTTGCCCAGCACGGGCGATTGGAGGGGGACAGGGAGAGGGGGGCGGTCTCATTGTCTTATACACATAACATTTACACCAATATTACTCTTTATGAATGGGTCTTGACATTTCTCAGGATATATCTACAAGGTCTGTATTTTCTTTTCTGTTTTTCACAATAGGTCCTGAATACTCATGTATACAAAACTTTCAGAAAACTCTACCGATCAAATCAAGAATATACTTACATTTTACTTGCATGCTTCGTTATTTTGGAACTTTTTGGTACTTGATTCTATGTTTGTCTATACTAAACAGAGATGCCACTTTTCCTACTTTTGCTGGAATTCTTATTTTTTGACTCGAATCTCTCTATTGAGTTAGGCCAAATAAAAAAAAAGTTTTGTTTCAGGTAACATGGGATGAAAGTCTAGGGTCGGTAGGTCGGATTTTTTTTTTTTTTTTACTTTTTTTTTTTTTTTACATAACCCTAAAATTGACCCAAAAAAGTATGAAAATGGTAAGATTTTTTTCAAAACTTTTGAAAACCTAAAATTTACCCCAAAAAAGTGTAAAAATATAAAAATGTCGTCAAAATTGCATAAAAAAACGTAGGGTCGGCCCTGTTTACATAGGGTCGGTCGGGTGACCTGAAACAAACCTTTTTTTTTTTTTGGCCTTATGTTATTTTGCTACAGAAAAATTACCAATATTTCAAAATTTCCTACTTTTTGTCGACTAGCGAGTGGTATCCCTGCTACCAAAATTTCAATATTTCCTACTTTTTGTCGACTAGCGAGTGGTATCCCTGCTACCAAAATTTCAATATTTCCTACTTTTTGTCGACTAGCGAGTGGTATCCCTGCTACCAAAATTTCAATATTTCCTACTTTTTTAGTCCAGTGGCATCCCTGCTATAATCTATGGCATGCTATTCTAAATCCACAGGGGCAAGTTTTAAAAAATACACCAACTTATGTTGAGTAACAATGGAGGGGACTGGCTGGTTACTACTACAACAAAGAGGTTGGTAGGGACGCCCTGGGGAGTGTGGGAGGAACTAGACTATAGTCCATCCCCCACCAGCTGACTTTTGGTTACATAAATTATATACCATTATTGGTTTCATATAATTACACCAGGCGTACACACTGGACACACGGCAGGCAGCACCTGACTGGGGTGCACGGCCCTGTCCTGCCCCGTCACTGAGTCCCTCCCCCTCCCTGCCACTGACCTGCGTGACCTAGATGCTCCCTCTCGAGTTTATGGTCACCCTGCTCTGCCCTGATGTAGCTTCACAGTGAGTGGAGTAACTGGCAGGGGCCAGTGTAGTTACTCCCAGCTTGGTGGTCAGCATACCTCCCATTTGTCTCTTACAGACTACACTGTAGGACCCATTGGAGACCTGCTTCATATGACCCATCTCAGTCCCCTCCCTCTCACCCTGGAGTAGCTATGGGCAGTGGGTCCTATGGTGCAGCTCAATGGGTCGTTCACCATACAGCCACCTGCGTAAAAGTGAGGTATGAAGGGAGAATCCAACATGGCGCTGAGCATGGGGCGAGTGCCCTTCTAGACAAAATAAGAGACGGAGTGTAACAATATTGGACACATATCACCATGCTGTATCAGACAGATGCTGTGCTTGTTTAAGGTTTATCAGTGGTAGTGGATTCGGTATCCTCCTAATCTATTACCATATTCATTTACCACTGTCTAATGTTGTTCTATATAACTTACAAAAGTTAAATATTTTTTGCTTATAGCCAAAGCCATTAATAACCTATTGTTTAATATTTATATAGAATTGTGGTGCTTCTCAGAACAATGATGCCAATTATAGGTGCCAATACGTTATGGTTTACAGCCAAAGTCATTTAATTGTAATGACATTACTTCGTTAAGGCTAGACCAAAAAAAAAAGTTGGTCAATGGATTTCTCGCACCTTATTTTCGGAAATGGAAATTATTATTATTATTTTTTTTTTAATTGTCAATGGATTTCGCTCGCCTCATTTTTTTCAAAATTGAGAATTTTTTTCTTTTTTTTTTCAAAATTTTCTTCCAGTAATTCCCCCAGATCAACCAATAAATTTAAGTTAGGGGACTTTTGTCAGAGGCTGGGTAAAAAAAAAGAAGAAATTGTCGCTCGCTCCACTTTTCCACCAACAAAATCCATTGACAAAAAAAAATTCTTGAAAAAAAAAATTAATAATTCGCTCGCTCGCACCATTTTTTGAAAAGTGAAATCCATTGACCAACTTTTTTTTTGGTGTGGACTAATAGGGAGGTTTTTTTCTTGGTCAACAAAAGAACAAATATACAAAGGTAACACATGTGAGAATGTGATTGAAAACAATGCTATGATCCATGACTGCAGCCCTGGCGAGTAACTCGCCAAAGGGGCAGTCTTAGTTGATGAGCAAATTAGACTGGTGTACCATCACCGCGATGGTATAGAGAAATCACTATGGAATACCAGGGTTTAAAATGTATGAAATAATTAATTAAACTGTGATTTAGTGGGTCATTTGTTTGAAAATATTTTTCAAAGAATCTTAAAGCCAATGTTGAATGGTTTGTGAATGAATGGTGTACGGTGTTAACAGTGGGGTTGCACAAGCCAATGGTTATTGTCTATAATGACCACGTGATTTATATGGACTGAGTTACTAACGTCTGTACATTGCTCATTAAAGAAGAAAATGTCACCAAATACTTATAATGGGCTCTTCAATGCTTCTAGCAAAGCAGGTGCATGTCCATTTAGGTGATATTATTTTGATGTATTTAAAGCATATACTGTAAAACCTCGTGTATGAACCGAACTTTCATATTAGCCACATCCTTAACTTTGACAAATCATATAAGCCCCAGAGGGGTTCTGAAAATTGCTGATTTGGTACTGTAGTATACTTATAAAAACTGTAGTATGAGCCGCATGTATGATATCAAAAGAAATCTGAGTCTGACTCGTGTCCAAGCAGCTACTTATACGCGAGGTTTTACGGTAAGGAGAATGTCTCCATGTGTTCGCCTTGGAGGTCCAGGTGAACAAAGACTGCTGTAAAGTCTGGTGTATAACCTGCATGAACCAAACCCCAGCTGGGGGTTATACAATATTCCCAAAGTGGGATGTGGGTTATACGATGCTCTCAGGAAGCATACTACAGTGCTAAAGTAGTAATTCCTCGACCCCAGGTGTGGGTTATAGGATTTCACCAAACTCTTCTGTCAAATATGGTGTAGGCTAGATTAGCTACCAGAACAACTCGCTTTACTACACATAGAGTTAGCATAGTCAAACAGAAGAATTATAACAATATGTTTGAAGGTATAGATAATGGAACTGCAGATGTAGCAGCGTCATAAGGATACATGTTGTACTCCTGTTGTGGTAACAAAATAATGAGCTCCATCCATAATTTGTAACCTGAAAAAGAAAGATACTCTTGAGATATCGTTGGGTTTATATTTCATGGCAGCGATGGTGAATCTCAATTCAGTCAACAAGCGTAGAACCCGAATCTTAAACTATTACATCTCGCTTGTATGTTGGGCATTACTGACGATCGAAGCTGTATATTTGTTGAGTATAAAAGATTGTTGCTGGTCCGATATGTACCGTAAATTCTCGCCTAGAAGCCGCAGCTAGTATGCAAGTCAGATCGCCAGTGCGGCTTATAGGATCAGGACAAAGTCATGGTCCGGCTTATATGTGAGTATTCAGATGTATTCTACAATACTAAAGTCGCCATATTCAGATCCCCTGTGAGACTTATAGGATTTTCCCAAAGTCTAGCTGCGGCTGATCAATACATGTCTTAGGCTTATACGCTAGAATATGCATCTTAGGCTTATACGCGAGAATTTCGATATATTATTACTGATTAGGGGAACAAATCAGTTCCTCTTGAGCTCCCTGTACTTACTGTATAAACATCCAAAGTGCATTACATGTCTCTGTATCTCAGGATCAAGCCTTAACACATGGTATTCAGAAATATTGATGACAATTCTGATTATTTTCTGGTACTGTACCGTCACGTATAAGCGCCCTGGCACTTGTTGATTTCAATACCCCATTAGTTATACGGGCCTAGCACATTAGGCTACGGAGGCCGCCATCTTGACTCAGAGCAATGTATTGTGGTTAGGCCCTCAACTCCAGATCAGTGCATTATGGGTGAATTTCTTATCAGCACTTTTGTTCCAGGTGTGAGAGGGATTAAAGCTGCCATACTACCTCAGATATATAGAACGTTCACTTTCTGCATATTTAAAAAGGGTATCCTTAGTGCAGTGTACTTGTAAGATCCCAATCAAATTTGTGGCTTTTAACTGTGCTAAATTCAAAGATAAAGATCAGAAAAAATAGAACGCTTCCAGCATTCTATTTAGCACTTAATTATATCAACAAGTTGGCGCCATCTGCAGTGTTACACTAGGAAATAGTAGACTCTGTTGGTAAGATCAGCGATGCAAGACTTGCAGGTAGCAGTCCACTCAGTGCTGCCACCTGATGTAATTTTTTAACACTAACTCATCAAAGCCCACCAGAATATTAATAGTAGCTGGAATTAGAGTCTTGTTTTGCACATATTAATAATCTCTTGTCAAAATAAATGACAGATTATAATAGGGAAAAGGTTATACAATCATCTGAGACACAAATGAAGATTATATAGGTTTGAATTTGCCAAGTAGTATAGCAGCTTTAACTTGACAAGGAGATGGGGGTGTGGCCCAAACTACCAGAGGTACCAAGGTGTGCTAGTCTTGTATATACAACATGCGCATTATTTTAAACCTGATTTCAGTGCGCAGTGAGTTTCTTCAAGCAGGTACTGTTTTTAACTCTGTTATTAAATCTGACGGTGCAGTATTCAGCGATATTGACTAGTTCTGATTATTTTGTGGTATTAATCAATTAAATAATCAGCAATTTAATCCTGATTATTTTGTGGTATTCTGCAATAGGACTATGATCCTTGTTACTGTATTATGTGGTATTCTGCTTTATTTCATGTACTATGTAACTATAGGTAATGCTTCATGACATGTTGGCCCTTGCAGTCAGGCAATAGAAAGGTCTTTGGTTGTGACACTTGTATAAAGATACAACCTTAGAAGCGTAATAACTAGTATATTTAATACCAAAAATGAATAATCCTAGAAGAGTAATAGATAGTATATCACCAAAAATAAATAGTAAATGCCATGGATAATGATACCAAGTAGACTAGAAAGTTACCCAGAGATAAGGTATAACAAAGTGCTGAATGAAAAAAAAGAGGAAGATATATTGATTTTTGTGTGTGTGTGTTTGAGGTGATGGTAAAGAAATGACAAAAGGATTGTTGAAGAATTGCTCAGTTCTCTGCTGAGGATAAAGCAGGGGTTGTATGTGACAATGGTCACATTCTAAATGTCTTATTTTTTCTCAAAATATACACCCTCAAAATATATATCAAAAGCATAGCTCCTGCTGCTTCTAATTAGATGTACTGAACCATTTAGATATGATATACATAATACTAGATTGTATTGCAGATTATTATACGCTTTATCCTATTCCAACCTAGTTATTTGAAACTGTACTTAAGAACATGTTGATATGTACATTTTATGTTTAAGTTCTGAATCATTTGGGAGCCTTTGGTGACTATTTGTAGGTATGTCAGAATACTTGTATACCGTTATAAAATTCATTTTAATTACACCATTTTGCCTGATCCATAAAAATTCATAAGAATGCAATAAGCCCACTCTCATCTAATAGTCAAGGTCAACCCATGCATGGGCTCACCTCGCCATTTTGGTCACTTTTGGAAAGAACCAAAGATACAACAGCAGTCGGGTTAGCCCTTAAATATAGGGACTTATTGATGGTCACATTAAAAAGAGCTGGGTGTCATTACTGAATCGTTCATGAGACCACCGTGTATTTGAAATGATATTCAATATATGATTTACCATAGCCAAATCAAAGTCTGAAAATGTATCTGGGGTGTTACTTAGGTTATAGCAGCATATACCGGTAGGTGACACTAGCAGTCGTGATTGATACTGCTAAAAGTGATTTATTGTAAGTTTGATTTATATATATAAGAATTCATATTTTATCTCTTGGTTTAATACGGTTAAATTCAGCCATCTCTTGGTCACTATACAATGGTACTTTTCCCGTACATATCTATAATTATCTGTTTTTGATTATTACTCTTGATTATAATAGTAAAAAGAAATCAAAGTTCCTTGTAAATATACATTTTACACTTATTTTACAACGGTTCATGTTAATCATTGGCACTTAATTTATTTCCATATTATTCTTATTTTCTACACAACCTATTTTTTCCCTGGTTATTCTTGTCTGTTTGTCCCTTATACACCTTTAGTTTGTGTCCTCTATTTTGTATCCTGTTTTCCAATGTATCTCAATGATTAAAGTCATGTTCAACTATATTTTGTCTCATTATGTTTATTTACATTTATTGAGTGATTTTATTTTAATTCAATATTTGGTAACCCTTAATGGCTGCATAGTTGGAACATGGAGTAGGTGGGGCAGAGAGAAGTTATGGGCTATGTCTCACCAGATCGATACAAGTTGATAGTCTATGACCGCGTGACCTCTATGACTGGGTGACCTCTATGACCGCGTGACCTCTATGACTGGGTGACCTCTATGACCGCGTGACCTCTATGACTGGCAAGCATGAAAAGGGCTAAAATGGAGCATATGTAGAAAGAAACGGCGGGGAAAAGTCAGGCTATCGACTTGCTAGCAAGAGTTATGCCTTTAACACGTACAAGTGGGATAACTTATGTCTCATCAGTATACGTGGCAACAAGCGACAAACTACCCAAGTGACTAGATGCCATCCATTTTACCTGTAATCTCAAAAACCTATTTTCCCGGTAATCTTAATGATCCCCCCCCCTCTTCTCTAGATGGCGCCACTGTAAGTCTGGATATCCTTTCCATTAAAGGTAAATGGGTTCGGTTATAGTCCTGTTACAGTTTCAAAAAAGAAAAAGGAAAGAAGGGGGTGCGGGGCCAGAGCTCCCGATATATACAGCAGTGATACCAATGTACAGTGGTGCCATTTAGAGGATAGACCTGGAAACTTATTAAGATTACCGGAAAAGTGGGCTTTTTGAGATCACAGGTAAAATGGGTGGCGTCTAGTCACTTGGGTAGTTTGTCCCCCACGTGTGTATGTGTCGGTGGTATGTACTTACGTTAACTTCAGGGATGTAAGTCTTCAGAATTTTGTCTGATTTCAGAAAATTGATGAATGTCAGAATTTTCCCTCAAAAACTATTATAACACATACATCTCTTTTCTGAAGCACTGTTGGATGATAGATATATTCTAGGTATAAATGGTCCTCATTCCCTTATTCCTTACTTGAGTGCATATAATCACTCTACAGCTATGTTCACAGGGTGATTCAGACAAGGCTCAGACAAGAATTCAGAAAATAGAAAATCTGAAAGCTAGATTCAAGAAGTAAATGGATCTCTGGGCTCTGATTGGTTAATAATCAGGTAATGCTGGTGGTGCTGACAGGAGGTGGATGAGGGAGCTACTGTTCTCCTTCTGCTGAGAAGGAGATATCTTGTCTATGGACATGATAAATCATTCTACTCAGAAGGGGATATCTGTCCCTGGGCACTTAGTCATGATATTCAGAAGGGGATATCTGTCCCTGGACACTTAGTCATGATATTGTTCTAGAAGGAAATACATGTCTACTGTATTTAAAGCCACAAAGACATGATAAATCATTATTAACTTTGTAACTATAGTAAAGCATATTGAGTTCCCAGGTTTCAGATTTTTCACGTAACTCTGACTTACATCCCTGTAACTTAAAGTTGCATCATGGAGGAACAGACGTCATGAGTAGTGTAGGGAGTGCCACCATAGACTGATATTCCTAGGCTCCCTATACGACCAATCTCTCAGTCACTAGTGCCTAACTTAGTTAGTCATTTTTTGGCTCCCTATATGACTAACCTAGGTCAGGTATTAGTCTCAGGTTGGTCAGTGCTGACCAACCCACCTTAGTCTTTTAATTTCCAGGGGGAGCCACGGAGTGGTGATCATAGTATCTTACAGGTGGCCCCAACTAGTGGTATACAAATACAACACACCAATGATGAAACTAGGTTAGCCACTACTGACTGATCCCTCAGTCACTTTTGAACAAAACTTTGCCATTATGACTAACACACATATTATGACGAACCTAGGATAGTCTGTACTGACTAACTGTTTCAATCTATGGATTTTCAGTGTAGAGAGTGACATGATAGAATTAGTAACTCACTTAGTGTGTAGCCAACATGTAGTATAGTGCCAAGTTGCCTGTAACCCATCACTGTAGTGCCAAACTTCAATACACTCATGGTAGAGAGCATTAGATATACATGTATCAGTTTAGAGGTAGAGACTGTTCAAAGAGTGCATTATGCACTGAGAAATATGTATTGATTGTATCTGCGTTGCAGTCTTCTAGTACACTCCCCATCATAAACTCGCACAGGGCGAGGGGGTCCACAGGGGGGGAGTATAAAGGTATTCCTGGAAAATAATTGCCATATACAACATGTATATGTATACCCAAGCGGCAAACGCAGTGGTATTGGTGATCCAGATGCTTCATATGGAAAAGGTTACAATATATGTATGTGAACTGGTCTTTCACTTAGGAATTTACATGCACAGATGTCCGTAGTAATAGATATATAGCTCAAGTTACACCTCGAAGATAAGCTCAAACATTAATTGAAATGCATTTCAACGTTTACATATATATCAATGTATTTGAACCTTAGGATTGTCAAATACATGTATTGACTAAGGACAGTTACGTCAGAGTCGTAGCACATTATATTGTCCAACGAATCTCAGGTATTTCATCAAGGTTGAATGCAATAATAACCGCAATAATTTGGTTTGAAAACTAAATTAGCTAGAAAAGATAAATATTGGTGTCCACTGTGCTCGCAGTAGAAGTAATACAACCAGCACGAGGTAGGTTTTAGAATAGAGTCAAGTAGTTAGATCAAAGACATATTATGCTGATGATCAATGTACCCCTTTCTCTTTGCGATAATATGTTCGTGTCCATTGGGATTTATAAGACTGTTTTGATGCTGAAAGACACCTTTTGGAGCCGACAAACACATTTTGGCGCTGACAAAACCGTTTTGTTGGCTCCAAAATGTATTTTTCGACCTCAAAACAGTCTAGTAAATCGTAGTAGACACAGGCCTAATGAGATTATGATATTGCTATTGAAGTTGCTACACTTCTATCACTATAATGGATGTATCCTGTGATGATTGTGCTTGCCATGCACTGCTGAATAAAACTGAGTTATGTAAAGTTTATGTCGTGCAGCAAAGAATATTTCGAGTCATGTCCTTTTTTAGCAATTGCACAGAGAAAAGAAACAGCGTCAAAAGGGAGTCCAGGCTGCCTCCAGAATGACTCCCCTCTTTTGAGGCAGCCTGCTGGACTCCCTTTTGACGCTGTTTCTTTTCTCTGTGTGCTTTCCTCAGGTTACATACGGGTCTAGAGTGGAAGGTCTCTAACATTTGAGACGTTCATTTACCCCCATTTGACTTATTTATGAGGCTTTTATACGCCTATGTACTAATGCAGTCTATACAAGATCCTGCCGGACACCGGCTATAGCCGGCAAAAAGTCTGCCGGTTGCTACTGCCGGCCCAAATAGCAGGCTGCAATCTAGAGATCCTTGCCTATGTGCCATTGTTTATGGCTTGTAAATCGGACCATTATTAAGATTTCTAGAGTATAAAATAGAACGCTTGAATATTTTCTGTAAATGTTCTTCAGTAATTTAAATACATTGCAAGGGAGTGGTCATTTTTTAACAACAGGGGGGGGGGGTCTGTGGATTTTTGCGTGGGCGGGTCAACATTTTTTGGGGGCCGGCCCCCCCACGGGAGAGGTCGAAAAATGTTTGGTCCCCTGCCTCAGGCAGGTTGAGATTCAGCGCAACCGACCTCTTAATTTTGTTAAGCTATAGTAACACGCAGGATTTTTCGCTAAAAAGGGGTGCAATTTTTTTGGTCCCCCCCTCAAGAGGGGTCCAATTTTTTTCGGTTTCCCTCCCCCCCCTTCAAGGGGTCCAATTTTTTTTGGTTTCCCCCCCCCCCCCCCAAATGACCACTCCCTAACATACAGAGTAACCCTATTCATTACTATCAGTATCAGTACAAACCCTTGCTTTATATTCAATTCTTAAATAAGAAGATCGTATGCCAATACCTGGGCCTGCTAAAATGAAGCCGGGCCTGCAAAAAGATATTTCTGCAGGACCTAATATCCTGCATGGTGAAAAGGTTTTCATATAGACTGATAATGGGTCGCAGCATCAGAAAGACCCGACCAATACTCCTTAAAAACACCTTTATTGGAGTGAGATATTCATGCATTAATTTGTACGAGTACAACAGTTGTAACACGTCCAAATGCAATTGAAAGAATAAATGTACATAGATCTACACACAAATTGGCACCTCTGTCAATCTATAGAACTGTATTGGAAATTGGTCGTGAATCCGGATAGGGTAGATTCACCATAAGTCGGACACATACCCTAAGACGGACAGTGAAATTCATGTAAACTATGACTTCTAGTGCATGTTATTTTGAAAGAATAACACTTAAACTTTACCATTCACATATGAAGAGCTTAAAATGCTTGAATAACCACAAAAGGGTCCGTCTCAAGGTATTTATCCAACTTCAAGTGAATCTACCCTAGGCTATATAATGCTAGATTCACATGCTATATGTGCAGGTATAATCTAGGCCACGCGGGTTAGGCCAGAAATAATAAAAGGTTAGTTTCAGGTCACCCGACCGACCCTATCTAAACAGGGCCGACCCTATGTTTTTTTATGCAATTTTGAAGAATCTTTTTATATTTTTACACTTCTTTGGGGGTCACTTTTAGGTTTACAAAAATTTGAAAATATCTTCCCATTTTTTCACTTTTTGGGTCAATTTTAGAGGGAAAGTTAAAAGAAAAAAAGTAAAAAAAAATCAAAAGAATCCGACCTACCGACCCTAGAATTTCTTCCCATGTTACCTGAAACAAACCTTTTTTTTTATTTGGCCTTACCGTCTCGGCGGAAGCTAATAAAAAAGCAATTTGCCACCGCCAGTGATAATTTGTCCGTAGAAGATAAATAGAAGTTCTCAAGGAGGCCATTTTGGACCGCCACATGAGGATGCCCTCCAGCTTGGTGAAGGGGTGCATATATGGCTCAGTCTCATGACAATTCAAACGTCTTTGACCGGGTGTAGCCTTTGACCAGGTGTAGTCTTTGACCATGTGTAGTCTTTGACCAGGTGTAGTCTTTGACTAGGCAGCATTAAAATGGCAGAAATGAGGCCTATGTAGTAGGAAAAGCGGGCATCCATACATTGATACACGTTTAAAGCAAACATAAGTCAATTTTGTTATATTCATATACTGAGCATACTATGCATAGTAGAACATAATATTATTATTTCCCTCTGCCTGGTCAAAGACGTCCCTTTATATATAACTTTGAGTTGAAACAGCTGCACTGTGCATAGTAAGCTCAGTATGTTAATATATACAATTTTTACCTATGTTTCCAATGAACGTGTATTAACATTTTGTTGCAGTATTTCACTGATTTCCTTTCTGTATAGGCCTCATTTATCCCATCTTGTCACTCCCCAGTCAAAGACTACACCCGGTCAAAGACTACACCCGGTCAAAGACTACACCTAGTCAAAGACTACACCCGGTCAAAGACTACACCCGGTCAACGACGTTTGCATTGTTACACACTCATGAGACTGAGCCATATTCCTTAATAACTTCTTGAGTTCCAGCTGTGCTGTGAGGGTTCAATGACATCTTTGTTGGTGAGAGCATTTGAATGTTGACCCCCCACCCTCCCTCCACTTTTCTCGCATATAGTTTTTATTTTGGGCATATGCCTCTCACTTATGTTGTGAGATCAAAGTGGCTATGTCCGATTTTTCCTTAAGCTTACTTAACTGTATTCCTAACACTGTAAAAGTATAGGATCCAACGTCCCCCAATCATGGGATTTTCTAGTGTATTTTCAATATTCAAAATAACCATATACTAGTATTGGACAATAAAACTACCGTAAATTCTCGCGTATAAGCCTAACTCTTGTATAAGCCGCACCCCGAGTTTCGGGCGATCATATAAGCCGCACTGGCGATCTGATTATGGTGACTTTGATACTGTACTATAGTAACAAAAACTCGCGTATAAGCCGCACCCAGACTATGGGCCGATCCTATAAGCCGCACCAGCGATCTGACCCTCGTACTAGCCGCAGCTTCTACGCGAGAATTTACGGTATATGCAGTCCTGGCGAGTAACTCGTCAGGGCTGCATTGGTGCATCATGCCGACCCCTCGGGAGTGTTTTAACCCCATAGGGTCGGCATGATGCTTGAATGCAGCACTCGCCAGGGCTGCATTCATGCATTGTGCCGACCAAGGGCATGATGCAGATATCATGCCGTCCTGAAAGGGCTAGCAAACTATGTTCTAGTACCATGGAAATTTGTCTAAATCATTCGCTGACAAATTTAATGTAAGACATAAGATGCACAGCTGGCCTAATCCGTCAGTCCATCTCTCCGTGTACACGGATTTAGATTATATAGATCATTTATTTCTATAAGTTCACACGACAGAACTATCTGTTTGGGAATCTGCGATGACGCCAGTTGAGGTTTAATGAAGTATAAGTAACCTCGGAGTGGCAGAAAAACTTTACATTCATCTTGCCTCGTGGAGCATACGTATATATGTATGTATGTATATATGTATGATATCTAACCGGATAACATAATATTTTATCAAGCGGCGGCAAATGCTAGTTCGCTATACATACTCCAGGGGTCACCCCAAGCTGGCCCCACTCCCTTTCCGCCCAACGCTCGGTCAGTTTGTGGTAGCCAGCCGATGGATACGGTCCATTTTTTCTCCTTGTACTAAGTGTCAGTCAATCCATTCACAATGCCGAAATTTTGTGACGGATGTAAGGAAGAGTATGACGGACGCAGAGCGGATTGTCCATATTGCAAAGATGATCGTGAGTACAAAGAGCAAAAGGAGAGGAGGAAGAGTGACCGTGAGGAGCATGAGAAGGAGAAGGAGAAGGAGACTCCGCCGGCGACTACAGAAGGGGCTACAGGTGGGGCTAAACCTAAGTCCACTACCAAGACTGATCTGGATCAATCCTTGCATGAACTGGAGGACTTATCCGGGGTCCTGGAGGAATTTAACAGACTTTCTTTTGATTTGAATGCAAGGATGGCAAAGATGGAGGGCATGATGGCCCAGATGATGGCCCGCTTGGCAGAGAAACAAGATGGTGCCCAGCCCCAACCACACCGGCGGACCTTCAACTTCAGGTCTCCGCTACCTGGGCCCCAGCCGGAGGTGCCTCCAGTCAGGGTCCCGGACCCTGATGATGCCGGGGAGGATGGCATGGATGCCGCTGTGATGGATGGTGCGGAGATTGAGGCGGGCATCGACAATCTGGGTGGAAGGCCCATCCAGAATCTGAGTAAGTTCGATCTGCGCAGATTTCTCCCGGCTGCTGAATGGAGGCGTCCACTTCGGGTGGATAATCCGGAGAAGCTGATCTATTTGTTGACTAGATTGATGGAGGACTTATCCAGTAGGGGGTTCAATATCACCGGCTTACTTCAGCATATTTCATATATTTCATGGATGGCATCTACGGGGATATATGCTACGGAGGCCCTGGTAGAGTATGACTACGAAATGAGGGACAGGGCCCGTGAATTTGGGTGCAAAGCCTTTGTGGGGGGTGACACTCATTTGTCCAACATGTACCTGGGTACTAGTGGTACGAAGGCCCACAGGTACCAGTCAAGCAAAGGTCCTAGTTCTCTTGGAGGAAGAAGTCAGGGATACAACCAGGGGGCCGGATCAGGGAGACGTCAACCCCTGACGGGTTGGAGAAGGATTGCTTCTGAGAGGGGTATATGCTTTGACCATGCCCAGGGATGGTTGTAGGTATAGGCATAGCTGCACCTGTGGCTCCAGTGACCATGGTATGCTGAATTGCCCCAATTATCGTCGGGGCGGTGACAGAAATGGCGACCAGGGAGGCTCAGCGTGACTTTCTGAGCCAAACAAAGACTTGAGCCGGATTACAAACTGTGAGCTGAATCCATCTACGTGTGTTGTTGACGGGATTACCCCCTGTTTATGTGATAGTTGCTTGTTTTCCGCACCTTTTGATACGTGTACAAACTTTGTTGTTGATAATGATGGGGGCCGCCATGTTTTCCAGGGTCGGCAGCACGATTCAAAATCCTGTGTACTTAGCGTAGAAAAATGTGACGAAAATGTAAAAAATTCTGCGATAGATCTGTATGACAGCGGTTGTGAGGGAAATAGTGTCGCCAATAATCCTGGCGACATTATTTGTCAGGGCGTATTCAATTGTGAGGTTTCTGGCGAAAATTGTACGGGAAAAGGTGAATCGTTGGGAATCGCACTGAGCCGGGTTGACGAGCCGCGCGATTCAAATTCGGGTGTACTTGGTCGTGATGATTCTGACGAAAATGTGGAAGTTTATCCAGGGGCTTTGTACAATGGTTGGTGTGAGGAGAATATTGTCGCCAATGATCCTGGCGACAATATTTCTCGGGAAGACTTGGCGAACATGGGTTCTGACGTAAATTGGGCGACAAAATGTAACAAACTGGGAGTCGGGCCGATTCGTCTTCGAGAAATCCAAAATGGCGGCGCCCAGGTTGAAATCGCATGCATTCACGATTCTTTGTGGGAAACTTTACCGGATTATGTGAGTATTTCTTCCAATTTCACTGTTTTGAACAGCTGTGTTGATAAATACAAGTGTACTCGTCCTGTGGCCGCAGTAGAAGTGGTACCGGGGGGTTGGTTGCCTGTCTGGCAGTCATGTGTTGATGGTACTTGTCACTGTATGTACATTGTGGAGGGGGTGGAGCGTCAATTGAGGCCTTGCAGATTTGCTGCTAAGGTCTTATCCTTCAAAGGCAAGGTGTGTACAGATGATATCAAGGTGTTGACAGGTGTGTACCGAGATTTTCGGATAGTGGATCATGGCTGTGTCTGTAAATATTCCTGTACCAACTATCAATCACTGTTGGGATCAAAGTTCAAAGGTGACATGGGTCAAAAAATCAAACAGGAATTGTCAGAGGGCAAGGTCCGTATGGTCAATAAAAGACCTAGGTGTGTACATGCTATGGGTGGTATTGAGAAGTCTGATGGATCTCTCAGACCTATAACTGACTGTTCAATGCCTGAGGGAGAAAGTATCAACAATTACATGGGTGAAAATTGTGAAAAATTTCATTACAAATCTCTAGATGATGTTGTGGAATTAATTACAGTTAATAGTGCCTGTGCAGTTACAGATATTGACAGTGCTTACCGTTCAGTTACAGTACTGCCCTCTCACAGAAAATTCCAGGGCTTCTGCTGGGATCTGGGGCAGGGTAACAGGTACTTTGAAGATCTTCGTTTGTGCTTTGGGTTGGCGTGTGCACCCTACTTATTTACTTTGTTGTCTGACTTTGTAGTTAAAGTAGGTAGCCTAGGCCCATTTGTCAGCTCTGTCAATTATCTTGACGACTTCCTGGTAACTGACAGTACCTTAGAGGGCTGTCAACAAGCTCAAGATGAGCTGGGAGTCATGTTAGAGGGCCTGGGCTTCAAGGTGTCCCAAAAGAAATTGGTCCCCCCCTCAACAAATGTCAAATATCTCGGTATTATAATTAATACTGAAGATATGAATCTGTCTATTGGTCAAGACAAATTAGACAGGGTATCTAAGGAGGTAACTGATCTTCAAGGTGCCTCTAAGTGCAAGCGCAAGCGCTTAGAGCAGTTGGCTGGTCTGTTAGCTCACTGTGCGACTGTAGTGAAAGGGGGTCATACATATACCAGACGCATATATGACCTACTTAAATGTACTGATGGCCAACTTGAGATGGAACTGGGTGAGTTGGTCAAACTAGACCTGAGTTGGTGGGCCCATTTCATGGTCTACTTAAATGGTAAAGCGTGTGTCTTAAATGACCAAAGTCCCACCTTTGAGGTGTTCACGGATGCTTCTTCCAAAGTAGGGTTTGGACCCATTGGGATCAGGGTTACACTTGGGGCCTGTGGGATGGTCTTGGCCATAGATGTGACCATGAGTATCTTCCCCCCCAGGAGGCCTATGATGACCATATCAATGAGAAAGAATTATGGCCTGTCTTGGTCAGTCTTTCTAAATGGGGAAGTAACTGGCGTAACTCTACAGTCCAAGTTACCACGGATAATACTCAGGTCCTGGGGGGTGCTTCGTACTGGTAAGAGTAGCAATGCCACGGTAATGGCGTGGGCTCGGGAATTGTTCTGGTCATGTTGTTTCTATAACATAAATATTCGCTGTAACTGGATCCCGGGAGTCGACAACGTGGTAGCTGACTCATTGTCTCGACTCAACAACCCTATTTGTTCAGCTACATTGCCTGACTTTACTACGTGCTCCTGTAGGATTGTCAGGACTGATCCACGATTGGGAGGTTCTGAGGGAGAACGAGGCCGAGCATAACTCTCGTAAGGCTTATAAGTCAAGGTGGAAGCGCTTCAAGACTTTCTGTGAGGATCATCATTTGTGCCCCCTCCCAGCTTCTGTGACGACTATGTGTCTGTATGTGACTCACTTATCAAAGACATTGACTTATTCTACTATCCACAATTATATGTCATCAGTATGGCTATTACATGACATTGAAGGAGTACCACATATTGACCCAAATTGCTACTTAATGAAGGAAACTTTGGCTGGCGCAAAGAGGTCATTGGGCTGTCAAGTGCGCCAAGTGGACCCCTTGTCCCCGGAGGATTTATTGAAGATTCATCACACATTGGACTTGACCGTCGGGTTGGAGCTAATGCTCTGGTGTGCCATTACTTTATGTTATAGATGTTTGTTGAGAGCAGGTCACGTGACTGCCTCACCCCACACCCTCAAAGTCAAGGACTTATTATTCAGAGGACATGACATGGACGTGTTTATTACGAGCTCCAAGACAATTCAGTTTAAGGAGCGAGTCCTCCTTATTCCGGTATTAAATGCGGCTAACTCGCCATTGAGTCCGGTGGGTCATATCAAATCCTACTTAGATAGGACAGGGTTATCTAAGGAGGACCCATTGTTCCCATTCACATACCGTGCTTTTTGCACCGAACTTCAGTCTACATGTAAGCGTGCAGGTCTCACAGGAGATTATGCTACCCATAGTCTAAGGAGGGGGGGCGGCTACTTATCTAGCCTCCTTTCTTCCTCTTCATGAGGTCAAACGATATGGTGATTGGAAGTCATTGGCTGTATTATATTACATATCTGATAATTACAAGTGTCGTAGGATTAAGGATGTGTTAGTGGCGAGCCACTGGGGGTCATGGTAATAGGCAAAAGTGTTGTTGTTTTGGCGTTTGGCCTTATCTTGTTCAGAATGTGTATCAGGAATTTAGGCAAAAGTGTATCCATGTCTTTGTCATCCATGTCTATGTCATATATTCTATAGTCATCAAGCTCGCTCATTAATATATGTATAATATCTAACCGGATAACATAATATATTATCAAGCGGTGGCAAATGCTAGTTCGCTATACATACTCCAGGGGTCACCCCAAGCTGGCCCCACTCCCTTTCTGCCCAACGCTTGGTCAGTTTGTGGTAGCCAGCCGTTGGATACGGTCCATTTTTTCTTTTTTGTAATAAAGAGGCCTTATCTTGTTCAGAATGTGTATCAGGAATTTAGGCAAAAGTGTATCCATGTCTTTGTCATCCATGTCTATGTCATATATTCTATAGTCATCAAGCTCGCTCATTAATATATATATATATATATATTGTAGCGGGCACGGGGGTGGCCTCGTACGAGAATCGGCACATTCTCGGCCGAGAATGCACATCGTACGAGAATGCACATCATACGAGAATGCACATCGTACGAGAATGCACATCGTACGAGAATCGGCACATTCTCGTACGAGAATGGAGACGCTGGAGGGGGGTATATAAGTCGGGAATGACTCTGTACTCATCAGATAGAGATTGGACTTCATGAATAAAGGATCACTTGGTAACCCTTTAAGGATGGCTGTCGTGTCTTCTATGCTATGCTTCTGATATCCTTACTATATATATATATGGTCAATTCCCACGAAAATGGATCACAGGGTCGGAATAGCTCGTACCTCAATATAAGCTACAGGGATGATTGTAGACCTTCCATTTCAGCATATTTGCATAGATCTGGTCGTAAGTTCTCTATGGGTACCTACTTTTGCCTACCTAACACTATTTCCTAATGCGGCTAGAGGTGGAATTATGTATTTTTATAAGCCTTTTTACACATATTGAAAACGAGAAAAACTAAATATTACTGTTGAAATTTATATGATGTAAAGAAATGTGTCTTAAATAGGTAATATAGACATATAGACATTATCGCAGGACTATGAGCTACAATCCTGGGCAATTAGGGTGGGATATGTTATTCCCTTATAAGGAATTTATCAAATTTACAGAATGAATAATGTGGGGTAGTTTTTAGCATCACCGTGCGTAGGTACATGATACTTGGAATTTATCCAAGGAAAAATGTCATATCAATGCAGGTGATTCCCTCAATAAGTAACACCCTAGAGGGGGTCTCAAATGCTAGTGATAGCAAGTCTAAGCAGGCTTACCTGATTCTACAATTATACTAAACAAAAAGTGGGGTAGGTTGGGCATCACCGTGCGTAGGTCCACTATAAATTCAAGTATAGGAAGACCCCTAGAGATTAGTGGAAAATATTCATATGTCACATTTTCCACACTTTGTCAATATTGTATAGAAAAGAATCATTCCATTTAGCCTAATTCTCTTTCACCTATGAGCATATATAACCAAATAGTGACCGTGCGTAGGTACATCACCGTGCGTAGGTACATCATCAAAGCATCTTAAAATATTAGAGAAAGAATGCAGGTAATACCCATATTATTCAGTATATATGTTAAGAGACCTGCAACCTATACTTAAGAACATAATATTTATCAGAAACACTTTAATATATGAATATAGAGACTGTGAGACATTATGTCACCGTGCGTAGGTCCCATCACCGTGCGTAGGTCCCATCACCATGCGTAGGTCCACAATTAAAATCTTTTTCAATGGCAAAGAACACATTTATGTTTGTAGGTCTTATAAAAATGTAAAGTTTGATCATATATCTGTTAAATTAATTGGGAAATACCAATTATTAAAGGCACATCTTTATTTTAATAGATACAGTGCACCAATCACCGTGCATAGGTCCCATCACCGTGCGTAGGTCCCACTTTGAATGGGCATAGATATGGCATTTCTTAGAATTAAAGTTCCCAAATCTATGAAAGGAATCCCGTGTATGGTATTTATTAGCTAACAAAAAAGCTAAGCGATATTTGCAACCCTGGAATTTAGGCCCCTCTCAACCATGTGATCCATTTTCATGGGAATCGACCATATATATATTGTAGCGGGCGGGAGAGGGGAGGACGGTCACGCGAGGCCTCCCCTGTCGCTACACTCTCGGGCGGGGCGGGTTCGTACGAGGACAAGTCGTACGGAACCGCCCCGACCCTTTTCCGGACGAGCGTATGGACGCTGGGGTGGGCGGGGGCTATATAAAGAGCGGCACCGCCGCAGTTGTGTCAGTTGAGTTTATGTTACCTACAATAAAGGATCGCTTGGAATACCCTACATGGTCAGCTGTCGTGTTCTCTATCCGATGCCCTTAATTTCCTTACATTGGTGACAGCGGTGAACAACAGGCATAGGACCCACGGACATTACACGATGTTAAGGGGCGAGAACGGGATGGACAGCGGCGAGAAGGGAGAGGCAGCGCGGACGGGTGATGAACACCCGGAGGGAAGACGCACGGTGGAGATGCGGGACCCGGGAACCGCGGGGGAACCGAGAGGGGCGGCGCTGGAAGGGCGCTTGGGCGGCAACTTGGTCGAATGCGCGGACGAGGATGTCTTCCTGCGGAGGAGCAGGGACACAGAACGGACGCCGGACGTGTGGAACTTCGGACGGCCGGACTCAGCGGGCGGGGCTCGAGGGACGGCGCCGTGGCGCACAGACGGCCGGCGACGGACGGGATGGGGCTCGGCAGAATCCGCAGGGGCCGGTGGCGACTTGCCGCGAGAAAGGACCGGAGGGCGGCGGAAGGAGGCCGTCCGGAGAGGGGAGAGACCAAGAAGTGGCGAAGGGGACGAGTTGGGGGGCCAACGGATCGTCCGGGAGCAGGGACCGGCAGGGGGACTGCAGGTAACGGTGCCTAATACGCCGGCGGGAGACGGGGGACGCCCGGTAGTGATGCCCGCACAGTTCGACGGTACGACCGACCTGGATGAATTTATGGCGCACTTCCGACTTTGTGTGCAGGCCAACAAGTGGGACGACCAAACGGCGGGGATGTTCCTGGGAATAAGCCTCCGGGGGAACGCGAGACGGCTCCTGTCCCGCCTGGCGCCGGGGGAGCAGCTGGCGTACGCGGAATTGGTCGGGGCGCTGCAGCAAAGGTTCCAACCGAGAAACCAGGCGGAGTCGCACAAGGCTGTATTCCGGGGGCGGGACCGACGAGCAGAGGAGGACCTGGTCTCCTACTCAGAGGAGTTGGAGCGGCTAGCCAGACTGGGATATCCGGACGCGGACGGGGAGACTATCTGCAGTCTAGCAAAAGACAGGTTCCTCGACGGCCTGAAGGACAGTCAATTGAGGTACTTCATATTATATTCCCAGCCCCGGACGCTGGAAGACGCGGTGACCGTGGGGGTACGGGCGGAAGCCCATCTAACGAAGGACCGGCAGTCGGGGAAGAGGAATGATCGGGTATTTGCCACAGACGCCACCATGGCGGACGAACTCGAGTCCTTGCGGAAAGAGTTCACACGGGAGCTGGCGCCCCTGAGGGCGGACTTCATGCGGGAGCTAGCCAACCTCCGAAAGGATTTGTGCCCGCCGGCCGGGGGTCCCGGGACGGCGACGGGAGCGCAGCGGCCCTCCGGGAGGGGATGCTTCAGGTGCGGAAAGGACGGACACTTCCGGCGGGAATGCCCGGAGCGGCCTCCCGAGGAGGGCCGGCAAGGACAGGAAGGCGGGAAACCGGTGGAGGGGAAACCGGCATCGGGAAACGGCCAGCGGCCCCAGAACTAGGGAGTCCTGGGGCCGAGAAAGGACGACCGGAAATATCGGTAACGTCGGTACAGGGCCGAGAAAAGAAGGGGACAGGCCTCATAGTGGAGGGAAAACTCTTCGGACATGACATCAGTATGTTGGTGGACACGGGCGCCTCGGCCAGCATGCTATCCACGCGGTGGTGGCAGCGACAAAATGCCCCGGCGGCCCTGGTGGCGCACGACCGGACGGTAGTGTGCGCGGACGGGAGGCCCATGCAAATAAAAGGCCGTACGGAGGGGGCACTGCAATTCGCCGGAGAGAAAATGATGGGGACCTTCCTGGTCGCCGACATCTCGCCGGAGGGGATACTGGGAGCCGACATCATAAGGGGCAACGGCATACTGGTAGATATGAACGGGGAGAGGTTGCTGTGGGAGGAGTCGAGCGAGGGACCCCCGGAAACGAAGAAGGCTCGGACGGGCGGATGTGGGGCAATACTAACACGAGACTGTTGTATACCGCCGGGGGAGCAGTTGGTGGTGACGGCGCGTATAGCCGGGTGGGACTTCGACGACGGGCTGTATTGTGTGATCCAGGGGACACCGGAGAACGAGCGGAAGGAAGGTTTCCGGGTCGGGCGAGGGATAGTGGCACCCAACAAGAAGTGCCGTACACCGGTCATCCTATTGAACGTGGGGGCCAGGTCGCTCTGGCTAAGGGAGAACACCCGCCTGGGAACGGCGCTGCCCCTGGAGGATTACGAGTCGGACGAGGAAGGGGCGTCGTGTGCAATGCTGGGGGCGGCACCGGCGGGTTCAGACGGAGCGGACGGGGTGGTCAACACGCTGCTGGACGGGGTGGACGAAGGGGCCCGGCCGAGAGTGGAGGCCATGATCCGGGCGAACATCGAGGCATTTTCGCACTGGGAAGACGATATGGGGGAGACGCACCTAGTGAAACACGGCATTCAAACGGGGGAAGCTACCCCGGTGAAACAGCGGCCCCGACGATTGGCACCCCACAAACGCGCGGAAGCTGAGGCAAAGATCGGGGAGATGCTGGACCTCGGCATTATCGAACGTTCCACAAGCCCATGGGCGTCGCCCATAGTCCTGGCACGGAAGAAGGACGGCCGCCCGAGATTTTGTATCGACTACCGGAAACTTAATGCGGTTACGAAGAAAGATGCCTACCCCATTCCGAGGATAGACGACTCGCTGGACACGCTAGCCGGGGCCAGCTGGTTCAGTACCATGGACCTGACCAACGGATATTGGCAGGTGGCCATGGATGAGTGTGATCGGGAGAAAACGGCGTTCGTCTCTCATAGTGGCCTCTTTCAGTACAAGGTCATGCCGTTCGGCCTGTGCAATGCGCCGTCGACGTTCGAGCGACTGATGGAGGTAGTTTTGAAAGGATTGCACTGGAAAACGTGTTTGGTATATCTCGACGACGTCATAGTGTTCTCTCCAGACCTGGAGACGCACCTTCTGAGGGTAGCGGAGGTGCTCCAGAGGCTGGTAGGGGCGGGCCTGAAAGTAAAACCGCGGAAATGTCAACTAGCCCGGAGGGAAGTGTCCTTCCTCGGACATATAGTGAATACGAACGGGGTGGCGACGGATCCCGAAAAGGTACGGGCCGTACGAGAATGGCCCCGACCACAGACGGTGGGGGAAGTCCGGAGCTTTTTAGGGCTGGCCGGGTACTACCGGACATTCGTGCGGGATTTTGCTAGCATAGCTAAGCCCCTCTCGGCGGCGGCGGAGAAGGACCGAAGGTTCACCTGGTCCCCGGAGTGCGAGGCGGCGTTCGAGGAGCTGAAGGCGAAACTGACATCTTCGCCGGTTCTAGCGTACCCCGAACCGGAGGGCAAATTGATCCTGGACACCGACGCCAGTAATTTCGGCCTGGGGGCGGTGCTCTCCCAGCAGCAGGGCGAGACCGAGAGGGCGTTGGCGTACGCCAGCCGCACCATGTCTAGGCCGGAGAGAAATTATTGCGTGACCCGGCGGGAACTGCTAGCAGTCATGTTTGGGCTCAAAAAGTTTCGGCACTATCTGGTGGGTCGGCCGGTTCTTATCCGCACGGACCATGCGGCCCTCCGGTGGGTGACGGACTTTAAGGAACCGGAGGGCCAGGTCGCCAGGTGGCTGCAGGTGCTGGGGACGCACGATTTTACCATACAACATCGCCCGGGGAAGGACCACAGCAATGCGGACGCCCTCTCCCGACGACCGTGCCGGCAGTGCGGGCTGGGGGGGTCGCAGCCTACCGCGTGCTTCGCCCTGACCCGGGGGAGGGCTCAGGCGGAGACGGAGGAGGAAGATATGGAGCAGGGGACGGATGACACCACAGTCACCCGGCTGGGGAGCCCGGCAGAGTGGAAGGCGGCACAAGACCGGGACCCGCTACTGGTCCGGGTCCGTGAGTGGGTGCGTGGGGGAGACCCTGCCGCCGGGGCGGACGAACAGACGGAGTCATACGATCACCGGACGTATGCTCATCAGGTGACCCGGCTGAAGGAGGGGCCTGGAGGGGTGTTATCGCGGGCATGGTACACGCCGGGAGGGGCAGACAGGCTGCAGATACTGGTACCGGCGGAAATGCAGTCGGAGGTCATGAAGGGGCTGCACGGAGACGGACTGGCGGGGCATCTGGGGCGGCGTAGGGTTATCCGGAGATGCCAGGATTTCTTTTACTGGCCGAACTTCAGGAGGGACCTCACCAGTTGGTCCGCCCGGTGCATCCCGTGCAATCAACGGAAGCCGCCGGCGGCCCCCCACCGCCATCCTATGGGGCATGTCCCCGTCGGGATGCCGATGGAGCGCATAGGGGCGGACATAATGGGCCCGTTGAGCCCCTCGGCGGGCGGGAACGTATACATACTGGTCCTCGTGGAGTATTTCACGAAATGGGCGGAGGCGTACGCGCTCCCGGACCACCGGGCCCCCACGGTGGCCCGAGCTATCGTGGAGAATTTCGTGTGCCGGTTCGGCACCCCGGTGACTCTGCATACGGACCAGGGGAGAGAGTTTCAATCCTCCACCTTCCGGGAGGTGGTGAAGCTGCTGGGAGTCCGGCAGTCGCGTACCTGCCCCTTCAACCCGAAATCGGACGGAATGGTGGAGAGGTGTAATAGGACCATAGAGGCCCTCCTCTCCACCGTTGTGAGGGAGGACCAAAGAGACTGGGATCGGCAGCTCCCCTTCGTGATGGCAGCGTACCGGGCGACGGAACACTCTTCGTCGGGAGTATCGCCAAACGCCATGATGCTGGGGAGGGAGACGGCAGCGCCCCTGAGCTTAATATATCCCGTACGAGAGCTGCAGGATGTTCCCCCGGGGGAGGGCTACGTCGCCCGCCTGCAGGGGTGGATGGCGGAGGCGCATGCCTCGGCTAGGGAAAGCCTGGGCCGGGCGGTGGAAAGACAGAAGAGGAATTACGACCAGAGGGCGGTGTTGGACCCCATCGAGGACGGCGCGCAGGTGTATTTCTATCACCCGATAAAGAAGGTGGGGCTCAGCCCGAAGCTACAGAGGTACTGGACGGGGCCCTGGACGGTTCTGAGGTGCATCGGCGGTCCCGTGTATGAGATAGAGATGGGTCGAAAGCGGCGGGTAGAGCACTACGACAACCTCAAGGTGGTGCCGGGCAACCCAGCAGAGGGGGCGGACCTGGTGGGCATGGTAACCGGGACGGCAGAGGACCCCGCCGGCCGGGGGGGGGCGCCCGTGTCGCGGGATCCAGGGTCCCCGGGCCGGCCGGAGGGCGGGGCGGGAGACCGGGGCGGCCCGGCCATTCGCCCCGGGGAAAAAGGCGGGGGTAGCCATGGCAAAGACGGGTCCCGGGAGGGCTATATAAGCCCGGGGGATGGCTGGGAGCGGCCAGTCATGGCTCTACACCCAAGAGACGATTTCTATCCGGCTATACTGAGTGGGATGAAAGGCTGGGAGTCGGGATCTGAGTCGGCGGAATCGGGAGAGGTACGAGAAGAGGAGCTGGCGGAAGAACAGAGGAGGCAAGTACGAAGCGAGTCGCCGACCCACTGGGGGGCGATAGCCCGGAACAACGTTCCCGTGGTGCGGAAGTGGGTAGAACGGGTGGAGAAGGGGGACCGGGAGCCACCGCCGGCTGAGTATTATATTTGGAAAGAGGCCCACGGAAGGAAGAGGGAGTTCCAGTTGCTGAACAACATTTCTTCGGACGAAGAGGACGACACCATACGAATTTCTGTTACGTGGGAGACGGCTACAGCGCAGCGGGACAGGCCGTGGAAGTCGAGGGGGAGGAGAGACGAAACGATCTCCGTCCCGGTACTACCTAAAACGGGGAAGGAAACCCGCACGATCACGGTGGGGGGACCCTTCCCGGGGAGGGAGATGCCGCAGGGATCCACCAAGAGCCGGGGTAGGTCCCGCTCCCCAGGGAAGCCCGCGGGGAGTCGGCACGAGGGGACGAGCCGCAGGGAAGGAAGCGACCGCCCGGCGCCAGAGAAGAGAGGCCGAGAAAAGGACAAGTCGGATAGCAGGGGGTCCTCCCGGCCGGACAGGTCGAGGGACCGACGCCCCTCGGGCTCCTCCCGTACGGACGGCTCGGGAAACCGAAGATCGTCCCGCACAGAGAGGGGAGAGCGACGGTCCTCCCGGGAGGGGAGGGGGAAGAGCACCCACCAAAAGCGGGCAGGGGACAAGAGGGGAGCGTCCGACGAAAGAAAGGGGGATTCCCCACCCCGGTCCCGTGCGAAGGGTGGGAAAAGCGACGAGACGGGCGCGAAACAGACACTTCCCACGGCGGGGAACGACGACAGCCAGGGTGGCGCGGGTCCCACGCTCCGAGCGGACGCTGCGCCGCACCTTCCCACGGTCCGGCCAGCGGACGCGCAGCCAATCAGCGGTTTGGAAATCTTCCGCACGGACGGAAGTCACCCGGCTCCGCAGGACGACAGCCAATCAGGAGGCGAGGAGGTAGAGGAGCCGGGAGGGCCGCCAGTATATAAACCGGAGGGGGAGTCAGGCCGGGACAACTTTGACAACTTCTCGTACGACATGGCCACCGGGAGCTACAACTGCGGCTTCTGCCATGAGCTCGACCCCGAACTGCCCTGGGTGATACCGGCGGCGGAGTGGAAGGCCCACGTTGCGGCCCACCCACAGACTATCATCGGGTGGAATTGCCCGGAGAAGGACGAGGAGGGGAACCCCTGCCGCATCCAGAAACCGAAGGACCGGAGGGCGGACTTAGTAACCCATATGAAACAGCACAGGGAGGGGGGTGCCCGCAGCAGCAAAAAGCACCCGTGGGAGAAGCCAGGGGGGATGCCGGACGCCACCCGCCTTACCAAACGACCGAAACCCGCTCCCAAAGGCACCGGCACCGGGAAGTCCTCCAAGAAGCGGAGAGCGTCCTCCGACTCGGCGGGGGGAAAGTCCAAGGCCTCCAGGGAGGAAGAGGAGCAGGACGATGAGCCGGGGAGGAAGGAGAGCCGGAAGAGCCGCCAGAGGAGGGACTCCTCCTCCTCTCGCCGAACGACTTCGCCCTCGCCGGAGAAGAGGGAGACGCCGGCCTGCAGCAGCCCCCGGCGGTCTAGGTCCCACTCCCCGGTCACCGACACGGCCACCCCGTCACCTCGCGCGGAGGGGCGTAGCCCCCCGAGCCGACGGAGTACCAGCGGGGGGAGCCGACAACCGGAGGAGGGGAGATCCGCCCGGTTGGCAGCAATCGGGGGGAAAGAAGGGTTGATGCACCTCCTGGCCGGATTGTCGGAGGAGACGATTAGGGAGGTGATGGGTGCCTCCGGCACCACCCAGACCACGACGCTGACCAAGACGCCGGGAGGCAGTGTGACAGTTCTCCGGGAATCAGTCACGGAAGTCGTCGGGACCCCGAGAGCAGGGGGGGCCTCCCCGGATAAGGCAACCCCACGCTCCTCGCCCCGACGAAAGTTATACTCGGACGTATCGCCCACCACCCCGGACACTGGTACCAAGGTAACGGTGGTGGCCCAGGTGCACAGGGAGGGGGGCGGAGAGGAGGAGAGCGAGACCGCCCCGGACGAAGCCGCCGCCGGCGGGTCCGAGGCAATCGAGGTGTTGGAGGAGGGGGGTGAACCGGACGACGAGGGGGAGACCTCCCCCGAGGGACAGCCGCCGGGCGACTCGACGCAGCAGCCCACCCCGGAGAAACCCGACGGAGGGCGGACGGAGACGAACCCGCCGGACGAGGCGGTACCGGGCGGCTCTGGGGGGGCGACGACCCGCCACCCCACACCACGACCTCGGGAGGGCCGGGGCGTGCCATCGACGGAGGCGGTCCACTGCGGGGTGCAGGTGGTGCTGCCCTGGAGAGCAACCGTCCCCCTAGATCCCGAGCTCGAGCTGCGCCGGCACCTGTCCCCCACCGGGATGCATCTGGACCAGCGCCCCCTGACCCTGGTCGGCGGCCGAAACAGCACCTCCATAGAGGCGCGCGGCGGAGGGGAGTGGCTGGTCGAGCAAAGAAGAATCTACGTCTACACCGAGAGTAACGTGGTAAGTCAATTAATACTCCCGTACGAGGGGCCTGTACCGGCCGGAGGGGAAGTAGGACGTACCCAATCGCACGAGGTGGGGGAAAACGAGCCTGTACTGGCAGAGGAAAGGACGACCGTGTATACGGGGGAAATGCAGTTCGGGCCTGTATCGGCCGAAGTAGGCACCGCACCTGTACGGGTGGCGGGGAGTAGAGAGGCAGAGACGGGAACGGCGTGGGCAACTCCAGTACAGGAGACAAGCCCCTACATCGACTTGCTGTCCGAATTGGTGGCGGTGGTGGGCCTGTAGGGGCCCGCCCCCCGGGGAAGAGGTATCCGGACGGGATTCTGCCGGGCGGGGGTAACACGACCGGGTGTAAGTTCTTACGAGGGCATCATTCCTGTTTTGCAGCCGAGAACAGCACCGGAGCGGCCGTGAAGCCGGGGGTCGGCACCCGGGTGGGTCCGGAGGCGGCGGGGGACGCCGGGACGTCGTGGCGGACGGAGGGCGGAGAGGCCACTCCGGGACGAGGACGACGGGGACGCAGGAACGGAAAACGGAGGGCAGCGGAGGCCCCCTCCCCGACTAACGCAGTGTAAATAGTTAGGTGCAAGACGGAGGGCAGCGGAGCCCCCTCCACGACGAAGCCTCGAACGGCGAGCTAGTTTAGTTGGATAGTGCTCAGGGAAACGTAAGGGGAGGGAGTATTTCGTACGGGTTGGGGCTAGACGTAAGATGTATAGAGATAAGTGATGACGACTACGTTGTTGATGTTAACCGAGTGTATAAGTTAAGGGGACATGTTATAAATTAGGGTGGGGAGAGTGTAGCGGGCGGGAGAGGGGAGGACGGTCACGCGAGGCCTCCCCTGTCGCTACACTCTCGGGCGGGGCGGGTTCGTACGAGGACAAGTCGTACGGAACCGCCCCGACCCTTTTCCGGACGAGCGTATGGACGCTGGGGTGGGCGGGGGCTATATAAAGAGCGGCACCGCCGCAGTTGTGTCAGTTGAGTTTATGTTACCTACAATAAAGGATCGCTTGGAATACCCTACATGGTCAGCTGTCGTGTTCTCTATCCGATGCCCTTAATTTCCTTACAATATATATATATATATATATATATATATATATATATATATATATATATATATACACACATACATACAATGTAATAGGGATGTCATTGACATCCAATTTATGTCGATGACGATTATTGACATATATATATATAGGCCTTTAGCTGGAGGGGGCTCATGTATCCTTCTCCACTGTAAAAGAAAAAGGGGGGGGGAGGCTTGTCCCCGTTACATAAATAACGTCTCAATTTGTCGCTACGCTTCGATAAGCGCAGGATAAACTTTCAAACTGTAGAAACGGCCATAATCATTTCTCAAACAAATTGTATTACTAGGCCTACCTAAGTTTGTCCCATATTTGCTGTGCCCAGGCTTTGTCGATTTAAAAATAAAACGATTTGACCTTCGTCAATCAACTCCCACACCTTGTATTTGACCTTGTTGCGACACGGACATCACTTTTACATGTGATTGCAGATGGGTCAAAAGCGACCTGGCGACCTGGGCCGCTTTGGAGGCGACTTTCGACCTAATGCAATAATAAAAGCGACCTAGCAACTTTTGGGCAAAAGTGACAATAGGATAAATGGTCCACAGCTTTCATTATACAACACACCTTATTTCATGGTGGATACGATGACCACTATGCTTAAGTACTAGAAATCCTGTATCCCATGCCCCCCATGGGAGACGGTGTTCCCATATCCCATGGCTTGTGACGTCATCATTTGTTCAAACTATTATGGCCATTTATAGGCACTTAAACATATTTTGATGAGTAAAAACCATGAAATAAAGGCAAAGGCCCATAGCCAGAGGATTTTTAGGATCGTTCCCCCCTTGGTGGGGCTGGGGCTGCATCCTGCGGCTTCGTGGGATACGGCCCCAGCCCCACCAAGGGGGGAACGATACTAAAATATCCTCTGGCTATGGGCCTTTGTCTATATATCAAATGTGGCCCTCATGTGTCCCTAATGAGACCGCTACTAATTGACTAAAGTAATTGTGATGTTGCTATATGGGCATTAATGGTCAAGGCCACGCAATTGTATAGATGCGGGTCATTTGAGGTAAAAATAATGAGAATGCGAAATCCCAGACCAGGAACTCTGGAGGTGCTTTATTCAACCACGAAGCCTAATTTATGTTAGTAACACAACTCCGTAAACCTCACAGTCTTGTATATTATATCATTAACATATCTCATGAAATTTCTATATTTCCACGAGGGTTGGTCGGCCCAGTGTTACGACTGAAAAACATGTAGTTGAAGTTACCTAATAAAAACCATTGAACTTGAACTTGAACTTGAACTTGACATGTATGGCTAATTATGTGTATATTTAACTGGTTGAATCAGAGCTCTCCTACCTAGAACTCATAGTCCAGTGGCTTGTTTGCCCACCGCACCTCCCATATAAATAGAAACAATCAACTATATGTAACCTTCCCTATAGGGAAGGTTACTTATAGAGTTCTGCTACGTCACAGTGTGGGCAAATAAAGGCTACACATGGTTAGGTAACCTCACCATGATAGCCACACACCAGGGTCATCAATCTAAATGTTATTTTCAATTGCCTGTGTCTTGTTTTTATATGCACATTTCACTATACAACATATCTGACTTGTATGTGAATGTTTTTGCCCCATTTAGGGCCCATTTGACTAGTTATGCATAACATAAATGCTTGATTTATAGTGCATGTATCTAGGGGTCACAGTCCAGTGGTTTGTTTGCCCACCGCACCTCCCATATAAATAGAAACATTCAACTATATTTAACCTTCCCTATTAGCATATCCTAATAAAAAATGTCTAAATTTTGCACGACTGGTCAATTATTTTTATACAATAATACTGTATGAAATGATGGATGAATGCTATGATATCAATTTGTAACCTGTATTATTTTTGTACTGTTCTGAGTAACATTAACAAATGCAGTTGGTATATTGATGGACATTTATGTCGGAGATTACCTTTCTGACAACAAGGTTCAATCATCTAACTTGGATTATTAATTTAATCTGAATGAAAATGAGCCATATAACACTGTACATTTTTAGCTAAAGTTGAAATAAGGTGGCTGACTAAAACTAGTTTATCTAAGAAGCAGCCTTTTTGTCAATATTTCATAATGGAAGATTACCATGTCAAGAGACTTTATAATTTACTAGCCAAATGATGTTTATATATTAATAGGCTTCCTGGGAAATTTTGAATATTACATAATGGATGATTGTAAATGTGATATACACTGTTGATAATTGGCAAATACATTTAAAAAACTTGAAACTTGAACTTGAACTTGTCCTGTTCTATTTTTAGAAATGGCATTGTCTCCTTGTCGTGTTCACCCATCCGGGGCCCTGTTCATTCTGGATGTAGACGTGAATTGAGGTCGGGACGTTGTAGATGTGTCTGGATTAACACGAGGTGAGTGACGCCAATGAACAGAATTACTGTACTACACAAAAACTAATGTGAACCTATGTTCTCCTAAATGACATATCAAATTGTTGTATAATACTGGGATCTTTTTCATCATCAGAAAGGAGGAATATTTACTTGTAATTCACACCAAAAGAGGAGGAGGCTGAAAGGGCAGATGGCACCTAGCTCACGCAGGTGCGTGGACAAACATTTACAGTGAGTCTTAACCCAGTCTGACCACTAATTCATATGTGTAGTCTTAAAAATCATAATAATGTATTTAATTGGGGTTCCACTGTTACTAGAGAAGGGGAGAAAAGAAAAGAAAAACGGGGTCCTTGAGTAAGGACTTGAGTAAGATAGCATATGCAGTGGCGCCATCTATAGTATTATGAAGACAGTGAGTAAGACATTTGTAAGACTGGGTTAAGACTTACTGTAAACGTTTGTCTGTGCATTCACGTGGGCTACACTGAAAATCCATAGATTGAAAGGGTTAGTCAGTACAGACTAACCCAGGTTGGTCATATGAGTGTTAGTCACAATGGCAAAGTTATATTCAAAAATGACCAAGGGCTCAGTCAGTAGTGGCTAACCTAGGTCCATCATTGGTGTGTTGTATTTCTATACCACTAGTTGGGGCCACCTGCGATGACCACTCAGTGGCTCCCCCTGGAACTAAAAAGACCAAGGTGGGTTGGTCAGTAGTGACCAACCTGACAATAATAACTAATCTAGGTTGGTCGTATAGGGAGCCAAAAAAATGGCTAACTAAGTTAGGCACTAGTGACTGAGAGGTTGGGCGTATAGGGAGCCTAGGAATATCAGTGTAGGTTGGAAAGGAGCAACCAACAACATACAGATGGCACCTAGCTCACACGAGTGCACAGACAAACATTTTGATTCAGTCTTAATGAAATCTTCCTGAAGTCTTAGTCTTAAAACTTACCGTGACACAGGTGAAGTGTAGTCTTAGATATGTCTTAAAAAATGTTAAAAGGGTATTTAACTGGGATTCCACTATTGCTAAAGAAGGAAGAAAAGGAAAGAAAAACAGGGGTTGGGGGGCAGAGACTTTCCAGTTGTAAGACTTCAGTAAGATTGGGAAGACTCACTCAAAATGTGTGTCCGTGCACTCACGTGAGGTAGGCCGGTCGTGCCAACAACCTTCAATTGTACAATTTTCTGATTTCTTGTTGCTTTTCACAACGTATTTTGAGGATTATTCTAAACATTGCCCTTTTTGGAGGTAGACTGATAACATATCAGTGCACAGTCGAGGGAAATGGTCCTCCAAGGTAAAGGTCAATTATAACATCGTCTAATATACCCTGCATAAGGATGTTTTAGGAACACTTCTAAGAAAAGTAGTCCCCGTATTGACTTCACAGGAGAACGTTTTCTGAATTGCAATAGTATCTTTGACCGGCTTGATAGAAAATGGTTTATTTAGGGCATTTGAAGATAAGAATGACCCATTTATATCCTCTTTTTTGCCCCAAATAAACCTTTTTCTATCAGCTGTTCAAAGATGGCACCAGGTCAAAGATGGCACCCAGTCAAAGACTATCACATTGGCCCTATTTCATGAGACACAGCCAATATCATCCCCGAACTTTATGAATCAGACCCCTGGACTATATATGCACAGAAATCAGGCTGCTTGGTGGCGAGATTATTACACAATATCAGGCCAAATAATTTTTTTTTTCAGGTATTAAACATGGGAAGAAAATGTGGGGTCGGTAGGTCGGATTTTTGACAATTTCATCTTTTTCCCTGAAACATGAATGTGCTAGCCGGCCTCTCCACAAGCCCTAAAATTGACCAAAAAGGGGTAAAAATGTGAAAATATCTTTAATAAATTGCATATAAAACCGTAGAGTCGGCCCTGTTTAGATAGGGTCGGTCGGGTGACCTGAAACAAACCTTTTTATTTTTTTTTGGCCTTATTCAACAATATAAGTGTAAATGGCCTGTCACACTCAATCTAGTCCTGACAGCCAATGAATACATGGCAGGACAATTCCCAGTATGTATTCTACATTTTTCTCACTCCCATACTGACCTAAAAGTAATATCTCTCTCATTCACTCACAGGGATGATCTGAATGAAAGAGGACTATATATACCACCATGGGCTGTGACAAGAAGTCGTGTCTGGGCAGGCCCAATCGCCTCACCTTATTACAATTTGGGATACTTCTAGCAAGTGGCATGTTCTTCTCTTCAAACATCATGGAGATTGTGTTTGCTATGAAGGAGCCTGAATATGTGTGTAGGATTGGTGACTATAGTGGGGTGAATGAGACTCTGGAGGAGCAAGTAGCCGTTTTGGACCTGGAGGAACTGGCTCTTCTCTCTCCAGCTATTAAGGACCTGGATGGTCTGGCAAAACCTGATGTCTGCAAGGTCTACAATGGTAGCTATAAGTCCCTCCTTATGCTATTGGACACGCAGGAGGAACTTCAGAATTGGATTAACATACCATCTAATGCCTCCTTAGACTGGAACCAGATTAAAGAGTGGCAGGGTAAGGTCATGAATGGGACAGGTGATATCAAACCCTGTACTCACTGGGTCTATAACGAGGAACAGGTGAGCCAGACCTTGGTGTCAAAATTTAACCTTGTCTGTGGCCGGGCCTGGCTTAAAGGTCTCACCAAGTCCATCCAGCTCATGGGTCAGCTTTTTGGGGTGCTGGCTGGAGGGGCACTTTCTGATAGATTTGGCCGCCGCCCTGTAGCACGGTACTCACTGGTGACCAGTATCATTGTACGGACGGCCATGTCCTTCAGTCCAGCCTTGGAGATGTACCTGGTGACAAGATTCATTAGTGGGGCGTGTGATCTTCTCTTCTTTACAACCTGCTATGTGTTTATTACTGAGATGATGACAACAAAGGGAAGTGCTCTAGCAGTGGCAGTGAATTCAAGTGGTTTTACCATTGGCTCCATGCTATCCCCCCTCATAGGGTTCCTTCTGCCAAACTGGGTCCACATGTCCTTGGCTAATACATTCATCAATGGGATACTGTGTCTGCCTGTTTTCTGCCTTCCTGAGTCACCAGAATGGTTGTCTTGTGTTGGAAGGAGGCAGGAATATGATGCAAGCCTGAAATGGATGGCCCGGATGTCTGGTCGTGAAACTCAACCATCTGAAATATCTTTTGTTAATGATGACAGGAAATCTGTTACAACCTCAAAGAAGAAGAAGGAGGGGTTTTTCTTCTTCATTCAGTCACCTTTAATTGCCTTCAGACTGACCATCACCATTTACCTATGGTTCACCGTCTCCATGGCCTATTATGGACTATCACTGAATGTTGGCACTCTAGCTGGAAACATATACATCAATACATTTGTTATGAGTGTTATGGACCTACCATCTTCCTGGATTATCGTGCCATTCGTTAACTCGTGCTTCGGGCGACGAATGACCTACTTCATTTTCAGTTTCCTCGCGGCTATCACCCTTCTCAGCGACATGGCCTTCGATAGAACCAACATTGCCCGCACGGTCCTTGCAATGATTGGTAAAATGGCATTGAACTTTAATTTCAACACCCTCTATATCTACACCACTGAGATGTTCCCTACAAGTATGCGTGCTACTTCAATGGGAGCGGCATCCGCCTTTGCCCGAGTAGGGTCTGCTATTTCCCCGTTTATCGCCCTATGTTCAGGGCATACCCCCGCAGTAATTTTTGGTACAGCTGCTACCGTGGCGACTCTCAGTGTTCTGGCACTGCCGGAAACAAGAGGCAAACCATTTCCGGTCACGCTGGCTGATGTGCGCAAGCAAAAAGCCTTTCCTTGCCACTGTTTGAAAAAAGGGGACGATAATGAAAAGAATTATCAACAAGATAATAATCAGGATTAAGCTCAGGAAACAACCCAGCCAACATTGCTTATGCCAAAAAAAAAGAAGGTTTGTTTCAGGTCACCTGACCGACCCTATCAGATGGAATTTTGAAGAAATTTCTGTATTTTTACCCTTTTTTGGTAAATTTTTGGGTCTTCCGAGAGGCCGGCCAGTACTTTCATGTTAAAAAAATAAAGTTAAAAAAATAAAATCCGACCTACCGACCCTACATTTTCTGCCCATGCTACCTGAAACATACCTTTTTTTTTTGGCCTTAGTGGGACCCATAGGCTATGTGATTTTTGGGCTATTTGATTTGCCCATATCTGGGTTGTGGTCCTTTTTGTCTTGGGCTTAAAGTGGGAGCCCAGATGGGTCAGTCCATGTTCAAAGTGCCCAGATTGAGCCCAGATTTATTTCACTTTAGTACAAACTCTAAAAATGTAGATTAAATGGTGATTTATGGAGGAAAATCAGGTGTCAGCATATTTTGAAATATTTCCGATGTATTTATGAAAAGAAGCTTTCCTGGGCTGGCCCATCTTGGCTCCCACGTGTAGCCCTGGACGAAAATGACCATAACCCAAACATAGGTGAGCCCAGCTGGCCCAAGTAAAACACATATGGGCCTCAGGGACCAATGCTTTACACTTTAAGAACTGTGTATTGTGGAAACATGCATAAGGAGTTACACACACAAATTTGCAACATATTTTTGAGATCAACACACTTTTGGCAAAGAGTTTGTAATGTGTAGTGTGTTACACCAAAAAGTGTGTTAAAATGGGCTGCAGAAAAGTGTGTTGATAAGTGTGTAAACGTAAGACACTGTTTTTGGAGTGTATGGAAAAAGACTATTGCAGATTTATGTGTGTTTTCAATAAAAGAGAGCTACCGTAAATTCTGTGTATAAGCCTAACTCTCGTATAAGCCACACCCCGACTTTAGGCCGATCCTATAAGCCGCACCAGCGATCTGACAATGGTGACTTTTAGTACTGTATCATAGTAGCTAAAACTCACGTATAAGCCGCACCCTGACTCTGTGCAAATCCTATAAGCCGCACTGGCAATCTGACTCTCGTACTAGCCGCAGCTTCTACGCGAGAATTTATGGTATGTCTTATACTGTTAGTTTTAGTAGATACAATAATAATTAAGGATACACTCTACCCATTATTTGGTAGATCACTTTATCATGAATATTTTCTTCTATATTCTCATTAAACCTATGATTCTGGCACCCAAACCTAGGTTGTCTTCATTTGTATCGTTAAATACAATATAAATCAGATAATTATAAACCCCTCTCCCTCTTATGTTATGCTATTTATTCTGGCAAAGAAGTGAGACCCATTACATATAACACATCTCCAATGCTGGAAGAAGCAGACTAGATTATTTCGTGTTGAGTACATAAAAGTAATGAGACCAAACAAAAGAGGTTTGTTTCAGGTCACCCGACCGACCCTATCAAAACAGGGCCGACCCAACTTCTTTTAATGCAATTTTAAAGAAATTGAAAAGATTTTACACTTTTTTGGGGTCAATTTTAGGTTTACGAAAATGTTGAAAAAATCTTCCCATCTTTACCCTTTTTGGGTCAATTTTAGGGTATGTAAGATGGGCTATAAAAAAAAAGTATAAAAAAATAAAAATCTGACCTACCGACCCTAGAGATTCTTCCTATGTTACCTAAAACAAACCTCTTTTTTTTAAATTTGGCCTAGGCAGCAGTGAGTCTCTTGTCAGCTCCTTGCCTGGAAGGCATGTCTGAATGAGACTCCCTTTAGCCTGGGCTCCACTAGGGCGACACATGAACCTGTGAAACGAGGCGATCTTTTTTATGTTTTGATTTGCACATTTCGCCTCATTTCGCTTCATTTCACAGCAGTGTCGCCCTAGTTATCACCAGGAACAGGGCGACAATCAGGGCGACACTGCCACGAAATGAAACGAAATGAGGCGAAATCACAGGGCAGGGTACTATTGCTTCTGTCTGAAGTGGTTCCCAGGACTTAGCCATTCAGTGAGTAGGCCTAGCTAGTGAGGGTCAATGCTATTCATATGTCTTCAGGGTAACACAGACTGAAGCAATAACTATCCTGACTCCCATCTAGAGGCAACCAAAGGAAGTACCGGGGGTTGGACAATGGCCGCGCTCATGGCCTAACCCCTAGGAGCCCTATAGAATAGGAGGCACACATAGCCCAACCTACAGCTACACACCACCCATGGCCTACCATATCTGAAGAAGTTGACATATGTACATCCCATCCAATAGCACAGGAGCCTTGTGAAATCTACACTGATATTCCTAGACTCCCTATACGCCCAACCTCTCAGTCACTAGTGCCTAACCTAGTTTGTCATTTTTTGGCTCCCTATATGACCAACCTAGATTAGTTATTATTGTCAGGTTGGTCACTACTGACCAACCCACCTTAGTCTTTTTAGTTCCAGGGGGAGCCACTGAGTGGTCATCACAGGTGGCCCCAACTAGTGGTATACAAATACACCAATGATGGACCTAGGTTAGCCACTACTGACTGACTTTTGAATATAACTTTGCCATTGTGACTAACACTCATATGACCAACCTGGGTTAGTCTGTACTGACTATCCCTTTCAACCTATGGATTTTCAGTGTACTACCCTCTCACTATTGAAACACACACACACACACAGAGTTATGATGAAGGCCAGGATGGCAGTACAGCCTATCTATGTAAAACAGACAGGGTCAATGAGTCCTCCCAAACCAAACCAAACCAGTTCTCATGTATAGCTAGTCCTGGCACTGACTGTTGTTGTTGATAATTTAATTGGCGTAAAAAAGTTGATGCACGGGAACTCTTTCAATTGATAGCCAAGAGAGAGACCACCAAAGCGGTGAATCTGAGAGAGGTAATTATTAAGCTTACAAGTATACAAATCGTAGTTCACTATAGTCCTTTATATTAAAGTCAAGATCAGTATAGGTCAATTCAAGTGTAAATTTCACTGTCTAGATTTTGAGTTTTTGGGTGAACTTCTTATAAGTTAGATCCACAGCCACTTTTTCTATTTGCCGCCAGAGGCATTTCACTCAGGGGTAAATAATGAATTATTCATTTCCTGGAGAGTATTGCCATTAATCTTGACATCCTTAAAGGTCGAGTTACACGAGGCAACTAGTTGCTAGCAACTTATTGCTAGCAACTAGTTGCTAGCCTGCAAAAGATAGGAGGCAACTAGTTGCCCCAAAATCCATAAATATGGATCCCAGGCAACTAGTTGCCAGCAACTATTGCCTGCAACTTTTGCATTAGACGGGGCAACTAGTTGCCTGCAATTAGTTGCTAGCAACTAGTTGCCTCGTGTAACTCGACCTTTAGAGCAAGTATTTTCCTGCTGCTGCACGGTGTGCTATAAGGCCACTCAAAAAGAAAATTGTTTCTCATCACCAGGCAATGAAAAATGTGAGGAGGGCATTTTTTATTATTATTTTTTTTACCTGGGGGCATAAATGCATAGGGACATTTTGACTTATCGCAATCAATTTTCACATTTTAGTAATTTGGAGTTTATTGATCAGTAAAAGCTGTTAAAATGCAAGTTATACCTAGCTGACTGCATTGCTCATAGCATAAGCTGTACTTTGATACCAGATTTGCCAATTTTTGGCAATTTTAACATTCTTTTCATCACAAAGGCAAAAAAAACCCAAAAAAACAAAACAAACAGTTTCCCCCAATCATGATTTTTATTATGCTAGCGGTGAAGAGAAACAACTTTTCTCTTTTTTAGTAGCCTAAGCGTATAGACGCAGTGTGGTAAGTTTCACACAGATTCACGTACCCTAGCTCAAAGTGAGATTATTGCTCGGCACAAGGGAAGAGTTCATTGATGTTTTATTTTGTCTTGCATGAAAACACATCACAGCACACCATAGAAAAAATGAGATGTAAGACCATATTTTCAAATATGGTTTCCCAGTTTGGAGAATAGATTAAAAAGATAAATGTACTCACCTCTACCTGATAATGCTAACTGACACCCATGTCTACTTTGGATAAACTGTTGGCAGTCCGGTGAGAGGTGTCAGTACACTCAAAAAATAAACTTGTCTCCAGACTCTTCAAAGTGACGAGTAAAAACTTGTCTAAGTGACAAGGGAGTGGGTCTTCTAGCTGGGGATAGAAGCCCCACTTGGCATGTGCCAGTCCAAAACCCGACATTTGACAGCTCCAGATTCTATTTGTGGGATAGTAACCTGATAGGTTAGACAACTTTTGAATCGTTTATTTTATGACCGTCACTTAGACGAGTCTAGAGACAACTTTTTAGTGTTGTCTACTTTGGCTAAACGGTTGGCAGCCTGGTGAGAGGTGTCAGTAGAGTGGCCAGTGCTTCATGTGTTTTAGGTCCTATTTATCACTTTTGTTAGCTTTACAGTGATTGCTTCTAAAAAGATGTGGCAAGTTGGCTTCTTCAATGGCTTTAGAGATACCATAGACCCGTGGATTTGGGTGCTTACATGTGAAGAGACTAGTTGGGGAAATATGTTAAAGCTGGGTCGTCAGGGAATAAGTTGAGCATTTTCCATACATAGACTAAAATAACAGCTCCACCAGAGGGCAGCAGTGTTTGGACAGGGGACCATGAGCATTGTCCAGCTACAACATATTCACCCTATCTTGTGCCTGTAAGAGCTGAGCTCCCAGCCCTTAAGAGCCCTCTTGTGAATGAAAACTAAACTATATCCAAAAGTGCTTTTGGTCTCACTTCAACCATGACGGTCAAGCTTTAAGTAATATAGCTGACGATTGGCAACATGAAGTATCTATGCAAGACTTTCACTCGACGAGTTGTGAAGATTCCCTACTAAACTTAAAACTCTCTTATAGTATATACAGGCGAATACTTGAATAGATGTGGTCCAATTAACCCTACTCTAGGCTTTCTTTGGTAATTAGGCCCAAAAAAAGAAGTTTGTTTCAGGTCACCCGACCGATCCTACGTTTTTTTTATGCAAAGGGTCTTCGGAGAGGCTGGCCAGTACTTTCATGTTTGAAAAAAAGTTTTAAAAAAGTGAAAAATCCGACCTACCGACCCTACATTTTCTGCCCATGTTACCTGAAACAAACCGTCTCTTTTTTTGGCCTTATCAAAAATAAGAAATCCCCAGTACATCAGCCCTTACTAATACCAGTATTACCCATTGATAAAGTTAGGGAGTGATCATTAGTTTACAAGGGAGTGTGTGTTGTGAATATGAGTACCGTAAAACCTCGCGTATAAGCCGCGGCTAGTACGCGAATCAGATCGCTGGTGCGGCTTATAGGACCGGCACAGAGTCCAGGTGTGGCTTATATGCGAGTTTTTGCTCCTATAGTACAGTACTAAAGTCACCATAACCAGATCGCTGGTGCGGCTTATAGGATTGGCCCAAAGTCGGGGTGCGGCTTATACGCGAGTTAGGCTTATACGCGAGGTTTTACGGTAGCCAAAATCTAGAAGAGAGTGATGAGAAAATACCTCCTACCTCACACAAAAATCCTCCAACCCCTCTGTTGTTAAATAATGTCCATCCCCTTAAAACTAGCAAATGGTAAGGACCCAGTCATTTATCACTAGATGGAGGAGGGGGGGGAGGCTTGGTGGATTTTCCCAAAATGGCAATTCTTATTCCGACCCCACCCCCCAACAGTTAGCCGAACGTTATGTCGAGCCCCAACTACATTTGCATTTTGAGAAATGGCTCATCCTTAAAAATTGCAGGTGTCTGTGGAATCATGACCCCCCCCCTATATCCACCAGACCCCTCCCCTGGGGATTGTTACAGAACTAAATTAACGTTACAGAGCGTAATTACACTATCTTAAAGTTTTTCTAAAATTAATTTTTGTTAGTGTTTCAACATTTACGTTAATATTAGCGAATATTTCAAATTTATGCTGTGGTCTTCAAATTTACACTAATTTAGGCAAATTTACACATTTTTGTCATGCTTCCTTGGAAGGTGGTGTTCAAAAATAGAGTCCATATATCGTTAATAAACGTCCATAACGTAAAGAAATTCATAATGAAAATTCTGTTCCGTAACACCCCCCTGGAAAAAACAACGTAAAAACATGCTCTTGCAACACCCACTTTTTATGCTATTTTTTCCACGTTGTGTTTTGTAAGAGGCCCCAGCTGGCAATAAATGACTCGGCCCTAAGGTCAAAAACAAGAAGGTTTGTTTCAGGTGACATGGGCAGAAAATGTAGGGTCGATAGGTCGGATTTTTTAATCTTTTAAAACTTTTTTTAAGACTCTAAAATTGACCGAAAAAGGGTAAAAATACAGAAATTTCTTCAAAATTGCATAAAAAACGTAGGGTCGGCCCTGTTTTGATCGGGTCGGTGGGATGCCCTGAAACAAACCTTTTTTTTCCCCTAATGGTAAATCAACTCTAGCTAAACTCTGTGTGCCACTCCACCATCCGCCATCCTGCCTGTCATCAGTGTCCCTCTACATGGGTAAAAATCGACACGGGCGACACGGCGACACGGCCCTTTTAGGCCATTTTAAAAATCGACGGACACAGGAAAGTTAGGGGTAAAAATCGACCCACAGGGATTTTTCTCTAAGTTCTTATATAGCTAAAAATCGACACGATGACTCAGCCCTTTTGCTAAAAATCGACACGGCAACACGGTCAAAATTGTGAGGACCCATGTAGAGAAACATCAGTACTCCCTGATGGACCAACAGCAGCAGTTATTTCTGTCACACCTGGCCCCCAGCCAACCCCTGTATCACAGGCTTAAACTGAGTAGCATGCTTATGCTTGGAGTAGATGACTGTATATAGCACAAGGTATGACAGAGCTAAATACCCACACTGGGGCCTGGCTCTATAACTAGAGACAGGAGGTAGCCGATTTAACCGACCTTGCACTCTGGTCGCAACTGCTCATTTGCATATACTTTTACACTTTTTGTTCATTGGAAATATACTAAAGCAGAGCAAAGCTGTAACAGGAGAGTGGCTTGAGGCATAGGACCCCAGTGTAGGTCCTGCGACCAGGACGGTGACCGCGCGTCATCAAAACATGGCGGCTACTGCCGGTCTTTAGTATAGTGACCGGGGCTAAGTCGACTAAATACCCATCATCTTTTAACCCTAGGTGGCCCTTCTTACCATGTATATGGCCATAGACAGCTGGTACCATTTGGAGTCTAAAAATGATGGTGGACTAAGTAGTATGTATACATATTGCTAAATAGATGGTGCTACTGCCTATGGCCAAACATATGACACAGTATGCCTTGTCCTATGTATAGTCATCTACTCCAAGCATGAGCATGCTACTCAGTTTAAGCCTGTGCTTGTAATACGGGGTGAGGCATGTTTTTAAGTTGATATAGGCGGTGTGCTGGGCGGTGGGTGTACTCTGATCTATTAGTGGCAAGATGGAGGGGACGCGGTAGCGGCTCCGGCATGCGGATAACAGTAGTAGTACGCGGGGGTGTATTACTGGTAGCTATTGGGGGTAATTTAAGGAGATTGATAATCAATGAAGAAATCAGGATTTTGACCAGATGGGGAATGTTATCAGCCGTTTCATTATATATATATATATATATATATATATATATATATATATATATATATATATACATATATATATATATGTATGTGTATATACATATATATATATATATATATATATATATATATATATATATATATATATATACATACATATATATATATATATATATATATATATATATATAATTATAAATATATATATATATATATATATATATATATATATATATATATATATATTATATATGGTGCTCACAATTAGGTAATGTGCATGAGCTTTGTGTACAGGAAAGTACAAATATTCCCAGTCAAAGAATCGTTAGTCCCCAGCTATAACGGTTCAATAAGTCGGACATAATGAAGAATTAAAAGGTAGAGACCATTAAAAAGGGACATCTACAGCAGTCTATACGAAATCCTGCCGGACACCGGCTATAGCCGTCTAAAAGCCTGCTGGTCCGGCAGAACGTCTGTGTCTGCCGGTCTCAATGACTGGCTGTGATCCCGGGCTACATGTCAGTTTTTACGGCTTGCAAATCGAACCATTATTAAGGTTTCTAGAGAGTTAACTAAAAAGCCTGAATATTATGAAAAAAACAACAAAATTTTACAAATTATGATGATTAAAATGATTTAGATATGCCAGTAACCTCTATTGAACGTCATTTCCTATGTCAATTCTTGCTTTTTACTACATTTCTAGATACAAATATTTCCCCGGGGTATCCGGGCCTACAAACATTAAGCCAGGCCTGCAGATTTACAAATCTGGGCGACCGAATGTCCTGCAAGGTGAAAAACTTTTTGTATAGACTGTCTACAGCAACTGCCACACATATCCACCACCAGTATTGTACCAGCCAACCTATGTCAACGTTTAACGACATCATCATACAGCTGACTACTTTGGCATGCGATATGTTCACTCCTGATATCAGATATAGATTTGAAATAGGATGGAAATAGCTGAGAAATATTTGGTTTGGTTAAAATCATCCATTATTCAATGATACACTGTACAACAATGTTAAATGCGACGATGTGGACACTGTCATACAGGTGCTTGGTGCTTGAATGCATCCCTGGCCAGGGCTGCATTCATGCATCATGACGACCAAAGGCATGATGCATTAAGTTATCATGCCGTTCTTAAAGGGTTAGCAGCTGCTCAGAGATATAGCGTGTAGGAGGTAGTGTGACAAGCAGTAGTAAAACCTGAGGCAGGTCACAGCCACACCGTCCCCAGTCTCGGGCCCTGACTGTACGTTTACAGTCTGGGGGTTTACTTACAGACCTATACCTACACTGGCCCTCATATACTATGCTATTGTGTATCAGCACTCAGGAGGATGTGGGTTCGAACCCCACTGTGGCTCAATCAGTACTTCAATTGATATCTACATAATTGACCTAAATTTAACCTAATTTACCCAGCCACATATTTAATAGGTGATACTACTAGGTCATTATAGGTGGATTTAAGCTTTAAATGGGTTTAATAGGTAATGTAAAAAACAAACCACCTATTGTGCCAAGGTGGGATTCGAACCCACACACCTCATTGAAAAATGATCCAGGATTCCGGATCATTTTATTTAGATATAAATTTGTCCAGGTCCAGTACCGCCTGATGGCGGCACTGGGCCTGGAAAGCTCGAGGCTGCACCGTCCCTGATTCACGGCTATCCTGCAGCGTAGATGAGCAGTAGAATCTATGTAGTGCACACAGAGAAAAGAAGTAGAATCACTGTGACTCCCGACTCGATCACTAAGGTAACTCTCTTCAGGACTCTTAAGATACTCCCTAACATTAGCAGGACTCTATAATAACTCTATAATGACTCCTATTCTAAGACTCCCTAATGATTGGGAGTCACTTTAGAGTCGTGGGAAGAGTTACCTCCGTGGTCAAGTACAGACTCCGCTTTGGGAGTCCCCGTGATTCTACTTCTTTTCTCTGTGCAGTGCATGCTGCTGTATTTGTGGACCTGCAGTCAAATCTGCTGGACTAGAATTTCTTGGTATCGACTTAGTGCTTTACTACAGAACAGTTGCCCAAGAGGGCAAAAAACTGATTTAAAAAAAAAGTGTTTTGAAAAAGAAAAAGAAATATTTTGAAAATAAGAGTGATTTTGAAACAAAAATGTGAAAAAATTTTTAATAATGGGTGCTATCAACTGTCAATTTATGTAGATTTACAGTTGATATCACCCATTTTTTATTTGTTTTTGAACAGTCCAAATGGAAAATTAAATTCCAAAAGTGTATTTTTTTTAAATGGTTGAAGACAAGTGTAGGGGTTTACTACGGTAATCATTTATATCCAGGTGACCGAGGAGGATTAAGTTCGGGTTGTTCCCGCCTGGCGTTAGTGTGGGCGGTATCCCAGAGGGGGCGACTGTCCTCTCTCGGGTACTGCGCACCACGTTTCAGGCGGGAGCCAACCGACACGTGACCATGTTCATTTCACATCCAAAGGGGGTATATAAACCTCCCCTCCTCGTATAGTCGCCAGTCAGTGCAGGCCCGGCTGACTCCCCGCATTACCCTACCCCAATCGCTAGATTGAACCAGGACTGCTTCGTCTTACCCTTCGGGTTAAGACTAGATTCAATTGTAATAGGGATACGTTGAATAAACCACGCTTTCTACTTCGCACTTGGAAACTGACGTTCTTGTTCTCTTTCTGAGATTCCGAACCACTACACTGGTGCCGTGACCAGGATCAGTTTCGAAGTAGCAGTCAGGTGAACCTGGCCGGAGTAGGAGAGTATGGGGACGGTAACGTCCCGGAGCGGAACAACCCAGTTGTTCCGACCAGCTTCGAGGGTTTCATGCGTGAAACCGAAGGAGCTTTAAATCCAGGAGCGACTTTGGAAGAAGGAGAACTGGAGTCCACCCGAGTGGACCAGATGGAACCGGAGGAAGCAAGGGGGTTCACACCGAACTTCATTGCCACTCAGGGCCAAATCATGTTGAACACTGGGCGTTCCTTGTTCAACACGACTGACTCCGTTTTCTTCCCCGGAGGAAAGAAAAGGGCGAACCAGAAGGGCTCCTTTCTGGACCCGACGGTATTAGAAATACCGCCACAACCCCTTCGGGTCGTACCCGAAGGAGGTCCCATCGTCGGGACCCAACCTGATCTTGATCAGGACGTCACCTTGGACCGGGACAACGAGTACCGGAACAAGGAAGAAATGAACAAGCAGTACGATGCTCTGCACGACGAATTGGTTTCGTTGATCTCTGAAAGGAATAGGTACATCCTAGAGAGTAGACAGGTCCATCAGGATATGGAGTGGAGAACGGATCAGTTGACCCGTGACAACCAACTGGTGAAAGACCAGATGGAGAAAAATCAGGAAACCCTGCAAGCGGAAAAGAAAAGATTATCCGAGTTAGGTCAAGCTAACCGGAAGTCTTATGCCTGTCAACAACAGTATCAGGCGGACCTAGAAAGATACTCTAGGGAATGGCACGCCGCCAAGGACGCTCGCAACCAGCAGGTGGAAGGCAATGAGGCAGTAAGAACCGCTATCCTAGAAGCAAACGAAGAGTTAGATCAGAAGAAACTAGAGGGCATGAAGGCGGTATCTATACTGGAAGCTAGACGAGTAGAGTTGGAACTCTACCTAGGTAACCAGAAGGTACCTGACCCAGAGGTGACCCTCACCCCTGGGGAAGGAGTGGAGAACCCTCCACTCCAAGGAGTTCTAAAGCCCGCCACCCGATACCCTTCCGGAGGACAGGTAGAGAAAGATGTCTACTATACATCTGCTCCCCCTGCTCCGACGGGACCTTCGGTAACCATCGATCCGACGGCATATTCCGCGGGAAGTGCGCCGGGAGTCGATAGTTATGACACCTTGAACCCCTTCGCTGGGGATAGTCCATCTCAGTATGGAGCTGTTCCACCCCCTTCGGGTACGAGCAAGAACACCACCACCCATGAGGATCAACAGGGGGGGTGGTATGGTTATGATCATTGGGGTGACCTGATTTTTCATCATAACCAGGAGGCAGAGACCCGAGAAGGGAGAACTCCGGGAAATCGAACCCGGGGGCATGCCACCCAAGGCAGGAGAGCAGTGGAAGGACCTTCTGCTGGATGGTCTAGGGATCAGAACCGACAGTACCCCCGTACTGATAGTCCTGTTAGACCCACAAATGGTCAGGGAAGTCGGCCTAGACCCCAAACCCATGACCAAACAACCACCGGGAGTGTTCCCCCTTATCCGGGTACCACTTCTCGCCCTCGACCTACCCGGTTTCCCGGGTGCGAACCAGTCTCTCCAGTCCGACCATTGACCCGAAGAACCTCAATGGCTCCCGGATTGAGACAGGTTTATGATACTGATCCTTGTATCAAGAGCCTTGGCTTAGATAGCTATAGCCGGGGACAGGATGCCACTGAAATAATGGACTGGAGCCGGAATCTATCGGATCAGCTGATAGAAGGGGTCACCAGGGGTGCCCGACGGACCGCCCGGATCACTAAATCCTACAAAGGGAAAGGACCCTGGAAGGATGAATACCAAATATTTGTGGATGACTGCAAATACAATGGGTGGTCTAAAGAAGACTCGTTAGGAGCCTTCGTGATCTGGCTAAATGATGGGCCAGGTAAGTCAGCAGTCTCCCAATGGAGAAGTACATATGGCCCTTCGGGTACATATGATCAGCTCGAAAGTACTGCTGTATATATCTTTGGGAACCTGGTGACCGTGGATCACTGGTTGGTCTTCAAGGGAAGAACCCAGAAGCCAAAAGAGTCCCCAAAGATATATGGTCTAGAGCTTCAACGGATTCTGCATCAGGCCAGACCCGAATGGGCTAGAGACGCCGATTACTACATCGAGACTCTCTTTGTCCGGTTTATTAGCGGACTGAGCGACCCTGATCATCAGGAACTAACTAGAAAGGCTTGGAAAAGCGATTCCTCCCTAGCCGATCTATTTTTAGCCATAGATGGTCATGAGAAGAAGAAAGTTCTTCTTGCCGGATTGGTGCCTAACCAATCCCGAACGTCAGCGGTAGTTGACTATAGTAGCAGCGGGGGATCCTCGGGTGAGGATACCGAAGGAGAGGAGACCATTGGGGCGGTAGCCTTCAGTGGGAAGCGCCGGGACAAAAAGTCCGGTGATAACAAAAGGCGGAAACCTTTTGACAAATCATCCTCTAGCAAAAAGCCAGAGAAACCTCCAGGGGACCATTCAAAAATCCCTTCCAAACCTCCCTCGGGTCCACCAGAACCCAATGTTCCGAAGAAATCGGAGCCTGACCAGTCCCTCGGATTGGTAGAAGCCATGATGCAGCGTATGATGGCGATGTTTGATAAGAAAGAGGAAAGGAGGGTTAAACCCGAACTGAGTACTGTAACATGTTACAGATGTCAGGAGAAGGGGCATTACGCCTCCTCATGCACAGCTGAGAAACCTGTGATGCGATTCTCCGGAAAGAACTCGGAAAATTAAAGGGGATCCCTGAGGAAGGCGACTCAGAGATCCCGAAGGAAATATGCCATGATACTCCTGACGGAATGGGAGTAAGTTCACACTCAGTAGTGACGCCCGGACATATGGGGGACAAGCAGGCGCAGCTTGGGAACCCTGGGGCCGGGGCCATCAGCATTCCAGTCATACATTCGGGAAGTGAGTCGGGGAAACCCGGTGCTGATGCGGAGGAGTATAGTGCAATGGTTTGTGGAACCAGGCTCCCCCTAGATCACCCTTGCCTGGAATACATAAGAGGGCGTGGATTAGATCTAGGTACTGAGAGTGACTTACAGAAGTTCACTAGTAACCCTTCATTGAATGGAGGAAAAAGGTGGTATTTAGCCGCTTCTGTGAAGGGTAGAGTCGGGGAATTTCTGATAGATACTGGAGCCAGCCACTCCATCATCTCTCGGAGGTTCTACACTCTTCTGCTGGGCACAAATGATGACCTTAAAATGAGGGTAAATGCGTGCACAGCCGACGGTAGCAGATTGCGGACGTTTGGACGTACTTTCCTGTGTATCTCGGTGGTGGGGAAGGAGTTTGTATTCTCCCCAACCATTGCTGAGATCGAGGATGATGGCATTATAGGGATGGACTTTGCCGACCTGTTCGGGATGATGTTGAACCCGAAGACAGGTGAATTGTCCATACAGAGTCCCTATAATATCAAAGCACAATGTGTGCTGAGAGTTATCAGTAGTGTAGCAAGTGTCGCACAGACAGTGAAACTTCCACCGGGAACCACATGTGATGTGTTAATAAGCGCTTCCTCTGAACTAAGAGGAAGGGCCGGGGTCATGGAACCCGACGTAGCTTATCTCCAATCCCTCGGGTTGGAATCTGCTGATACGTTGGTGGGAAATGCCCAATGGACCCTTGTCCCCATTTCCAATCCTGGTGTTCATATGGTATATCTCCAGAAAGGCGCTAAAGTAGGCAGTGTGGTACTCGCGGAGGCGGTCACCAGCAGCCTTCTGGGGTTGCCATCCGAAGAGCCGCCAGGTACGGCCGTAATCGAAGAGGAATTAGAAAAGCTAATTCTAGATGCTTCGGAACTAGATCCGAAGGAGCAGAGGGACCTTCGGGTAATGTTAAAACGTTGCCGAAGGGCCTTCGCGTTCCCCGGAGAACCCTTAGGACGAACTGATAAAGTCCTACACGGAATTGACGTGGGGGAAAGTTCCCCCTTTAAAATTCCTTACCGTAGGCTACCTCTGAAGAAGAAGGAGGTAGCAGAAACTGAGATCAATAAGATGATTAAGGATCATGTTATTGTACCCAGTTCCAGCCCCTGGAGCAGTCCAGTCTGTATGGTCACAAAAAAAGATGGGACCATACGGTTCTGTATTGACTACAGGAAACTGAATGGGATGACAAAGAAGAACTCATATCCTCTACCGAGGATTGATGAAACCATTGACTCCCTAGGAGGGAATGAATGGTACTGTACCATAGACTTACAGTCTGGGTACTGGCAGGTCGGAATGAAGCCTGCCGACATGGAGAAGACGGCCTTCTCGAGCCATGTAGGATTGTTCCAGTACAACGTCATGCCCTTCGGGTTGTGCAATGCGCCAGCCACCTTCGAGGCCATGATGGAGACATTACTGAGCGATCTACTATGGAAGAAATGTCTAGTTTATCTAGATGACGTCATTATCTTCGGAAAAACATTCCAAGGTTGTCTAGACAACCTGGAAGAAGTCCTCCAGAGGATAATGAGTAATGGGTTGAAATTAAAACCTAAGAAATGTCAGTTGTTTAAGAAAGATATTAATTATCTGGGAAGAATCATTTCCACACAGGGGGTGAAAGCAGACCCGGAGAAGATCCGAAGTGTGACGGAGTGGGAAAAACCCAGGTGTCCCAAGGATGTCCGTTCATTCCTCGGGTTCTGCTCGTATTATCGAGATTTCTTACCAGGCTATGCCCAGGTGAGCTATCCTATCCAGTCACTGTCTCATTGGACACCTGGTAGGCGTAAGGAAGTTTTTCCATGGGGAAAAGAGCAAGACGAGTCTTTTGAATCCATCAAAAGACTCTTTGTTGAAACACCAGTGTTGAAATATCCGACAGCCGCCGGTCATTTCATCCTGGATACTGATGCCAGCAATGAGAGCATTGGAGCTGCTTTGAGTCAGGTCCAAGACGGAAAGGAGGTTCCCATTGCTTTTGCTAGCAACACCATGAACAAGTCACAGAGGAATTATTGTACCACCAAGAGGGAACTATTGGCAGTGATTGTTTACACAAAGAAATATAAACATTTTTTGTGGGGCTCAGATTTCACGCTGAGGACTGACCATTCCTCCTTGAGGTGGTTACTTAATTTTAAGGATGCTGAAGGCATGATAGGTCGGTGGTTAGCACACTTATCAGAGTTCGGGTTGGAACAGAAGCAGATCCAACACCGACCCGGTGTGAAGCATGTAAATGCTGATGCACTATCCCGCCGACCCATCAGGAGTTGTGGAAATGGGAAATGTGATGATTGTGGAGCCCACGGGGCGGTCCTGGCTGGAGTCCGGTTGCCACTGGAATCCAGGGGAACTGGTATCCTCCAATGGTCTATGGAGACTATCAGAAGGTTCCAGGAGAAGGACCCGAACGTGGGGAGGTTGCTCGGGTTGATTCCTAAAGGGATCAAACCTGTTCGACCTGAAATCTCGCTAGAAAATAGAGAGATGAGGAGATTTTTAGCCCAATGGACAGAGCTTGAAGTATCCGAAGGTGTTCTATATAGATGGAAGATCAATCCTTCGGGAAGAAGGATAAGACAGGTGGTGATCCCCTCCGGTATGAGGAGGGATTTAATGTATTATTGTCACGGTCATATGACCAGTGGTCACTTTGGGAAGAAACGTTCATTAGAACGACTGTCCCGAAGATACTACTGGCCAGGAATGAGCACGGACTTATTACGTTGGATCGCCACGTGTCCCGATTGCTGTAAAAATAAACCCGGCCCTGGGATGGGTAAAATGCCCTTGTCCCAGGAACTGTTCGGAGTTAGGTTTGCGAGAATAGCAATCGACATCATCAGTGGTTTTAAAACAACCCCTGATGGTAACACGTGTATGATGGTAGTCACTGACTACTATACTAAGTATACGAGGGTGTTCCCCTTACCCGATCACAAAGCAGCGACCTGTGCGAAGGCCTTTGTGAAAGGTTGGGTATTACACCTAGGAGTGCCTCTGATGATGCATAGTGACCAAGGCCGGGAATTTGAGTCGGATCTATGGCAGGAAATGTGCCATGGGTTAGCCATCTGTAAGACCCGAACCAATCCTTACCGACCCCAGAGTGATGGGATGGTGGAAAGGTTCAACAGAACGCTGATTCAGGTTCTGAAACCCTTGGTGAATGAGAGTATGACCGATTGGGATGAACAATGTGAATATGTATGCCATGCATACAACAGCACTGTTCATAAAAGCACCAATTGCACCCCAAACTTATTAGTGTTTGGGGAAGACATGATCATGCCAGCCGATCTTGTTTTTGGAGTGGTCGGGTTGAATCCGGACGCACCCTGTCACGTGATGTTTGTGGAATCACTAAGAGACCAGTTCAAATTCGCATACGAACTTGTTAGAACAGAGTTACAAAAGAATGCGAAATGGCAGAAGACTGGTTATGACCATGGACTAAAAGTCCGTCGGTTCAAGGTAGGGGATCAAGTAGTAAGACTACACGAACCTCTATCCAATTTAAAGTTAGCAAGCAACTGGGATGGTCCATTTGTAGTGACTAGAGTAGTAAGTGACTGTACTGTCATGATTAGATCCTTAATTGGGCGGATCTATAAATCCAACGTGGCTCGGCTCCGTCCCTGGAAGGGGAGGGATCTGACCACAGAAACGTATGGGTTAGGAGTAGATGAATTACTCCAAGAAGTAAAGAACAGGAGAATGGATCAAATAACCCCGAAACGTGGCCGAGGAAGGCCTAGGAAGTTGGGGGGCAGTGATCCGAAGGTGCAGAAGAAGGAAAAAGTCTCGCTAGCTGTAAGCAAACCTAGGCGGAAGAGAAAGGGGACGGCTAACCCTGCCTCTGAAAAGGCGCCTTCGGGAGCTAGGTCAAAGAAAATACCCATGGGAGGTACCCGACGCAGTCCCCGCCTGATAGAAAGGGCTGCGGTAACCTAAGCTAGTACACAACGAGTGTGTTGTCCTGTACTATGTTAGGAGAGGGAGGGAAGAAATTCCTGGCGGGAAAAATTATAAATTTATTTCCTCTTTTTCCGAGAAATTGTTTTGTGTTGTCATCTGTTAAATGTTGGAATATACACGAGTGACCGGGTATGGAGCGTGTAAACCCCCCAGCAGGGTACCAGTGGGTGGTGAGCGGATAATCCGGTGGGTTTGCGGGCATGCTTCCCATAAAAACCTCACTAATACTCCAGCAGAGCTGTTGGTTGCGAATGGTTCGGCTACTACCCGAAGCACCTGTTTATAATAAAAAAGCACCGGCGCCCTGAGGGCGCGGGAAAAGAACTGGGTCAATGAGTGACCTAGTTAGGGCAGTCCCGCGGGGGCCCGAGACGCGCGTGGATGCGCGTGACCTCTGCGCAAAGAGGTCGTTTTGGTTCATTAGATTTCGAATCTTCGCCGGCACCGCGTGCTGGCCAACGAGGAGGATCTAATAAGAACCGAATTCAAGCGTCAAAAGTAGGTGAATACGTTTCAAAAGGAGAACAGGTCCTCCACAAAGACCTGTAGTAATAGTTAGGACTCTTATTTAGTATAAATAAGAGCGCCCAACCCAGCATGGCCTCACGGCAGCTCGAGTTGGGCGGAGGGGAACGGCCACACAACATGGCCGATTTGCCCCACGAAGACAGGGTTGGTGCCGCCAGCCCTGTTACTCTCTCCGAGGAGCAGCTCCTCGGAGAGGAAGACATGGATGTATCCACGTCTGAATCAGCCCTCACTGAGGCTGAACGAAGGAATCTTCATGAAAAAGATCGTCTTCTTGCTCTGAAAATAGAGCAGGAGGAGGCCCAACATCTGAAGGATACGTGGGATAGGTGTGGTAATCCGAACATCGACCCGGATAACCACCCGAAGGATGAGAAGCCAGCTAGCCTGGTGAAGACAACTGATAAAAGTTGTTACGATGGAAGGGAGATGAATCTCCATCCAGACGTGATGTGCGCCACGGAGATAGGCCTAGCGAGACCTATCCCTAACGACATAGTGGATATGTTGCAGGAATTTATTGATGCGGGAGCTCTCCGCATCATGCCCCCAGAGTGGTTCGCCACCTGGGAAAATCTACAGCAAGGCCTCCGAGTGTGTAAAGCACTTCGGAAGGGCTTGTTTGACGCCGAGATGGCTGACGTCGGGATGTGTGTGCCTCGGATGACACCCATCTCTGATGACACTTCGTGTGGGGCATTCGGCGCCACTACCCTCGCGGTAGGTTGCTACCGCAGATACAACCCGGTAGGGATGTTGGAACCGAGATCGGTTGAAGGATATAGGGACTTAATACGGTCCAACTTATCCTACGAGGTCTATCAGATAGACTATAACCGCATGAAAACAATCATGGCGGAGAAGGACCTCAGCCGTCACGAGGCCATCATCGAGACGGTGGAGGAAATGGTCAAGACTCGGACTAAGAGTTTGACTCAGGCAGAGGAGAAGGCTGCAGCTAAAGCCAGCAGGGACATCCGAAGGGGTGACCCTGCAACGCGCACTAGCAGTCCCCATGGTCAGGATATCCGGACTGTGGTAGTTACAAAAGGTGAATCCCCTTTTGTCCAGCCTCGGGGTCGCCAAGCCTTGAGGAATGAGGCAGCCCGGTTAAAGAGAGTACCAGACGCCCAGCGGATTGTGACCGATGGGTCAGTATCGGATAAATCTGATACGAGCAGTACTTCCCAAGGGAAGTCTGCTACAGGGGAGGACGATATGGACATTGCGGCTCCAAAATCTCCTTCCGAGACGAAGGACCCAGTGACCACAGTCACCCAAACCGACCCGACACCCGACCCGAAGGTGGCTGCTGGACATCAGTCCGACGCCAGCTCGGGGAGCGAGTCGGGTACTGCCCTGGAAAAACACATCTGGAATAACGCCAGAGGTGGATTTCAGGGATTCATTCCCTCCTACTGGGGGGAATGCGCAAAAGGAACGGGGCGTTTCTCCATCCCGCCCGTAATCAACTTAAATGGGAAATCCGACGATGAGGATTGGTGCAGAGCGACCCAAAGGGATCCTCTCGTGAGCGAGTTCTACGAGGACTGGCTTAAGAAAATAGATTTCTTCCCAGAGACCTATTATACCAGGGATCAGAAGGCAAAGATCCGCTGGGCTGTCCGACATTGGGACAGGGACCACCTTCAGTGTCCATTCCAGAAATGCCAGTCATCTCTGGAATTACAGGTGTCCTTCGCCACTAAGGCGAGGTACCTACGCCACTTAGTGGAAAACCACACCCATCACTATATGGTGTACCAGTGCGATCCGGAGGGGGCAGGTACTACTACCTGTTCGGGTCACCTGCATCCTAGGCGTGGACGATTGATAAAACACATGACCATACTCCATAATATTGGAGGTGGTGAGGCCAGAGCCAAGGTGATGGCCCTGCATGAACGCGTAATAGACGCGTTCAGAGATGTCCTGAAGAAGGATCCGAAGAGCCTTAATTCTTCTAAGGCGTATTTCTGCGAGGTGGCAGAAAGCAAATCAAAGCTCACAGTAGCTAGGTTTGCGAAGGTCCCGGGTTCACGGAAGTTTGATTTGGATCCGGACCAATACCCACCCGAGATGTTCCGTCGGTCTGCCAATCGAGGCCGGGGGAGAGGTGGGAGAGAACCCGACCCGAGGGACTACTACCGGGGTCGGGGGGAGCAGCCGAAAGGTGATCGGGGACGGTCTCGGTCCACCAGCCCGGCTACTCACGTAAGAAGAGGAGGGACCCTCAGCCTTGAGGAGATTGACTCCCGTTATTACACGGAGTCCTCTCATAGTGGTCGTAGCTATGAGGCAGCTGCGGATAGACATACTGACTATCCGGAGATGGACTTGGCGCCTGGACAGGAGTCCCAGACGCTCGGCCAGACCCCCCAGGACACCCGAAGGCGTGAGAATGAACTCTCTCGCCAGAGGGAGGTTGATAGGGAACTGGCCCGACGGGGACGCAGGAGTCCTGGGGAGGAACCCTCCCGGACCTGGTACGACTTGGTGCGACATGTGGCGTCCACCTCGTCTGCCCAGGGAGGTGTCCTACCCGACGCCGGTTACCGAGGAGGCCCGACAAGCAGACCTTCATCTGCTTCGGGACGGACGGAACCATCCGCTCCTACAGGAATACACCAGCAGGTGTTAAAGCATGCCAGTAGGGATGCTTCGCGGCACCAACAACAGCCGCCATCACACAAGGCATTTAAGCCTGCTCACCGGATCACTGGGCCGGATGGGGAGGCTATGAGACCTCCTCCTCCGCCACCAAAAGGTCCAGTACCAGCTCCGGCGATACCACCCCAGAAGCCGGCTCCACCACCAGGGAAGCCGACTGAGGTTGGGAAACCAACCATGGATCCTCCTGTTAAAACACAGGAGGTCAAACCCAAGAAGGAGAAGCCTGCGGCCACTCTTAATGTAACGCCGATAGCATCCTACTTTCCTAAGGATGCTCCGCTGTCCAATCAGATAGGACAGGAGATTCTGGATGACTTCCAGAAGGAACAGCGGGTGATGGCTGAGGATTACCACAAGAGGGTGGTACAACACTTCATAGAAGGAGTGAGGAAGTGTCACCGGAAGGAAAAGGAGAGCCTTCAGAAGGACACTGCCGATGAGGTGGTTACCAAGACCAGGTTCTTGGAAGCACAGCGTGACAAAGCTGCTGTGCTGGAAGCTACAGTCCGAGAGGAGTGTAAGGAGCTCCAGGAAGAAATCCGGGAGATGAAGGCCAAATTTAAAATTTGCCTCGGGATGAAATTCTCGGACTGGGATGGGAGCATGGATCAGCTGAAAGATGCCATCCAGAAGAAGGAGGTACCCGAAGGCTGAAACGAAGCTCCTTCGGGATAACTGAATACAGCTGTAGTTGTTTCAGGAACTCTTCGGCTACGGAAGCTGAAGGTGAATATGAAGGGACTATCCCTTCATATTAAAAGAACCTTTAGGTTCTGAGGTAATGATATCCATACCAAGTGTTAATAATATTTCCACATATGTAAACGTTTTAACATACATCGCACCTACATGAGTCTACCATTTGCTGGTAGACCCGAAGAGGAGAGCACCTCACTCAGTCGTCCAAGATGAAGAGGAGAGCACCTCACTCAGTCGTCCAAGATGAAGAGGAGAGCAACTCACTCAGTCGTCCAAGATGAAGAGGAGAGCACCTCGCGTACTCGTCCCGAAGCAGATCCGGAGATCAGCCCAGTATCCGACTTCTTATAAAGTCAACATAGCACTTTTTGTGAGGTTCTGCAGTACACCGCTGCAGTTCCAGATTATTTATTAAAACGTACATTCTCGTCCATGTTACTAATATATATTTATGGTGCTGATACACTACGATAGTTTATGATACTCAGGATAATACCAAAGATCTGTATAAACCATGACTGTGTTCAAACGTTAACCACTTCGGGTGGGTGTAAATAAGAGTATGTATATCTAGTTGTATATATATTTTGTTATGGAAAACGGAGGTGATGAAAATTTGATTCTGGTGCGAAGAAAAGTTATCATGTATCCCTATGTAATTATTTTTTTTTTAGGCTTGTGAGTCCTTTTTAGGACTGGTAATAATTCTTCGGAATTGGTACACTTGCCGATTATATTTGTAAAGGTCCTTATCAGGACTATATATGTATTTCCTATCAGAAGATAGTTACAATCTGTTAGTAACTACTTCGGGTACTACTTAACGTAAAGGTCATATCATAAGGTTTCTATGACAGTGTAATGCCTTAATTCCATTAATATTGTTCAACATATATTACATATGACTAATGGTAGTAAAACCCTTTGTGTATAGTGTATAGACAAACTACTTCTGGTTGTCAAACTATTTTATTATGAGTCTACTACTCAGGTTTTTACCACACCTAGTGTTGTCTAGGGGGGGTAGTGTAGGGGTTTACTACGGTAATCATTTATATCCAGGTGACCGAGGAGGATTAAGTTCGGGTTGTTCCCGCCTGGCGTTAGTGTGGGCGGTATCCCAGAGGGGGCGACTGTCCTCTCTCGGGTACTGCGCACCACGTTTCAGGCGGGAGCCAACCGACACGTGACCATGTTCATTTCACATCCAAAGGGGGTATATAAACCTCCCCTCCTCGTATAGTCGCCAGTCAGTGCAGGCCCGGCTGACTCCCCGCATTACCCTACCCCAATCGCTAGATTGAACCAGGACTGCTTCGTCTTACCCTTCGGGTTAAGACTAGATTCAATTGTAATAGGGATACGTTGAATAAACCACGCTTTCTACTTCGCACTTGGAAACTGACGTTCTTGTTCTCTTTCTGAGATTCCGAACCACTACACAAGTAACTACTCCAATAGAACATTCACTTACCACCATCCCGGGCAGAAATGCCCATGCCAGAGGGAGTTTCGTACCTCACATTGTTGTCAGGAGTTGGTGGCTTTGTCTCACGAGTTCTGGCCAATGTGAACATCTTTGACCGGGTGCCAGCTTTGACCGGGTGCCAGCTTTGACCGGCCACCATAAAAAGAAAGATTTAGAAAAAAAAGAAATCTTTGATATGTAAGGGATAAAATAAAGAAAATGGCAGTGGTTATATCTCCATATATCCCTAAATAAACATTTTTCTGTCAGGAGGTCAAAGCTGGCACCCGGTCAAAGACGTTCATATTGGCCCAAAGTGGTGAGACACGACCTGGTGTGTACTTAGAAGTTAGAGGCCAGGGTGTCTTAGAAGGTAGTTATGTAGTAGAGCTGTATCACTAAGGCCACTCAACAAAATAAAATGGTTTCTCATCACCGCGCGCATCACAAAAATCAGGTTTTGGGGAAAACTTTTTTTTTTTTTTGCCAAACTTTGATGAAAAACCTCATCAAAATGGACAAAATTGGTCATATTTGGTATCAAATTGAAGCTAATAATGCCAGCAATGCAGTGGTATAGAAATAACTTACATTTTCACCAATTTTAAAGATCAATTAATTCGTAACCAATAAAATGTGAATTTTGGCCAAAGAAACCCGTAAATTATCCTATACATTTTCAATATGGCCTGCGAGTAAAAATAAGAAAAAAAGAAAAAAAAGCCTCCCTCGTCAGATTTCTCAGACCTTGGTGATGAGAAACCACTTTTTTTTTGAGTGGCCTAACTTAGCCCCTTTATAACAGGCCATAGTTAGGGTCTGTTACAAGTCATTCCTATGACATCAGTATGACAATCTCAACACAGATCTCACCTACTTAGGCCAGCTTGTTAAAAAAACTACTGTAGTATATGTGAGCTAATGTTGACTAGTATTACGGCGGATATGAGAGCTGATCGGACCAATGAAATGAATCTGACATGATGATGATGGTGTCATGATGGCTTCCCATTTAGGCTTATTGTACAAACACTGTGCAATTGATGGTACATGTACAATCAGACCACAATAAACCGGTCTCTGAGAATCATGCATTTTCTATATTCCGGTTGCTTTTAGCATGGGCAGATCTATACATACAGATATGCTGATATCACATCTGGGCCTCCTGGCTAGTATAAAAGTGTCTGTAAGGAATGGAAAATGCCTGCAAAGTGTCTTTCACAGAGCAGTTGTTTGTTTCCTATGCAGAGTGCCTATGGACATGTCATACATTGACATGAAATGGACATAACTTTATGATGTCTACAATCTCTCTCAGAGGTATCCTAATTATCCTATCTGATTTATAATCACTACTGGGAGCGGGGGTATACTCAACACTGGTATAAATGTCATCCCTGCAACATGTCATGTACATATCTCCATATCACATCTTTTTAACATGTCTAAATTTATACGTTTCAGACATGTTTTACAGCTGGTCATATATACGTCATTATTATTAAGTTCAAACATATCATTGATACATATTTTTTTAATGTAAATATACTTATGTAAAATACCCATGCAAAGGGACACGTAAAAACTTCTTGCATATGTGACATCTTGGGAACGACAATTGACATCATCCAATGATGTCACCACCAATCAGAAAATGATGTAAAAATGATGTGATTTACTACGAGTTTTGCTAGCTGGGAACAGACTCCAAATTCCTCATATAGACTTACATGCACTTTGTATATGGAATCATAATGAAAATTAAAAATAAAAACGCCCAAAATTAGCTGATAATGTATCTTCAACCCTTTAAGAACGGCATGATGCTTGGTCGTCATGATGCATCCTGAATGCAGCCCAGGGGAGCAACACGTCAGTGTCGTATGCATGCATCATGATGCTTCCGACGGGATGGCATCATGTACCAATGCAGCGAGTGACTTGCCAGGAATACATTGCACCAAAAAAATTAACTTGTCTCCAGACTCTTCAAAGTGACGGTCATAAAATAAACAAGTCAAAAACTCGTCTAAGTAATAAGGAAGTGGGTCTTGTAGCTGGAGATAGAAGACCCACTTGGTATGTGCCAGCCCAAAACCTGACATTTGCCAGCTCCAGATTCTATTTGTGGGATGGTAACCTGATAGGTTCGACAACTTTTGACTCATTGATTTTATGATAGTAACTTCGGTGAGTCCGGAGACAAGTTTACTTTTTCAGGGTGGTGCATCATGATAACAAATGTCATCTTTTAGCGGCATGTGTCCTTAAAGGGATATTTGAGAGGTCTAACTGTGCATGGATAGACATAAACCAGCAGGGAGGAAGTAGGGTGTGACCTGCCTCAGGTTTTATCAACCATTTGTCACTATTGTAGAGTTCGCGTCGCAGAAAAGACAACTCGAAAGGTTCTTCGATTCAGGATGCAAAAAGAGAGATTTATTATCACGATTCCTATACAATCAGCTAATGGTTTGGTTTGTTTGGTTCGGAGACCCGGGCAGGTCTGTCTGTTATCTCGCCTGTCTGGCCTTATATACTCCTTTGCTACCCGATCGCAGCGCCCCCCACTACTGCTCTCGCCCTCTATACACAAGGCCAAGAACTACACGAGGAGTGTTCAACTGTTATGATTCGTGTCCCCTACACTATTTATTATACACACAAACTATCGCTGATCTTTGATCTGCCGGTTGAGCAAATGCAGTTTTGTAATATAATGTAAAAATCATATCTTAAGTGTTAACTAGCTTTTGGTTAGCTCTTGACATTTTTAAAAATTGAAAATCTTGCACTGTAATACAATTATCTTGCCCCCCCAAAAAAAAGTCACATTGCAATTGGTCACTGCACATGGATTCGACTGGATAATCTAGTGACAGTAATTTAGCCTATTTCATAATTATTACTACAACAGTGTATCGTCTAGACATACAATATGTTATATTCTGCTGTTAAATCTTCTACGTTTTGTGGGGCACTGAGTAGTGGGACAGGGCTGTGTATCTTTTTAATACATCTCTTTTGGGGGGTGGGGGGGGGGGGGGGGCTCAATCAAGGTTTGGTATGAGGCTTGCCATATGATGAGGTGTATAATTAATCAGGCCGAAACAATGCATCTAGATATTTTAGTTGTTGCGCCCCTCAGAATATAATACATATTACCTACATAGCTCGTACATTATTGCATCTTTCAACTACCTGTGCATGTATAATTATAACATTTCCACTTAAATAATAGCGGTGTACATCTACTGTATATTCTGGCAAGAAGGGAGGAGAGAAGTGGTGCATGGTATTGTGGAAGACGGCCTTCACCCTAAGACCAGGTCAACTAGAACTTGGCGTCCATTGGGTCAGCGGTATATATATATATATATATATATATATATATATATATATATATATATATATATATATATAGTGGGGTATCTAGAGCATAACTGCCTTAGCACCGCGGGGGGCCACTCTCTATCTTTTCCATGGTAACTATGCGTGAACATCACCTCAAATTTGGTATCCCTTTCTACAGAATAGCACCCTTTTCAAAGGGATTTGAGCAAAAGGCGTACTGTATTCAAAGGAGACCAAGAAAAATATACCAAGAGTCAAGAAAATTGATGAATGATTTTGTCCGTGGAATATGCGCATGAAATGTGTTATCCATGGATAGGAAAAAATGAGAAATGTCATCTCAGAGTCTTTCTATTTTTTTTCTCGGGTCACGAGGGCTTAAAAATTACCCCCTTTCCTTTAGAACTACATAAAAAAGCACCCCTTTTCAAGGGCCCTTGCGGGTCTGTGCCTAGGGCCCAAAATGAACCCTTTCCCTTGAAGTCGTGTTCACACATAGTAACCAAAGCCGAGGGAGTGTCCCCCCCCCGTAAGAAACTGTATGTATACATGTGTGCCCATGTACATGTGTCACAACTGTCTAGGTCTGCAATCATGGAAGTACTAATGGGTGGGGGAGGAACCATGCTGTATTTGTTATTATGTATAGGTGAGTTTGATTTTGATTTGATTTGAATTCAAAATTGATAGAAATTGGTGCTGAACCCCCTGGTTCACCAGTGTGAGCCGGAGGTACGTACTGATACAGTGACTACACTGAAAATCCATAGATTGAAAGGATTAGTCAGTACAGACTATCCTAGGTTCGTCATATGTGTGTTAGTCATAATGGCAACGTTATATTCAAAAATGACTGAGGGATCAGTCAGTAGTGGCTAACCTAGGTTCATCATTGGTGTGTTGTATTTGTATACAACTAGTTGGGGCCACCTGTAAGATACTATGATCACCACTCTGTGGCTCCCCCTGGAAATTAAAAGACTAAGGTGGGTTGGTCAGCATTGACTAACCTGAGACTAATAACTTACCTAGGTTAGTCATATAGGGAGCCAAAGAATAACTAAATAGGCTAGGCACTAGTGACTGAGAGATTGGTTGTATAGGGAGCCTAGGAATATCAGTGTATACGACCAGTGACTACAGTGCCTAACCAAGTTAGTCATTATTTTGGCTCTGTTGGACAACTGTACAACCGTGATCTTAGTAACTAACATGATTTGCAGTAGTGCAGATAACGGTAGCCCTATACGACCATCTTGGTTAGTTAATGTTGTCAGGTTGGTCAGTATTGACCAACTCACCTTAATCCTCCTAATTTAGGCTAGATGCTTTTGAGTAAGGCATTAGTTGTTTTGCCTTAGTCAGCCTTGAATAGCCTGACCAATACCTCAATGTCCCAACGTGGGATAGCCACTACAGACTATAAGGGCTGGTCCCTCTAGCATATCTGCCTGTGTAGTATGCCTCTTGCTGCTCTATTGTAATAGCTAACATCATTACTGACTCACAGTGTAATGAAGTACTATGATTTTCTTCAGGAATATCTTTTCACATTACCCTTGACCACTTGACCAAGGGAGTCCACGTTGCTTCTAGGATGACTCCCCTCTCTAGGAGATTCCAGGCTGCCTGAGGTCGCCGAGGTGACTCCCTGACTGACCTGTACCTATGGGAATCATCTTATCTGGGGAAGTCATAGCTCTCTGGGTCATATGACCCCCCCCCCCCCCCGGTGACTCCCTTAGGTCAGCCAGAGAGTCATCTAGGCTCCCTTAATAGGCGACCTGGACTCCCCTAAACAGGGGAGTCATTCTGGAGGCAACCTAGACTCCCTTTTGACGCTGTTTCTTCCCAGTGGGCACAGAACATTGAATCATCATTGAAAAATGGTTGTCAATGTTGATTCAATATTGATGCAACGTTGATTCAATGTTCAACTGAGTTTTGTGCCCACTGGGTTCTCTCTGTGTAGCCTTTAGATGAAATATAAAGGTTTCTTGTAAATGTTGATCTCTCACTTTATTCATTGGTTTTGTAGGTTTGGCATGGGGTCAGCTGCATTATGATTATCTTGAGCGTGAAAAATCGTGTCCCCAAGCAACTGATCATCTTATGGTGAATGAGGTGAGTGAGATTTAAAGTTGACATAATGACCATATAAATATGTGTGCGGCTTTTTAAATGCATTCTGGTGATTACAAATGCATATATCTAATATAATGAAAACCAGGTCGGAAAACCCTTCTCTGTAAAATTTACGGGTCCCCTGAGCTATTTTGACCTGATTTTTTCTATATCTAATGCATTTATAAGTATTGGAATGAGCTATATACATATTTATATAGACCTTATGAAAACTAATACATTCTGTAACTGAAAAATAAAAATCGACCCCAATTTAGCTCCTAACCCATCTTTAAATCACCATAGTGTACTGTACAATTTCATTCCACCCATTAAAACACTGTAAATTCCTATGGCTGTGCTCCATGGGCCCCCTTTCTGACCTCACCACCCTGAAAACAAAATCTCATATGGAACTCGTATCATTCTCGTGTCATAACTTGAGTATTTCCTTGAAAGTGTTTTTTTGAAAATTTCTTATGTCCTATTCTCTGTCATTTATTGTGGAGAAATACACATCTTCATTCTACTTGTGGAATTTCTGGTTATTTGCATGAGTACATCTCGGCAAATACACATCACCATTGAACACGTCAATAGGAAGGTTCACTATTCTGGAGAATCTCCCATTTCTGCCTCGTGTCTACAGCTTGTGCTTTTCCCGGGAAATACACACATTTCTAACTTGGGTCATCAATGAGTTCTGTTTGGACGACACCTATGGAGACTATTTGACTGTCCTCCATCCCTTGAATATGATACTATCACATTGTTTGAAACACATTCAAATAAAATTCAAAATTTAAAGAAATTCGGACACAACCACTTTAAAGTAGCATAATCACCGAGCGTATCCCATTCCCATTTCTAGTACCGTAACTGTTGCAGATGGCACCTATAGGTCAAGCAAATTCACCGACAAACGTTTACAATGAGTCTTAACCAGTCTTACTGATGTCTTACAACCTGATCTTAAAGTCTTAATAATAGGTTCCACTGTTACTATAGAAGGGGGAAAATAAGACAAAAACAAAATGGTTTGGGGGCAGAGCCCCCGCCCCATGGGTAAGGAACTAGAGTAAGACATGCATATTATAAGACCAGGTTGTAAGACATTTGTAAGGCTCACTGTAAATGTTTGTCCATGCACTCAGTTGAGCTAGGTCGGTCGTTCCCAACTGTTCTAGTCTACTATATGGTTATATGCGAATGCATATTGCCCCTTTAACGTATCAATTTTCTCTCCTCAGGTGCCCTGGGGGGTCCCTGGACGTGCCTATAAGTCCCTCCCCCCGGGGCTGGTGATCGCGCCGTCTAGGATCCCCGGTGCAGGGTTTGGTGTCCTGTCTGAGACCTTCATACCTAAACACACCTGGCTAGGGGAGTATGAAGGGGAGATTGTGAGATGGACTCACCGCAGGAACGTCAGCCTTTATGCTTGGATTGTAAGTACTATATATTTTTTGAGATACAAGCTTTACTATGCTTAAGTATAGGAAGGGGCGTATTCAATGCCCCCCCCTCCCATTGAATACAATGTGGCCGTATTCAATAAGCTAAGAAAAAGCTTTTTTCCTTCATCAAATGGCTTCAAATCTAAAAATAAATGCAAATGCCAACTGCATTGATACCTCTCTGACATATTTCACGAGTGGGGGCTGCGGCTTCGTGGGATATGGCCCCAGCTGCCATCAATTTCTTGATCCTTGAATTCTCATTAGATCATTAACTTTATAAGTATGACCCATGGACTTTATGAAATAGGTTCCTTGATTAATCCTTTAATGGTCACATGCCGCGCTAATGAATTATCCCTTGTTAGTCATGATGCATAAGCAACTCGCCAGTGCTGCATTCAAGCATCAGACCCCACCCTACAGAGTTGATACATTCCCGACGGGTCGGCGTGCTGCATGAATGCATGATGACGACCAAGGACATGATGCATTAAGGCATGATACCGTCCTTAAAGGGTTATAATGATAATAATGATAATAATAATAATAATGATAATAATAATAATAATAATAATAATAATAATAATAATAATAATAATAATAATAATAATAATAGTAATAATAATAATAATAATAATAATAATAATAATAATAATTAAAACAAGTGTTTATAGATATCATGCAAAAAAGGTTTTAGTGATTTTATGCAACTCCTGTTCTTTAAATGGCATTGCCCCTTTCACACAGAGCTAGAAAATATATATTTCTACCAATATGTTACTCTACATTTATGCTGAATCCTCAAATACCAGTGTAGGGCACCTTTTACAATCATTGCTGTGATGAAAATTTCATCAAAATCCTAAGATGATTGACAGGTGTGACCCCAGGTCAGCAGATGACCTGAGGTCATGCCTGTCAATCAGCCGAATATACAATTGCCCTAATAGGGCACAACCATTGGGAATAGAGAGTATTTGACCATACCTACCCCCAGTATACAAGCCCTGGGGATTCTAATGGAACTATTGTCATTTTGCTATGACCACTCTGTTACCTAGCAACAGCAACTCCAAACATTCTATGCCTAGCAACCGGCACAATAAGTGGGAATAGAAGGTATTTGACCATACCTACCCCCAGTATACAAGCCCTGGGGATTCTAATTGAACTATTGTCATGTTGCTATGACCAGTCTGTTACCTATCAACAGCCACTCCAAACATTCCATGCCTAGCAACCGGCATAATAGGTGGGAATAGAAGGTATTTGACCATACCTACCCCCCGTACACAAGCCCTGGGGATTCTATTGGAACTATTGTCATGTTGCTAGGACCATTCTGTTACAACAGCAATTCAAAACATGCTGTGCCTAGCATTGTACCAACTGACACAATATCTGACCAACTGCCCTAACTTATTTGTCATCCCCCACTGCCATGGATGCCTATAATTTCAGTTGATCATCATAACCTAAAGATTATATGGAGAGATCAAGCCAGAACCGAACACTTGTGTTCGGTTCTGGCTTGTAATAATAATAATAATAATAATAATAATAATAATAATAATGATGATAATGATAATAATATATAAATGCATCCTTTACAGATTCACAGAAAAGGATATGGTAACGCCTGTATCGATGCCTACCACATGCATCTCAGCTCTTACCACCGCTACATCAACGCCCCCATGCGTTACAGGGACGAGAATGTGCGCTCAGTGGAGTGCTATGGGCGCATCTACTATATTACAAGCAGGGATATCCTACCAGGAACTGAGCTCCTTGTCTATTATGGACATAGATATGCAAAGCTCCTTCACATCAACCTCAATGATTATTACGCAGTACCGCCAGAATTACGTGTGGCTGGGATTGATTTGAACTTGCCAGAAAACCAGAGAGCTATTGAGAGAGACGGTGGTTATAAGCTACAAGAGGTCCGGTATCTGCCCTTGTCATTTTTTTCTAAAGTCATGAAATTGAAAAAGATAAGTCCAGAGGTAAGGGAGGCCATGGAGAGAAAGAAGAATGAAACGAATTAAGATACCCTTCAGAAAAAATCTCACACGGAACTCATGCCATTCTCGTGTCATAATCTTAGAATGTTTTTTGAATGTTTGTTATCTTGTGTCATATTCCGCATCATTTCTTGTAGTGAAACTCTCGAAATACAGGTCTTCATTCTATTTGTGGACTTTCTGGTTATTTTCCCGAGTAAAACTCCGGAAAATACACGTTACCAGTGAACATGTCACTAGGAACGTTCACTATTCTTGAGAATCTAACGTGTCTATTTTGTGTTATGTATACAGCTTGTGCGTTTCTGGATAAATGTGAACCTTTCTAACTTGTGTGATTCTTTAGTTCTGTTTGGAGTGTTTACAAGTGGTATTTATGATCTAGCAGGTGAGAGCATTTATATTGCATGTTGTAGTCAACTCTTTCAGCTCTGCAGACACTGAAGAAGTAAACCTCCAGACTCGTCTAAGTTACTGTCATAAAATAAACGAATTAAAGGCTGACTAACCTATCAGGTTACCATCCCACAAATCTGGAGAATCTGGAGTTGGCAAATTCGGGTTTTGGGCTGACATATGCCAAATGGGTCTTCTATCTGACAACCATAGCGAGGAGGCCCACTTCCTTGTCAGTTAGACGAGTCTGGAGACGGGTTTGTGGGATGGCAACCTGATAGGTTAGACACAGCTAGGGAGTTTTCTTTAACAAAAGACTCCCTTTTCTCAATCCCTAGGACATTGGGAGTGACTGAGAAAACACCCTTTTCTCACGATTTTGGGAACACAGGAGTAGTATAATATGTATCGGAACGGGACTATGCTTAAGTACTGTTTACTACTCAATCGACATGCAGCCAATCAGAGGCCTCCATTTGGTCACGTGACCGGAAGTGACCTACTTAGGGAATTAGTGGTGACGTCATGTGACCTAGTTGGCCAATCAGAGGCCGCCATTTGGTCACGTGACCGGAAGTGACGTCATATGACCTACTTATGGACCGGAAGTGACGTCATATGACCTACTTAGGGGACCGGAAGTGACGTCATATGACCTACTTTAGGATCACGTGACCGGAAGTGACCTGATGAGTCACGTGACCGGAAGTGACGTCACATGACCTAATGGACAACCGGAAGTGACCTCATTGAGGATCACGTGACCGGAAGTGACCTGATTGATCACGTGACCGGAAGAAGAAGAAGTGACGTCACGCGACTTGATGAAGAGATGAGCGTCTTTAAGGGGTCACGCGCTTTAAAATGTGATATATATTTTTTTTGGAGGAGGAGGAGGAGGCGAGTCTCTTATTTTTTTTGGTAAACCAATAAAAAACACAACGATATAAGTTAGTTTTTTCATTTTATTTTTTTATGAGCGACTGGAAGTGACTTATTGAACTAGGTAGAAGCGTTCTTTAGAGTGTATAAGGGGGGAGGGGAGGGGAGGGGAGGGGGGGAGGGGGGCCCCTTTAAGATGCATGGGGAGGGGGGCGCTTTTAGGATGCATGGGGCGGGTGGGGGGGAGGGGAGGGGAGGGGAGGGGGGGAGGGGGGCACTCTAGGGGGGTGGGGGGGGCACTCTAAGGGGCGTTTGTCTCTTTTAAGAAAAAAAAGAAAGAAAAGAATTTAATCGAGAGACACACTTCTTCCTCTCAAGAGGAAGAAGTGTGTCTCTTAATTTTTTTGTTTAGGAAGTGACGGTCTTTAGGATCACGTGACCGGAAGTGACTTGATGAGGCACGTGACTAGAAGTGACGACGTCACATGCTCTAATGAAGCGATCAGCCGCGACCGGCGGCGGCGGCGGTGGCGGCGGCGGTGGTGCTGGTGGTGGTGGTAGTAGACGTTACTGTGGTCAGAGGTGATATGGTTTTTTTCTAACAGAAATCAGAGCTTTTATACAGAAGGAGTTTAATCCTATTTCCAACAGCACCCAGCTGTCTAGCAGCTGCTCCGCTCCTTAAGAGCTTCTTAAGAGCTTAGATGACGAGGAGTATGTCATCGCCATCTGTGGAGGCCAGCTGAAAATGTCGTTTTTTCTTTATCCATAGCTTTACCTCCTACCCCCTACCTGAGGACGACTCTCTCCCCCTTTGGCATTCATTGTAACAAACGTCAGAGGTCAGGTGAAAATCGGATTTTCATGCACAGCCTTAGTCAGCTGTCACCCCTATTGAACCAGCCAGCCGCTGCCGGTTAGTCTACTCACCACGGCAGGAGGCGGTGATTTTTTTTTGTTTTACACTTAAGTCGCTCACCACATGCACACGACTCTACTCACAGACAGACACACCCGTCTTAGGGGGTCCTGCTTCACGCCACACGCCTCCTGTAGTTTTTTTGTATACACACTCTAAGCTCATGCCTGCTTAATCCTTTATACAGCTAATGCGCGTTGAATTAGCACAGTCGGTACACCGCCCGCTCATGTCAGTCGATCTCTCAAAAGGGGGGAAAGGGATCCAGCTGAAAACGTCATGCATTATGACTTTTGTTTCTCTTTGTGAATGTCCGCCGGTCAGCCGGCGGCAGCAACCGCTTAATCCTTTATACAGCTAACGCGCGTTGAATTGCTGAACAAAGCAGTAAGTAGCTTAGCTCATGTCAGTCAATCTCTCAAAGGGGGGGAAAGGGTTCCAGCTGAAAACGTCATGCTTTATGTCTTTTGTTTCTCTTTGTGAATGGCCGCCGGTGAGCCGGCGGCAGCTGAACAGAGCCGTAAGTAGCTTAGCTCTAGAAGCGAGAAGGTGTATATAAGGGGGCTGGAAACACCCATTCACTCACTCAGTCTTTTGCTGCTCTCTACAGTCAACACCATGAGCAAAAGACCACAACTAGTGCCGTCCAAGGATCTAAGCAAGTTCAAGAACAAGAAGAGTACGCAGAACGGTGATCGTTTAGCGTCAGCGTCTCCTCTTGCTACTGAAAATGAGACTACCGCCGCAACTGCTTGGTCTTATCACCCTCCTGCTGTAGCGAGCGCTCGCAGCAGTAGTAGTGGTAGTAGTAGTAGTAGTAGTGGTAGTAGTAGCAGTACTACTGGTAGTAGTCGTCGTGGTAGCGACGTTGTTACACTCGCGACGGATGTTGCTGCTAAGCGCGCTGCCGCTGCTACTGCTACGCCTGCTGCGGCTGCTGCTGCTGCTGCTGCTGGTGCTGGTGATCCTCGTGCTGCTGGTGCTGCTGCTACTGCTGCTGCTGTGCCTGCTGCTGCTGTGCTTGCTACTGCTGCGCCTGCTGAAGCTGCTGCGCCTGCTGCTGCTGTGCCTGCTACTACTGTGCTTGCTACTGCTGCGCCTGCTGCTGCTGCTGCTGCTGCTGCGCTTGCTACTGCTGTGCTTGCTATTGCTGTGCCTGCTGAAGCTGCTGCGCCTGCTGCTGCTGTGCCTGCTACTGCTGCGCCCGCTACTGCTGCGCCTGCTACTACTGTGCCTGCTACTGCTGCGCCTGCTGTTGCGGCTGCTGCTACACCTCTTGCTGCGACTGCCGCTACTACTACTGACACGCAGCACGTTGCACAGCGCCTCTCCACCACTACACTGTTGCACAGTGTTCTACACAGTGAAGCGGGTTTTTCGGTAGGCTTACTCTTACAACACAGAGAAGACAAGAGCAAACTGCGCTACTTTCACGTCTCCCAGAACAACGCAACTCTCATTACAACCGCTCCCTACTATAACTAATTTAGAAACTTTGGAAGAGCTCCTCTCAAAGATGGAAAACACCGTCGCTTGCGAGGAAGTACGGAAACTTTGCGACGCTGACACCAAGTGGCGCGTTCTTTTTCCTACCAATTTTGAACATTTGCGTTTACATGGGACCGGGGGAATTTCCCATAGGCGGTAGGAACAGTCAGGCTAGTCGAGTTGGAAAGAGAAGCGGTGTGTTAGATTTTCCCAACAAGGACAACCTCTGCGTTTTCCGCTGCATTTCCTTTCACTTATACAACACCAGCAAGTGCGCTTCAGATTTGTTACGTCAGTTCTGTCCCGCTGCCACACGTGAATCCTTTCCGGGTTTTGAACATCCGCGACTTACCCGCGTTAGAGAACTTGTTTGACATACAAATAGCGGTTTACACCGCGACGCGTCAGGTGCCGGGGCGGAAGTTGAGAACACGCGTTACTCTGATCAGACCGCCTTCCAGAACTCTAGCCGCCCAAGGTAAAGTCAACCTACACCTGACGGCGAAAGACGGTTTGCACGTCTCTCTGGTCACGGACTTCAACGGGTACGCGGGTGTATACGAATGTTGCAAGTGTAAGGCGGCATTCACCACCGAGTTCTTGCTGAAGAGACACAGGAACCAGCTTTCCTCTTGCCAACAAGTCAAGTTGCGCTACGTAGGTTGCATCTACTAAAATTCGAGAACGATTTTCGAAACGCTAGCAGCCTTCTCCATTTTTCCTCCCGACGGACATTCCAGAATCTACCCTTACAACATCACCTTCAATTTCGAGGCTTTCTTCAGACCGTGCAGAGAACCGTCGACCAAACACGTGTCCCTGCTGTGGGATCACGTCCCTTTGTCGGCTAGCGTCGCATCCGACTTTCCAGGGTGGGAGGGGACGGTGTACGTCAGAGAATCCAACGCAGATTCCGACCCCTTGTTAGACCGAGTTTAAAATCACATAAACGAGAACGCCAAAGTCATCGGGGAAGCTGTGCTAGAACTTTACCGACCGACGTTAGCGAAGTTAGATGTGGCGATAGGTGAAGCTCTCCTGCTGGAGGAGGCGGTATTCACCCCTTCTCCAGACGGCTTCGCTGCGGCTCACACCAGACACCCGTTAGTTCAACTGAAGAAGCGGCTTCTGAGATACATCCGTCAAGCTCCAGTCGTGGGCTTCAACTCGGGGCGTTACGACTTGAACCTGATCAAAAATACGCCTTCACTCGTTCTTTGCCTCCGGAGACCGAAGAAACCAACAATTCAGCGTCATAAAGAGAAGCAATCAATACTTGACGGTTTACACACAGCACACGGTTTTCTTGGACGTAGTCAACTATTTGGCACCTGGTTACAACTACGTGAATTATTTGCGAGCTTTCACCAGAAACGAAGAGAAAGGTCACTTTCCTTACGAATGGATGACGTATACCAAGAAACTGGTAAACAGAACCCTGCCACCGAGATCGGCTTTTGACAGCGAACTGACGGGCGTCAAAATGGCCGAATCCGACTACGCCACATGTCAGAAAGTTTAGTCCGACAAGAAGATGCAAACTATGAGAGATTACTTGATCCACTACAACAACAAAGACGTCAAACCTTTCATAGAAGCTCTGAAAAATCACGCTAAATTTTTCCAAGATCGCAGCATTGACATGTTGAAAGACGAGATCTCTCTCGCCAGTTTGACTTTACAGTTCCTCTTCCAAAACCTAGAAGCTGCGTTCACAACGTTCCCTCCGTTCGACGCCGTCCTCCACGCTCTGATCAAAGAAAATCTAGTCGGTGGTCCTTCCATCATCTTCCATAGATTTCACGAGAAGGAGTGTATAAGTGCCTTATAAGTCGGCAGGGGATGAATACTAGTGAAAAAGGAAGGCAGGTGTGCAAGTAGCTTTTCTAACATACACGAGTGTGCACTAAGCTGCTTAAGTCTAAACCCACCTGCAGTAGTCAGGTAGCATGTGAAAACTTACTTAACAGATCTCTTAATTGAGTAGAGGCTCTGTACTGAGAGAGTCTTTTCAGCCGTTTAAGAGGATTATCTAGGACAGGGTACATAAGGAGTGAAACGCCGCTCTCACCCATCACACTTTCTCGACCCGCCCTTCATCATCGTAGCATCGTCCACTCTACGCTCGCTCAGCACGTTATGATGGTTAGTTCTGCTATTTTCTTTACTTATCAAAGTGTTGACGCTACAGAGCATCGAAACACTCTCCAAATGAGTCCAAGAAAGAAAAAGCAACTCCCACTTGAAGCAGGAAGAGAAACAGTGCCCTATGATGCATGTGAGGTAAAGAAACATTGGAAGGACGTCACCAAGGAGCAATGGATAGAAGCATGCTTCAACTTCATCGGAACGGAAGTAGTTTCATTTGGACAGAGGGAGAAGATTTTGTTAAAGCTATTTTTCTTAGCTCCGTATACTTGGCCTGACTGTGGTGAAATTCCTTCAAGTTTCTCAGTCTTCGCCATACAAGTTATCAAGTCCTTGAAGGAGCTTCGATATATGCAAGGCACTCAGGAAGAGATTGTTCAGAAAATGACGGAATTCGAAACAGGAGAAGACACAATATGGTGCGAGGAGACGACATATACGGACGATGATCTGGAGTGCATCATTTGTAGCCTGTTGGAACATCCCAGGTAGCAAGGGTATATTGGGCCAATGTCGACAATGATCGACTCCATCGCAATCGTTATACCAACCATGGCCCATTGTAGGTAATGCACACATTGGTTCAACATACAAATAACAATGATGGCCCACCATTGGCAATTCCTATAATGGGCCATTGCTGGGTTGACCGCTGGCCCAGAGCTGGCCCATGCTTGATATTGCTGATATTGACCCAGTGTTGGCCCAGTGTAGGAAAATTTCAGGGCCATCATATTATTTCTGATGTTGGACCAACATAAATTCTAACTGCACTTGTCCAATATTGGCTGTGATCTACACCAGGGGGATTCAACGTTGCCTGAAGAATATCTTACAGGATGGCTCCAACTTTGCCATCATATTGGGTTATAAATGTGATCCCCAGTGTGCTCTACATGGTTAAAGGTCAGAGGATGTTTATGGATGAAATTTGATATCTAAAAGTGCCATTTACTGCATGACATCAGTGGGAATTTGTCAAAAGGAACTTGAAGACACCTCATGTGTGGGTAATGGAGTTAGATAAGTCCTAAATCATAGTAATACAGTTTGTATGGTGTCTAACCAATTTGGGATAGAGACCAAGATGGATTAAAAAGACAGAAATGGCTTTTTCTAAACTGATGACACTTGACAGTCATGTCTTAAATGTGTTTGTACATTCAAATATACACATAAAAATAGTATTGTTCATTTTAGTGATTGTTGCAGTTGTCCTATATTGAGAATTATATGTTGGAGCCACATATGTATTTCAAGGTTGCCCCGATGTTTAATTTGTAACTTTGGAATAATGTAAAAACATTTTAATGTTGGCCCACCATTGGGCCAATATGAAATCAATATCCCTTTTTCCGAGCATGGGCCATTACAGGGCCAGCGGTCAAACCAGCGGTGGGCCAATATCAAAATGCCAATATTGGCCCATTTTTAAGTGGTATATTGGCCCAATGATGGTCCAATGTATCTATGTTACCTGGGATTATGTTAAAGACTTTGAGGACATGCTAGACAGCACTGAGATGAACCCGAAAGAGAGATCCCTTATTGCACAGAAAGAAGCCAAAGCTGTGTTGGAAAAGCTCAAGTTTGGTCAAGGATTCACTCTTCAAAGCAGCTGTGTGAGTGTGATAAAAGGTCTTGTGTTGAAACATCCAGACATGAAGTTTTCGCGTGCTGTCGACACACTTCCTTTGCCTGAACTGATGATGAACATGATCGACCCCATCGGACCAACACGTTTCGACTCTGCCAATTGTCCCATGTATAAAATGGTTTCAAGTTTTGCCCGTGGCCTATGGCTAAACGATCCACTGAAGTCAGAAAACCTCCTTGATTTAATCAACTGACTAAATGTATTTTCTCATACTAGTATTAGTAGCATTAGTAATAGCAGCTACTCAGTCTCGTGCAGCACAAGCAGCAGCATCTGTCAGCAGCATCCGTGACATCGTCAGCAGCAGCAGCAGCTGCACAAGCAGCACAAGCAGCAGCATCTGTCAACAGCATCCGTGACATCGTCAGCAGCTGCAGCAGCTGCACGAGCAGCACAAGCAGCAGCTGCACGAGCAGCACAAGCAGCAGCATCTGTCAGCGGAATCCGTGACATCGTCAGCAGCAACAGCAGCTGCACGAGCAGCACAAGCAGCAGCATCTGTCAACAGCATCTGTGACATCGTCAGCAACTACAGCAGCTGCACGAGCGGCACAAGCAGCAGCAGCTAGCAGCAGCTGCAGCAGCTGCACGAGCAGCACAAGCAGCAGCAGCAACAGCAAATCATCAGCAGCAGCAGCAGCAGCGGCGGTGTAGACCGCTAAATTCGAGATGGCGTCATGTCTGTTTCTTAGAATCGACATTCGACATGAGGCCTAGTGACATTTGACATGAAGCTTGAAAAACATAGTGACAGGTGACATGAGCAATTCTTAAAATCGACATGAGATATGAGCATAATTAAGCGACATCGACATGTGCCATGGCTATTTTTTTTTAAGACAAATGCCATAGACTCCTCATCCAGACCTCCACTAGTAGTGCTCTATAAGCGCAAGCTTTGCCTTAAGAGAGCTGTAGCTGTGAACCCTCTCCTACCCCCGTACACACAAGTAAATATCAGAGTCAGCCAATGTCGCCAATACTACTCTCATACAAGGCTCAGGCGCTGCTAGACTATAATAGATGGGTCAAGGGCCATTCTACTGAGGGTCAGGCTAGGCCGGACATTCAATAACAAGCTAGACTTTGGCGAATTTGCTTGAAAGTCTGGCCAGCAAGAGTCCAGCATACTCTCCCAAGAGTTCAGCATTGCCAGACTATGGCATGAGGATCCAGCATGGCCAGACTTTCAAGCAAGTTTGCCAAAGTCCAGCTTGTTATTGAATGTCCGGCGTAGCCTGACCCTCACTAGAATAGCCCTTGACCCATCTATTATAGTCCAGCAGTGCCTGTCCCTTGTCTGAGAGTAGTATTGGCGCCATTGGGTGACTGTGATATTTGCCTCTGTGTAGTCAAACCTCACCTGAGAGAGACGTACTTCAGAGAGAAACGAAAGTGGATTCCGACAGCGGTGTGTGACGATCACTTAGAGCTTTTCGTGAAGATAAAAACGGAAAAAGTGCGAAAATGGTGTCCGCCGCCCGGCGGATGTTGTGAGAGACGTTACCTTCACGATCTGAGAACTTCGGGGCTTATGAAAGCGGAGTGGGAAGGTGACGGGATCCTAAGTCTCAACCCTAAGACTTACATTTGCTACGATCGAGTCAGCGGCACCGGTGAAAGAAAATCCAAAAAAAAGATGGAGTGCAAAATGTGTACAGAAGTAACAAAACCCTAAAGAACCAGACGTCTTCTTGGATGTTCTTCGCAAACGAAAAACTCTCCTTGCGGTAAATAGAAATTTCAAAGTGGTACGAAACAAAAATGGACACTTACACCATAGAGAAAGATGACGTGCGCTACTTGTATTATAAGCGTCGCGTGCATTCTAACGGTGTGACAACGAGTTCTTTAAAAATATGAAAAAAAAAAGTGTGTTATTGATTGATTGAGCGCATCTTTTCAAAAATAGAGTGTTTATTAGAATTGAAAAAAAAGAAAATAAAAAAATAAAAAAAAATTATTGTTGTGTTTTATTTTCATACGTCTTCTTTTATTACCGTAAATTCCCGCGTACTACCCGAGGGTTGTACGCGAACCAAACTCAGCTTTCATTTGATACCAAACATGCCTATATAGGGTGCGGGTTATACGAGGGTTTTTATTAATATAGAACAGTACTAACATTTTAATTTTCAGATTTAAAAACGGGTTATAGGATTTTCCTGAGTTGGGGGTGCGGGTTATACGCGAGATGCGGGTTATACGCGGGAATTTACGGTAGTAAGTAAAAAAAATTATAACAATTAACTAGCGTGTCCTCTTAAAGTGTCACTTCCTCCGGTCGCTGCTGATCTCCTAATTAAGGCATGTGACGTCGTCACTTCTAGTCACGTGACTCATCAGGTCACTTCCGGTCACGTGATCCTAAAGTCCATCACTTCCTAAACAAAAAAAATTAAGAGACACACTTCTTCATGACCCAACCAATCAGAGGCCTCCATTTGACCGGAAGTGACCCCCTCATTTGCATAATGGGTCACTTCCGGTGTACCAGCCAAGAGGACCCTAACTAGGTCAAGGTCACGTGACGTCACTTCCGGTATGCCCTTATATGGACATGTCAAGGTCACGTGACGTCACTTCCGGTATGCCCTTATATGGGCATGTGACGTCACTTCCGGTCAAATTGAGGCTTCTGATTGGCTGCAGGTCGATTGAGTAATAAACAGTACTTAAGCATAGTCCCGTTCCGATACATACTATACTACTCACAGGTTGTGTACATGTATCATGGGGAGTGCAGGGGCAGGGGCATTTGTGTTTATTATTTTGATTTAAAGGGTATCGCTACAAAAGTAGGTGCTGGAACCCTGTGGATGTTAGAGAAACAACATTGTACTCTGTAGCTGGTGCTGCCGTCACGTGGCATATGTCAATAAGAGATGTATGGAATAATAGCACAACAGTTCTTCATATCTCCACCAGAATCTGTAGTGTAGTGGTTATGATGCCTGCTTTGCAATCAGAGGATCAGGAGTTCTATCCCAGAAGGTGCCATGACCTTTTCTCGAAAAAAGGTATAGTTAATCTTTTTCTTGGGGGGGGGGGGGGGAGAGAAAAAAAAGGGGGAAGGAATCTTGCATTATAGGCTAATTTTCACATAGAGAGTATTGAAGCAGCAACATCCATTGCATGGGCTATAGGGCTAGATTGCCTCATAAAAGAAGTACTTTTTCTTTAAATGGGCATCACAGAAAAATGAGCACCACAACATGTTTTTTTTCATTTTCTATTTGATTATTCTGCCAACCAATCTAATCTAAAGTGATTCAAAGATAGCAATAGAAGGACATGGTCATCTGACCACAAAATAAAAAGTCTCTCTTAGCTTAGTTAAGAACTAGCTTTTTCAAGTAGCTTTCCCATGGAATTGAGCACTGTACCATGCCATTTTCTTTACTTTTTCTAGTTCCTAATGTATTGAACTAATATTATACTAAGTTATATGCAGAAATCAATAGAATATCTAGATCATCGAACAGGTAGCGATACCCTTTAAAGGCATTTAATGAAGGAAAGACAACTTTTTTTAGCCCATTCAATACAGCCACATTGTATTCAATAGGGGGCATTGAATACAGCGCTTCCAGTGGGAGTAAATCTTGTATTTCAAGAAAATAAACTTTAAACCTCTCCCGTGTGTAACTACTAGACTTGCTGCATCTTAATCTAAGCTGATGATATATTATATTCCCTGGCATTATCATAATCTTGTGTCCCTAAATGACCGGAAGCGGTGAAAATGGTACCAGTAGGAACCTGTTATCCCCGGGGGAGAACACTACATACCCGTGCTTACGGCGCTGCACGTGTGGATGTGGGAGTAGGTGTTGTCAGGGTTAGGGGTATAGGGAGTTAAACATGGGTAAATGTACAATGCTGTGAACAAATCTATTCTTCAATCAATATATAACATAAAATCGTTTTTCGATAAAGTGGAACTAGATAAATTCAACGGTGGTACTTGGTGTATTTTCATTAAAGAATATGTAAATTTATAGTGACTCAATTTATACCCAAAAATTGTAATTATAATTGGCCAAATGACACAATGGATCATGCTTTCATGATTTACTCTCAAGAGACCTTAATAATTGTCCAATTTACTAGCCGTAAAAACATGGAGCTAATAATCTGTGTGTGTGTGTGGAGGGGGGGGGGGTGTTCAAACCGAGGACCCCCCCCCATAGTCATGGCCTGAACCATCCTGAATTTGTCAATTAACATTCCCCTCGTGTTTAACTCTTTGGAGTGTTTGTACTGTTGTAACACCTACCACGTGGCTAGAAGGCTAGACGACTGAGTTGAGGTTGAGTGTAGGATACCTACACTGAAAACCCATAGGTTGAAGGGTTAGTCAGTACAGACTAACCCAGGTTGGTCATATGAGTGTTAGTCACAATGACAAAGTTATGTTCAAAAATGACCAAGGGGTCAGTCAGTAGTGGCTAACCTAGGTTTATCATTGGTGTGTTGTGTTTGTATACCACTAGTTGGGCCACCTGTGATGAACACTCAGTGGCTCCCCCTGGAAATAAAAAGACTAAGGTGGGTTGGTCAGTGGTGACCAACCTGACAATAATAACTTACCTGGGTTAGTCATATAGGGAGCCAAAAAATGACTAACTAGGTTGGGCACTAGTGACTGAGAGGTTGGGCGTATAGGGAGCCTAGGAATATCAGTGTAGGATGGGGCTGGGGAGGAGTGGGTGGTGGTGGTGGTGGGGGGGGGGGGGTGTTACCTAGTTCCCACCATCAAGGTGTTGCCCACATTTACACGGCTACCTATCATAACCACCCCAGGGGGTATGCTGCATTAGCCCTGTAGGGGCAGCATGCTGCTTTAATCTGCTGCTCCCTTTGTGGTCATGATGCATGAATGCAGCCCTGACGAGTCAACTCACAGGACCGCATTCATGCCGACCCTTTAGTGGTATATCAAACCTATAGGGTCAGCATGATGCTCGGATGCAACACTGGTGAGTTATTTACTAGGGCTGCATTTTAACATTATGATGCATCAAAGCAGTATGCAGCCCTTAACATGTGAAATATGGGCTATCATATGTCTACTAGTTTCTCAAATGTATAGAAATACTTGGGCCAAACGTACAGCCCTCTTTCCACAAATAAGTAAGGGTCCAAATCTAGTATCTCATCTGATAGACTTTTGTTAATTGATCTCAGGTCTGTAGGTATACTTGCAGGGACAAACTTCTTGATTTACCGGGTATGTAACCAAACAAGGTTCTCATTGAAATACATCTTGTACAAGTCAAAAACATTGCTCCATAGGGCTGTGTCTCACGACCTTGGGCCAATGTTTTTGTCTCTGACCGGGTGCCGTCTCTGACCAGGTGCCATCTCTGACCAGGTGCCGTCTCTGACCGGCTTGGCTTGATAAGGTCAAAACACCAACAGCAGGAGGCTAATTACAATTATAATTATAATAATATAACAACCGCTATAACGTTTTTACGAATCCTTATATATATATGTATAATTCTTTTTAAAACACCTTTTTTCTGAAACCTGGTCAGAGACGGCACCCAGTCAGAGACAGCATCTGGTCAGAGACGGCACCCGGTCAGAGACAAAAACATTGGCCCAAGGTCGTGAGACACAGCCATAACATGTTGTTCGACTAGAGGGGTTAGTACTAGGAGTAAGTGGTGTAGCTGCACAGTGCAAAAGGAAATATTTTTGGTTTTCAGTAGTTTATACTGTAGGTTACACCACATTGTAGTGTAGCTGTAGGTCAATCCAGAGATACAGGGTTCAAAACCCAGGCAGGTTACCAGTGTAACAATTCTCCTTCTTTTTCCCCCTTTGCCTTTCTATCTTATTTCAAATGTAAATCTACCTATATTTACATGGCAATACTAATCTTTCGATTTTTTGAATTAGTTCATTAATGTAATTCTGATGTATTTCAATAATTATACCTATTGTGCCCAGTGGAGACTCAAACCCAGGATCTTACCTGTGGATGTAGCTAAACAGTATGAAATACATCCTTTTTTACTGTAGATCTACAGTATATCTCACTGTGCAGCTACACTAACTTCTGACAGTGTAGCCCAGAAGGTATAGATATGCAGGAGCACATATATACCCACTTATCACACACCCCTGGAGAGACCACCTGCTCGGGGCTAATACCATCAGAGGTCATCTCAGGGCTGAGCTGCTCATCTGACCTCCTGACCCCAGGAGTGGCTCACCCACGTGGGTATTAGGAATAGGTGTAATAGGTTTCATTTAACACCTACATATTAACCCTTTAAGGATGGCATAATGCCTTAATGCACCATGCCCTTAGTCATCATGATACATGAATGCAGCCCTGGCGAGTAACTCGCCAGTGCTTCATGCCGACCCTACAGAGTTGAGACCCTCCTGAAGGGTCGGCATGATGAACCAATGCAGCACGCCGCTGAATTGGTGCATCATGATGACAAATATCATCCTTTAGCGACATGCCATCCTCAAAGGGTTAATAGTGGAAAGTAATGAAATCTCAATCATCGGGACATTAATATGAATTCCAACTGTAATTTCATCCCTATGATCATGATGACATTTAGAAGGTACCTAAAACCTTGTGTAGAAGCCGCAACTAATACACCAGTCAGATCGCTGGTGCGGCTTATAGGATTGGCCAAGAGTCGGGATGTGGCTTATACGAGGGTTTTTACTACTATGGTTCAGTACTAAAGGTCACCATAATCAGATCGCCAGTGTGGCTTATAGGATCGCCCAAAGTCTACGTGTGGCTAATACGTGAGTTAGGCTTATACGAGAGGTTATACGGTAAGTAGAATACATGAAGGAAGGAAGAAACTCGATGTACATTTTGTAGAAGTTGATTCAGTTCAGTTACCCGCTAGAGAATATAGGATATATTATAGATGTGCTCTGAGACCATGTGGTTAGTATTATATGTTCCAGAGCCGATGATAACGAAATATAGCAGAAGGAGTGAGTATATGGTACCAAAATGAACAAAAAGATTTTTTTTAAAAGAAACAAGCTAGAGTTGAATAACAGGGGCAAGAAAAGTACAACTAGTACACAGTGCCAATATACTGTGACCATTTTGCCACCCATTTCACAAACTTAATGTGTATAAGTAACCCCTCCCAGTGGGCAAACTTCAGTTGATTCAATGTTTATTCAATGTGTGTAGCGACATAATATCGACAGTTGATACAGGGTTGTCATTATGTTGATATTGATGAGGTCATCAACGTTGATCATTCATCAGTGATTCAACATTATATGACCATTGTAAATCAACAACAAATAAACATAATAAAATGATTTACATTGATTTGATATTGACTGCTGATGCATAATTTGAGGTTCAGTATGTTAGATACAGTATTCTTATGTAGACTCATTCCTTCACTTTATATGTTTTCATTACACATCCCCCCCATCCCCATTTCTCCAAGATTAAATGCTAATTCTAGCACTATCCAGGGTAGGGGTACATGAATGACCTCTGATGATCATGCTAAGAGATCACTGACTGACCAGGTCATGAATGAGGCTTTATCCATCATTCTTGGCAACATAAAGGGTGTCTTACTGAAACCATGCATGTATTCTTGTCATTTAATTCCAAATGTCAACCAATACTGTATCTTTGTGGATAAGTCAAAAGATAAAAATGCAAAGTAATGTAAACTGTGATATTGAAATGAAATAAAGACGAATTCAAACTCAAACTCAAACTCAACTCAAATGCACACACCATAGTTGTCAATGAAAATGAATGACATTTTGATCAATTGTATACATTGATGAGAAAATAAGAGCTTACAGTTAGGGAAAATGGATGTAGTATGGAGATAGAAATGATAAGGAGTAGGTTGTGGAGGCACCTAGTGGGAAAGGTGGGAAAACCCATGGTTGATTCAAAGTTGATATCCAAACATTGCATCAATGTTGAAACAGGTGTTGGTTGACAACGTTGAAACTGCAACATTGCATCAATGTTGAAAACAGGTTGATCTACCCTGTAACCCTATATCAACCAGTTTTCAACGTTGAATCAAGGTTTTGTGCCCACTGGGCTGGCCTGTGCATCAGTGCATACACACAGTGGAGGCAGATGACACCTAGCTCACACGAGTGCATGGACAAACGTTATAAGTGAGTCTTAATGCAACCTTAGTCTTAAAATTCACCATGACACAGTTCATGTGTAGTCTTAAAATATCCCTTAAAAGGCATTTAACTGGGGTTCCACCAGTACTGAAGAAGGGGAAAAAAGGAAAGGAAAACCGGGTTTGAGGGGCAGAGCCTCCCCATCTATATTAAGACTTTCCGGTTGTAAGACTTCCATAAGATAGGGGTAAGACTCACTCGTCCGTGCGCTCGCATGAGCTAGGTGAGTCGTGCACATTGGAGATACACAGTGGGGTACGTTATGTATGGTGGCTGTATTTATACAATACATACCTTGCTGGTGGGCTTGGACTCCCCCCAACCTCTGATTCCCACTTCCACACCCTTGCCCAATACCAGACCATGCACTTGAGCCTAATTTGTAGATAGAGAGAGGCTGTAGATAGATAGATGGGAGTGGCTCAATCCCATAGGGTTGGCATGAAGCTTTAATGGAGCACTGGCGAGTCACTTGCCAGGGCTGCATTCATGCATCATGGCGACAAATGGCATGATGCATTATGCCCTCATTAAGGGGATAGACACTGACCGTAACAAGGCTGTCTAAATGACTAGGTCTTGGCGTTAATGGTGCCTGTCCGGCTTAGATCCTTGTATTTAGACTTTTAAATTACCTTTTAATTACCCTACATAAATGGCTGAATAGGGGATGGAATATAGACTCAATTAAATCAATTAAAACCAGGTTCTAAATATTATGTAGCACACTTATGCATAGGCGACCGCAATATGGCACAGCATTCATAGGATATTCTCTTATTGGCAAACTGCCGTAGTAATATATATTTGGAAAGACATTAAAACTCTACTACTATGCATACATATCCTAGATGTTTGTACCAGGGCCAAAAAGTAAGAGGTGGGTTTCAGGTTACATGATCTAAAAATCTAGGATAAGTGGGCGAAATAAAATATTTTTAAAATTTGTACTAACAAGCATCAAGAAATTGACTCACAAACTTCAGTGCCGACTCATCGATGACTGCGTCGACTGGCTGGTTTTCTACTCGACTCTAAAATAGCCACAAAATGGCCAAAAAAAATGGGCTCTTTTTCAAAATTGGATTAAAACTTCTAGGGTTGGCCCCTGAAACCCACCTTACTTTGGCCCCATGTGGCCTGATATACACATAACTATACCTTAAAACATCGTCTCCGCCTGCACATCACCCACTGCACATCTCCCTATCATGTGCCACATCAAGGTGACTAATGATACCAGATGTGTGGCTAGAGAAAAAGAGATGACAACTATTTATCATATCCTCACCTCACCACAACCACCAGCTCAGCTGCTCACCATCTCTCCAGGTAGGTTATAGCTATTATGTCAACTAATTTTAGGTGATTTTCACATTTTAGGTTGATTACATGATCCACATGATTGCATGCAGGCATAAGAGTTGGAAGGCTCTCATTCATCATAAATTTAGCATATTAAAACTACAATATACTGTCACAAATGAATAAATGTTGGCTCGCAGAAAAGAAGACCTGTTAGGAGTGCATCATAAGGGGGGAGGGGATAACAAATTTTCACCCCATGATCGGGCTTGGGGTGTAAGCAATTTTGCTCGCTCTGCACGATAACCCACCACCCCCTCTGTTGTTAAATAATGATCACTCCCTAATCCCATCACAGGATATCGGTGAGCTACTCCTGAACTTGAACCTTTGACCGAAGGAGTTGCTCACCCACGTGGATAAAGGAATGAGGGCAATTCACTCCAGCATATTTATAATAGAAAGTAATGACATCTCAATTAAAAAGCTAGTCGGACTATTAGTATAAATTCCAACTTGAGTCTTATCTGAATGATGATAACATACCACACTATGTAGAATACATATAGAAAGGAAGAAGAGACATTGATGTATATTCTAGCGATTATTGGTAACACTTATTTGTGAATAAATTTCTGAACTCAAACTCAAGAGGCTGTAAATATAAATTGATGATATGTACAGCTGTCTGCAGGACTATATCATATATCATGTGTAGGCCCACCTAGTAACTTTAGCTATGATCTTTCAGAGCTGATGATGACGAAGCATAAGAGGAGTAGTAAATAGACAAGATTAGAATGAACAAAAAGAAGTCAAGATTGACAAGAGTTGAGCAGCAGGCACGAGGAGAGGAAGAGGGGGCTGTGTCTCACGACCTTGAGCCAATGTTTTTGTCTCTGATCGGGTGCCGTCTCTGACCCGGTGCCGTCTCTGACCAGGTGTCGTCTCTGACCAGGTGTCAGAAAAAAGGTGTTTTAAACAGAATTATACTCATGTACATAAGGATTTGTAAAAACGTTATTGCGGTTGTTATATAATTATAATTATAATTACAATTAGCCTCCTGCTGTTGGTATTTTGACCTTATCAAGCAAAGCCGGTCAGAGACGGCACCCAGTCAGAGACAAAAACATTGGCCCATGGTCGTGAGACACAGCCAGAAGAAGAAGAAACGAAAACAAAAATAAAAACAAAAAAAGGTGGTGCATACACACTTTTATAGACCAATGCATCAAGAAAGGGTGACTTTTCAGAAAAGTTGTTGATAAGGTTTTCTTTAACATTTCCATAGCTTGACCAACAAATATGTAAACATACCGTGGGCGCTTATAAAATCATTTTTATGGCGTTTTAGTACTGTTTAATAGTCTCCAAAATCGTGAATTTTGAGCCTTTGCTCTAATCTAAAAATGCCCCCCAAAAAGGGGGGGGGCGCTTGTTAGGGGGAGGGCGCTTATTACGTCGAATACAGTAAGCTCAAAATGCTGCATTCTAATATACACTTTTTGAAAGATAATGGTCATGTGAATCTTCTGTTATGAGATGCTTGAAAAGTAGCAATTACAGACAATATTGTGAGGAGCCGACTTTATTATGAAAAAGTGACCCTTCCTTGGTGCATGGGTCTATAGTACACAGTGCCTATATGCTACACTGAAAAAGTAAACTTGTCTCCACACTTGTCTAAGTGACTATCATAAAATGAAGGAGTCAAAAGTTGTCCAACCTACCAGGTCACCATCTCACAGATAGAATCTGGAGCTGGCAAATGTTGGGTTTTGAGCTGGCACATGCCAAGTGGGTCTTCTATCTCCACCTAGAGGACCCACTTCCTTGTCACAGACGAGTTATTCTATTTTATGACAGTCACTTGGAAGAGTCTGGAGACAAGTTTACTTTGTGAGTGTATAGCACCCAGTTCATGCACCAAATGTGTATAAGTAACCCCATGGCCTGTACATACACACGTTGGAGATATACATTGGGGTACACATACACGGAGGTTGTATTTATACAAGACAGCCCTTGGTGTGGTGGGCTTGGACTCCCTCCAAACTCTGAAGCCGCTTCCCCACCCCCGCCTAATACCCACAGGCTTAAACTGATCAGCTTGGTTATACTATACTGGAAGGGGATAACTGTATACATCACAAGGTATGACAGGGCTAGACACCCATCATCCCTAGATGGCTCTACTGTACCATGGGTCTGGACATAGAGAGTAGCGCTGTCTATTTAGGAATATACAAAGTGCTTTGTCCACCGTCATATTTATACTTCAGGTGGAGCCACATTTCTATGGCCAAATGCATGTTACAGTAGGGCCATCTAGGGTGTGAAGATGATGGGCGTCTAGCTTTGTCATACCTTGTGATGTATACAGGCATCTACTCCAATTAGATCAGTTTAAGCCTGTGCTAATACCAGACCATGGACTTGAGTCTAATCTGTTTAGCTGCAGATAGATGGGACATACTACAGCTGATTAGAATCACACTGAGTCAGGGGCTTTGGTTATTTAGTGTTATAGCAATGTGTATGATGTTGTGCTAAGGACACTCAAAAAAGCGGTTTCTCATCACCAAGGACTGAAAGATATGACAAGGTATTAACTTTAATTTGATACAAAATGTGCCAATATTTATCCATTTGTATCGTGTATGTTATTAAAAAAGATATGCAAAAGAATAGTTTTTTTTCCTCAAACCTGATTTCTATGATGTGCATGGTGATGAGAATTTAAAAACCACTTCTAGAGTGGCCTAATGCTGTGTCACCCGAGTATATCAGAGCAATATTACAATATCATCATCACTATATTATAGTAGTCTGAGTGATGTTGTGTCATGTGGTATTACATATGGCCTACAGTAAATTATCATCACAGACCACATATAACGATCTCCATATACACACTCTACCTTTTGGACGAGTTCGAGTTGAAAGAATTCAGTGAATATTCTTTGAAAGACAATACACAATATATAGACAAATTTCAATGCCCATTGATGCCATCTTTGATGTATTTCACGAGTGGGGGCTGGGGCAGCATCCCACGAAGACACAGGCTGAGTGGGATGTGTCCCAGCCCCACAAGTTGTTATTTTTATTTGAAGCCAATTAATGAAGGAAAGACTGATTTTTCTTACTCCATTGAATATGCGGCCACATTGTTTCCATTGTATTATGGTTGGCATTGAATATACTGCTTCCTATACTGAAGCATAGCAAATCTTGTATTTTCAACACAAAAAAAGGTATTGCACACTACTGAAGGGAGAAAGGCAATATAACAGAGAATTAATAGGAGGTTCTCTCATTGACTAAAATACTACACTTTTTGTACCTATGTATATATACTAGATGGAACACCTGACAAATGTGTATGCCATATTTTTGTCTTCCCCTGTACACCACCTTCCCCTCTCCATATCACAATGATGACTGATGATACCAGATGTGTGTAGAGAGGAGTATATGATACCTCACAGTGTTAACCCTTTAATCACTGTAGGAACACTGGGCCTGGAATTTGTAGTTAGCCAATCAAAGATGGCGGATGATGAGCAAACAATGCCTAACATATTTTGTCTATTTGTATTGTAAATACTTGATATTTTAACTTGATAGTTTGTAGAATCTTAGTTGAAGTATATCTGGTCATGTAGGCAATTGCTAGCCTCATTAAATCAATGCAACAATAGAGAAATCAACTGAAGACTAGGCTAACTCTATTGATGTAACTAGGCTAACTCAGTGTGTAGTTAGCCTAGTCATCTCTATGATAAAAAACAGCTATACTGCTCCTACATACCATTATATCCAGAAACCATAAGAGCACCACATAATACATGGCCATAGCCACCAACATATATAACTTTACAATATTCAACTCCCTATAAATAATGTGCAATCACCCCCAGTAGTTTTGCTTAAAGCGTGAATCCACTGAGGCAAAATCCGTCGGATCGGATGGACCTCACAATGTTAAACCTATGGACAAATCTCGCCCGATCCGACGGATTTACCTCAGTTGATTCACCCCTTTACCAACACAACCATCCGCCATCTTTGATTGGCTGACTACAGATTCCAGGCCCAGTGTTCCTACAGTGTTTAAGGCAGTCTCCTGTAGATCTCTTATTTCGCAGAACTGGCTTAATTTTTGCAGGCCCGGATACCTGAGGGCAATTTTCTTATCTCATGAAAAAAAATTAAAGCAAGAATTTATGTTGAATAAATACATCTTTCTTGTATATTCCTATTGAAACATTGTAATATGTACAATTTTGAGTTGTGTTATTCAAAATGTTTTTGCAAAATGCTTTTCTCTCTAGAAACCTTAATAATGGTCAGATTTACAAACCGTAAAAACTGACATGTAGCCAGAGATCCAGCCAGTCATTTGGACCACAATAGGACCAGTCCAGCTGGTCCAGCATCCATTTAGCTGGCTACAACTGGTGTGCGGCACGTTTTCATGGAGACTGTTTAAGGGCCACAGAGCTCTTCATTGCAGTATGTTCTTTATTAACCTGATGCATGAATGCAGCCCTGGTGAGTAACTCGCCAGGGCTGCATTCAACCATCATGCCGACCCTATTGTCGTGACACACAGCTGAAGGTTCGGCATTATCATGCATCCATGCATATTACACCAAGGCGGTATTCATGCATTCATAGATCATGACGGCAAAGGGCATGCATATAGTACATTAAAACATTATGCGGCCCTTAGATACAGTTAGCCCTTTAAGGAAAGCATCATACATTAATACATCATGCCCTTGGTCGGCATGATTCATAAATGCAGCCCTGACAAGTAACCTCCCAGGGCTGCATTCAAGCCTCATGCAGACTCCACATGTTTGATGCACTCTAGAAGGGTCAGCATGATGCACCAATGCAGCACTGGCAAGTTACTCGTTGGGGCTGCATTAGTGCATCATGATGACCTTACTTCTTTTTGAGCAACATACCGTCCTTAAAGGGTTATCAATCCTACCCTTAAGCGCTGATTCCACTGCCGTCACCTGACGGATCCGTCGGCATTACTTCAATTTTTTTTGACGGAACTGCGACGGAACTGCGACGGAACTGCGACGGACAGCCCAAAAACGTCAACGGATGTACTGATTCAGCTTCCACTGATCCGTCCGTCGACGGATCCATCAACGGACGGACCAGTGGAAGCAGGAAAATGGAAATCCGTCCGTCAATGGGTGACGGATCCGTCACCATTTTGGCGGATCCTTGACGGGATGGAAATATTAAAATATTTTAATATTTCCATCCCGTCAAGGATCTGCCAAAATGGTGACGGATCCGTCACCCGTTAACGGACGGATTTCCATTTTCCTGCTTCCACTGGTCCGTCCGTTGACGGATCCGTTGACGGACGGATCAGTGGATCACTTTTTTGGGTCCTTATGACGGCTAATTTGGCTTCCACCAATCCATCCGTTGACGGATCCATCCGCTGACGGATCCGTCCATCGACGGATCCGTCAAAACAGGATCAAATATGGATAAAACACAATCAAATATGGACGGATCCGTTGACGGACGGATTGGTGGAAGCAGAAACTGGACGGATCCGTCCAAAATGGACGGATTTGACCCATCCGTTGACGGATTGGTGCAATTCCGTCGACGGACGGATCGCAACTCGACGGCAATGGAGTCAGCCCTTTACCCACCACCTCACCCGTTCCTCACATCCCCAGGTAGGTACACTGATATTCTTTGGCTCCCTATACGGCGAATCTGTCAGTCACTATAGTGCTAACCAAGTTAGTTATTTTTGGTTCCCTATGCGGCCAATCTAGGTTAGTTAATATTGTCAGGTTGGTCAGTACACTGGCCAACTCACCTTAGTCTTTCTGTAAATTATCAGTTTATGTCCTTAGTCATATGTTGTTTTGCCTCAGTCATTCTTGAATAGCACTTCATCATACCTGACCAATGTCCCTATGACTAACCTGGGATAGCAGACTAAGGGCCGGGGCATGTAGAATATCAGTGTAGAGCCGCTGCTGCTAGGACGCCCCCTGGTGACAAACGCCTATTTTCACCTCTCTGCGTGGGACGCGGAATGGACGCCGTGTGAACGCTCATGAGACGCTCATGGGACGCCACCAACATCAGGGTATACAGGATAACACTCCCTGCAGAATATATATACCTGTTACTGTTAGTACAGGTAATGTGTTCTCCTATAATGTTGAAAGTACATGGAATGATTCGTGAATCGCCACATGAGTTTTTGAGAGTTTTGAGTTAAAACATTTCTTATTTCGTAAAGGACTGATCACACTGCATAGGGCGTTTTTCTATGAGATACCAAAATAAAGAGAATGGAAAGTAATGTACATGGTCTCGCAGATTATCAGGATGTCTCACTGATTCTTACAGAAACTAGGAATATCATGACATTTTTGGATATTTTTGTTGAAAAACTATTTCTTGAGGTCAAACAATTAATTAGGTAGGGGAACTTGTTCTTCCTAAGCATTTGCTAAAATCTAGGGTCGGGTTGCCTAATCAAATTTAAGAATACAAGTAGGAACAAAAAGTCAGCAAGTATGAGAAAGTGAACTACCTAAACGGCCAACTTATCTTCTTGTTTATCCACAGAAGCAGATAGACGCGGAGACAGTTAGTTCCCAGTTAAACAAAAACAATTATCAAAGGGAAGAAAGAAACAATGTTAGTAGGGCAACATGCAAGATGAGGAGGAGAGCACACACAGAAAAGTGAGAGTCATTGTCGCTAAAACTACCCTCACCTGAGGGTCAGACACTGCCTGACTCTCAGATGAGGGTAGTTTTAGCGACAATGACTCTCACTTTTCTGAGGGTGAGGGTGCAGGGAAAGAGGGTCGACAAAGGTACTCCACACATCATGGGTTAAGTTGCCAAGCTGCAGGGTCATAATTCTAGGTCATCTGGGATTCGGGTGAGGGGGGGGGGGTGCTTATTGAGGGAGGGAAAGAGGAAGACAAATAACCAGAGGGACAGATGGATAGAGAGATGAGGGGCAGACCGACAGAGAGACAGAGTCTGAAAGAGGGACAGAAATAACAGAGATACATAGAGGCAGAGGCACAGAGAGACAGAAACATGGACACGGATGAACAGGTGAAGAAATAGAGATGGGACAGAGGAACTAGGAAAGCGATTCTGAGAAAGACAGAGAAAGACAGAGAGAAAGTCAGTGAGAGAGAGAGAGAGAAAGAGAAAGAGAAAGAAAGAAAGAGAGAGATAGAGAGATAGAGGGAGAGACAGACAGACCGACAGGCAGACAGACAGACAGAGACAGATACAGAGGGGACAGAGGATCGACCGGCAGAAAGACAGGGGGACAGAAACAAATAGGTGGCAAAGAAACAGAGTGACAAATGGACAGACAAAAGGGCATACAGGGTGGATGCACTTTGGGAATGCAGGATTGACAATCACATGTATAGTAGGGTAGAATCAATTGAAACCTTATTATACCACTATTGCAAGCCTGGCTGATTTTAAAACTGCTATCAAATCTGATTATACAACCTGTTTTATGTAATATATCTTTTACTATTTTATAGGATGACTCACACTGTAATTGGCCACATGTATTCTCATCTCATCGCATCTCATCATTTCGGTTTTGTAAAACTTTTTAGGATAATTACCTGTATGTACATCTGTGTATGTACCATCAACTTGTGTACACCATAACCAACTTATTGAATGAGCTGTTGTTAATCTAGTCTGATGATAGGGGACCTAGCGGAAGAAAGGCAATGCGCCTAAGCTAGGATGATTCATCTACTTTTGTATTTGTTATCTTTTACCCAATAAAACACTTTTAAAAAAATCCAAGCATTATGACGATAAAAGGCCAGCACATCATTGACGCACTATGCGGCCTTTTCCGTTAACTCATTTAAGGACGGCATCATGCCTTGATGCATCATGCCCTTGGTCATCATGATGCATGGATGCAGCCCTGGTGAGTGACTCGCCAGTGCTGCATTCAAGCATGGGTTTGAGACACTCTCAGAGGGTCACCAAAGCAGCGCAAGCGAGTTACTCATCGGGGCTGCATTAGTTAATCACCACGACCAATGTCATCTTTCAGCGACACGTGTCTTTAAAGGGTTAAAGTGTTAATTAATCAGTGGGGCAGGTGGAAGAAATATATTCCTACATGTACACCCCCCAGACATACACACACAAACTCTACCACACCTGGAGGACGTCAGTCAGGGAGTACAACACGTGGAGGGAGCCTCACTCTGAGCGACAGACAAACCCCGCACTCCCAGTACACACCTGACACCATCCTCTTTAAGGGACATGGTCCGACTTTTTTCATATTTTAAATCCTGCTTGAAGGTGTTTCATATGTTAGTACAATATCATGTTTGGAGAATAGGGCCCAATAAAATGTTATCTATGGACAATAAGAGCCAAATTAGAGGGTCCGACATGGCCCAAGTGTAGTATTTTTCAATGGGGGAATTATAGCGTGCACTCCAAAATAAGTAAATTGAGCCATAATCTGATAATTTGCCCCCCAACCCGCGTTTTTTTTTTTCTTTAAGATGTTTATGTTGTCTCATCTGGGTGTAGGGTATATACTATAAAAGCGTACCCCAGCTAGCGTAGTGTTGGTATGTGACACTAGGTGGCAGATACAAGTCTGACTGCCTTAGATTAAGACATTTTAAGGTGTAAGATTAAGATTGCGCTATTAACGTTTGTCTGCTCACCTGGGAGAGCTATCCCGTATTTGCCCGCCTAATACCAGACTCACCTTAGTCTTAGACTGTCTAATCTGTTTAGGCTGCAGATAGATGGGACATACTACAGCTGATTAGGGTCACACTGTGTGAGGGGCTTTGGTTATTTAGTGTTATAGCAATGTGTGTGATGTTGTGCTAAGGACACTCAAAAAGTGGTTTCTCATCACCAAGGACTGAAAGATATGACAAGGTATTAACTTTAATTTGATACCAAATGTGCCAATATTTATCCATTTGTATCGTGTCTGTTATCAAAAAAAATATGCAAAAGAATAGTTTTTTTCCTCAAACCTGATTTCTATAATGTGCATGGTGATGAGAATTTAAAAAACAATTCTTGAGTGGCCTAATGCTGTGTCACCCGAGTATATCAGAGCAATATTACAATATCATATTATAGTACTCTGTATGATGTTGTGTCATGTGGTATTACATATGGCCTACAGTAAATTATCATCACAGACCACATATAACGATCTCCATATACACACTCTACCTTTTGGACGAGTTCGAGTTGAAAGAATTCAGTGAATATTCTTTGAAAGACAATACACAATATATAGACAAATGTCAATGCCCGTGGATGCCGTCTTTGAAGTATTTCACGAGTGGGGGCTGGAGCAGTATCCCACGAAGACGCAGGCTCAGTGGGATGCACCCCAGCCCCAAAAGTTATTATTTCTATTTGAAGCCAATTAATGATAGGAAAGACCGACTTTTCTAACTCTATGCGGCCACATTGCATTCCATTGGGAGCATTGAATACGGCACTTCCTATACTGAAGCATAGTAAATCTTGTAAGTTCAAAAAAAGTTTTGCACACTACTGAAGGGAGAAAGGCAATATAACACAGAATTAATAGGAGGTTCTCTCATTGACTAAAATACTACACTTTTTATACCTATGTATATCCTAGATGTAACACCTGATGAATGTGTATGCCATATTTTTGTCTTCCCCTGTACACCACCTTCCCCTCTCCATAACACAATGATGACTGATGATACCAGATGTGTGTAGAAAGGAAAATATGATACAGCACAATGTTAACCCTTTAAACACCGTAGAAACACTGGGCCTAGAATCGGTAGTTAGCCAATCAAAAACGGCAGATGTTGAGCAAACAATGCTTATGTGAGTAACTCACCAGGGCTGCATTTAACTTTAAGTATCATGCCATCCTTGAAGCATTCATACACCTCCGAAGGATTCGCATGATACATCAATGCATATTCTACCAGAGGTGTATTCATGCATTCATTGATCATGACGGCAAAGGGCATACATATAGTACATTAAAACACTTGGCCCTTGATTAAAGTTAGCCCTTTAAAGACGGCATCATGCATTAATGCATCATGCCTTTGGTCGGCATGGTTCATGCATGCATCCTTGGCGAATAATTACCCATGGCTGCATTTAAACATCCTTCAGACCCTAAAGGGTTGATCCACACTAGATGGGTCGGTATGATGCACCAATGCAGCCCCGGTGAGTTACGTCGGGGCTGCATTGGTGCATCATACTTCTAGCGACATACAGTCCTTGAAGACCACATCCGGAGGTTTTTAATTGGCAATTTTGCTATTGTAATCAGGTACCTAGGTATGTTAACTGACTTCCTATCTAAAGGTAACTCCTGAAGAGCTATATTTATTCATTTATTACTTGGTTTAGTTGGGGGCCAATCCATGAGACCTCATATCATAAATATCAGTGATTGTGCTGTCCCCAGTAAGAAGCACATGAACTACAGCCCAAATACCCAATGTGATCTCATATTGGGTGACAACCAACCCAATGGGGAGGCCACCCCATATATTCTCTATAGAAACTACATGCATGTGCAAATATCACTTCAAACCTGGTATTCTTATTACAAGAGGTAAATCAACAAACTAGCACTAATTTGATGAGAAACCCCTCCTAATCCCTATCTATAAAGGGCCCCAGAAAGTACCCTTTTCCTTGGAATCATGGTCACACATGCTAGCCAAAACTGTGGGAGTGGCCCCCCTTGGCCCCTGCAGTGGTCAGTCTGCCTGAAGCACTTACCTCCCACTGGCCGTCCCTCCCTCCCCCACCCAATCACTGAGCACTGGCCCTGATCACTCACCCCAGCTAGCACCTTACATAAAACTAACTAGTAATTTCATGATATCATTTTTCGTTCCCAAGATGTCACATACGCAAGAAGTTTTTATGTGTCCTTTTGCATGGGTTCTTGATGTAACAATATTTATGTGTATTTTATAAAAACATATTTATATAAAAGAGACATATTTATCAGTGATACCTTTGGACTTAACAATAATGGCATATATATGACAAGCGGTAAAAGATGTCTAAAACATGTAAATGTAGACACGTCAAAAAGATGTGATATGGAGATATCTACAAGCATGTTCTAGGGATGACATTTATACCAGTTTTGAGTATGACCCCTCCCCAGTAGTGATTATAAATCAGATAGGATAATCAGGATACCTCTGAGAGAGATTGTAGACATCATATAGTTATGTCCATTTTATGTCAATGTATGACATGTCCATGGGCACTCTGCATAGGAAACAAACACCTGCTCTGTAAAAGACACTTTGCAGGCATTTTCCATTCCTTACAGACACATTTATCTTAGCCATGAGGCCCAGATGTGATATCAGACCAAAGCCAGAATTTCTTCTTATACAATTGCAAAGGACACAGAAAAGGTGTCCACCCATGTGCCTTAGTTATCCAATAATAGTTTAACAAGTCACTGTAACACAAGTGACACCTTATATATCACAGAGGAAATTTAGTCCAACCTTGTCCCTCATTGTAGTTTATACAATTAATTTGATCCAACTTTTCAATGAAGAATGAATGAATGCTGATCAAAATGTGACAGCCTTGCAAAATGAGACCCCTAGTGTTGGAGTCCAGAACTATAATAGGTCATATTCTGACAAGATTGTGACGTCAAAATAATAGGAGTATGGATTTATTACAATATAACATATTTAAGACATCACAATCTTGTCAGAATATGACATCTTTAAGTCGACATTACTACATCCTATCATAGTTCTGAGCTCCAACACTAGGCGTCTCATTTTGCAATGTGATCACATTTTGATCAGCATTCCCCCATTCTTGATTAAAAGTTGGATGAAATTAATTCTATATACTGTAATAAGAGACAAAATTGGACTAAATTTCTTCAGTAACATTTGATATATTACTTGTGTTACAGTGACTTGGTGAATTATAGTTGGACAGCCAAGGCACATAATGGGACACCTTTTCTGTGTCCTTTCAAATTGTATAAGAAGAAATTCTGGCTTTGGGCTGATATCACATCTGGGCCTCCTGGCTAGGATAATTGTGTCTGTAAGGAATGGAAAACACCTGCAAAGTGTCTTTCACAGAGCAGGTGTTTGCTTCCTATGCAGAGTGCCTGTGTACATGTCATACATTGACATAAAATGGACATAACTATATGATGTCTACAATCTCTCAGAGTTATCCTAAATATCCTATCTGATTTATAATCACTACTCAGAGGGGGGTATACTCAAAACTGGTATAAATGTCATCCCTGCAATATGTCATGTACATATCTCCATATCACATCTTTTTGACATGTCTAAATTTATACGTTTCAGACATGTTTTAGGCCTACAGCTGGTCAATTGTATACGTCATTATTATTAAGTTCAAACATATCGTTGATATGTATTTTTTTAAATGTAAATATACTTATGTAAAATACCCATGCAAAGGGACACGTAAAAACTTCTTGCATATGTGACATCTTGGGAACGACAATTGACATCATGCAATGATGTCACCACCAATCAGAAAATGATGTAAAAATGATGTAATTTACATTAGTTTTGCTAGCTGGGACCATACTTCAATACAGAGTGTAACGACGGGCAATCCATTGGGTAGTTAACAGTTGTTAGTTTCCCTGCAAGCAGGTGGGGGGTGGGGGGGGGGGGTATGTGGGTACAACTACACCCCCCCCCCCACCACACACACACACAATCTCTCTCACACATGTACTTAGCAACAGCCTCTCACAGCAGACCATGTACAGCAGTGCCCCCTTGTGCAAAGTGAGGAAAGCACACATTGACCAATTCAGTATTTGGAGGGATTTACTATTTTTGCTAAAAACACCACTTTATTCACATATTTATGTCACATAAACTAAAGGATTATTCAAAACAGTATGTCTGCAGTGGTATATTCTGGTTTTCTCATATTATTCAAAACCTCCGGAGGTGGTCTTCAAAGGGTTATCAATCTTACGCTGACCCACCATCTCACCTGTTCCTCACATCTCCAGGTAGGTACACTGATACTCTTTGGCCAATCTCTCAGTCACTATAATGCTAGTCATTTTTCGTTCCCTATGCGACCAACCTAGGTTAGTTAATATTGTCAGGTTGGTCAGTACACTGGCCAACTCACCTTAGTCTTTCTGTTTTATCAGTTTATGTCCTTAGTGTTGTTTTGCCTTAGTCATTCTTGAATAGCACTTCATCATACCTGACCAATGTCTCTATGACTAACCTGGGATAGCAGACTAAGGGCCGGGGCATGTACACTGATATTCCTAGACTCCCTATACGCCCAACCTCTCGGTCACTAGTGCCTAACCTAGTGAGTCATTTTTTGGCTCCCTATACGACCAACCTAGATTAGTTATTATTGTCAGGTTGGTCACTACTAACCAACCCACCTTAGTCTTTTTAGTTCCAGGGGGAGCCACTGAGTGGTCATCACAGGTGGCCCCCAACTAGTGGTATACAAATACAACACACCAACGATGGACCTAGGTTAGCCACTACTGACTGACCCCTTGGTCATTTTTGAATATAACTTTGCCATTGTGACTAACACTCATATGACCAACCTGGGTTAGTCTGTACTGACTAAACCTTTCAACCTATGGATTTTCAGTGTAGAATATCAGTGTACAGAGGCTGCTGCTGCTGCTGGGACGCCCCCTGGTGACAAACGCCTATTTTCACCTCTCTGCATGGGACGCGGAATGAACGCCGTTTGAACGCTCATGAGACGCTCATGAGACGCCACCAACGTCAGGGTACAGGATAACACTCCCTGCAGAATATAAACACCTGTCACTGTTAGTACAGGTAATGTGTTCTCCTATAATGTTGAAAGTACATGGAATGATTCGTGAATCGCCACATGAGTTTGAGAGTTTTGAGTTAAAACATTTCTTATTTGGTAAAGGATTGATCACATTGCATAGGGCGTTTTTCTATGAAATACCAAAATAAAGAGAATGGAAAGTAATGTACATGGTCTCGCAGATTATCAGGATGTCTCACTGATTCTTACAGAAACTAGGAATATCATGACATTTTTGGATATTGTTGTTGAAAAACTATTTCTTGAGGTCAAACAATTAATTAGGCAGGGGAACTTGTTCTTCCTAAAAATTTGCTAAAATCTAGGGTCGGGTTGCCTAATCAAATTTAAAAATACAGGTAGGAACAAAAAGTCAGCAAGTATAAGAAAGTGATTATCAGGATGTCTCACCGGCCAACTTATCTTCCTGTTTATCCACAGAAGCAGATAGACGTGGAGACAGTTAGTTCCCAGTTAAACAAAAAAACAATTATCAAAGAGAAGAAAGAAACAATGTTAGTAGGGCAACATGCAAGATGAGGAGGAGAGGGTGCAGGGAAAGAGGGTCGACAAAGGTACGCCACACATCATGAGTCAAGTTGCCAAGCTGCAGGGTCATAATTCTAGGTCATCTGGGATTCGGGTGAGGGGGGGGGGGGCTTATTGAGAGAGGGGAAGAGGAAGACAAATAGCCAGAGGGACAGATGGATAGAGAGATGAGGGGCAGACCGACAGAGAGACAGAGTCTGAAAGACAGAGGGACAGAAAGAACAGAGATACATAGAGGCAGAGGCACAGAGAGACAGAAACATGGACACGGATGAACAGGTGAAGAAATAGAGATGGGACAGAGGAACTAGGAAAGCGATTCTGAGAAAGACAGAGAAAGACAGAGAGAAAGTCAGTGAGAGAGAGAGAGAGAGAGAAAGAAAGAAAGAGAAAGAGAAAGAAAGAAAGAGAGAGATAGAGGGAGAGACAGACAGACAGACAGGCAGACAGACCGAGACAGATACAGAGGGGACAGAGGATCGACCGGCAGAAAGACAGGGGGACAGAAACAAATAGGTGGCAAAGAAACAGATTGTCAAATGGACAGACAAAAGGGTATACAGGGTGGATGCACTTTGGGAATGCAGGATTGACAATCACATGTATAGTCGGGTAGAATCCAAGCATTATGACGATACAAGGCCAGCACATCATTGACGCACTATGCGGCCTTTTCCGTTAACTCTTTTAAGGACGGCATCATGCCTTGATGCATCATGCCATTGGTCATCATGATGCATGGATGCAGCGCTGGCGAGTGACTCGCCAGTGCTGCATTCAAGCATCATGCCGACCCATGGGTTTGAGACACTCTCGGAGGGTCACCAAAGCAGCGCAAGCGAGTTACTCACCGGGGCTGCATTGGTGAATCATCACGACCAATGTCATCTTTTAGCGACACGTGTCTTTAAAGGGTTAAAGTGTTAATCAATCAGTGGGGCAGGTGGAAGAAATATATTCCTACATGTACCCCCCCCCCCCAGACATACACACACAAACTCTGCCACACCTGGAGGACGTCAGTCAGGGAGTACAGCACGCGGAGGGAGCCTCACTCTGAGCGACAGACAAACCACGGTCCCCGCACTCCCAGTACACATCAGACACCATCCTCGTTATGGGGTTATGAAATACACCCCCTCTCCACGGAGTCAGTGTCAAAGAGACTCTCTTTCCATGCAGTACAAAGCTGACACCATCCTCGTTAGGGGATGTCAAACATGCTCCCTTTCTACGGATTTTTGAGTGACAAACTACCCCTTGTTGTAGCAAAACCACTAATCTTTTTTTTTTTTGGGGGGGGGGAGCTTAAAGTGCCTCTTTTTTTCTCATAATCCGCTGAACCAATATTCATGGGTATTTATTGAGTAACTTATGAGACATCTATTTGAGGATTAAGACACATTCTCACAGTATGAAATTGAGACTAACCCAAGAAGAGTAGTTTGAAAGTATATCATAAATATCCATGTGGTACGAAAAGACAAGCTTTTCCAAATTCCACATTTTCTACTGCGAAAGCTTACCCCTTTTCCAAGAAAACGCAAACATGCATAGTTGCAAAAGTAAGTCCCTATTCACGAGGATGGTGTTTTGAAGACTCACAAGTGCAGGGACCGGGCAGACACCAGGAGGTAGGGGACGGTAGGGTCAGGAGGAGAAGGAGGGTGAGGGGTGTACAGGGGGTGGAGGAGCTCCTCCAGTACCATGTACCTCCATCAGTAAGCCGCCCACCACGTGTTGTCTGCCCTATACCTCTACACTGTTATTACACACACTGGAGGAACACTCATACAAACCTCCTCCAGGCCTTGGGACATAACCCAGGATTAATCAAAAGATTAAGCTCTATTATATATAGCAAAAATTATAAATTAAATAGGAATAAACTTCCTATAATCACAAACATATTTACCTATGCTATAGGAGGATTTACATCGCCCATGAAGTATACACAGGATTAATACATAGGATTTATTGGGTGCTATACACATAGGTATATATCCTAGCCTACATGGTATACCTACATCCCATGCACCCTGGAGATTTACACTACAGGACCCCACTATTTATAAACCTTGACAACACTGGGAGGGATCCGGTGGCAGAGGTGGTGGTGTTGGGAGTATAGGGGGAAGTAGCCCCAGGACCCCAACTCTCCCACTTCTTCTCGTCATATACCTCCACCCCACCGCCACCCTTTGAAGTAGTAGTACTATCAACATCACATTTCCATCCATTTAATTCATAACTGCAGGTATCATGAGCTGCTCATCCTCCCCACCACCAGCTCACACCCAGTGAGTGGGGGTGGTACATAGAGTGAGCTGCTCATACACTATAAATAGGGAGGGTATTACCTTCTGTCACCTCTCTGAGACTGTGAGCCGCTCGTGCCGGTGTACCTCAGACCCACGCGGGCCCTACCTGAGGAGCTGCTCGTGAGCTGCTCGTGGGGAGCAGGGAGCAGGGAGCAGGGACAGGACAGGAGCTGAGGAGCAGGTGAGGAGCAAGGAGAGCAAGAACATCAAGGGCTGTCAGGAGCACAAGGACATTAAGGATTGGGAGCAGAAACTGAGAAAGCAAGGACATTGATTTCAGCAGGTGTGTAAGCAATAAGGACTGTGTTAAGAGCTAAGAGCTAAGAGCTAAGAGCTGAGAGATAAGAACAAGGGCAGGGACTGAGTACCACAAGGACAAGGAGGGAGTAACGCTGAGGGAAGAGCTGTCAACACCTTTTTACTTATGAAAAGAACTTTGGCAGTTTTCAGGTTTCTTTTTGTGAGAAGCACCTGAGCATTTCTGGTAATTGGATTGCAACAGTCTGTACCTGAACAAAAGCATGAAGAGTGAACTTTCTCATTGAACCAGCACTTTGGCCATTGAGTGAGCACTCATTTCGCAACAACATCCAACAAGAGAACTCTGTTTTCTGAGGGATATAACCCAGTGGTAAATAACCCAGAGGAGCTAAACGCCTGATGCACAGGATTATACACCACGAGACAACTCTGAACATTTCTTATCTCAGGACGCTGCTATTGGAAGGTGTATGAACAGGTGCGAGCAGTATCTGAGCTACTCGGTGTATGACGTCAGAACTGGTGTTTCTACCCACAGAGCTGCTCTCTGATAACACGAGTGATAACAGGCTGTTGCAGTATTCCTCCGCCCCGGGCACTACAGACGCCGGCAGGTCAACGCCCAGACACCAAGATACAACCTTAAAAAACAGAACATCATTTTATAAATCACCAAGAAGTGTAATATATTTGCTTATACAAATAAGGCACTGGAGCTAGCTATACTTGTGTGTGATTATTACCATCAGTACACTAGCATCTGTATGCTCAGCTAGAAGTGGTACAAGAGTGGTTTATACAACTGGTATATGATTGCCATCAACACAACTGCAGTCAGGTTAGCCATCCTATACTATAGCTACCTCTGCACCACCACGGCTAACACCAATAAGCCTGCAGTATAGCTGTACAGCGCTGCTATACACATCTATTCAGAGAGGAGCTGCCGCTCGCCCATACCTCTGAGCTGCTCACTATTTACTCATACCTGCTCACTCACCTCCACCCTACCGTAAACCCCCTGATTGAGTCAAGCCGCCCACCACACCACCTGACATGGCTCCGCCCGCCCAAGGCTCACAGGGAGGAAGTAGTGGAATTACGGTGTTAGTCCTTTTAGTAGCCGTGGTCGGCTTTGGGCTCTGGAGTGGCCTCGCCTTCAAGATTTTCGACTTCATTTTAGAGATGTTTCTCAGTTAATTCACCACTTCTGATGATCGGGGTTACTACTGTTAATTAATCCCCATGTTGATTTAGTGCCCTTGGGTGCTAGATAGCTGCTTGCTGGTAGTATACCCATGTAGGTGAAAACGCTGTAGAACAATAGTGCAATTGATATAGGTGGGAAGAACGCTTGGAGTAACTTTCGACAAACACTTGTGACAAAACCAAACCCTTATTATAGTCATTTCCTCCTTGATAATTGATCAAAACTGTTTTTCAAACAAGAGAATTAACACACCTCTTGGACCGATATCCTGGATATATAAACAACAAGCCTTAAGGAGATACGTCTTATCTTTCGAATCTGTTGATTACTCTCAGCTTTGGAACTGCAAGAGGGGAAAACACACATACTAAAAACTTTCAGGAAAAAAAGAGTAAATAAACATTGAGGACTGAGTCATTATGGCGAGTAGTGTGGAGGGGGTGACTCCTCTCCGGGCTGGGCGGCCTTCCCGTCTGGACGCCTTCCTCCCGGGAGGGGGAAGCACTGAGCCTACTGGAGGAGTTCCCGCCACCGCAGCGCCCTCTGGTATGAAGCGGGCGCACTCCACCTCAGCCCTGGAGACAGCGCCCCCTGCCGCCCGGCGCCGCGTCATCCACCACACGCGCTACATCCGGTCGTCCAGTACCGAGCCGCCGCCCGCGCCGCCCGCGCTGCTCGGCTTCATCTGTAGCGCCGAGTCGGCCCGCCGCAGCTCGGCCTCGGCCGCCGCTCCCCCTGCTACCTCCCGACCCAGGAGGACCATGTGCTCCTCAGCAGGCGCCTCCGCCGCGTCGTCAACAGAGAGCCTCAATGCGCTGATGATGGACGGCCGGAACCGGAACCGACGCGGCAGCAGCCAGGAGAGTACATGCAGTAACGCGAGTGTGCGCTCCGTCGGCGGCCGGTCGGTGAAGACGTCGATAGCCGCCGCGACGGCCGCCACGGCGCCGTTACCGCGCCGGGGGGCCAAGCTCACCCCCGACGTGCGCGCCCCCTGGAGGGGGGAGTCGGCGACTAAGACGGTAGAGCACGCGCCCCACGTGGCCGCGCCGCCCACCCTGCCCCCTATCGGCAGCGGCGCGAGTCGCGTCACCATGCTCGGCACCACGCGCGTCTCCACCGGCTTCCTGGACCGCGTGCCCCCACGTGACATCCCGCACCACCTGGAGGAGCTAGAGAGGCAGCTCGGCCTCCACTCCTCCCTCTCCTCCATCTCCACCGCCACCGACATAGAGTCCCTGGACACGACCTTGGGACTTGACCTTGACGACATAGACGTGGAGGATCTGGCCGGACTGACGCCTAGCGGGAGTTTCGAGAACCTGCTCACCGAGGAGGAGCTCAGTCACGTGACCTCGGCCATTGCCAGGGCGCCGTCCCCAAGGTCAGCTGATAAGGTCAAGGTCAAGAAGAGTACCATGCCTAACCTTGACGCCAGGTATGAACACGTCCTCCTGTCCCATCCCACACATCCCCACACAGAGCCAACAACAACAACAACACCAACAACAACAACAACATTACACCCAACAGACCCTGGAGGGCTGGCAACAACAACAACAGCAGAGCTCCCCCTGGAGGGAGCTGCTGTTACGAAAGAGACAGCAGCTGGAGTAGGGCGGGTAGCAACTCCAGGTGGGACGCAGGAGGGGAGCGGAGCAGGGGTTAAGCCGCTGGAGGAGGCTGCAGGGACGGGAGGAGGGGTACTGGAGGAGGCTGCTGCCGGAATTAGCACAGCTGGCTCGCGGCCACCACTGACACCCCCGCCGCCACCCCCCACCCCCACCCTCACACCACCACCCTCACCACCACCATCCGGCACCACCACCACTACCCATAGTGCACCGCGGCCACCACCCGGCTTCCTGGAGACGGAGATTAACGACGCCCTGGAGGAGGTAGTGGAGGAGACGCCCATACAGGTCGAGGTCGTACCGGAAGTCGACATGCAGCCGCGCATGCGTGACGCGATCACAGCAGCGCCATCTGTTGAGACGCCACCCGCGCTTCAACAACCACCGGAAGTCGGTGATGGAACCGGCCACCCCTCTGTAGAGGGAATGGACTCGTCCACGGGACTTCCGGACTCTATGTGTTCAGCTTATGATGATTATGTACGGCCGGTGTTATCCCAACCTGCGGAGGGGGAGAGGGTAGCAGGAGGAGGAGACGCCGGTGACGATGACCGATTGTTGTTGCCGCCACCGGAAGTAGTAGCGGGCGCCATCACGCCGCCTGGTGGTGAGGAGGGGAGTTTACTACCGCCACCTCCCGGGCACCAACAACAACCCGCCCCAGACTCTGCCCCCCTCCTCCCCGCTGCCACCTCCTCCTCCCCTAGTAGCGTTCCTCCTGGGTCCAGAAGTACACCAGTAGCAGAGCCACAGGAGGAGGCTCGAGTACAGGCAGGAGGAGAGAGCACCACCCTGGAGGAGGCAGGTAGGAGTGGAGCCACTACCCCACAGGTAACTACTACTACTACCGACACCCTGGAGCAACAAATAACCACTAACTCAGACCCCTACCCTCACGCTGCAGCCCCGGCCATGGCTGCTACTGGTACTACAGCACTGGAGGGGCCAGGTGTGGTCAACACAGGTGTAGTCAATGACATTCCCACAGACACTTCTCACACACGTGACCCCCTCCTCCAGGGTCCGGGAAAGGCCAGTGAGGTCAAGGTACCGGCATCCCCCCAGGAGAAGCCGCGTCTCAAGGGCATTCTTAAAAAGACTTCTAGTTATGAAATCAAAGAACCAGAGGAGACTGAACATCGAAAACTTCCCAAAGACATAGACATAGGCATACCTATTCGTGAAGCTATTGAACCTGAAATACCCAAAGACAAAGACACTAGTCAGACTAGACCTATTAGTATACCCCCCTCCTCCACTGAGGCCAAAGCTCTAAAAGACAATAAGACAGAGAGTTCCACACAAAAACCGGATGTCAAACCGGAAGTAAAGTCTGTCAAACCGGAAGTCAGACCTGTCAATCCGGAAGTAAAACCTGCCACACCAGGAGTGGCACCAAGAGTGACGAAGTCTGAAGGCGTGACGTCATCATCAGCCACTACTCTAGAACCACAATTCCCCACCCTGACAGACGTGCTCTCTGTGACGTCATTTGACCCTGGGGCGCTGACGGTACGTCAGCGTCTGACGTTGCTTGACGTGGTCATCAACTTCCTGTTGCTAACGCCCCTGACGGTGCTCTTCTACTATGCCACCTGCCAACTCTTAGAGATCTGCCTGCTCTGTGTCTTCCCGCGTCTCGCTGCCTGGTTCCTCCTCTTTGTCGGAGCCGCCATTGAGTTCGCAGCCTCTTTCTGTCAGCGTCCAATCATCGCGCGCTCCCCCAGACCGGCCGCGGGGCGCGCGCCCTTCGCCGATGTCAACATCCCATTCCTGCTTGCCTCCAAGGGTTACAACTTCGTGCTTGGTATTGGGAATGTGTGTCACATGCTCGCTATGACGTCATTGGTGGATTTGTACGTCGGGACCGGATTTGACGTCAGTCTGCGCGCCGCTCTGACGTCATTGGTGGTGCTGTGGACGTTGCGGTGTGGACGTAACGTCATTGCACCGCCGCTGTATGTTGGAATCGACGCTGATGACCTGGGAGTGTTCACATCGACTACCATGTTCAAGGTCGAGGTAAGGGTCAAGTGGATATGTAGAGGTCACTCTACCATGTTCAATATTGAGGTATTGTGAGTAACTAAGAATATGACAGTTACTACCATAATAAGTGTTCAAATGGAGTGGCTATTTGAATGAAGCACTCAATTAAGATCACTCTACAGGTCACATGGATTGGGTTATAGGGTTCACTGTCATGTTCAATATTGAGGTCCCATGGCTGGGGATAGAGAGGTCACTGTTTTATGTTCAATACTTAATTCCTATGACTTGGGATATGGAGGTCACTGTGTATAGTTCAATATTAAGGTCCCATGACTGGGGTATAGGCTCACACGGCTTAGCTAAAGGTAACAGTTGCATGTTCAATATACTTATATAGGGATCAATGCACCATGTTCAATAGTGAGGTCCCATGGCTGAAGGTTATGGAGGTCAGTCTGCGTATTGTTATATTATGGATACATGGCAGTTTCATGTTCAATACCAATATTGAGGGGGTACTATACCAATATTAATTGGGGGCTACCAATATTGTTTGGGGGTACTGCGTCATAGTCAATATTGGAGGTAACAGTGTCATGTTCAATACATGGCAGGGGGTATAGGAGTCACTGTGTGATGTTCAATACTGAGGTCCCATGACTGAGGATTGGGGTTACTGGAGTGTATTTTTCAATATTGAGGTCGCCTGGCGGGGTATGGAAGTCACTGTGTATTGTTAAACATTTAGGATACATGGTTGGGGGTAAAGGGCTCACATGGCTGAAGTATAATAGTTACATGTTGATGGCAACATGGCAGGTAGTATTTGGGTATTGTGTCATGGTCAAAATTGAGGTCACATGATTTGGATTCATACAGAGGTCAATATGTCATGTTTAATATTGAGGTCACATGGGTGGGGGGGTGGAGGTCACTCTGTCATATTTAATATTTAGGATACATGGCCTCACATGGCTGTAGAAGTATGCGTTGCATGTTCAATGCATGTATATAGGGGTCAATGCACCATGTTCAATATTGAGGTCCCATGGCAGGGGTACTGTGTATTGTTCAATATTATGGATACATGGTAGTTGCATGTTCAATATCAATATTAAGGTTTCCTAGCTAGGGTATGGGGGTACTGTGTCATGGTCAATATTGAATAGGTCACATGACTTAGATTCTTAGAGAGGTCACTGTGTCATGTTAAATATTGAGGTCATATGGTTGGGGTATAAGGTCACAGGTTAAGGTCGAGGTAAGATCACACAACGTGAAATTGATGACGAATCTTCTGAATATGATTCAGAAATGTATGCCATGTGTTTACCATGTGTTCTGCCAGCACCGCAGGATATAACATCAAGCATACTATGTACCGTGTAGGAACACTGGGCCTGGAATCTGGAGTTAGCCCATCAAAGATGGCGGATGGGGAGCAAACACTGCTTTACACTGATTTTGTCTATTTGTAATGTAAATACTTGGTATTCATACATGATAGTTGGTAGAATCTTAGTTTAAGTATATGTGGTCCTGTAGGCAATTGCTAGCCTCAATAAATCAATGCAATAATAGAAAAATCTGTCTGAAATACAGATTGAGGACTTGGTTAACTCATTATATCCAAAAACCATTAGAACGCAACATAAAACATGGCCATAGCCACCAACACATAACTTTACAATCACAGTGCGTACTCCATGACCGTAATTCCGAATTACGGTCATACAAGATGGCGGCTGCAAGTGAGTTCAGTCTATTTCTTCTCCAGTCTACTGTATGAAATGTATAACATATGAAGGCTGCTTTTTGGCCAGGCTGTAGTTTATATGACAATGCTACTGACCCAACACTCGGATCTTGTTCATATGTACTGGTTTATGCATAAATCAGCCATTTAGAGCTGGTGGGTATGACCGTAATTCAGTTTGCATCAAAACATGGTATGACCGTAATTCACCTCAGGTATGACCGTAATTCTGTCAGTTCATGGTCAGTTGAAGTCATATTTCTGGCTTTATAATGCCTTGTTCAGTGTTCCCATATATGAGACATGTGCCCAGGAGTAATAGGACATCTCCTCTCCCTATAAGTTTCAACCAAACATCCTTAGAGAACAAAATGCCAACCATGTGGTCAGGTATGACCGTAATTCACACAGTATGACCGTAATTCACACTTACAAATAGAGTATGACTGTAATTCAGTACCAAATACACAGTGTTCACCTATGACCTTTGATTATATAGGACTGTCACTAGAGTAGGTCGAAACCGGGGTCGAAACATGCTTGCAATGGACTGTGTCATTGGCACTGACAGCAGTGACACTATGCTATATGTAGATGTACACTGCCTTGCTATGATACCCACCTTGGTCTTGGGGGAGTACAGTTGTGTGTGTTTTTTTTTGGGGGGGGGGCACATACATGCAGTACAATGTATATAGGCTGACACGTGGTGTTGCCCTAATTACTGTGAAAGTACTTATATTCACGGGTGTAAATTTTCGCTGAGGTGGCAAAAAAGACTAATTCGCGGGTATTTATTCCATACTGTAGTATATAAGAATTTCGCGGATTTTCCATTTCCGTGAATATAGCGAAAATATATACGGCGCTCACCACAGTAGTCCTACAGTACTAGAGGTGGTGGGGGGGGGGGGGGGGGCACATACATAACCCCAGGGGTAGACACTAACTTTTTCAGCTGTGAGCCACCCGGGCCCTTAGCTCTAGAAAACTACGGGCCCGGACCTAGATCTGTGGGCCAATGGTCAAAATTATGTTTTCTTTAAGAGAAAAAACATGTATATTTCTGATTGTTCTATAAAAGACTGAAATCGATATGATTGATTCGGGCACATTTCCCTCTTTCCAACGATGTATTGCATGACTATAGTTGTCAGGCAAACTTTCTTTAAATGTCTTCCAAATACTCCTGTGGGCCACCCGGGCCCATAGGAATGCTATACTATGGGCCCGGACCAATAACTACGGGCCATTGCCTCCCGGGTCAGCGTTAGTGTCTACCCCTGTAACCCCATCATAATTCCTTTGTAGTAGGAGAGCATTCCACTGAATTACGGTCATACCTGCACAATGGACTGGAGAAGAAATAGACTGAACTCAACTGCAGCCGCCATCTTGAATGACCGTAATTCGGAATTACGGTCATGGAGTACGCACTGTGACAATGTTCAACAAGCACAACCATCCATCATTACAGATGGGCTAACTCCTACAGTGATGTATAAATAACAACATGGTTATTGATTCTATTATTTTGAAACTGGATGTTGGTGTCAACCTATGGCAGGTATTGGGGGTTTACAAAGTACATTTTATAGAGTGCGGTCTCTCTAATGTATGAGATAATGATAAACTGTGGCTTTTGTCTTATTAGTGTAATTAAATGCTTCCCGAATGTATCCAGGTGGTTGGGCTATACATTGGCACTGATCTGTGGCAAACATAAAGAGGGGTTTCTACACAAGATATCTATATACATGTAGTATGTAGTTATTGACCTTTCTCTCTTGGTGTCAAGACACCAGAGATCTAATGTAGTTACTGGCCATTCTCTATTGGTGATGGACATTAGGGATCTAATGTATTTATTGGTCATTATCTGTTTGTGCCGATGCATCAGGGATCTAGTATAGATATTGACCATTCTCTGCTGGTGCCAACACATCAGGGTGCTGGTACAGTTAGCCATTCTCTGTTGGCATCAATAACTCATATATCTGGTACGACTATTGGTTATTCCCTGTTGGCACCAGAGCTGTATGTCTGGCACTAATGGCTCAATATGGTAATGGGTCATTATGAGTCGGAGTTACTGTATAAGGACAAAAAAGAAGAGGTATGTTTCAGATTCAAAATGAATCAAGATTCATGGGGTTTCTCTTGCTACATGCCAGTTTTTATGGTTCGTAAATTGGACCATTATTAAGGATTTTAGAGCCAAAATTGTAAAATACCATCCCCCCCTCCCCTCCCGAGATGGGTAACCAGAATACCTTATACATTAGCCCATGTTGCCTGAAACACACCCCTGTTTTGGCCTTATGCAGGGGACCTGCATAGTCCTCATTTCCCCTGTATATTTTTATTTTCCTGTTGGTTTTAAGAAATGCCCATGTTGTCCTGTCCATTTTAAGACAATGGCCATGTCACCCTGTCTATTCTAAGACAATTGAACTGAATTCCGTGCCCATTGGGACGCACCGGAGATCTAATTTAGCTATTGACCATTCTCTGCTGGATGTCACCCTGTCCATTTTAAGACAATGCCCTTGTCATCCTGTCTATTTCAAGACAATGCCCTTGTCACCCTGTCTATTTCAAGACAATGCCCTTGTCACCCTGTCTATTTCAAGACAATGCCCTTGTCACCCTGTCTATTTCAAGACAATGCCCTTGTCACCCTGTCTATTTTAAGACAATGCCCATGTCACCCTAGCTATTTTAAGACAATGCCCTTGTCACTCTGTCTATTTTAAGGCAATGCCCTTGTCACCCTAGCGATTTTAAGACAATGCCCTTGTCACCCTGTCTATTTCAAGAGTCATAAGAAAATGTCCATGTCCCATGTCACTATCACGTCCTTCTTTCTGTAGTTGTCACTGAGCTTCAAGCATATCATATGTGTCAATATTACACCTTTTAGTCATCAAACCAGAAATGACTGGCAAGAGTTTGTGCACAACATTATAGAGATAGACTCCCAGAGCGTCCAAAAAGCAGGTCTGTAAATGGGCGCAAACACAGGAACATGCAGTTCTTCGGCAACCCACCCCATATTACAACTCCCAACTCAGCACTGAATGGGACAATTAATCACATTGGGATAAACCTGGTTAGTGACCTATAAGCCGACACTATATGTTTAGGCCACTCCAAATAATATACTTGTTTCTCATCACTAAGCCATGAGAGATATGACCAGTGCCCTTTTTCCCGTTTTGTTTTGCTGAGGCCTAAATAATATAGGGTATTGCAGGCTCTCGGGGAACTAAATTAACATTTTAGTAATTGATAGATTCAGGATCTGCAAAACTTGTAAATATGCATGTTTCCTCCAGCCCATCACATTTGCTGCACTGTGAGCTCAAATTTGATACCAAATATGATGAAAAACAAGTTTATTATTTGGAGTGGCCTTGAATAACAGTTTTGTGTGTTGTGGTGGGGGGGGGGGGGTAGAGTGTATTATACTTCGAGAGAAAAATGCCTGGCATTAGATCTTTGCCCGAAATGGATAACATATGGCCATGATGTCCCAAATTCGGAGCAACCAAACAGCCAACTGCTCCCCCTCCCCAGCTCCTGCTCTGACTAAGGAAAGTTCTATAGCCAAAGATGGCGCCACCAGTCAAGGTCAATTACCTCTCTGTACAAATACTGCCATCTTCATCCACCAGTGGACAATATCTGTTAAAGCTGGGCCGTCAGGGAATAAGTTGAGCATTTTCCATACATAGACTAAAATAACAGTTCCACCAGAGGGCAGCAGTGTTTGGACAGGGGACCATGAGCATTGTCCAGCTACAACATATTTATCTTATCTTGTGCCTGTAAGTGCTGAGCTCCCAGCCCTTAAGAGGCCTCTTGTGAATCAAAACTGAACTATATCCAAAAGTGCTTTTGGCCTCACTTCAACCAAGACGGTCAAGCTTTAATTTATGCAATTGGATTGTAATCTATACCAAACATCTGCCCGGAGAGTGACGCTTCTGCTGGAGATTTGAACACTGCATGCACACACTGATATTCTTTGGCTCCCTATACGACCAATCTCTCAGTCACTATAGTGCCTAACCAAGTTAGTCATTTTTTTGGCTCCCTATATGACTAACATATTGGTTAGTTGATATTGTCAGGTTAGTTAGTACCGTCCAACGTACCTTTAGTCTTCTCCATTTTAGGCTAATTCCTTTTGAGGAAGGCATTGGTCATTATGTTGTTTTGCCTCAGTCGTTCTTAAATAGCACTTGGTAATGCCTGACCAATGTCCCTATGACCAACCTGGAATATATAACATGGCCTAGTAGTTATAGGACGAGTACCATGCTGTATATGAAATATAGTGAAGGGAGCCCCTACAGCTTGGTACAAGGCCTATAACTACTTTATACCACTAGCTGTATGCAGTATACGAGAGGTGTGAAATCATTTGTTCTCTGTGCCTGCTGTGGTATAAGTAGTATATAATAGACCTTACAGAATAAGGGCCGGGGCATTTAGATTATCTGTGTGATGGAGCTTTGAGCCCTGCACCCACAGAGAGGCCTTCTAGGCACTCCCTCTGCTGCAGAATGAGAGCAGCATCCAGTCTGGTTCTGCTCCTGGCAGCAGCAGCCTAGACAGATGTCTTACTCAATGTTACACAGCCCACTGCCTCCCTGGCAGCCTGTACACTGCAGGGTATGGGGTATGTCCAGTCTCTGACTCCCAGCCCTATACTAATGTATGGGCTGGGAGCAGGGCTGCATTTTAATTTTGCGCCAGTTTGGTGGCGCAAATTATGTGTATTGGTCAATACTCATCAAACTACAGACAGATCTTTATTTAGATCAAAAAGTTGGTGGCTGCTACTGTGAAATTAACACCTAGAATTATTGACAGAGGCAATGTAAATATGTGTATTCAGGTAGGATGGCTGCCTGCCCCCAGGCTATACAATTTGTAGGATAGACGCTGGCCGAGGCTGGGGTAAGGCTAAACTGGGTGTCTGTGGGTTATGTGGCGGCCCATATGCTGCTGTCTCAACCACCTGACATCACTGACAATCCATAGGTTGAAAGGGTTAGTCAGTACAGACTATCCTAGGTTCACCACATGTGTGTTGGTCACAATGGCAAAGTTATATTCAAAAATGACTGAGGGGTCAGTCAGTAGTGGCTAACCTAGGTTCATCATTGGTGTGTTGTATTTGTATACCACTAGTTGGTGCCACCTGTCAGATACTATGATGACCACTCAGTGGCTCCCCCCTGGGAATTAAAAGACTAAGGTTGGTTGGTCAGTACTGACCAACCTTACAATAATAACTGACCTAGGTTGGTCGTATAGGGAGCCAAAAAATGACTAACTGGGTTAAGTACTAGTGACTGAGAGATTGGTCGTATAGGGAGCCTAGGAACATCAGTGATGTACTGCCTCTTCTGCTAAGGTCACTCCAAATAGTATACTTGTTCCTCATCACTAGATATTTTCTTTTGTAAATACCACTTGAAAAACACGACAGCATTAGATACATTAGAGCATATTTGGTATCAAATTAAAGCTAACAGTGCAGCAAATGCTGGAGGGAACATGCATATCCACAACTTTCTGATCCTTAATCGATCAATTACTAAAGTGTGAATTTGGTTCCTGAGAGCCTGCAATACCCTATACGATTCAGGCTTCAGCAAAAAAGAAGCAAAAAAGTGCCCTCGTCATATTCTCATGGCAAAGTGATGAGAAACAGGTATATTATTTGGAGTGGCCTAACGGTAGCCATCACTGTATATGCCTATGACTTGTATGACCTTTCAACACCGAAGGTTTACTTAGTACATTCATAACTGGAAAATTAGTGAAAGATTCCTTGAATGTTTTACCTGTCCCCAATAACTAGCAAGTTTTAGCCTTGAAATTAGCTGTCCAGCCCAATTATCAAAACTTCTGGAAATTACTGGAATATGCTGTACAACATGTAAAAACACGAGCACATAGTCGGTCAGCTAGTCAGTCAGTCAATGTACTTTTACACTCACTCACTCACTCACTCACTCACTCACTCACTCACTCACTCACTCACTCACTCACTCACTCACTCACTCACTCACTCACTCACCCACTCACTCACTCACTCACTCACTCACTCACCCACTCACTCACTCACTAACATACTCACTCACTCACTCACTCACTCACTCACTCACTCACTCACTCATTCACTCATTCACTCACTCGCTCACTCACTCACTCGCTTACTCGATCACTTGTTCACTCAATCATTCAATCACTTGCTCACTCTACCTCACACCCTTAATATCTAACATCCTGGTTCACCTTCCAAGACGAATTCCCTTGAAAACCTCCTTTCTGACCTCCGTATTAAGTGTCTTTTCACGAGACAATACTCTTTCAAATAGTGTAGGCTACACTGTACAATGTAGGCTATAACATATTACAGGATCTCTTTTGTTTCTGTCATTTTCGCTGAGAAGTGACCATTTGTTGCCACATTGGTCTATAGTTGCCCTTGGAGTACCATAGGTAAGCTTGCAGCCCCAACATAAGACCAGCTACCATGCTGCCCACGTGGGCTGTAACCCTATTAGTGGGTTCTGTATGGGTGAAGGGCAGCATTGGTGCACACCTTGAGCTACACTGATGGTGAATCCTGCACTCAGGGTGCATGCTCATGCATATTGTTGCAGAACACTTTTAGAACTGGGGACACTCTATATTCATGGTTATTCATGTTACGTTAAAGCAATTATTATCATGCTCTATGAGGCCAGCTTGGGGAATGAGATGGTCAGACATTGAATGGGTTTGAAATCCCACGATGCTTTCGATGCCCCAAAACGCTCCGCAATTCAGCCTCATATGATTTGGGAGCCTTGGTTAGACTATCACAAGCCTTCTCAGGGCTGGGCATGTTGTAATATGCTGGAGCAAACCGAGAAATCTTTGGAGCAAGTATTTCAGACGGGCACACAGTAAACACAAAAGAAAACCACATCTCCTTGAGATGAATTTTGAGTGTGAAGTAAAGAAATTTTTTTATATTTCTGTCTTTAGTTTGATGTGCTCTTAGGGGCTTTAGGGCACATTGCTGATGAGAAATCTCTTAATTCTACCTTTAGATTTGGGCATTTGGGCACATTGCTCCCAGAAAATAACTTTGCGCTAGGAAAATTTTGAAATGTTACTTTTACATTATTATTTTCTATGAAGTTTTGGGAGCATATAGTTCCAGGAAACCTTTATTGCTATATTTTGAAAGGTACATTCTGAGGGGTTTGGGAGCATATCCAGTACTGCTCACCCAAGCTTTGAAACTGCTACCTTTTTATATGATAATATTGTATTCTGATGGTTTGAGGAGCATGTTCTCCTAGGGAAATTTCGAAATTTTATCCATCATTAGTTAACTTAGATGTATTCTGATCATTTTAGAAGTATGTTGCTCCAGAAAATTTTGAAAATCTACCTTTAGATTGGTGCATTTTGTGGCGTTTTGGGGGCATATTGTTCCAGGAGAAATTTGTAATTCTATTAATATTGTAGGGGCTAGGGTTATACGGGGTTATTATATGACGAGTGCTGTTGGATGCTGTGTTGCGAGCTCAGTCCGAACCCTTCAGTCCGACGGTAGGTGGCGACACCTACTCCGGGCTTGGGGTATGGACAGAGGTCGCTATAGGCTTCCGGTCTGCGTGTGCGCGCGCAGGCTGGCTGCCTATATATACCCGGCATCTGACGGTACTCGTCGGTTACTCTGAGCCACGCTGGTGAAGAGACCCCGTGATCATATCGGCTGCTTAGCCTACTGACCCGTTCCGAACTCTATAGGGAGTTCGCACACTTAGTGACTGCTTGTTTAGGTTTACCTGAATAAACCTGATATTGCAACCTGTAACACTTGATCCGAACTGTGTCGACTTCGTTCTTTAATTGATACTCTACCAATATCATAAAGATACGAAAGATCGTTTATTACACTGGTGCCGTGACCAGTTCTGAGTGAAACGCAGGTTAGCCTGTGCAGTAGCACAGACCTCGGGCTCTGGACGGAGCAGCGAGGTCCCCGGATGAGGCAGCAGCCTTGTCACCGGAAGGGTTAGATGCCAGTTATGAGGCAGATACCCACAGCAGGGCGAATGTTCCATCCGGAACAGACGCAGCAAGAGGACCCAGGGGTCCTACCATAATGAGCCGCTCATTAGAAGAAGTGAACTTGTCCTTGTTCAATGTGGGTGGGTCAAGCTCAGCCGCGCCGACTCCGAGGAGGTATACCCTCTTGCAGGAGCGTCGTTTTGACGACATGAGAGAGGCCCGAGTACAGGAACGTGTACAGATGGCTCAAATGGAATTGTTAACCATTCAGAAGCAATCCAATGAATGGAAAAGCAGTCTGATTGCATTGGAGGGTGCAGTCACACACCGAGCTTCCAAAATCAAGGAAAAGGACGCAAGGCTGTCTACCTTGTTGGAGGAGAATGAGAAATTGGTACAATCTCTCAGCAGAGTCCGGTCGGAATACGATCAGAAAGAGGCGGACCTACGAGTGATCCAGTCCGAGTTTGTCCAGGCAAACACGGAGCTGAACCATATTTGCAAAGCCCGAGATGCTGTAATGCATGAGGCAGAAGGGGCCCGATCAGCCATTGTTCGGGACACAGAGGACTTACAGGAGGTCCGCCGAAGTCTATTGACAGAGTGTGACATTCTGAAAGCGAAAAGAACTGCTTTACAGCAGTTTTTATCAGAAACACGAGAGAGTATAAAGGACAACAGTACCTCTTTCGCATCTGCGAACAATGGTAGTCCGGAGGGCCTCCATTACATGAGTTTTACCGACACTCCCAATCAGCCTATGGGACGTGGGGTAACCATGGAACCTGCCTTGTCAACCTCAACACCAGGACGACCCTTCGGACGACCCCTCGGAGTGGGACGATCCAGGGGCAGAGGCAGGGCGAGTGATTACTCACCGAGGGTGGGGATCGGTGGTATCCGTCCGATACCAAAACAGGTATTCGCAGCCCCGACCGGTCTAGCCTCAGTCGGTAGGGGAAGACGATTGTCTGAGTTGGTTCTGAGTCCACGATCACAGTTGAAAGTGGACGAGCAAGAACTCGACGCGGAACGCTTGAAGAAAGCGGCCGAGCAGGATAGGGCGGCGAAAACCGATCTGACTCCTTCAAGTTTGTTGCAATGGCGAGAGTGCCAAGCAACCATATTGTTCCAGGAACAGAAAAACTTGGAAATAGAAAGGCGAGACGTGTATCGCAAACAGCAGGCTGCCTTGGAGCAGCAGCAGAAACGAATGAAGGAGAACGCGGCCCTCGCAGAGGAGTTAGCGGAGCAGGAAGCGGCGGTTCTGAGGGCTCGAAAGGAAGGGCTCCGAGCCGCCGGAGAAGCTGCTAAAGCTAAATTGGAGAAAGCTCAGCAAGAGGAGGAGGTTGAGAAGCAGGTCAAGGAATTGGCAAAGGAGAAGGCAGAGCATCAACGAGCGCTTGCTCTGGCCCAGCAGTGTCAGTACATGACTGATCAGGAGAAGAACTGGTGGTTCGGACAAGGCGTGGACCCCACTACGGACTTAGTGTCGTATGGGACCTACCAGGCTTTTCTGGACAGACAGAGTAGCATACCAGCTATGGGCGCTACTCCAGGGGCGACTCCTGGTACGAAGAGCCCGAAGAAGGCTCCGAGACGAACAATGCTGAGTACAGAATTGCAAGAATTGTACGATACGAATCCCGCCATAGCGGGGATCGGATTGCACAATGTCGGTGCGGAAAAGGACGCGACAGCATCCATTTCTAAATGTCTGGCGATAACCTCTAAAATTAGAGGTTCGTCCAACGCTGCTAGACGCATAGCCAGCGAGCCATTTCCCTACTGGCAGAAGAATTCGTGGGAAGATTGGTTGGGAGCCACCGTTGAGGATATAAACCTCAGTGGGTGGGACCAACAGGATGCAATCCCGTACGTGTGTAAGGGATTACGCATGGGAGATGGTCTCATGGCCGTTGAGCAGTGGAAGGAGGATTGCGGACCTCGCGGTACTTTCAAACAGCTCGTAGAAATCGGAACCATCCTATACGGAGATTCCGCTCGGATTGATCCGATGGTCGCTTTTAAGAAGCGCGTGCAAGGCAAGAACGAAGCTCCGAGGGTCTTCGGACTTGCATTGATGAGACTCCTGAAGAAGGTACACCCTGCTTCAGGAATCCACGATGCCTTATTTTCTAAGGAATTGTTCTCTCAGTTCGTTGCCGGACTGAGAGATCCTGACATACAACAAACGGTGTATGACACGTGGAGAGCAGATACGTCACTAGATGACCTTTTTAAGGCCATCGACATACATGCTCTCAAAAAGTCACTGTTAGGGGACCGGATGCCTACCCGGGCCTCGGCCATTATAGAATGTTCTCCGGAACAGTCTGATGGTTCGGGCAGTGATGAGGAGGGGGCTATAGCTTCAGCGGCTCAGTTCAAGAGGAATGGGAATTCCTCTAAACCGCCGTGGAAGAATAAGAAGCCGGAAGGGGGTGGGAACCCCCCTCCAAAAAGGGAGTCATCGGATCCGAAGGTTCCGATGATGGACGCAGCGTTTTTCACATCGCTGTTTGAGAAGATGACGACTTCCATTCAGGGGGCTACCCAGCCTAACAGAAGGAAGATCAATCGGAGGACCGCTAAGTGCTATAGGTGCTTAGAGATCGGTCACTTTGCTGCGGAGTGTACAGCTCCGAGTCCGAAAGTTCCCGGAAAGGAGGGAAACTAGAGGGGGTAGTCCGAAAAGGCGAGCGGACAACCCCTGCAGATGAAGTACGCCAACATACCAGAGAGGTAGAGCCTAGTGAAATTCAGAAGACAGGAAGGGAATCAGGGGTGGCTTCGAGCTTCAGGAGCTCGGATGCCGGCCTGATTAACATTCCAGTCCATCAGTTGCCCGGCAATGAGGCAGGGAGGCCCATTACGGATAGGAACGAGGAAGTTGCGGCTGTCACAGACACCGTGTGGGTAGGGAGTACCCAGCTTTCCCCAGATCATCCATGTTTCGACCATTTGAAGAAACATGGCCTTGATCTGGCTGCTCCGAAGGATTTCAAACGCTTCACTGTAAACCCGTCTCCGCTGGGGGGGAGGCGGTGGTATGTGTCTGTTACTGTGGCCGGTAGGGCGGGCGAATTTTTAGTAGATACGGGAGCTAGCCACTCCTTTATCTCCTCCAAATTCTATGCTCTTATGCCGGACAGTCGTGATAACTTCAAAACGAGGGTAAACGCCTGTTCGGCCGATGGGTCGAGTATGCAGACGTATGGGCGCGCGTTCATACCTGTCCGAATTGGAGGGAAGGAGTATGTGGCTTCTCCCACCATTGCGGATATTGCAGACGACGGTATACTGGGGTTGGATTTTTCGGCGTTGTATGACGCGGTCCTGAATCCTGGTACAGGGGTACTCCGAATAGAGCACCCGTACCGTGCGGTGGAGCAATGTGTGCTCCGACAAGTATCGACAGTGGCAACGGTGGTCCAAACTGTTAAGATTCCTCCCGGACAGACGTGTGACGTGCTGGTCCGAAGCAAGGGGCTTAGGAGAGAGGAAGAAGCAGTTGTGGAACCGGATGTGGCCATGTTGGGAAGCATCGGTTTGACAGGCATGGATACCCTCGTGGGGGATGGTGCTTGGACCGTGGTGCCGGTTTCTAACCCCGGGTTGGAACCGCAGTATCTTAGGAAAGATACAGTGTTGGGGAAGGTGTTCACCAGTGAGGCCGTAGTGTCCGCTGGACAGGTGAGCATGAAGGGTGACCCTTCTCCGACCCCTTTGAGTGAGGGACTCGAGAAAATGATATCCGAAACGGATCTGACGGATCGGATGGATCTCGACTCTCTAAGGAGGCTGGTAGTGAAGTATCAGGATGCATGGCAGGTGGAGGGGGAGCCGTTAGGCCGAACCGACAAAGTGTTGCATTCTATCAATACTGGAGATGCACAGCCTTTCAAAATGCCTTACCGACGTTTGCCGTTGGGTAAGAAAGCTGTTGTTGAAGAACAAGTGAAAACCATGCTGGAACAGAAGGTGATAGTGCCTAGCACTAGTCCCTGGTCCAGTCCGGTTCAGATGGTTACTAAAAAGGATGGGTCTATCCGATTTTGTATCGATTATAGACGCCTGAATGGAGTAACCAAGAAAAATGCATATCCTCTCCCCCGAATTGATGAGACTCTGGACTCGCTGGGTGGGAACCAATGGTTCTGCACCCTTGATCTGCAGTCCGGGTATTGGCAGATCGGGATGAAGGAGGAGGATAAAGAGAAGACGGCTTTTACGAGTCACATTGGGCTGTATCAGTTTGAACTGATGCCTTTCGGGTTATGCAACGCCCCGGCCACATTTGAGGCTATGATGGAAACTCTGTTGAGTGATCTATTGTGGCGCAAGTGCTTGGTATACTTGGATGATGTCATTGTCTTCGGCAAGACGTTTGAGGAGTGTGCGTTGAACCTCGGAGAGGTGTTGGAACGAATTCGGTCCAATGGCTTGACATTAAAGCCAAAGAAGTGTGAACTTTTTCGGAAGTCCATGGTCTATTTGGGCCGGATCATCTCCACCGAGGGTGTGCAGGCTGATCCGGCTAAACTGGAGACTGTGGAGACTTGGGAAGTTCCAAAAGGACCAAAGGATATCAGATCCTTTTTAGGGTTCTGTTCCTATTACAGGGACTTCATCCCCGGGTTCTCGAGGGTGTCTCAGCCGCTTCAGCGATTGAGCCATTGGACTCCGGGGAGGAAAAAAGAACCCTTCCCATGGGGGATGGAACAGAATGCAGCCTTCAAAGAGATTAAGGCGTTATTCCGGACCACCCCGGTGCTGAGATACCCTACGGAGAAGGGGCATTTCATCCTTGACACTGATGCGAGCAATGAGAGCATCGGGGCCGCATTGTCCCAAATCCAGGACGGAGTAGAGGTCCCGTTGGCGTTCGCTAGTAACAGTATGAACAAGGCACAGAGAAATTACTGTACTACCAAGCGAGAGTTGCTCGCGGTGGTGGTATACACGAAGAAGTTTCGGCACTTCTTATATGGAGGGAATTTCACACTTCGTACCGATCATTCGGCCCTCAGGTGGCTCCTTAATTTTAAGGATGCGGAGGGAATGATTGGTCGATGGTTGAATCACCTCAGCGAGTTCGGACTGGAGAACTCTCATATCCAGCACCGAGCGGGCACGAAGCATATTAATGCTGACTGCCTAAGTAGACGTCCGGTACGCCGTTGTGTGCGTCCGGAATGTGGGGATTGTGGTGCTCACAATGCTGTGGTAGCGAGTGTGCGTTTGCCTTATGATGGGTTGTTGCAAAACCTGTTGGATTGGTCCACCGACACTATAAGGACGTACCAGATGGCCGATCCTACCATAGCACGACTGAGGGAGCTTGTCCCTACTGGGGTCTGTCCAGTGAGACCCGAAATATCGCTGGAAAACCGTGAAATGCGACGTTTCTTGGCACAGTTCCATGAACTGGAGGTCCGAGACTCGTTGTTGTGCAGGTGGAAGACTTGTCCCGGAAAGCGGAGGGTATTACAAATGGTAATCCCTGCTGCCATGAGGAAAGACATCCTGTACTACTGCCACGGCCATTCCACTAGTGGGCATTTCGGAAAGAAACGCTCTTTGGAACGGCTGAGTCGAAGATATTACTGGCCCGGAATGTCTGGCGACCTTTTGAGGTGGATAGAGACATGTCCGGCATGTTGTTTAGGCAAGCCTGGTCCTGGACTAGGGAAATTGCCACTGCAGCAGGAGCTATTCGGAGTGAGATTTGCTCGAATAGCCGTGGATATTATCAGCGGAGTGAAACCCACTCCGAAGGGTAATACGTGTATGATGGTAGTCTCGGACTACTATACCAAATACACCCGAGTGTACCCACTAGAGGATCACACTGCTGCTACTTGTGCGGAAGCACTGGTGAAGGGGTGGATCCTCCATCTGGGGGCTCCCTTGATGTTACATAGCGATCAAGGGAGAGAATTTGAGTCCAAACTTTGGGCAGCTATGTGTCATCAGTTGGCTATATGCAAAACTCGGACCAATCCGTACCGACCACAGTCCGACGGGCAGGTGGAGCGGTTCAATCGGACCTTGATCCAGGTTTTGAAGCCATTAGTGAACTCCCATATGGATGATTGGGATGATCAGTGCGAATTTGTGGTACATGCGTATAACAATACGGTCCACACTTCGACTAATTGCACACCAAACCTCTTGGTGTTCGGAGAGGACTTGATCATGCCGGCGGATTTAGTATTCGGGGTGGTAGGGATCAGTCCAGAGGCACCATGTACGGTGCTATTTGTAGAATCTCTACGAGAGAGGTTCAAATTTGCCTACGAAACAGTTAGGGCTCATTTGCTCAAAGCTGCGAATTGGCAGAAGGTAGGTTATGACACCGGATTGAAGTTGCGACGTTTCGTGGTGGGGGATAGAGTAATCCGCCTACACGAACCGCTCTGCAACGTCAAGCTGGCGAATAACTGGGATGGACCACACACAGTGGTTAAATGTATCAGTCAGACGACTGTGTTGATTCAGTCCGAAGCAGGGCGCATCCGGACGAGCCATGTGGCTCGGTTGCGTGCTTGGGCTGGAAGGGAGCTCACCCCGGAAACGGAGGTGGAAGAGGGAACTTCGGAGGCGAAATTTGTACCTTTGGAAGGGGTGTCAGCGGATACCCCTAAGAGAGTGGTACGAAAGAAACCTCAGAAGACCGTGAAAAAGAAAGTCTCGGCAGGCGAAGGAAGAAGGGCCCGGAAAACTAAAATCAAGGCTGGAATTTTAGTTAAGAACGAGAGTCCTTCGGCCAGGTTACGAGAGGTGAACGGGAAACCCGTTCGGCGAAGCCCAAGGCTGGTGGCCAGAGGGGCGGTAACCTAGCTTGTTTACACAACGAGTGTGGTGTCCTGTGGTGTTTTATATGTTATATGTGTGCTACCAACAGGGGCGCTCAGAGTTGAATAGAAAAGAATATTGGAGTGCTCCCCGAGGGTGGTGGACGGATAATCCGGTGGGGTAATCTTCGATTTCCCATATTAATCCACTAATACTCCTGATGAACTCTTTATTCGAAGTATATTTTGACTTTTGCGAGCCGCCTACGTGGCAGTGTGATCCCCCGAGCCCGAGTTGCGGGCGGGAAAGGTCGTGACCTGATTAAGCGATAATTGGGTCACACCGGGTAACGGGATCGCGTCCAATCACGCGAGACGCTGCGCATGCGCTTTGTTTTAAAAACAAAAGCGAGGGAACGCCATATTGATTTTGGGCTCACCCGGATCAATCGTGCGTGCGGCAGCAGCGGAGAAGTCGGCGTTTTTGGGCAACTAGAAGAGTAGAAGAGTGATAAAAAGAGTAGGAACTGTGAGTACTCTTTCCTGGTCCGTCTAAGACAAAGAGGGAGACGGGGAACTAAGTGTTTCCCCGTCAAACTCCCGTCGTAAGACACTTGCAAGAAGTGAGGATGGCCGAGCAGCAGCTCCGCCAGTCCGAACTCTCCGGTCACTCCGAGGTGGCATCCGCCACCGAGGAGCACATGGACGCTCAGAGCCCCAGTGGTGATGAGCTCAGTCAGACTCTGTCGGAACTACGAGTGGATCCGGCCGTGTCACCGATTCGGAAGTCTCCGTCACCCGATGGTAGCGAGGACTCCGGAATGTTGCGAGGGATCGCCTACAGTGCAGTAGAATCGAACCCCTCCGAGTCGACTGGACATCTCTCTCGGATGTGCAGTCTAAGTATTTCGCCGAGCCTCAAGAAGACAGTTACTAGGAAACTGTCTATGGGAGGCGACAGCGACTCCGACACTGCACGTCCGAGGACGCGCGGTGGCAAGGGTGCTACCCGAGATCGGTCCCGGTCGGCCGATGGCAAGGTTAGTACCAAGGCTCTCAAACACGCAGGTGTTGGAAAGAAGCCTCTGGGGAAGGACGAGCCTAAAAAGCCCGATCCGAAGAAGTCTAGTACCCAGGGTACTAAGAAAGCGGATCCGAAGGTTGCCACTGCCACGGTAACCAAAGATTCGAAGACGGTCACTCCCAAGGCTCCGACTCCAAAGGTGCCAAAGGAACAAAAGAAAGCTGATCCGAAGCAATCAGCTAAAGATCTGAAGAAGAAGGGACAGACGTCCGGCAGCAGTCAGGCTGTCAAGACTCCGGTCCCTCCTAAGTCAAACATCCCGATCCCTAGCAAGGAGAAGGATGCTGGGAAAGCAGTTGGAACGTCAGCTGCTCCGACTTCAGCCGTGGATGTGTTGTCCTTCTCGCGAGGGTTGGATAACAGCTCTGCAGTGGCCGCTACGGCCGCAGCCATGGCTGGTACGTCCGGGCACGGGGGAGCTCGTCCGAAAACGACAACTCACCCATCCGACACTAGGACTGAGGAGGCTATGGATGCATCATCCGCAGCTGAAACGGTCCGAGTTGTGCAGGAGGTGCTGTCCGGCATCACCTTCCAGCTACCTGCTCCAGTGGGGCAAAGAAAAGAAGTCCCCGTTCGGGTGGAGACGCCTCCTCAAGGAGCAGCCCCCGTCCGAGTGGAGACTCCTCAACAGCAAACCGAGCCCCGTCTGGAGCCATCCACTATGGATACTTCTGATGAGGTCGGCAAGCTGGACCAAGCCGCAGGCGGTGGTCCGGGGGGATCGGGGGTACCAGTAATCCCCCCAGTCCAACATGAAGTATGGGATAAGGAGGACGCCGACGTCCCATCCCTGCTACGAGGAGCCATCATCGCACAGATGAGCAAGGATGAGATCAGGTCATTTGACTTGGTCCAGATGAGAACCTTCCGGGGGCTGGACATTCTGTCCGACCGGTTCCCGACCTGGTTCCCGGCCCACGTGACGGCTGCAATGGAAGGCTTCAAAGACCAAGCTGCTAACGCTCGCTTGGTTGCTGAAACTGAAGGGCGCCCCGAACTACTCGCGGCCCTTGAATACGACCTGCGAACCGCAGAAGAATTCAAGGTCGTGCATAGTCGGAAGGAGAAAAGGCGACATCTGACGCCAGCCATGAGGCTGGCCCGGAATATGGAGAAAAAGACTAACGAGTCTATTCTCAATGATACTCTGGAGGACGAGATTGTCCAACAGAGCACAGCTGCTACTAGAACTGCTGACACTAGTAAGATGGAGAAGGCCAGTCGTAGGCATCAATACCTACGAGAGACCATTCGGTTAACATCTCTGAACGCGGGTCAGTCCCCGGAAGAGGTGGATGTAGTTCTGAAGGGATTGGACAAAAACACAATCGCCGACAACGAACTGCAGCTATTGGTCCGGAATGCCCTCCGAGCCAATGCCGTTAGTGGGTTTCATTTCTTTAAACCCATGTGTATAAATGACTGTATTAAAGATAAGCGGTCATCCAAGCTTCCGGAGGAGGTGGGGCCCGACGGTCTCTCCGACGACGAAGAATGGATCAAAACTGATCCTTTAGGCAAGTCGGTACAGCTGTACCACTTCGAATTGCTGGAGAAGGTCCGGACTGGTAGCACCAAATACCATTCGCTCCTTCAGAAGGCAAAATTGGCATGGGCAATGTCTAGATGGCATTCATTTAGTAAGTGCCCATTCAAAGCTTGTCAGGACATCGACGAGACCCGGGAGAAACCCCGAACTTGGCCTACCAAGGTTCGGTATGCCAGACATCTTACCCGCTTTCATGTACGTCATCTCATGCGATATGACTGCCTGAGTGTGGGTTCGAAGGGCAGCAAGGGTTGTCCGAATGGGGGTCTGTTCTACACCAGAGCAGATATCATTCGACACCTTGCCAAGTTCCATGGCTTGGCTATGGAGACCGCAGCGGAACGAATTCAGGCCGCTCACGCAGAAGTCTACTCCCATTTCGGGACCACGGTAGACAAGAATGACAACCTCGAGGTGGATTTTGGCACCAACGAGAAAGGGAAGGTGCGGGTATTCTACAAGGTAAACCCGGACCGCACGTATCTCCATGTACCGGAGGGCGAACTCTACGATGAATTCGAAGAGTATCAGCAGCGTACCAGTACGCGGAAGCGGCGAGCTCCGAGAAAATCCGACGGATCCTCGGAGTCCACCGACCCGAAGAAACAGAAAACGGACGAAAGGCAGTCCGTTATGGAGAAGGCAGATCCGGGGTACCAAGGACCGGCATTTACCTCTCGCAAGACTGACTGGAAGTCGGGCCCCCAGGGCAAGCCACCTCGGCCAAGCCCGGAGGATCCGAACTCCAGTACGGGAGGGGCGTTCGTTGACGAATTCCCCAATATAGATTTGGTTCCGGGAGCAGAGTCACAGACTCTCACCCAGACGGGGAAGACCAAGGCTTCGGTGAAGCAAAAGCCGAAGCCCACACAGACTCCGGATCCCCCTCAGGAGGCTCCGGAGGGGCACCATGTCTTACGACTAAGGGGCCCGCCCTCGTTTCCTCCCGCCGACTTCAAGTCCTACGAAGCCGGACAGGAGGCCATGAATCGGTGGCAGGATAACTTCCACCGATTGCTCACTGGCTTAAGTCAGGAGGTGGCGATGTTGTCGCTGGACACAGTGCATCATCTCCACCGGAGTGAAGTCGCTACTCAGAAAGCAGCGGCCACGGAGTCGGTTCAGGAGGAGCGTGAAAATGCTCGGACTGAGCGAGTTGCTGCTAAATCCGAAAGGAAAAAGCAGAAGCTGGCAGTCAAGAACGCCGAGGAAAAACTGGACCACGAACGCCGGAGGTTCAGAGACTGTTTCGCGCACGAGATGCACGAATGGGATGGGACTCGTGCGCAAATCGAGCTCTGGCTCCAGGAGCTGACTCTGGCGGAAGCTGAGTCAGACTCTGAGGAGGAGGAGGCTGCGGCCCAGTCGAGTCCTAAAGACGACTCGGAGTCCGGATAGGATTATCCTATCTTAGGACCCGATCAAGAAGAAGGGGGGGTATTTTAAATATACCAACCCTACATGTGAAAAACACTCTATTATAGGGTGTTCAAGGATCCGGACGAGAAGAAGCGGCAGGCTGGCTACGCAAGGAGTCAGTCTGCCAGGCAGAACGGACGGAGGAGGACGAGGAGATCCGGAGAGAAACCCAAAGCTCGGGACAGGAGTACACTACCACCAGGGATCTGATACGAGATGTTTTTTTTATAAACTATATATATCAGGACCGAGTGCTCCTAATTATAAGTCCGAAGATCGCCTGGAGGCAGGACTTGGAATTTTTTTTATATACTACTATAAGCTCCCGAGCATGAGCTATGAACTTTCTCGTTCCGGTTAGTAGGAGCTGAATGAAGTAGGTTCTGAAAGCCGGGCGGAATGCATCATCAACAACAGAGGATCCGGATCATCGCTATAAAATCACGTATGATATCTTTTTGTAGTAATACTTTAATATGTTTCTAAAAACCTTAAGAGAAGTGATAGTGTTTATCACTTATAAAGTATTATTCATTACGAGTGTAATTAGCTCGGGGTCTTGAAGGGACGAAATTTTTTTACTGTGATATTGTACTTTTTCAAGTGTTGTGTATACTATATGTATAGATTAACTCCATCTATCCTAGGGAATGGGGCGTAATTTTTAATTACGATCTATATGTGTAGATATGTGTGTAATTAATACCTTTTTGTGTTCAACAGTAACGTCATATTGTTTGTAAGGTATAACTTTAATAAACCCCTAAGGTGGTATTTATAAGATAATGCCAGTCCGAAGTGTTTTCGGACTATAACCTTAATTATTTACCTCCCGGTTATTATCTGGTAGGGGGTAGTGTAGGGGCTAGGGTTATACGGGGTTATTATATGACGAGTGCTGTTGGATGCTGTGTTGCGAGCTCAGTCCGAACCCTTCAGTCCGACGGTAGGTGGCGACACCTACTCCGGGCTTGGGGTATGGACAGAGGTCGCTATAGGCTTCCGGTCTGCGTGTGCGCGCGCAGGCTGGCTGCCTATATATACCCGGCATCTGACGGTACTCGTCGGTTACTCTGAGCCACGCTGGTGAAGAGACCCCGTGATCATATCGGCTGCTTAGCCTACTGACCCGTTCCGAACTCTATAGGGAGTTCGCACACTTAGTGACTGCTTGTTTAGGTTTACCTGAATAAACCTGATATTGCAACCTGTAACACTTGATCCGAACTGTGTCGACTTCGTTCTTTAATTGATACTCTACCAATATCATAAAGATACGAAAGATCGTTTATTACAATATTGTAGATTGGTATATTTTGAGGGGACCGTACCCAGTGGACACAAAATTCAGTTCAACGTTGAATTCACATCTAATCAACATTTACAACCATGTATCAATATTGATTCAAAGTTTTGTACCCACTGGATAGCCAATGTTCCATGAAATTAGAAATTTGAGAAAATTTACTTGTTGATTGGTGTATAGTTTCTGGGCATGTTGCTCCAAAATATGGGCATTTTACTTTCAGATTGGTGCATTCTGTGGGAATATTGCCCCAGGAAAAACGTGGAATTCTACTTTAAGATTGGTGTATTCTGAGAGGTCTATGGGTGTATAGATCCAAGAAAAATTTGAAAACCCATTGTTAGATGGGTGTATGCTGAGGGGTTATGGGGAATATTGCACTAGGAACACTGCAACATCTATTGAAATAGTCCTAACTTTGATTCTAATTGGAATATTCACAAAATTCTTTCAGCTTTAGAAAGCCCAGACCTTCCTTAATGTCCCTGTCGCATTTTCTAAGACCCCTGTCGCACATTTTTTGCGACATTGCGACAGCTGCCCAGCCCTGCTTCTATCTAGAATTCCACTGTACAATATAATGTGGCAATTAATCTCTACAATATCCCCACAGTGGAGGGAACAGACGTTACAATATGTCCACAGTGTCAGGTCAATGTGTTCAATTTTCAACAGAAAATGTCACTTTGCTGAAACTTTCCACTAGGAAGGAAAGATATCTAAATATTTAGATGTTAAAGTATAGGCCCAAATCGCAACGTAGTCTTGACATTCATTCCTCCTTGTGGTAGTTATCTTATGGCTCCTTATCATAGCAAAGTATTATTTAACGTTAAAAACATTATTTTGACGTAAAATAACGTATTTTCATTACATTGAAAGTCAAATATCCCACCAAATTGTGAAGGCGCTACACTCACAGATTTTATTAACGATTCAGATATACTGTACAATCTTACAATTAATAACATCACTCAAGCAAATGCGTCAATACACAACAGTGTTGCTTGTCAACACAGAAAAACTTTATCAATACTAGTACTGTAAATTATATTGCAATAGACTAACATAGTTTCAAATTCTCTTATCTATTTTGAGTTTTTGATGTTCAAAAAAACATTGGGCAGCCATGATTTCACTGGTTGCCTGTTGATGCCATGCATCAGTCCCATGTCTCACCCTTTAAAGGCCGCATAGTTTTTAATGTATTATGCCCTTCATCGTCATGATGCAGGAATGCAGTCCCGGTGAGCAACTCGCCAGGACTACATTTAAGCAACAGGTCCAACATTTGAGGTTTATGCACTCCTGAACGGTCGTCATGATGAGCCAATTGGCATGCATAGGATGATCACATTACAGCAATATGCGGACTTGGAGGCTGTGTCTCACCAGATCGGGCCAATGTGCATGAAAGTCTTTGACCGAGTGCCATCTTTAACTGGGTGCCATCTTAACCGGCTTGACAGAAAACGGTTTATTTAGGGCAGATGAAGATATTAATGGGCTGAAAATGTTAATGTAGGTTTCTTTATATTATCCCTTACATATCAAGGAAGAAAAAATAAAAATAAATCCTTCTTTTATAGTGGCCGGTGAAAGATGCACGCACGGGTTAGCTCTCCCAAGTGAGAGGACAGACGTTCAGAGCGTTATCTTAATAAGACTTTTAAGACAGTCTGAATAGTCTTAACTTTAGTAGAGGCCGCTTATGTCATTAAAAATAAATAATATTTTGAAAGTATTACTATTACGACTAGTATGTAATGGGGGGCTCTGCCCCCCAACCCCCGTTTCTTTTTCTTCTTTTTCTTCTTTTTCTTCTATTAGAGACATCCTGAGTTCCTCTGAGCTGCTTGCTGGCTTGAAATGATTTATTTTTAATGATAAGAGCGGCCCTGGGTAAGACACTGAATTAAGACTTTAAGATGTCTTATTAAGATAACGCTCTGAACGTCTGTCCTCTCACTTGGGAGAGCTATCCAGTTTTTGCGTGAAAGATGGCACCTGGTCAAAGATGGCACCAGGTCAAAGATGCACGTGGGGACGAACTTGCAGACTCACTAGACACCGCCCATTCTGTGCGTAATCTTGAATCGCCACTTCTGGCGTAATCTTAATTATGGATATGGGGGGCTCTGGCCCCCAACCCCCGTTCTTCTTTATTTTTTTTATGGTGAGTACTATTAAGACTTTAAGACTAAGAATAAGACTTTAAGATTACGCCAGAAGTGGCGATTTAAAATTACGCACAAAATGGGCGGCGCCTATTGACTCCGCATGTAGAATGTGAAGGGAGAAGCATGTATGATAACGGTAATGATGGTGTAACCTTATGTAATAACAAAGAGGTATGAATTATGAATATGTTTATGATTATGAATTATGTACTAAGAGTTATAGAGGGAGAGGGGGAACTTAGTTAAGAAGTCATTAAGTTTTGTTAAGAGCTGATAATATGTGGATAAGTCTACTGGAGCTGGTCACAGCTGGCCCCACTCCCTACACTGGAGGGGAGGGGGGTGCACCAAGCAGGTAGCATTGTGTGTGTGTAACTGTGTGTGTATAGGTAGTGTAAACAGTGAGAAGGCAGAGGAGGTATACCTGCATGTGGAGAGAGAGACATGTTGAGACAGAGTGAAATGTGGAGCCCTGTGTGTGGCATAATAAAGAAGTTAGATTTAACCAAGCAGTCATTGGAGTCACACCGTGTTATATTTGTTCCTCACCCCTAGTGAGAATCTGGCCTTTTACATTGGCGACCACGACGAGTTACACTAAATAAATCGCAAGATTTATGGACACGCGGGCATTGAAACAAGTTTGAAGAAAAAGGGGTGAGAACAGATGGCAACGATGGACCATTTGGCGTATATTGCAGATCAGAGACGCCAAATTGAGGAACAGAGGAAACAAATAGAAGCAGGAATAGAAGCCAGGAAGAGAGTCCAGGATTTGGCTAAACACATCCCGCCCACCAATGGGGATGACAGAGATCAATTAAGACACTGGATTCTACAAATAGATGAGGTGAGACAATGGACTGGCGCTAGGGAGGCAAACATTATTGATATTGCGGGCCAGCTGTCAAGAGCACCTTTGAAAACAGCCATATTGTCGATCAGGGAGGGACTGGAGCAGGATGGTATTGCATTATCATGGCCTAATGTAAAGGCAGCAATACAGGCACAATTTTTGGAAGCCGATGAACAACAGTATCTCCAAGCTAGACTAGAGAGATTGGTACAGCAGCCAATGGAGGATGTCAGAGCATATGCCAGGAGATTTCGGGCACAAATGGAGATGGCATTTCCGGCAGAGGAGAGGGAGATTCCGTCAGTAAAGAATAGACTAGTAAGACTGTTTACAAGTGGAATTACAAGTGAAGCTGTAAGACAGCAAGTGGCTAAGGACAGACTGAAGGATTTATCTGCGGCAATTACATTAGCTAATGATGTTGAGGACTCATTCAGGACAGCTAGGGCTGACGTGAGAGGACAGAGCCAAAGTAACACGTTCATGCATCAAGGAGTGAGACAGGAGGAACTTATGGACATTTCAGCTGTAGCGGAGGGGATTGGAAATACAGTTAAGTTGGCAATGAAAGACGTGGACCATAGAATGAAGACTGTTCAAGGGGAATTAAAATCAATTAGGAAGGTGGTTGCTCCAGGAGGGGCAAGCACCATGACGCAGGGGGAGGGAGAGACGACGCCGGTGCAGGCCGCTGTAAGAACAGTAGCGGTGACAGGCAAGGACACGCCCCCCACACAGGACGCCAACACAGCAATACCACCATGGTTATTGGCATGGCAACAACCACCGCCCTGGTTCCAGCAGTACCAGCCCTATCAACAGGCGCACCTCCAGCCGGGTATGCAGTATACATCACCACAGTATGTACCACTACAACACCAGCAAGCTCAGGTACCGTATGTTACTCACCCACACTTACAGTATCCATCTGTGCAAAATACACAGGTGGTACCACAGTATCAACAACAAAGTATGAGTGGGGGTCCACAGGGGGGTGTACAACAAGGGAGAGGTGGGGATCAGCAGCAGAGGCCGTGGAGGAGGAAAGCATGCTATGAGTGTGGGGAGTTTGATCACTTGGCCAGGGGGTGTCCTAATAAGGGTAAAGTCATGCAGGCTGCTATAGAAGCTGCCCTGGATTCCAGAATTGGGAAAGCTCAAGGGCAATCGGGAAACTAGCAGCCGCATCAGTAGTAAATGACAACAGGGTGTGTGTGAGCCTAGAGTTACAGGGGATACAGGTAGTATCTTTAGTTGATACTGGTGCGGCGAGGAGTATGATGAGGGAGGATGTCTGGAGGGAGATATGCCATAGGAGGGGTCAGCCAGCTGTGGCCCTGCCTGGGTTGAGATTGAGAGCATTGTCTGGACATGATATTCATACATTAGGGAAAGCGATGGTATTAATTCACAACAGTAGGTGTGAGTTTTACATAGTTAAGACCTTGCAACACGATGCACTACTGGGGGATGATGTACTCACGGTGTTGGATGCCAGTATCACCTTTTCAGATAGGTCAGTCAAATTAGCGGGAGTAGGGTATGGTGCACTGACTACTAGGGGAAGTGAAACAGCGATGGCAGGGGTGTATGCGGATATTGATTATTGGAAAGAACAATACCCACAGGTATTTCCAGAGGGTGAGGATCCAATGGGGCATACAACGTCACTCTATATGAAAATTGATACAGGAGACGCAATGCCTGTGAATCAAAGACCATATAGACTGCCACTGCTTAAGAGGAAGTGGGTGGAACAAGAGCTAGAAAACCTGTTAAATGAAGGTGTGATTGAACCATCTAGTAGTCCGTGGGCAAGTCCAATCACACTGGCGCCAAAGGGAGACTCGTGGCGGTTATGCACCAATTACAGGAAACTGAATAACGTTTCAAAGAAGGACGCGTATCCATTGCCACTGATACAAGACATTTTTGACTCCCTCCAGGGGGCAGCAGTGTTTAGTGTACTAGATTTGAGGTCAGGGTATAGACAAATACCAATGCATAAGGACAGTATTGAGAAGACAGCCATTGCTACACACAGGGGCTTGTTTCAATTTACTAGAATGCAATTCGGGCTAGCTAATGCACCTGCGGCATTCCAACGTCTCATGAACCAAATATTGGCACCATTTATTGGTGTTAGTGCCATGGTATATATAGACGATATAGTAGTGTTTTCCAAGACGGAAGAGGAACATAGGATACACATGCATGAGGTACTGAAGGTCCTTAGTGAGCATAAATTGGTAGCGAAAGCATCAAAGTGCAAATTTGCATTGAGGGAGGTCAAGTTGCTGGGGTATATAGTCTCAGAGAAGGGTATAACGTCAGACCCGGAGAAAGTGCAGGCTATAAAGGAGATGGCACCACCCAGGAACCTGAAACAGGTGAGATCATTTCTGGGGATGGTGGGATATTACCGTCAATTGATAGAAGGGTACGCTGATTTGTCTAGACCCCTCTCACTCATGACCAAGAAGTATGCTAGGTTCACATGGACCTCAGAGTGTCAGAAGGCGTGGGAGGGGATGAGGGATGCACTGATGTCTGATCAGGTCTTGGCTTATCCACGGGTGAATGAACCATACAAATTGATGACAGATGCATCAAAATATTGTGTGGGCGCAATTTTGTTGCAGACGTCGCCTGAGGGTATTGATAGACCTGTTCAGTACATATCAAAGCAATTGACTGAAACACAACAGAGGTGGCCGGTAGTGGAGAGGGAGGCATATGCGGTGATATATGCCCTCCGTAAATTACGCCCATATTTACATGGCGCGGAATTCACCATTTACACAGACCACAAACCATTGAAATGTTTATTTCAGAATGAAATAAAGAATTCTAAAATACAGTGTTGGGCGGTTACTATTGCTGAGTATGCAGCCCCCATTGTATATAGACCAGGTAAACTCCATGTGACCCCAGACATGCTGAGTAGGATACATGTAGAAGGGAGGTATCTAGCAGCACCCATTGACCCCACACAGGCAGCAGTCATGCTTGGGCCACACTTCAATGACGGGTTACTGGAAGTGGATGGGTTAGACATAGGGGAATTGCAGAGAGAACAGAGGAGAATGCCTGAATACCAGCTGGGTCTAGATGAAGAAGGGGAGTATTATGTGGCAGAGGGAATTCTGTTTACATTGAGGTCACCACCGGGGCAATTGGAATACCCCCGGCTGGTGTTACCAGCTTATGCAAGAAAAAGGGTGATTAAAAGAGCACATAATGAGGTGGGTCATATGGGTGTAGCCAAAACACTGGCGCGGATTCAGGAAGCCTATAAATGGCCTAGGGCTCAGAAAGAGGTGTTGAGTTATGTGAGACGGTGCCCTGCATGCATAACAAACAGAGATAGGATAGATAGGCCGGAGCCACACCCCATGCCACTGGCAGAATACCCGGGCCAGGTGTGGGCAATGGATTTATGTGGGCCATTTGCACCATCTACTGAAAACAACAAATATATTCTCACATTTATTGATCATGCCTCGGGATATGCAGATGCTATACCAGTGAAAGATAAGACAGCGAAAACCATCTACAATGTGTTGCAGAGACGGGTTATCCCATGGGCTGCCATTCCAGAAATAATGATTATGGATAATGCGCTGGAATTTAGGTCAACACTGGTAGAGGGGTATTTGACGGGGCTGGGCATTGATGTGAGACATATAACACCATATAATAGCCGCTCGAACGGTAAGCTGGAACGGTATCATCGTACAATCAAGGATATGGTTAGAAAAATGACAAATGCAAGGCCACATTTGTGGGAGGATTGTCTGGGGGATGCATTGCTGGCACATAGAACAACACCATCAGATGTGACGGGTTTCTCCCCATTCTTTTTGTTTTTCGGGAGGCACCCCCCTAGGCCCTATTTTTCACTAGTTGATAGACAGGGGGGGGGACAAGCCTCCAGGATGGCACAGAGAGTGGATGAGACCTCAGCAGCCTTAAAAATGGCTTGGCGTAATGCTTATGTAAATAGGCAATACAATGTAGAAAGACTCACAAGGGAGGCGAATGCAAAACCCCTCCAGGTGGGGGACGCTGTAGTGGTCCTAGCACAGGACACGACCAAACTTGACCCACGCTGGGAACATGGGTTTATTGTTACAAGGATTAGGGGTGCAGTCATTTCTGTAGTAGGGCCGGATGGGGTTAGGAAACAGCTAGCCAGGGATAAGTTGAAACAGGTCCCAGCAGATGTGGAATGGGGGGATTTGAGAAAGAGGCTTACAAGGGCTCAAAGGAGGAAGATTAATTCGGATATACAGAAGCAATATGAAGCACAGCAGTTAGGGGAAGAAGGAGGGGGGCTTCACCAGATTGGGAGGGGGGGCCTAGACCCACAACAAAGGGGAGGGCAACATGTGCCAGCACGTGAAAGGGGGGAGGGGGACGCACATAACATGCATCAACATGATGTGCCAATCAACATGCCGGTTGCTAGGGACGCTAGTGAGAGGGGGTACCCGCCCACACAGGAGGAAAGAGGGGGTGGGGGGACCCAGCAAACACACACACCACCCAACGGTATGTTGCAATCCAGCCAATCACAAGGGGGGTCAAACAAAAGGAAAGCATGGGGAGGGGTTAGCAGCGGGCAGGGAGCATGGACCAGGGCAAGGGGTAACCTGGCAAAACGCATTCAACATTTAGCCCCTGATGAAGAAACAGCATCGGCTGCTAAACAACAGTGTATAGATGCAGTCATAGCCATAGGGAAACATGGGTTTGTTGATACTGTGGTGCATGCTGACGGTGTGGAGAGTGACAGTGTGTAACCCTATATTTGAGAAAGATGGGGTACTGGTACACCAAGAAGGGGATGTTAGAAGGATCACAGCTGCATGGTCAGTTGTGGTTATTATTCAGCCACCCCCTGTTCTTGACACAGGACATTTGGATACTAGTTTTACACAGGCCTTTGATCAAGCAGACGCAAGATTTGGAGCACAGGGCGCTACACACTGGAGAAGGCGTTGGGCGTCACTCAAACACATGCTGAGAAAGCATACACAGAGACTGTTACAGGAGGAGTGGTTGGATCAGGAGGAGGAAGGAACAGGTAGGGCCAGACGGGCCTGGTTTGGCTTTGTGGGGGCATTAGTCCGCCCACTATTCAATATTCCGGATTTTACAGACATTGAGGCGCTAAGGAAATTAATATTTGCTAACCACCAGGAGGGACAGAGTATAATACACCACGCTAAGGAGATGGTGACCATGATTAATGCAACAAGAGGATTGGTACAGATGAATGCAGACCACATCCAGATGGTGCAAAACCTGTCATTAGAAGCCCTACGACAGGTTGCCTTGAATAAGAAGGCACACAGAGATGACTTTGAGGCAATAAGTGGGTTAAAGGTGGCGCGGTCCCTGGATGTGGCCCTGCATGAAGCTGAGTTTGCCTTCAACTCATATATTCAAGCTGTAAAAGACTATCAACAAAAGCGGGTGGAAGTGGAGAGAGGTTGGTTAACAGAGAACATTATAAATGGTGAACAATTATCGAGTATTATATCAAAAATGGAGAACAAAGGTTATGAAGCACTGCCCCTGGTATGGTACTACCAATATGTAGCAGTAATCCCTATATGGGAGGGACAGAATCATTTGGCGTTTAGAGCTGTGTTACCAGCTATTGATGATGACAGATATATTAGATATTCATTATTATATGTACCGGTACCTTTGCCTAACAATCATATGAGAATTGTTAAAGGGAAGGGGGAAGTGGTATTACATACAATGACAAAAGCCTCTTTCACACCGGTAAACTGTCTGGGTAAGCGACCAAATGTCTGCTGGCCGGAAGTGGAGAATCTGGCTAAATCATGTGAGAGTCAGCTAGTCAAGGGCGATACTCCAGTGGACTGTGATGTGGAAATATTTTCGGCGAGAAATAAGTCTTCCTTTGTGTATAAGAGATCAACATTGGACAATAGCATTATAGTAGCTCCCGTGGAAAAGGGGGAGCAAGTGATATTACGTTGTGTAACCGATCCACCGGTAAAGACTGTAGTAATGATACCAACGGTGATATATATTGGGGATGGATGCATACTGGAGTCGAGTCAGTGGAGAGTGAAAGCAGTGGTGCATGTACATGACACTATTAAATCAAAACAGCATGAGCCAATTGCGCTTCCTAAATTGAACATTTCATGGCCAAAGGTTATTGTACCAAGTGTGACCCGCACAATGAAACTGGTGGATAAGGTTAAAATTCCTATGATTGAAGTAGAGAAATGGGCAAACAGTGCGGGGGTGGATACTCAGGTAATAGGGGGGACGTGGGGTGAAGTAATGGCACACCCATATGTCTTGGCGGGGTCTAGTGGAGGGGCGGTGTTGATGTGTGTGATCCTGTTGGTTGTCACGCTGTATTGTCTGTGCTGTTCGGGGAGAATGAGGATGTTAGCTGACTGGGCTAGAGTCCCCACGCAGGAGATGGGAATGCAGTCACCCTCGGCTCCTCAGATGGTACAGGCACAGCAGTCAATGATACAGCCGACAGTGGTCTGTGGTCCCCCGCCCCCACCCTATCCAATGCATATGGAGAGGCCAGGGCCAGCAGTAAATGTTACAGTAACAGATGAACAAATTGCTAAATTAATCGGGTTCACTCCCAGGAGGAGCAGAGCCATTGACATGTCATAGAGAATATCGAGTAAAAAGAAGAGGGGTAATTAGTAAGCATGTTTTCATAGATATGAAATCATTTTAAATAAAAGGGGGGAGATATGTAGAATGTGAAGGGAGAAGCATGTATGATAACGGTAATGATGGTGTAACCTTATGTAATAACAAAGAGGTATGAATTATGAATATGTTTATGATTATGAATTATGTACTAAGAGTTATAGAGGGAGAGGGGGAACTTAGTTAAGAAGTCATTAAGTTTTGTTAAGAGCTGATAATATGTGGATAAGTCTACTGGAGCTGGTCACAGCTGGCCCCACTCCCTACACTGGAGGGGAGGGGGGTGCACCAAGCAGGTAGCATTGTGTGTGTGTAACTGTGTGTGTATAGGTAGTGTAAACAGTGAGAAGGCAGAGGAGGTATACCTGCATGTGGAGAGAGAGACATGTTGAGACAGAGTGAAATGTGGAGCCCTGTGTGTGGCATAATAAAGAAGTTAGATTTAACCAAGCAGTCATTGGAGTCACACCGTGTTATATTTGTTCCTCACCCCTAGTGAGAATCTGGCCTTTTACACGCAGGTTCAACCCTTGTTGCGTCAAATATGGCACCCGGTCAAAGACGATCACATTGGCCCGATCTGGTGAGACATAGCCTGGAGGGGGTTGTTGGCAACCAGTAGTACGCCTGAACTACTTGTTGAGCTGCATGGATTTTCTCACCAGGTGGTGGCACTAGTTCATGATGTACGCATGCCAACTGACCCCTGACCTTAATTCTATCAGCGTTTCGTCGGGCCCTGGGTGGATGGTATGCTGGACTAAGCTTTCTATAGTGTGAGCAGTTATCCAGTATCGACCTTAGAACACAGTTGTCCAGATCCTACAGCACGCCCTCGAACATAGCCCAGTTGTGGTGCAAGTACAATATGGCTTAGATGTGCCTCTACATGGGTACCCGCAATTTTGACCGTGTCGCCGTGTGGAATTTTAGCAGTAGGGCAGTGGCATTGTGTCGATTTTTAGCTATATAAGAACAAAGAGAAAACTTCCTGTGGGTCGATTTTTATCCCTCATTTCCCTGTGTCCGTCGATTTTTAAAGGGCCAAAAAGGACCGTGTCGCCATGTCGCCCATGTCGATTTTTATCCATGTAGAGGCACTTAGATGTATAAGATTATATTGCATGCAATGCTGAATGTTGCCAGTATCATGCAAATAACAAGAAATTCCTCAAGTTCCCCAGTTTCGCTCGTCCAAGAAAACATCCAGGAAACATTCCAGGAAAGGTTCTGAATTTCCATAGATTCACTTATTCAAAAAACAAGAATTTCCAGGGAATATGACACAAGAAATATCCAGAAAACGCCCAAAATTCTCATAGGGATCACGAGTAGTGACTCAAGAATGAATTCCACTTGAAATTTCGTTTGGAGGGATATGTCACGTTGAACCAACCCAGCAAATTGAGTATGTTTGACGATGTATATATGAAAGCTGGGCCAAGAAAACAATCTAAAGGTCTGTTTAATGGTACATTTCTTTTCATTTATAGCCCTCAGAAGTAACCGAAATACAGTTGCGATATCATGCCTGGGCTCGGATGAACGATGGTGGCTGGGAGCTTAGTACACCGGTAGACATGTAGACCTTATCCTATCGTGAGGAATGTGTTTTGTACGTTAGGGGGAGTTGGGGAAGGTATTCCTGGACTTAGGGTCTGGGCAAGAGGAATGGCTCTTATTTTGCAGAAGAGAAATTTAAGGACGGCATGATGCCTTAATGCATGATGCACTTGGTCGTCATGATCCATGAATGCAACTCGCCAGGGCTGCACTCAAGCATCATGCCAACCTTATGAGGTTGAGGCACTCCCAAAGGGTCGTCATGATGCACCAATGCAGCACTGGTAAGTTACTCGCCAGGGCTGCATTGGCGCATCATGACGCAAATGCCATCTTTTAGCGACATGTATCTTAGATTTAGAGACTTTCAATCCTTTCAAAAGTTAGGGAGTATTCATAGGGGACTTTATACAATAGTAATATGGGCATGATTAAAAACTCCTCGAATTATAGCTGACATACCATCTTTAATCAAACCAACAGACGAAATAGGGTTAGATCTCTAAACATAGCAAATGATTATATACAAAGTGTTCCAAACTTAGAGAGAGTGTGCTATCTATTGTGCCATGTGTGGGATATATGACACATCAAATGTCCTTGTTGCATTTGTGAATACCAACATATTAATTAATTAGTTAAATTCAAGGCACCAGTATGCAGGATTCTAAAAAGGTATCGCATTTTTAACAAAGAACGCTCCTTGGGATTTCAACACTGCGAAATTGAATACTAAATACAACAAAGTTCTTTGGTAAAACCGTGATCCTACACAAATACAGCATTATATTACACTGCTTTTATACGCCAAATTATTATGATATAAGGTATTTAGCAATGACCACTTGCCAGGTAGCCTATACATTCTAAGGTGTATATAGTTGAGTATACCCTAGCTGCCAGCTTGTGTAAAGGGAGTATACATCATACTACAATTCTGCCTGGGGTGTAGGTAGTACCCGGCCCGTACTGACAGTCTGTGAAGATGCTGTATGATTACACGGAGGAGGTGTTTTTGGCTCGTCGGGACAAACTCACGTGGGAGCGTGGACGAGACAATTGTTTCAATCTTAAAATCAATAATCATAAAAATGTTAAAATCTTAAAGTTAACAACATTTAAGATTATAACATTTTTTAAAGATTGTCATGGCTTGCCATCGCCATAAGATGGCTCCACTATGAGCCAGTATTTATTGTGCTGTACAGTTGCTAATATTATTGTACATATCGAGAGCAGGGCCCCGAACACCCTTTTTTCTTTCTTTTTTGAAACTGATATCAAACACAACTATCGACAATAATAACCCTTATCCAGTTATGGTGTGTCAATTATTACAATGGACGTTCTGTGATAATCTGAGAAAAGTGTTATAATCTTAAAACCAAGTTTGTAATGTTTTTAAGATTGGAAAGATTTTCTTGTCCACGCTGCCACGTGAATACATCCACTCATGCATGTTTTTGTGTGTTTATAAGAGGCGCTCCTGCCTTTCCAGCCTCCTGTAACAAAGATTGGCTGTTGTAAGATTGGAAAGATTTTCCTGTCCACGCTCTCACGTGAATACATCCACTCATGCATGTTTTTGTGTGTTTATGAGAGGTGCTCCTGCCTCTCCAGCCTCTTGTAACAAAGATTGGCCGTTGTAAGATTGGAAAGATTTCCTTGCCCACGCTCCCACGTAAGTTTATCCACTCTTGCATTTCTTTTGTGTGTTTATAAAAGGTTCTCCTGTCAGTGAGGGGCAGGTGGAGGCCCTGTTTGACCCTAATTTATTGTGCTGTAGGGTTGCTAATTAGTATTGTATATCAAGGGCAGGGCCCCCGAAACCCCCCTTTTTTTAAACTGATATTAACTACAGAAAGTATAACCTTTACTATCCAGCTACAGTGTGTCAAAATATAACAATGGATGTTCTATGATAATCTAAGATAAATGTTATAATATTAAAGCTAAGATCACGTTAATGCCGTTATAAGATTAGTACGATTTACTTGTCCACGCTCCCGCGTGAGTTTATCCACTCGTGTGTGTTTTTGTGTGTTTATAAGAGGTGCTCCTGTCAGTGAGGGGCAGGTGAGAGGGCCTGTTTACAGGTGTGTAGCTCCTCGTGACGTCACACCCTCAGTCAGCCACTCACCTCCCATCTCCCCAGTTACCTACAGATACAACACCTGTTATTTCGGTGCTGCTAGACTTGCACTGGGTCCTCTTGATTATTTTATATTATTTCTTCATATACTGGGCCCTCTTGATTATCTCATATAATTTCCTCCCATCTCCCCAGTTATCTACAGAAGATACAACACCTGTTATTTCGGTGCGTCTAGACGTGCACTGGGCCCTCTTGATTATTTTATGTTATTTCTTCCTATATTGGGCCCTCTTGATTATCTTATATTATTTCCTCCCATCTCCCCAGTTATCTACAGAAGATACAACACCTGTTATTTCGGTGCGTCTAGACGTGCACTGGGCCCTCTTGATTATTTTATGTTATTTCTTCCTATATTGGGCCCTCTTGATTATCTTATATTATTTCCTCCTATCTCCCCTGTTACCTACAGAAGATACGACACCTGTTACTTTGGTGCTGCTAGACTTGCACTGGGTCCTCTTCATTATTTCATATTTTTTTCTTTCTAGCTCTCCTATTATTAAGATGTATTTAAGCTAATATATATAAAACGATTAAACTCAAACTCAAACTTATCTCCCCAGTTACCTACAGACGATACAACACTTGTTATTTCGGTACTACTAGACTTGTACTGCATGGGGCCTCTTGATTATTTTATATCATTTCCTTCTATCTCTGCTATTATTGAGATGTATTTAAGTCAATAAAACAATTAAACTCATCTACTCAGTTACCTACAAAAGATACAATACCTGTTATTTCGGTACTACTAGACTTGCACTGGGCCCTCCTCATTATTTTATATTATTTCCTCCTATTATATCTCCTATTATTGAGATGTATTTAAGCTAATATATATATAAAACGATTAAACTCAAACTCAAACTCATCTCCCCAGTTACCTGTAGACAGAAGATACAACACTTGTTATTTCGGTACTACTAGACTTGTACTGCATGGGGCCTCTTGATTATTTTATATCATTTCCTTCTATCTCTGCTATTAATTACTATTATTGAGATGTATTTAAGCCGATAAAACAATTAAACTCAAACTCAAACTCATCTCCCCAGTTACCTACAAAATATACAACACGTCACAGTCCAGCTCGTGATTTACTGCATCTCTGCAATTTGGGCAGATCTGTTGCAATATAGACATTGGGGGGGACAGACATTGCCATATACCCCAGATTCCAGGTCGATATGCTTAAATTGCAAAAGAAAATGCCAAATTGCAGAAAGATTTTACCTGCATCTTAGGTATTAGCCAAACTCCACAGTACGATTTGGGTAGGAAAAACTCTGCGTTTCTGGATATTGAAGGCACTTATGCAATATGCAAGGGTTTATTGGTATATTGAAATGCATTATCGACCAAGAGACCATGCCTAAGTATTGCGATTTTGTTAGTGCTCAATATCAAAATAGTTAGATATTTTCCCCTGCAAGTCCCTGAAATCTCTGCTGTTTACATATTTGCCATGTATTTTCTCACATTGCAAGGCATTTCAAGTCTACAAGTCATGATCTAAAGGCCACAATATACAAATAACAACAAATATGTTCAAAACGTAGAGGTTTTTCAGTCAATAAATTGTAACAGTGTAGCTTGAAATGTGTAGCACTTAGTAGAGGGCCAAATCGTAATAGATCCTTAAGGTCAAATCCCACAACGCGAAAAATGTGCCAGAAAATGTTGATTATTGACACAAAAACAAGGGGCAACTGTTGCCAATATTGTAAATCGCAACACTTGTCCCATGATCTTATGCCTCTCCAAATCCCACAGTGGTCAATAATAGGCAAGCAAAGTGTTGCGTGCAGGACTGGTTAATGGATCTGTTTGAGGGGAGTTACTTCACAGTATGATTTGTCTTCACTATTCCCTCTCAATTAGCCTTAAGATATTTGGGGTGTCTCCCCTATATAAACCAAATCGTTGACATATTCCAATAAGCAACATTTTCTAGGCCTTCTGGGGGAAAATATTTAACTCTTTTGACCCTTGAGATTTCCCAAATCACAAGACAAAGGCAACCCTTTCTCGCTGATTTGGGCCTGTCTTAGCTAATATAGGGCCCAAAATTGGCTATAAGACCAATTCACAACATTTTCTGAGCATCTCTCACGTTGTGGGATTTGACCTTTAGCAATTATAGCTCCCTGTAGTACTTCTGTTGCAATTCAGAGGGAGGTCCCTATATCACATTATTTATAATTGCAGAAACTTTCCAGCATAAATTGCAACGTATGATTTAAACTTTAAGTGAAAAGCTTCTGCAATCTAGCATTTTCTAAATATCTAAATGTTGTGATATTCGATTCTATCCAAATTGGAAAACACTTAGGTATGCCTCCTTAGGCATGTATTCCACCAACATTGGTTGGTGGAAATTTCTACATCCGATAAAAGTCTATGTTAAACTTTAATATGGGAGAATCTCGTCTGACATACTGAACCATGGTCGATTCCGTCAGTGGAATACTGCCTTAAGCCGACAATGCCTTGCTATAGAACTGTCTATAGAACTATAGGTCCTTGCATATTGCCAACATCGATTCAATTCCAATAAACGCAGGGGTTTTCTTACCTAGATTGTACTATGGCGTTTGGCTACTACATCATAGGTCTCGCCTAACCACTGTACTTATTGGCATCCTCACTTACACCTTCTTGGAGGTAGCCGGTAGCCTACTTTAGAAGGTATGTAGACTTTCGAGTAGGTATCCTAGTTGCAACCCCTACAGCAACAGTGAAAGTGCACTGGGACAGGTAGTGTAAAACCTCGCGTATAAGCCTTACTCACATATTAACCACATCCCTAACTTTGACAAATTATATAAGCCGCAGAAGGATTCTGAAAATGGCTAATTTGGTACTGTTCTATACTTTAAAAAACTCTTGTATAAGCCGCACCCTATCTATAGGCATGTTTGGTATCAAAGGAAAGCTGAGTCTGACTCGCATATAGAAATTGTAGAGGTTTTATGGTACTCAAGCCTTTGAATAGGGCGGGTGAAGGTTTAAACAACAGGGTAAGGTATACCCTTGACCTGAGAGACCTACAGATGAGCATGGAGTGGTTATTTTGTATGATCCCAGGAATATCCCCTTTTTGTTATCATATTGGATCAAAACCAAACTAGGTTGTACATCTGGTCATTGTAGTGAAGGGTATTATGGGATGCTCTAAGGTGATGACACTTCCAGGATACTTTGGTAGTAAAACTCCAAGTGCGCACTCAGAAAAGTCAGCGTCATCGTCGCTAAAACCACTCCCACATAAATGTCAGGCACTGGTTTTACTGACTTACTGTGCATGGAGTTTTTTCGCTGACTTTTTTGAGTGTGTGGTAATCAACACTCTTAGAGGTAAGTCTCTTAGAGGGGGGCATTCCTTGATATCCCCGACCCCATGTCAGCTCACATCAGACTAGGATCATCTGTCTTGTAAATGGCCACCACAAAACCGCTAATCTTTGAAAGTGTGACTGGCAGATGCTGATAATCTGCTCCATGATGTCAGTTTGAGGGGGCTGTTGGAATGGAATGAAGTAATGGTATCCCTTCAAACTGAAGCGGAACTTGTGCCATTCTTGAGTCATGACCCATGATCCGTATGAGAAATTCAGAACATTCAAGACATTTTCTTATGTCATATTCCTTGGAATTACTTGTTTTTGAAGGAGTGAAATGTTTCTGAAATGTGTTCTGGACACTTTCTTGAATGAGTGAAACTCTGGAAATTCTCATCGTCATTCTACTATTGGAGATGTCACTAGGAACGTTCATTATTCCCGAGAATCTCTTGCTTGAAATTTTGTTTGCAGGGTACGCCTTCCCAGGCCTGTTAGAGCTAAGGATGCCTGGGTGGTTATCTAGTTGGTGATTAGGTGAAGGTGACTATGGTAACTGCAGTTACCAGATCACCATTTAGGGATCCCCACTGTAGCATAAAGTGGTGAGTGCAATACCACAGCTGTATAGTTACAGCTGGAACTATACTTTATCATTTGTGCCACTAAATGTATCATGGAATTGTCTAGAACAGCAGTATCAAGGGGTTTTAGAATCAGGTGGACTATGGTAACTGTTTTGACCTACAATAACAAGTACTATAGTACTGCATGAGGGCGGCCAAAACAGTTACCATAGTCCACTTGTAACTATACAGCTCTGCAATACCACAGCTGCCATAAATACAGTGCAATCACCACTTTTGATTCTCTATGCTACAGTGGGGATCCCTAAAATTGGTGATCTGGTAACTGCAGTTACCATAGTCACCTTCCTCACAGTGATTCTGGTTACTTGGTAGCAGTTGCTGTTGTTGGTCTCAGGTAAAGGTTACAGCTGTCTGAGCAGAGGGAGGAGGGGAGGATAAGTTAACCCACTAACCCTTTAAGGATGGATGTCACTAAAAGATGACATTTGGCGTCATGATGCACCAAAGCAGACCCGGTGAGTAACTCGCTGGTGCTGCATTGGTGCATCATGCCGACCCTTCGGGAGTGTCTCAACCACAGAGGGTCGGCTTGATGCTTGATTGCAGCACTGGCGAGTTACTCGCCATGGCTGCATTCATGCATCATGATGACCAAGGTCATCATGCCGCCTTCGGAGGGTGTAGGGCCGCACAGTGCTCATTCGTCGTAACGATACCTACATGCAGCCCAAGCGAGTAACTCACAAATACTGCATTCGTGCATCATGTTGACACTAGAGTCTCTGAAGCATCTGCATGATGCATGAACGCAGCCCAGGTGGGTAAGGTAGACCCACCGGGGCTGCATTCATGCATCATGACGACCTAGGGCGTGGTGAATTAAAGCATTCTGCGGTCCTTAAAGGGTTAACTAAAAGGTGAGCTGCACAGAGGCTGGCATGGAGCCATGGAGGCGGCACCCACCTTGCAGGCTTCAGGTGGTGTAGTTAAGTCAGGAGGAGAGGAAGAGGCTTATTGTGTATAGGGAACTATTGAGGATAGTATTATTGAGGATAGGAAACTTAGGCTTATTGTGTATAGGGCACTTGGGTATTATTGAGCATAGGGAACTTAGCTTAGCAATCATTGTGCAACTTGGGTATCATTGTGCATAGGGAACTTGAGTGTTGTTATGTATAGGGAGCTTACCAATCATTGTGTATAGGGAACACAGGAATTAGAAACTTAGGTTTCATTGAGGAGAGAGAATTGAGGTATTGTCGTGTATAGGGAACATAGGTTTATTGTGTATAGGTGAACCTAAGTATTATTGTGTATATAGGGAACTTCAAGAGAATTATCATGTATAGGTAACTTATGAATTAGGAACTTAGATTTTATAGTGTATGGTCTCATTGTGATCTCATTGTGGGTGTTATAAGTCAAATGTTATGTTAGGGAACATACTGTAGGAGAGCAGATTATTTGAGCTGGAATATGTCTCCGTGCCCTGGCTTAGCCGCTTTGGGTAATCACTGTTCGCCCTCATACCTACACTGATATTGCTAGGCTCCCTATACGCCCAACCTCTCAGTCACTAGTGCCTAACCCAGTTAGTCATTTTTTGGCTCCCTATACGACCAACCTAGATTAGTTGTTATTGTCAGGTTGGTCACTACTGACCAACCCACCTTAGTCTTTTTAGTTCCAGGGGGAGCCACTGAGTGGTCATCACAGGTGGCCCCAACTAGTGGTATACAAATACAATACACCAATGATGGACCTAGGTTAGCCACTTCTGACTGACCCTTTGGTCATTTTTGAATATAACTTTGCCATTGTGACTAACACTGAAATGACCAACCAGGGTTATTCTGTACTGACTTACCCTTTCAACCTATGGATTTTCAGTGTACCAATGAAGCTGTAGGTGTAAGCTGAGAATAGCAGGAGAGGTTTTGTTGGCAAGTGGTTGTGGCGCTCACTGCGGATGCGGGATGTTACAGGTTCAAACCCTGGTAAAACCCAAAATCTTATTGTGCATAAGGTACTTGGGAATCAATGTGTATGGAGAACTTGGGTATCATTGTTTAAAGGGATCTTAGATATTAATGTGAATGAGGCATTTAGGTATTATTGTGCAGAATGAACTAAGGCCTATTGTGTAAAGGGAACTTGGGTATTATAGTCTATAGTGGAATTGAGCTTGTTGTGTTGGGATTGAGTTTTTAGCATAAATTTAAAAAAACTGTTTTTTTCATCTTACTGTATTATGGATATCCAAATATATAAATCATAGGTTAAACACTGCCTCCCCATGCTAACATGTACAATGTGGCACCATTTTTAGCTTATTCTTCTCTGTTAATCCAACTGATTCACTTTACATTATGCAGGATAACTACAGTTATAGGATTCTTGTGTAAAGGGTACACACGCTGATAGTGGAAGTTTAAGTACAGAAAATGTGCCAAGTTGTGTTTAATCGCTGGATTTCGGTAAATATGTACCAGAGTTGAGAGATCTTGGCGTGTCTCTTTTTCTCTAACACCAGGTCTTGTATTCATACACTGTAAAAAGTTGGTTGCCATTTTTGTAGGTGTACAGTAGATTCTACTGTGTTCATTGTAGGTAAACAGTAGAGTCTACAGTAGATTCTACTCTAAATTCTACTGTAAATCCATTCTACAGTATGTTTTACTCTATATCAACAGTACCTACACTAACTATTTACGGTGTATAAGGTCCATGGTACCCATGATATTAATGTTAATAGTGATAATCACATGAGCAGGATAATATCTATACCATTACTGTTATTACGTCCCAGCAAATTACATACCATATATTACCACTAACCATTAGCGCAGTGGTTAGTGGTAATATATGACATGTAATTAGCCCACTGACCAGAGGAGTGGAACTCTGGAGAGACATGAATCCACCGTCCAAAGACTAGCTTACTATGATGACTTTGTTAAGGTTATACAAATAAGTTCAGTTAGTCATTGCAGTATGCTCAATACTGGAGCTCTAATAATCTGTACTTGGTTATTTTATCTAGAGCCTCCTGATTCCAGAACTTGAACTTGATTGAATATGTCAGAATGAGAGCATGAACAATGACACAGAACTAATATTGCATAAAATGTTATTCTGAACAAATCACTCTACTGTTCATTTTGTTTTTGCTTAAAAGCGCAACTTGTATGTGATCCCAGCAAAACAGTGTGTGGTAGCGTCGGCCATGGGCATACCTAAGCCAATCCAATAGAGTTGGCTTGGGTGTGCACAATCCTTAAAGCTTGACCGTCATGGTTGAAGTGAGGCCAAAAGCACCGTTGGATATAGTTCAGTTTTCATTCACAAGAGGGCTCTTAAGGGCTAGGAGCTCAGCTCTTACAGGCAGAAGATAGGATGAATATGTTGTAGCTGGACAATGCTCATGGTCCCCTGTCCAAACACTGCTGCCCTCTGGTGGAACTGTTATTTTAGTCTATGTATGGAAAATGCTCAACTTATCCCCTGACAGCCCAGCTTTAAGTTGTTTTGCTGGGATGAAACCAAATGAAATAATCAAAACCCAAAACTCAATTCCCTTTGCTTGTTTCTTGCAGCCTGATCTGAGCGTGGAGAGTTCGGCTGACATCCTGGGCACTGTCGGAGTCGTCATGTCCTTCGTACACCTCCACTGGGCGGGGGTCTGGAACTGTGCGGACGCAGTCCTCTTCCCATTCTCCTACTCCCTCTCCATGCTACTGTCGCTGCTCGTTGGCAGCACCCTCTGTCTCCTCTTCATGCTACTACAGCAGCCAGCCATGGCTATCTCTCGGAACCTCGAGAGGGAGAAGAAGGAGCCATTACGCCTTATATTCGAGAATGTCTTCGTAACGACTGCGAATGTTGGCGTAATATTGCTATGGAGAGGGTTGTGGATGGTCTATGACGTCATGGCGGACTACTTTCCTATTTACTGCCGCACGTGGGATATCACTCCGCTGGCAGCGTGCGTGCTGAGCTTCCTGTTGCTTGCTCTTGCTCACTGTTCGGCATCCGTTCTCTTTAAAGGGTGCGAAATGGACGGTGAGTTGGTGAATGGCGCCGGGATCCGCTTTGCCAATGGGTACTTCACAGAGATCCTACAGGATCCATCGGAGGACTCTGGAGTCACGAACCAAGGTAGTAAGATACCCACAAAATCAGCCGGTGCTCCCAGTGCCAAGGCAGTGCAAGGAAAGTCTGCAAGTACCATCACGAAGAGAACCCCTGGGGAAAAGTCTAGCGAACAATCAAAAAGTCCAAATGGAACATCAACAACCGCATCGACAGCAACGACGATAACAATGAAAGCTAAGGACACAACGTTGCATATCAAACAGAAGAATGCCTGAGAAGTGAAAATAAGGATGTAAATCTGTTTACAAAGAGTCTACAATGGTGGGGTGCAAGTGGCCCATGGGATTTTCGCACCAGGTGGCCATTGACACTCCCAGATTGGGCACGCGCCAACGAGGCGTAAACACTCTCAGTCAGTTGTGATGGCCACCAGAGGGAGTGTGATGCAGCAAATGCCACCTCGTGGCGAGGCCAAGAACTACCAAAGATGTGATGCAGGACCGCGCTGAAGCATCAGGCGCGATCTGATTGGACGATTGCCATCGGGGAGAAGGCACGCAGTGACCGTGCTTCTCGTGATGCATGTTTCTGTTTTCTCCTGAGGATCAGGACTTCGTTTCGTGAGGAAATACCGCAACAACCAAAGTAATCAAGTTAAAAAAGTATTACACGAAAGAGTAACAAATTCTTTTTCATCATTTAGGAGTTGATTTAATTAAACGTTCAATGAATGTATCATTTTGGGGCCATGCCTGCAGATGGATTTCTTCTTGATATTTCTTTTTAAATGGTTGAATTTTTGAGTCTAAATTTTACCAGAATCCTTTTAGATGTTTCCAACCCAATCCGTTGTCTTCCCATCGGCAAAATGCTGTAGTATCCTTGCATACATAACCCATGTCCCAAACAGCCCCCAATGAAAGGATAATAATACCAAAGATTATTTGGGCATGGCATTCCCCTGTATCCCAATCATATTTTCCTAGCCCTGTGTTTTGGGGTTCAACTCTAGAAAGCCAATTCATTATAATATATTCATAATAATGCCAGAAAGTCATGATACATATCCCTGTTTTTCTGATGATGTTATCAATGGTATACAGTACATGTATAAAAAATTGTATCAAATTCTATTTTAAATACATTTCCTCATTTTGTCAATAGGTTAGGGTAAAGTGTGCCCAAAAATCAGAATAAACTGTGTGTCCAATAATCAAAATAGACTCCATTCAAAGCAAAGCAAATTATGCCAATGTTTAATAAAAGGGCTGTAATATAATTTACAGTCGTTTTAAGCAATAAGTATTTGCCACACTAGTGGCGCCCCCCTCGGTGTAAATGGCGAACCACGCCTTGTGATATGTGCATACCCCGCGGTCGGACCCCCCTTTTAGTGCTGTGTACAATTTGTAAAATAAAAACCACTTGTCCGAAGACCGTCTTTTGTGTTTCTACTTTCGTTTGAACCGCACAGATATTCCTAGGGTCCCTATACGCCCCACCTCTCGGTCACTACTGCCTAACCCAGTTAGTCATTTTTTGGCTCCCTATACGATCAACCGAGATTAGTAATTATTGTCAGGTTGGTCACTACTGACCAACCCACCTTAGTCTTTTTAGTTCCAGGGGGAGCCACTGAGTGGTCATCACAGGTGGCCCCAACTAGTGGTATAAATTTACAACACACCAATGATGGACCTAGGTTAGCCACTACTGACTGACCCCTTGGTCATTTTTGAATATAACTTTGCCATTGTGACTAACACTCATATGACAAACCTGGGTTAGTCTGTACTGACTAACCCTTTCAACCTATGGATTTTCAGTGCATGTCTCTATTATCCCTTCATGGGTCGTCATTACCATGAAATTAGCAGAAGTGAAAATCGGTTTCAATTCCATCGAGTGTGCAAAGAGATGATATTCACTGTTTAGAATAAAGATTGTTTAATCAGGGCCTAGTCCCACATCTCTGCTAAAATAGAAACGGTATTTACTGAAACAAATGTGATCATTGGTTATCATTACTATTTAACAATCTTGATGATATTTACTTATCAATGAAAATTATTCCTAAAATAACTTAATTGCAAAATTTATTTTGGTAACAACAGACATAAATTTGTTTGATGCTTAGCCCAGTACGCCTGAGAAAATTCAGAAATACTGTTATAGTATTGCATGCAAAAACACATCAGTGCTACAGGCACATCTCCATCAAAAAGACTTCCCCTTTCTTTTTGTGCCTGCTACACGTGAGAGGTATGGCAATGCATGAGAATAGAGAAATCCATCCTTGCCGAGCTCGCACCAGCCTCGGCCAGCGTCTATCCTATCAGTGGGATAGCCTGGGAGCAGCCTGCCATTCCACCCAATACAAGAGTGAAATGCAGCCCTGCTCCCAGCCCGTATGCATTGGGCTGGGAGTCCTCGCTTACCTGCCTTGCATCCGGGAATACGCTGTTGGCCATCGGACCTGGCGGCTCCAAGTATATATACTATATAGCAGGTTATAATCCAGATTATATCCTTCAAGATCCATTATAACTACAATACATAATAGATGTACTGCTAAGGACCGTATCATTAGGGTTGTTGTTTATTGTAGTTATAATGGATCTTGAAGGATACAATCATGGCTGTAGCCATTTGCATAGTATATATAATTACGTACAGCTGGAGCCGCCAGGTCCGATGGCCACTAGCCTCTTGCTGCCATCCCCAAGCTAAATGCTGCCCTCTACAGGAAGTAAGGTGAAGTGTCACTAGGCTTGGCAGCTAAAGACTAGAGCCCCCTGGTGTCTTTATGACGAACCTCTGCAATATCTGTAGGCATTTACACAGCCTCGAACCTCCGTCGCCCTATTACATGAGCGCCTGGACAGGTGTTTAGCATTGAACTGCAACCATTTGCCCCCTCTACAGGCAGTGTACAGAACTAATTGCCCGGGATCCCGGTCTAATATTGCTGGCTCCTGTGCCTATACTGGTCCTCAGTGGTAGAAATACTCTGCTGGTCTTTATAGAGTCTATTTTCGTTGTAACTCCCCTGATGAACATGGCGGCCCCTTCAAGGTACAGAAGAGATCATAAGTAAGTATAAATGTAATTTATGTGTGCAAATATGAAGATACTGCCTGTAATAACCTATAACAGGTCTCAGCACCATCTAGTGTCACTACATACCGAGTGAATAGCAGCTGACATGGTTGTGTTTGCGTTTACAGAGCGTGTAATCCATGTATTCGAACCAGATTCAACCATCCCACGCCAGTCCAGGCCAGGTGGCCGTGTGTATTCTAGTTCATCTAATATGAAAACATATAATATATGTTACGGCCCAGTAAAGTCCGATTTTGACAGCTCTGAGCAGCTGCTAATAGTCTGACACTAACACACTGGGTGCCTAAAATTTGGGTGTGGGTAAGAAATATTTTACTAAACCTAATTGACTACCCAGTACTATATAGGGGGAACAACTGATTTCGAAGGAAGAGAGCTAGAATTCTGCACGTTTCATTGTTGGACAGAGGAGAAAACGAGAAATCCAAATATCTCGGAATTGGATCAATAGATAGGGCCTAGGCTAGGGCCTACAACTTTCGCAATTTAGGGCCCTTTATGGGGGGTTCCCATGTCCCATGTAGATCTTAGGAAATGCTCCTGTCGCCATGTTGCAATGTCGATTTTAAGAAATGTCCCATGTCCCATGTCACTAGGTATTTATTCATCATGTCCCATGTCAATAAGCCCCAAAAATGCCTATGTCTTCATGTCAAATGTAGGGGTCTATAGGGCCATAAGTATGGGTGTGTGTAGAGTCTGCCGAGGTTCCCGCGCCCGTACACCACAGTGTGGACCACTTAATTTGACACGGCGACATGGGCATTTTTGGGCTTAGTGCCCTTAGTGACATGCGACATGGGGAATTTAAGAGTTAGTGATATGGGACATGGGCATTTCTTAAAATCGACATGGTGACATGGGCATTTCTTAAAATCGACAGTGTACCTTGGCCATTTCTTAAAATCGACAGGCAAAATCGGGACCCCCCCATCCAGACCCCCATAAGTTTGAGCAAATATTTCATAGAAAAAGATATGCCGGTACTATTTAAATCCACGTTTTTATAAGAACCTGTCTAGCAGTCATTTTAGCATTTATATAGAATATGATTCACTCGAGTAAAGGGCTTCGTGAAATAAATAAGATCCTAATCTATCACTGTGCTTAAACTCTAGTTTTAGTATCTGGACCGGACATGAAATGAATAGGCAATAATCTAGTCTGACAGCTCGAGCTTGGCTGAGGGGGGGGGGGGGGACTTGGTACACATGTGTGCGGCTGCCAAGGGTACATTGTGCTTTTTCAACAAATGTCCCGAGCAAGGGTCCTGTTTTAAGGGGGAAATGTCCCTAGCAAGGGTCTAGTTTTGACAAAATCGCCCTAGCAAGGGTCACCTTTTCACCTAAGTGACCTTTTTGTCACCAAACACCTTTACATGTTTTGATCTTTGTACAGGCTTCCGGTCGCACAACTATCCCCCACACCTCGCTGATTGGCCAACACCCCACACCCTCTTCTCTCCTCCAAGTTACCCAGGCAATGTGTATCTATTCAATCATACCATTGAAAGGAGCATTAATTCCCTGTACTGGGCGGTGTTTATTCCCTGTACTGGGTGGTGTTATTCCCTGTACTGGGTGTGTTTATTCCCTGTACTGGGTGTGTTTATTCCCTGTACTGGGTGTGTTTATTCCCTGTACTGGGTGGTGTTATTCCCTGTACTGGGTGTGTTTATTCCCTGTACTGGGAGCACATATGCCCAAAAATGGATGCATTTATTAATTCTGGAACACTGTGTAATAAGTCTTTTTCTTTAGAAACCAAAGGATCGAGCTCGGAAGACAACTGTCTTGGTGTAATATGCAATGTTAACTCCCTAAAATAATGAAAGACCTCTGACATATTGCTCTCAAAATCACCTTTAAAATTCTTATATCTGCAAGATGTATAAAGATCACTCTTATGTGTGATAAAATTCTCCAAAAAGTCCTACCGTAAATTCTGGCATATAAGCTGCGGCTAGTACGCTTGTCAGATCTCTAGTGCAGCTTATTGGATCGGCCCAGAGTCGATGTGGCTTATGAGGGAGTTTTTGCTACTATAGTACAGTATTAAAGTCACAATAATCAAATCGCTAGTGCGGCTTATGTTTCTGCCCAAAGTCTGGATGTGGCTTATAAGCGAATTAGGCTTATACAAGAGTATTTACAGTAGATCAAAATTTGAGGTGTAACATTAACAAACCAGTCATAGCCCATATTGAAAAGGACAGTTTAACCAATTGCCAGTTACGCCACTCCAACTGATATCTTTGTTTCTCATCACTGCACACATCACCACAATGATAGTGTAGTGGTTCGGAATCTCAGAAAGAGAACAAGAACGTCAGTTTCCAAGTGCGAAGTAGAAAGCGTGTTTTATTCAACGTATCCCTATTACAATTGAATCTAGTCTTAACCCGAAGGGTAAGACGAAGCAGTGTTGGTTCAATCTAGTGATTGGGGTAGGGTAATGCTGGGAGTCAGCCGGGCCTGCACTGACTGGCGACTATACGAGGAGGGGAGGTTTATATAACCCCTTTGGATGTGAAATTGACATGGTCACGTGTCGGTTGGCTCCCGCCTGAAACGTGGTGCGCAGTACCCGAGAGAGGACAGTCGCCCCCTCTGGGATACCGCCCACACTAACGCCAGGCGGGAACAACCCGAACTTAACCCTCCTTGGTCACCTGGATGTAAATGATTACCGTAGTAAACCCCTACAATAGGTATATTTTCTATCAAATTAAAGCTTACAGTGCTGCAAATGAGGTGCTAAAGAGAAAACACACATATTCACAAGTTGCGTAGGCTAGATTATTAATTACTAAAACCTAAATTTAGTTTGCGGAGAACCAAAAAAAGAGGCCTCGATATTTCTCATGGCCTGGTGTTAAGAAACGAGGATATTTTTTGGAGTGGACTCAGATTGGACAATTCTAGGGGACAGTTTGACAGAATACATTGATACTTATATAGGTGAAATGGGCCGTAAAATGCATTAATAAAAGAGCCAAAGCGGTGTTTTTGTCATTTATTTCATAGCAATGTTTGCCACAGATTATGATATACCGGTATTCATTTTAATTGGCCACCAGGAATTGACACAATTACTACATTAGGGACCCTTTGAAGCATATTAAAGCACAGGCGTTTCTGCTCTATTGCTTTGCCTGCCCCCCTTCCCCCCCCCCACCTGTTGGGCCACACCAAATTAAAAAAAATCGGTCTACGGATTTTCATTTTGAAAATAAGGTGCGAGCGAGCGAGCATATTTTTACCTTAAATCAATTAGATCAGGCAATAATTTAATTCTTTCCTGACAGAATTTTTTATTGGGATTTGTTAACTCCCAAATCTGGCTTTTGATCTGAAAAAAGGCCACCAAAAAAAAAAATGTATATTCAAATTTCTCAGAAAATGGTACGGGCGCATCCGTAGACACTTTTTTTTTCAAAAAAAATTAAGATTTGCATTTTCGGAAATATGGTGCGGGAAACCCGTAGACCAACTTTTTTTTTGGTGTGGCCTTGTAAGAAAGTTATTACTTCTTTAGGGGTTTGGAGCTTTGAATAAAAAAAAACCCATTCAAAAATAGACTATTACATCTGTAAACCCCCGGGGTAAACCCTTACATGATGGGCGAAATTAGACAAAACCAGGCAAAATGTATTAAGCTACGTGCACTGTGTATTTGTTCAAAATTTATGGTAGCCATTCTACATGCAAGAATGGCCTTTTTCAGACCCTGCATGGTTTCTTTCATATTTGGAGGTGCAAAGGGAGTAGTATAGTATGTATCGGAACGGGACTATGGTTAACTACTGTTTATTACTCAATCGACATGCAGCCAATCAGAGGCCTCTATTTGGTCACGTGACCGGAAGTGACCTACTTAGGGGATTAGTGGTGACGTCACGTGACCTAGTTAGCCAATCAGAGGCCGCCATTTGGTCACGTGACCGGAAGTGACGTCATATGACCTACTTATGGACCGGAAGTGACGTCATATGACCTACTTAGGGGACCGGAAGTGACGTCATATGACCTAATTTAGGATCACGTGACCGGAAGTGACCTGATGAGTCACGTGACCGGAAGTGACGTCACATGACCTAATGGCCAACCGGAAGTGAGTGACCTCATTGAGGATCACGTGACCGGAAGTGACCTGATTGATCACGTGACCGGAAGAAGAAGAAGAAGAAGAAGAAGAAGAAGAAGGAGAAGGAGGAGGAGGCGAGTCTCTTATTTTTTTCGGTAAACCAATAAAAAACACCACGATATAAGTTGTTTTTTTTTCATTTTTATTGTTTTACGAGCGACTGGAAGTGACTTATTGAACTAGGTAGAAGCATTCTTTAGAGTGTATAAGGGGGGAGGGGAGGGGAGGGGAGGGGAGGGGAGGGGAGGGGGGGATGGGGGCCCCATTAAGATGCATGGGGAGGGGGGCGCTTTTAGGATGCATGGGGCGGGTGGGGGGGAGGGGGGGAGGGGGGAGGGGGGCACTCTAGGGGGGTGGGGGGGCACTCTAAGAAGAAGAAGAAGAAGAAGAAGAAGAAGAAGAAGAAGAAGAAGAAGAAGAAGAAGAAGAAGAAGAAGAAGAAGAAGGAGAAGGAGAAGGAGAAGGAGAAGGAGAAGGAGAAGGAGAAGGAGAAGGAGAAGGAGAAGGAGAAGGAGAAGGAGAAGGAGAAGGAGAAGGAGAAGGAGAAGGAGAAGGAGAAGGAGAAGGAGAAGGAGAAGGAGAAGGAGAAGGAGAAGGAGAAGGAGAAGGAGAAGGAGAAGGAGAAGGAGAAGGAGAAGGAGAAGGAGAAGGAGAAGGAGAAGGAGAAGGAGAAGGAGAAGGAGAAGGAGAAGGAGAAGGAGAAGGAGAAGGAGAAGGAGAAGGAGAAGGAGAAGGAGAAGGAGAAGGAGAAGGAGAAGGAGAAGGAGAAGGAGAAGGAGAAGGAGAAGGAGAAGGAGAAGGAGAAGGAGAAGGAGAAGGAGAAGGAGAAGGAGAAGGAGAAGGAGAAGGAGAAGGAGAAGGAGAAGGAGAAGGAGAAGGAGAAGGAGAAGGAGAAGGAGAAGGAGAAGGAGAAGGAGAAGGAGAAGGAGAAGGAGAAGGAGAAGGAGAAGGAGAAGGAGAAGGAGAAGGAGAAGGAGAAGGAGAAGGAGAAGGAGAAGGAGAAGGAGAAGGAGAAGGAGAAGGAGAAGGAGAAGGAGAAGGAGAAGGAGAAGGAGAAGGAGAAGGAGAAGGAGAAGGAGAAGGAGAAGGAGAAGGAGAAGGAGAAGGAGAAGGAGAAGGAGAAGGAGAAGGAGAAGGAGAAGGAGAAGGAGAAGGAGAAGGAGAAGGAGAAGGAGAAGGAGAAGGAGAAGGAGAAGGAGAAGGAGAAGGAGAAGGAGAAGGAGAAGGAGAAGGAGAAGGAGAAGGAGAAGGAGAAGGAGAAGGAGAAGGAGAAGGAGAAGGAGAAGGAGAAGGAGAAGGAGAAGGAGAAGGAGAAGGAGAACCCTATTTGAATAGGGAGCTTGTTCTTGACTGTTTTCGGTTGTAGTTCGACTTCAAACAGATCAGAACTCAACTCGGACGCCTTTTTGAAGCGCCACGAATTGGCCAATAGTTCGAACTTCCGACTGTCAGTGTATCTCACCGCCGTGTGTTTTTCTTTGTTGCAGATTGTTTTACCGTACGTAGCGTTTCCCATTAACTTGTAACAGTCTGACAGAATTTTCTCGTTCTCGTTCACGTCGCCACGTCTTCGCGCCGCCGTTACTTCGTCCGCGAAACCGGCAAAGGAGCGTTTAGGTAGGTATTCTACGACCAGCTGCACTTTGGTGACTATCAAACCGTGCTCTAAATACCACTTGAGAAGCGGCGTTCCCAAGAGAATATTTTTTCCGTGGTAACTCCCTATCAGACATCTCTGAGGCGTGTTCAACAGCTTTTCTTCCTGCTCAAAGTCTGACATGTGAGGTCCTATGTCCGATTTTGAAACGGTCGCGTTCTTGAAAACGGGGGTCATTTCTTCGAAGTAGTCTCGTAGGTGAGGCGGCGTAGTGATGTCCACTTGAACTAAACCGAACATTTTCCCGTCTTTCACAGCGGAAAGGATGTCGCTCTTGTCATCGCGTTTCGAGACACTTTCAAAGCGTCAACCTTCCAGCGTTGTTGGGAGGCCTTAACCCGCTCATCTCGACGCTTCATCTCTCTCCATTCGCACTCCCACACGACGACCAGCTTGTGACCTAGCGCTTTCAAGTACTTGCTTACTCTAGTCGTTCTGTCGCGTCTCTCCTCCCTCAGTGAAGCGCACTGATATCGGTGCGACGGTATGCACTCGTGAGCGTGGAACCAACACCCGTGAAACTGGAAAACCGTATTAGAGGCCGCGTGAAACCCGTCCAAGCGAATTCTCCGACAGCCTACAACCATCTCGCCGCCGTTCAAAGCGTGGCGCAGTTTCACGTCGCGGTCGTGCTCTACGAAGCGTAACCACTCCAAAGCGCTGTGAGAGTTTCTTTGCCTAATTTCGGGCTTGAACTCGGTCTCAGGTCGTCTCACCGCGTAATAGCCCGTGCAGTGCGCTTCGCTCATGCAGCGCAAGTACAGAGAGTTAGCGTCTAGTCCTAGGATGTGTTGGCACTGTCTCGCTTCTTCGCCGTACTTGTGCTCCCTTATCCGCGTGGTGCCCTTCTCGTGAAATCTATGGAAGATGATGGAAGGACCGCCGACTAGATTTTCTTTGATCAGAGCGTGGAGGACGGTGTCGAACTGGGGGAACGTTGTGAACGCGTCTTCTAGGTTTTGGAAGAGGAACCGTAAAGTCAAACCGGCGAGAGAAACTCCGTCTTTCAACATGTCAATGCCGCGATCTTGGAAAAATTTAGCGTGATTTTTCAGAGCTTCTATGAAAGGTTTGACGTCTTTGTTGTTGTAGTGGATCAAGTAATCTTCCATAGTTTGCATCTTCTCGTCGGACCAAACTTTCTGACATGCGGCGTAGTCGGATTCGGACATTTTGACGCCCGTCAGTTCGCTGTCAAAAGCCGATCTCGGTGGCAGTGTTCTGTTTGCCAGTTTCCTGGTAGACGTCATCCATTCGTAAAGAAAGTGACCTTTCTCTTCGTTCCTGGTGAAAGCTCGCAAATAGGTCGCGTAGTTGTAACCGGGTGCCAAATAGTTGACTACGTCCAAGAAAACCGTGTGCTGTGTGTAAACCGCCAAGTATTGATTGCTTCTCTTTATGACGCTGAATTCTTGGTTTCTTCGGTCTCCGGAGGCAAAGAACGAGTGAAGGCGTATTTTGATCAGGTTCAAGTCGTAACGCCCCGAGTTGAAGCCCACGACTGGAGCTTGACGGATGTATCTCAGAAGACGCTTCTTCAGTTGAACTAACGGGTGTCTGGTCTGAGCCGCAGCGAAGCCGCCTGGAGAAGGGGTGAATGTCGCCTCCTCCAGCAGGAGAGCTTCACCTATCGCCGCATCTAACTTCGCTAACGTCGGTCGGTAAAGTTCTAGCACAGCTTCCCCGATGACTTTGGCGTTCTCGTTTATGTGATTTAAAACTCGGTCCAACAAGGGGTCGGAATCTGCGTCGGATTCTCTGACGAAGCAGACGGGCCCCTCCCACCCCGGAAAGTCGGATGCAACGCTAGCCGACAAAGAGACGTGATCCCACAGCAGGGACACGTGTTCCGTCGACGGTTCTTTGCACGGTCTGAAGAAAGCCTCGAAATCGAAGGCAATCTTGTAAGGGTAGATTCCGGAATGTCCGTCGGGGGGAAAAATGGAGAAGTCTGCTAGCGCTTCGAAAATCGTTCTCGAATTTTGGTAGATGCCACCTACGTAGCGCAACTTGACTTGTCGGCAAGAGGAAAGCTGGTTCCTGTGTCTCTTCAGCAAGAACTCGGTGGTGAACGCCGCCTTACACTTGCAACATTCGTATATGCCCGCGTACGCGTTGAAGTCCGTGACGAGAGAGACGTGCAAACCACCTTTCGCCGTCAGGTGTAGGTTGACTTTACCTCGGGCGGCCAGAGTTCTGGAAGGCGGTCTGATCAGAGTAACGCGTCTTCTCAACTTCCGCCCCGGCACCCGGAAAGGATTCAGGTGTGGCAGCGGGACAGAACTGACGTAACAAATCTGAAGCGCGCTTGCTGGTGTTGTATAAGTGAAAGGAAATGCAGCGGAAGATGCAGAGGTTGTCCTTGTTGGGAAAATCTAACACGCCGCTTCTCTTTCCAACTCGACCGGCCTGAGTGATCCTACCGCCTATGGGAAATTCCCCCGGTCCCATGTAAACGCAAATGTTCAAATTGGTAGGAAAAAGAACGTGCCACTTGGTGTCAGCGTCGCAAAGTTTCCGTACTTCCTCGCAAGCGACGGTGTTTTCCATCTTTGAGAGGAGCTCTTCCAAAGTTTCTGAATTAGTTATAGTAGGGAGCGGTTGTATGAGAGTTGCGTTGTTCTGGGAGGCGTGAAAGTAGCGCAGTTTGCTCTTGTCTTCTCTGTGTTGTAAGAGTAAGCCTACCGAGAAACACACTTTGTATCTGAATCTTTGTGTCAAGTGAATGCGACGCATAGTATCTACAGCGTCACTCAACTCGCCGGTTGGTAGCCTGAAGTTTGTTACACTCACGCGAGTCCCGTGCATCCTGACGCCCGTTTGTATCGCAGGCCAATTCGCAGTGAACGTTTCCTCCCCGTTCGGTACAGCACATATGCGCGGAGGGATGGTCACCCCATCCAGAGATTCGCGTCGACAGGTGATCTTTCGGCAATCGCCTTCGCCACATAGAGGGCAAAACTTAGGTATTACTCTACAATTTTCTACGTGTCTCTCGTGGTTGTACGGTCTTTTAAAAATTTTGAAACACTTTTCGCATACGTACTGCGTCATGTTTTTTCACTCAGTTACCAACTACTTAGCTGTCTAACTATCTATCTATCTATCAATCAATCTATCTGTCTATCTATCTATCTGTCTGCTGTCTGTGTATCCGTCTGTCTGTCTCATACAGCGTACGTCAAACGCTGTGTGTGTGCGCGCGTGAGCGTTGAGCGTCTCTCATTCCAAATCTATACCGAGAAATTTGAGAATAATCTCTGTTTTGTCATCCAACTCTTTGAGCGCTCTGGCGGACAGCGTCACCCCCTGCTGTGTGGGTTTTTTGTCAGGACCTTCGTACTTGCGCACGTGGACGAGGTTCTTACCGCTGTAGTAGCTCACAGCTGCGTACACTTCGCCCTCCTCATCCAGCACTGCGAACCAGGGGGTGTGATTAGGTCTTCCTTGCGCGGACGCTGTGTCGCGTATGCGCACCACTGCGCGGATATCGGCGATGCGTGCTATTAGCTCGCGCAGCGCGTCGGCAGTGAAGTGCACTCGCTTGCTTCTGGTCAGAGACGCCTCTTTCACCTGGCCGTCTTTTGTGTAGCGCGGCCTCCTAGACAGTCTGGCCACGTCCTCCCAGATCTCCAGCGTCAAAGTCCCGTCTAAGCAGAACTCTAACCCGAGAGGACGGGAGGTTTTCTCTGCTTCTTCTCGTCCATCTCGTTCTTTTTCTTGTATTTTTCTCTTCTTAGTAGGCCTTGTTGTTCTGGAACTCACCTTAGAACGTTTCAGACCCGCAAGAAGAGTAACACCATCAGCGTGAGCTGAATCAGCAGCAGAACCGATAACAGGAGCAGCGTCAGCGCTGGTGGTATCCGAGACCTCGTTGTTGGAACAGCGCAGCCACACGCCGTCGGTGCTGAGTGTAGCGGTAGAAGATGAAGCGCCGCTGCCCTCGTAAGGTGGCGGTGAGGGCAGTCGCCACGGACCGGACGCGCTACCAGTGGAAGTGAGGTCGAAAGCTGTGGAAGAGGGGAGCAGACGAAACGTACTGTCCGCCCCTTTCCCTTCGGGTTCTTCGTACGCCTCGTCGTCAGCGTCGTTCTCTGTCTCACCCTGTTGCTGCTGCTCCTCCTCCTCCTCCTCCTCATCTTCTTCTTGGTTTAGGGGCTGAGTGTCCGAATAGCTGTAACTCTCAGCGCGAGCGGCGTCGAGGGCGTCGGTCGATGTAGTGGTGGAGAGGGGCTGTGCAACGTGCGGCAGGTCATCAAAATCATCAACAGTAGTGGGGAAGTAAAAACCCGGTTGCCAGTACTGCGCTGTGCCAGGAGCGTTGTCGTCAGTAGTAGTAGCGGTAGCAGCAGGTGCAGCAGAAGCAGCAGCAGCAGCAGGCGCAACAGTAGCAGGCGCAGCAGCCTCAGCAGGCGCAGCAGTAGCAGGCGCAGCAGTAGCAGGTGCAGCAGCAGCAGCAGCAGCCGCAGCACGAGGATCACCAGCAGCAGCAGCAGCAGCAGCAGCAGCAGCAGGCGGGGCGGCAGTAGCAGCGGCAGCGCGCTTAGCAGCAACGTGTGTCGCGAGTGTAACAACGTCGCTAGCACGACGACTACTACCAGTAGTACTACTACCACTACTACTACTACTACTACTACTACTACTACTACTACTACTGCTGCGAGCGCTCGCTACAGCGGGAGGGTGATAAGACCAAGCGGATGCGGCGGTAGTCTCATTTTCAGTAGCAAGAGGAGGCACTGACGCTAAACGAGCGCTGTTCCGCGTAGTCTTCTTGTTCTTGAACTTGCTTAGATCCTTGGACGGCGCTAGGTGTTGTCTTTTGCTCATGGTGGTGACTGTAGAGAGCAGCAAAAGACTGAGTGAGTGAATGGAGGTTTCCAGGCCCCTTATATACGCCTTCTCGCTTCTAGAGCTAAGCTACTTACTGCCCCTGTTCAGCTGCCGCCGGCTGGCCGGTGGCCATTCACAAAGAGAAACAAAAGACATAAGGCATGACGTTTTCAGCTGGATCCCTTTCCCCCCTTTTGAGAGATCGACTGTCATGAGCTAAGCTACTTACCACCCTGTTGAGCAATTCAACGCGCATTAGCTGTATAAAGGATTAAGCGGTTGCTGCCGCCGACTGACCGGCGGCCATTCACAAAGAGAAACAAAAGACATAAGGTATGACGTTTTCAGCTGGATCCCTTTCCCCTCTTTTTTGAGGGATCCACTGTCATGAGCTAAGCTACTTACCACCCTGTTCAGCAATTCAACGCGCGTTAGCTGTATAAAGGATTAACGGTGATGAGCTTAGAGTGTGTATACAAAAAAAACTACAGGAGGCGTGTGGCGTGAAGCAGGACCCCCTAAGACGAACGTGTCTGTCTGTGAGTAGAGGCGTGTGCATGTGGTGAGCGACTTAAGTGTAAGACAAAAAAAAATCACCGCCTTCTGCCGTGGTGAGTAGACCGGGCCGGCCGGCGGCGGCCGGCTAGTTCAATAGGGGTGACAGCTGACTAAGGCTGTGCATGAAAAAATCCGATTTTCACCTGACCTCTGACGTTTGTTACAATGAATGTCAGAGGGAGGGAGGCGTCCTCAGGTAGGGGGTAGGAGGTAAGGCTATGGATGAGGAAAAAACACCGTTTTCAGCTGGTCTCCACGGATAGCGATGACATACCCCTCGTCATCTAAGCTCTTAAGGAGCGGAGCGGCTGAAAAGGCGTCATGCGGACAGGTCGCTAGACAGCTGGAGTGCTGTTGGAAATAGGATTAAACTCCCTCTGTATAAAAGCTCTGATTTCTGTTGGAAAAAAACCATATCGCCTCTGACCACAGTAACGTCTACTACCACCACCACCGCCACCACCGCCGCCGCCGCCGCCAAGACGAGACGAGATGGCTCAAGCTATTCCACTTTCAAGCTCGCCTTCACCGCCTTGTCCACCTGAAAAAAAGTTAATGCGGCTTGACGACGTGAGACGCGCGAGGCAGACCGATGGGGAGAACAGAGAGGTAGGACAGCGGCGCTTAGCATATAGCGACGCCTTGCTTCGTCAACTAGGTAAAGAGTTGAGCGGATCTTGGAGAGCGTTGGGCAGTAGCTTAAAAGTTACCGCCGCCCGTATGGATGCTCTAGTAGAGCGCAGTGTCAAGACACCGGAGGAGCTGTGTACGGCGATGTTCCGAGTCTGGTGGGGTGAAACCCCGCATCGTCATAGATGAGGAGAGCTCGGTTGCGTCTTCACCCGCATTAGACGAGTGGAACTGTTGGCTCAGTGGATGTCCCTTCTCCACAGACAGGGGTTGGATTTCGAAAACCCCGACTCGCGCGCGATGCATAAGCACTTGGGCGCCCTCGGCAGACGTCTAGGTAGCAGGTGGAAAGAGGTGGGGGACCATTTAAAATTGTCGCCTGAGAGGTTAGATAAGATCGCTGAAGAATGCGAATACGGAGGAAGTCCCGCTGAGTGGGCCTTCCGAGTGTTGAAAATGTGGCAAGCTGAAGCTGACGGTGCCGGCGGTACGCCTTTTGAACTCCTTCGAGTGTTGACTGAGGACATGGGAAAGTTTGACCTCGGCATCGCGATATTACTTGACTTTATCAAGCAAGAAACAACGAGAACGACGGACATGTGAATTGTTGTGTTTTATTTTCATACGTCTTCTTTATTAGTAAGTAAAAAAAATATTATAACAATTAAGACGCGTGTCCTCTTAAAGTGTCACTTCCTCCGGTCGCAGCTGATCGCCTCATCGAAGCATGTGATAAACAAAAAAAAATGAAGAGACACGCTTCTTCCTCTCGAGAGGAAGAAGCGTGTCTCTCGATTAAAATCTTTTCTTTTCTTTTTTTCTTAAAAGAGACAAACGCCCCTTAGAGTGCCCCCCCACCCCCCTAGAGTGCCCCCCTCCCCCCTCCCCCCCTCCCCCCCACCCGCCCCATGCATCCTAAAAGTGCCCCCCTCCCCATGCATCTTAATGGGGCCCCCATCCCCCCCTCCCCTCCCCTCCCCTCCCCTCCCCTCCCCTCCCCCCTTATACACTCTAAAGAATGCTTCTACCTAGTTCAATAAGTCACTTCCAGTCGCTCGTAAAACAATAAAAATGAAAAAAAACAAACTTATATCGTGGTGTTTTTTATTGGTTTACCGAAAAAAATAAGAGACTCGCCTCCTCCTCCTTCTCCTTCTTCTTCTTCTTCTTCTTCTTCTTCTTCTTCCGGTCACGTGATCAATCAGGTCACTTCCGGTCACGTGATCCTCAATGAGGTCACTCACTTCCGGTTGGCCATTAGGTCATGTGACGTCACTTCCGGTCACGTGACTCATCAGGTCACTTCCGGTCACGTGATCCTAAATTAGGTCATATGACGTCACTTCCGGTCCCCTAAGTAGGTCATATGACGTCACTTCCGGTCCATAAGTAGGTCATATGACGTCACTTCCGGTCACGTGACCAAATGGCGGCCTCTGATTGGCTAACTAGGTCACGTGACGTCACCACTAATCCCCTAAGTAGGTCACTTCCGGTCACGTGACCAAATGGAGGCCTCTGATTGGCTGCATGTCGATTGAGTAATAAACAGTAGTTAACCATAGTCCCGTTCCGATACATACTATACTACTAAAGGGGTACCCCGCCTCAGGTCGGGAAGTCGCCAAAATTAATTGTTTTTTTAGACCAATTTTGCTATAGACATAAAAGTTTCCCGAAAGTCGCCTGGTCCCTTAAATTATTGTGCCAGGTTGCCTTGAAAACAGTCCTGGTCGTCAGGTCGCTTTTTACCCCTCTGGAGCCACATATTTAGTAACACTATTGTGTATTATGCCTGTGACTCACTGTACATATTACACTGTAATTTAAGTTGCCAATAAGGCATCTCCATGTATTATTACTAGATTAGAATTGTATTTATTGGTTCAATTCTGCTGTAAAAGCAGAAACACCGGACCTGGTCCTATTATTATGCATTATATTTAACCCCTTCAACACTGGATTTCTTGTAACTCAATGCAATGTTGTGCAATATATTGGCTTATCGTGTGGAAAGCAGCTTCAACTTCAACATTACCAAACAACCAAACATAAGGGTGCCTAGCATACTTTTTAAGTAAGGCACCATTCCCCACCTTCCACGTTCTTATACAATACCAAAGTATTCATTGTCTAGAAAACTGTACTTTTTATTTGTACAATAAAGGCAAATTATTGTGGAAACTCAAGAAAATCTTTTCGGATTTACGATTGGGTAATTTTTCTAATCTAGGAGCGCTTAACTTGGTTGATGGGTAGGGGGTACTTGCATATCAATATACAGTAAAATAAAATTCCATATTGAAATCCTAAAGCCTGGTGTGTTTTTCTTAAATTTAGGGAAAATGGCAAGATAAACAATTTCAGAAATCATTGAAAATGTACGGATTAATATGAATATAGCCTATAATTATACTTTCATGGCGAAGGGGCTGATATTATAATGATAAAAGCAGGACTTGTAGGGGTAGACAAAAGTTAATGAGCTTCGATGCACTACCGATATTTCACCAGTGTATACATTTTTTGGTGTGTTGGGGGGGGGGGTATTTCTACATGAAATATGAAGTTATTTGGGGAGGTTGGGGGAACCTGACTTTCAGCTAATTGGGGGTCAGAAAGTGTGAAACATCGCACCCACTAAAATGGATCTGCTGCTTTGCTAAACGGCCAAAAGACAACACCCACTAAATAAACTGTTGACCTACCCATTGCAGCCCCACCTGTATACCAGTAGGGGGCAGTACGATCGTCACCATCTGCAAATAGACTTCTGCTCAGACTCTACTATTTGATAGAGTCGGGTCTGAGACTGCATTTACAAAGGGGGGGAAACGCTGCAGCAAGGACATCTGGTGGTAGAATCAGGAACTTAAGGGCACAAGTCTTGGTCCCCAGCTCAGCATGCTTCAGGGAATTCCAAATTACTGTAATATTACAACATGTAGCTATCCGTCAATGTTACCTCAACATTGAATATACTCTCTTCTTCGCATCTGATACACTATAGAGGATTGCCCATGCATGAGACAGTAGGATTGACCCTGTTCAGTTGACATTGTGGTTTTTCTGAAATCTGGAAATTAGCTAACTTTAAGCAGTTGATACACAGTGTTGCGTTGAGGTCTATTGAACTTATCATTTATGATAAATATACCAGATTCTGATGCATAATCAGATCCTGTAGAGGACATTGGAGACCCTGTGTTTGAGGTTAAAATAAATGCTGAACAACTACTAATTTGGAATAGCAATTAGCCAAAGTCTATACATTGTAGTATAGGTGTTTCCCCTAGTACCCACTCGGGGTCTCCACTGTGCCCTTTTTTCCCCATGCTCTAATTGATATGGATGATATCTGCCTGTGGTTCCTGATTCCACCACCAGGTGTCCTTGTTGCAGCGTTTCCCCCGCCCCCCCCCTTGGCATTTACATTAGGTTGTTCAGTATGCGCCAAATTGGTTTGTGCCAGCCTGCCTAACAACTCAGATCAGCCCTTGCGAAGTACAGGCTTCAGTAAAATGTAACTTGGTCCTGGCACAACCTCTTTGAATAGGGCTAGGGTAGACTGACCTAAAGGTAACTACGTACCATGAGATGTCCGCCTTAATTTGTAGTTATTCATGTATGGTATTGTCTTTATTTGTCCTTTGCTGGAAAGAGTGACACTTAAAGTGTACTATGATACACAAAATTAGGGCTTATCATGCATGAATGACTACAAAATTAAGGTGGACATCTCATGGTACGTGGTTACCTTTAGGTCAGTTTACCCTAAGTCTTATGAAATCGATTACAATTGGATAGTCTTTGACTGGGTGACTTCTTATAAATCGCCAGGGATTATAAGGCTAAAATAGGGGACTTTTAGGTTACATTGTACGTGGTATATAGTACCCTTAGTAGTTTTATACACCAATGGGGTAATCCTAACTACCCCATTGATGTTTCTTCCCCCTACACTGATATTCCTAGGCTCCCTATACGCCCAACCTTTCAGTCACTAGTGCCTAACCTAGTTAGTCATTTTTTGGCTCCCTATACGACCAACCTAGATCAGTTATTATTGTCAGGTTGGTCACTACTGACCAACCCACCTTAGTCATTTTATTTCCAGGGGTAGCCACTGAGTGGTCAACACAGGTGGCACCACCTAGTGGTATACAAATACAACACACCAATGATGGACCTAGGTTAGCCACTACTGACTGACTCCTTGGTCATCTTTGAATATAACTTTGCCATTGTGACTAACACTCATATGACCAACCTGTGTTAGTCTGTCCTGACTAACCCTTTCAACCTATGGATTTTCAGTGTACTAGGGTTAAGGTTTTCTCATTACATCTTTGGGTCTACCCACTTTGGGACCAGGCCATTTCTTTCTCATATACAGGGCCTTAGCCTTCACCCCCACACTATGTGGGATTCACGTTACATTGTGTCGGTCTAGTCATGTCTTTTTTGTCGTTGTTCTGTGTCACACAGACCATTGTCCCACTTAAAAGCAGAACCTTTATATTACATTGGGGATCTCCTTAAGAGAGTCCTATACATACAGTGTTGCCTTTTTTGGTACAAAATCAAAATTCTACGATATCAATAGCCCTAGGTCCATACGTCACTCCAATTCCATCTGGAGTTTCCCAGTTCCTATAAATTCTGTTATAATTTTGGCGTAGCCTATTTGAATGGCATTGTCTAGTAGGCCTATTGTAAGTATTTCAAAATGACCATTCCCTATTCTTAGTACTCACGAGTACTAAATTTCTAAAATATAGATTGATCCTCAATTCAATTTCAATTCAATTTACAAATTCAATCACGAAAATATCCAATGTATCTGTTTTATTTGAATCACATAGGCGGCTTACACAGCACGCCCATTTCATTACCACCACATGAAAACTTAGAAAGTCAGTTATGGGGATAGGGATCAGGGGGAAGGGTAGGGGGGGAGGTGAATATGAGGTGATACCAAATTAATTTAATGAATACATGTAGAGGGGTACCATACAGATATATGAATAATATTAATTTGACTCATAGTTATAGATAGGTTTAGTTTACTCAACAGGCATTTTGCGATATAAAAAAGTCATCCTGTTCTAAAGCTATGCAAAAAAAGTCGTTTCTCATCACCGCACGCATCATTAAAATCAGGATTTTGGGGAGACTTTTTCTTTTAGATTTTTAATGAAAAATGGAAAAGGCGACAAATATTGGCATATTTGGTATCAGATTTAAGCTTATAGCGTCAGTAATGCTAGGAGAGAGCTAGGAATAACTTGCATTATAACAACTCGTGCGGATCAATAAACTCTTAATTGCTAAAATGTGAAAATTGTGCATGAAAGTCTTATTTTCCAAATATATTTGCAGCTTCAAGTTAGAAAAGGAGAAATGAAAAACGTCCTCGTCACATCTATCACTGCCGGGTGATGAGAAACAACTGTTTTTTGAATGGCCTTATATTGTGTAGCACATAATATTGATCCAATGGCACTTGATGAACTAAAATATCACTGCTTGACTCTGCCTATGTGGATATGAGAAATATCATGATAATTCCAATTATTGAGCTCATGTATCATAGAGATGTTGAGAGAATGTGTTCATGGGTATGCACGTCTATACCATAATATCATGGCCAACATATCAGAGCAGGAAGTTCATATCAACTTTCAATTAGGCCAAAAAAAAAGAAGGTTTGTTTCAGGTCACCCGACCGACCCTATCAAAATAGGACCCCTACATTTTTAGAAATTTCCTTATTTTTAGCCTTTTTGGGTCAATTTTCGGGTCTTCGGAGAGGCCAGGTAGTACTTTCATGTTTAAAGAAAGGTAAAAAAGAGAAAAAAAAGTCCGACCTACCGACCCTACATTTTCATGCCATGTTACCTGAAACAAATCCTTTTTTTTGGCCTTAATCGAAAGAAAAAAACAGGGGGTGCCATTTCAGATGATGCAGTAAAATAATTCCAACACCAGACTGGGGAGCACAAACTAAGGGGGTCTCTCCACCAATGACCATCCATCCGTCCGTCCATAAAAACTGTCCAAAAAGGTAGGGATATAGACGTTTTTGATAGACGGACGGACAAAACCCACTTCCGCCAAGGTCCGTCCGTCCATTCCGTCCATCAGTCCGTCCGTCAATCCGGACTGATGGACGAAATGGATGGCTTCTGTAGAAAAATGGACGGACAGAAATATCAAACCGTCCATCAATCCATCCATCAATCTGTCCAGTTTGTGGTCAAAAACTGCACGGATTGATGGACGGAATGGACGGAGGGATTCCGTCCATCAATCCGTCCATATTTTTTCACCACAAACTGGACGGATTGATGGCCGGAATGGACCGACGGTCCTTGGTGGAAGTGGATTTTGTCCATCAAATCCGTCCAGATCCTATTTTATGAACGGACGGATGGACGGTCGTTGGTGGAGGCACCCCTTTAGACATCTGATTTCTCATATTAAATTGGCATACAGACACAAAATCACAAAATCGATCACTGTTCCTGTGACTTTCGTTACTTTACATCTTGTGGTCCACGGTACAATCAATTATTAACAACAATTCATAATTCATCTAAAACCAAAGGATAACAGTTTTCAATGATGGACGGACATGTTATCTCCATATATCTCCACTAATTCGGAGAGCCTTAATATTTAAATCTGGAACCTATTCAGGTTGAAGCACCATGGTAATGTCGCTATGGTAACACACCACAGAATCAGCCAATCTCCAAGCAGAGTGCTTTGAGGTTCTGCCTCTGCTGCAGCAAGCGAGTAAATCAACACTCTCCTAGCAGAGGCATGGGACATAAGGGAGTGATCATTTTTTAACAACAGGGGGGGATGGTGGGTTATCCGCGCAGAGCCCACAACATTTTTTACACTCCCCCGGGTCGAGGGGTCAAAATTGTTTACCCTCCCCCCTTCGGGCCGAAAATCGGCTCGCACGCGGGCCCTTTGAAGCATAGTAATGCACGGGCTTTTTGGCTCAAAACAGCTTAAATTATTTTGCCCCCCTCCCCAACAGGGGTCCAAATTTTTTTGCCTCCCCCAAAACGACCAACCCCCCTAGGGATGTCATTGACATGCACTTTTTACCGATTCCGATTATCACGATTTTTGGTCTCTATATTTCGATATTATGTCGATATTTGGATGATCTTATATCATAGGACTAGGTTCTCAGGCTATGTCTATAAAAAAATATGCTGTCTCTATCAGATTAGATTTGGAATGCCTGATTACAAGCCCATTTTCCTGCCAATTTGTTGTATATTGCTTAAATTGCCATAGCTTGGCTTCTAATAGGAATATCTGAGAAATTCTTTCACTATTAGGAAATGTCGATGCGATTTTTATCACCATTTCAGAAATAACGATATGTCGATATAGTGAGTATATCGATGACATCCCTACCCCCCCCCCCCTGTTGATAAAAAATGATCACTCCCTAAGGTAGGAGCTAGGCTCTGCCTTGATTCCGCCATTTTTAGTGTCAGGGCACTACAAGTATGTACCACGTTGTCATAGCAACGTACCCATAAATCCTTGTGAAAATACACTGAAAAAGTAAACTTGTCTCCAGACTCTTCGAAGTGACTATCATAAAATAAACGAGTCAAAAGTTGTCTAACCTATCAGGTTACCATCCCACAAATAGAATCTGGAGCTGGCAAATGTGTGGTTTTGGGCAGGTACATGCCAAGTGGGTCTTCTATCTCTGGCTAGAGGACCCACTTTCTTGTCACTTAGACAGGTTTTTGACTCATTTACTTTGTGACCGTCACTTTGAAGAGTCTGGAGACAAGTTTACTTTTTGAGTGTAGGGAGAGGTTAGTTTGGGAAGTTGCATGGGAGAGTAGAAAATCAAGAAACAGTGTTTCCATGCAGCTACTGTCTATACATGACTTGCCACCCCACTTCCCTTGACAGGGATTCATCGGCAGGGATTCCAACCTGAATGGTCCAGACTACTGATTACATCACCTTAAGGAAATAGGGATAAAAGAGCTAGAACATTGGTTTCTCATCACTAAGGTCTGAGAAATCTGACGAGGGAGGCTCTTTTTTAAATTTTTCTCTTTTTACTCGCAGGCCAAAATGTATAGGACAATTTGCGGGTTTCTTTGGCCAAAATTCACATTTTGTTGGTTAAGAATGAATTGATCTTTAGAAGTGGGGAAGATGTAAATTATTTCTATACCACTGCATTGCTGGCATTATTAGCTTTGATTTGATGGCAAAAAAAAAAAAGTTCTCGCCAAAACCAGATTTTTATGATGCGCGCGGTGATGAGAAACCATTTTATTTTTTTTAGTGGCCTTATCTCACTTTCGTACATACAATTAAGCCCTAGGATATTAGCGGCCATGCTGATTCAGATCTGGGGCCTCAATAAAGTACTATCAACGCCTCCCCACAGTGCCTGCATGTCAGTGCTGATTTCCGAATTGGCAAGCTTGGGAAATCACTGTCAATGGTATGCTATACTGACAATGCTTATCAGCTATATATATATTATATATATACATATATGTTTATATATATATATATATATATATATATATATATATATATATATATATATATATATGATAATGGTTATCAGCTACATTTATCATTATATAATGATTACCACCCTCCACAGATAATCTGTAGACTTCAAAACTTAGTAAATAGTTTTGGCTCCCTATATGACCGATGATGGTTAGTTAATACTACATGTGTAAGACATAGTCAGTAGTGACAAACCCATATTAGTCATTCCTTTTCTATGAGTATAAAGCTAAGACTTTTAAGGTAAGTCCTTAGTTTTGCCTTAGTATTTTCTGAATATCAGTTCGTCATTCTGACTAATATCCCTATGACTAACCTGGGATAGCCCCTAGAGATAAAGGCCAGGAGCATTTAGACTATCAGTGTGCGTATAAGACAATATTATTAATTTCATCACCATAGTATACATAGAGAGAGGTCCACGATAATCTGTCTGAAGGACAGGCTTCACCACTCGTGGTGCATTGGATCGTATCACATTTGGCTCCGCCTCATGTGATACGATCCAATGCACCACGAGTGGAGAAACCAGGAGCTTTTTTAGTACTTAAGCATAGTAACTTTGTTTCTTTACATGAAATAAATAGTGTTTCGTTTCTGTTTAATAGTACATAGCTAGTATTGCATGATGAGGTCACGTATGGGGTGTACCAGGCCAAAAAAAAAGAAGGTGTGTTTCAGGTTACCCGACCCTACCTAGGAAAACAGGGCCGACCCTAGAAATTTTTATCCAATTTTGAAAAAATATTTATAGTTTAGGTCTTTTTAGGGCAATTTAAGAGTTGTTCTGATAATTCACGAGTCGAGGCGGTCGTCGGCGAGTCGGCATTAAAGTTCGCGAGTCAATTTCTAGGTACTTTTCAGGCCGAAGTAAAAAAAAAAAAAAATTAAAAAAAAAAAAAAATCCGACCTACCTACCCTAGATTCTCAGACCATGTAACCTGAAACACACCTTTTTTTTTTTTGGCCCCAGCAAGAGGTGCATCTGGCTTTATAAGGCAGATGCAATACAAGCTTTATTACACGACCAGAAGACAATTTTTCAGCCCCTCTACCTTTCAGTTGTTGTTTACTTCGCCAATATAGTTGTTTATAACGTTAATTTGCATCGTTCACATCGTCGTCTGCTTTGTTTACATCTCCGCCAATGTCATATCACCTGACCAGAATACTGCCTTCTGATTGGTCTAGAGCAGCAAAAAGCGTACCACACACCCGGGTGGTATGTAAAAACGTACCACACCCCCGTGTGGTACGATTTTATTGATTGAACAAACACAGGATCGTACCGATACTGTTAGGTCGTGTAATAAACTTGTTACTCTTTAAGGAAAGCATGACGCCTTAATTCATCATGCCCGTGGTCGTTGTGATGCATGAATGCAGCACTGGTGCTTAAAGGGTTAAAGAGTTAAGTAGCTGAAACCACAGCCGTCCTTAAAGGGTTAACACAAGTCAAGCTTGTCAAACAATGATATCATTACAAGAACAATGACTCTAAGAACTGCGCATGCGCCATACAGCGGCAGAAGTAGAGCAAGCCGTGTTCCACGTCCAGTCCCGCACACAGCCCGCCCCGCCGCCCGGACACCAGCGACGAGTGCAGGAAGTCGTCCAAAATGTCGTCTGCTAGGTCCTGGCGACGCTGGTAGTACCAGCGGAAGTCCACATCCGCCTGCGTCCATGGCCGGAGAGCTCTTCTATTATCATCTGCTCCCCACCGCTCTACCACATTAGACGCAGCCGGATTGTTGTTGGTTGTTGTTGTTGTTGTTGTTGTTGTTAGTTCATATTGTGAGGCCGTATCCACCTTCCCGCCTCCCCCTTGTGAAATAGATTCCTGCCGTTGCTGGGCTACAGCGAAAATGTACTTCTCATAGTTGGACTGTGGCGTCCATTGCACTTCCGGTTCCGGTTCGGAAGTGTGGCTAGGCCTGATGGGAGGCAGGACACGGACACCCTGTCCAGCCATAGTGAAGTGGATTTTGGGAACTTCCGGGAGATTGTCGATGTCGAGGTATCGCGCCCGGGGTTTGTACTCCACGATAGGATTGTGAGGGGTCCCATGACCTGTCATATGACCTGTCATATGACCTGTCATATGACCTGTCACATGACCTTTCTGACCTTGTGCGTAAGGGTCACCAGCAGCAATGCCCTGCATGTTAAACCAACTTATCGGGTTATAACCGTCCTCTGGTACATCTCTTCTCCCGTCGCGATCCTTCCCGACGTCATATCCGCTTCCGGTATATGACGATGACAACGATAGTGACGTCATGGGCGTCCTAGTGCGGTGGATGTCGGGAAATAGTGGGTGTCCAGAGGATTCTGGGGGTTTGGTGTAGGTGGCACTGTGACGTTTAGCCCGGCGGGGGTTCACCGGCGGAAGCAGGCTGTGCTTCCGGTTCCGCTGGCTGTTCCTGGAGCCGGAGTTCCTCCCTCCATCCATGTTAGCGGCGTTATGATATTATGTTCAGGAGGTTGGTATCTTGATGTAGTGCTATAAATATGTATTTAATCGCCTGAGTGTTCATATGCCCAGCAGGATGGAAATATTTTATCAATTAATGGTAATTGACCGCATATATAGGCGTATAGTATGGCACTGATCAGAGCTATCTTGGTCTTATTACTAAGGCTTTCCAAGTCACTAATGAACTGCGATTAAGCCCAGTTGTTCAGAAATCACATGACATTGTGTCCTGCCATCCGTGGCCAGTATATGACGTAACGTCACAATAAAGCAATCCGATAATGGCATCTTCTGGGCAGTGAAAACACACATAAGGTTTATGCAATGGTCCACGAGAGATTGGCTCCACCTGTAAATCCCAACGCAGCAGTCCTATACCTTCATAGGGCTCCAGACGGGGGAGGGGGGGGGATCTGTCACTTGTCAATTTTAGGAATTGGCAATGTCACTTGTCGATTTTAATAAATGAATCTTGTCCGTTGTCACCAGCCCTCTTGTCACTTGTCGATTTTAAGACATGCCAATGTCACTTGTCGATTTTACGCAAAAGTTTTTGTCGTTGTATTACAACGGTAAAACAGGCACTTGACTTGTCGATTTTACCTGTCTGGGGTCCTCATTAAATCAACAGGATGATACAGGTGTTGTAAGGGGATGCTATGGTGGTATCTATAAGATATAATTATATCCTGTGTTTATGATGACGACACTCCTACTCACAGCACCTTTCCAATATTAATGATCCACTCTCAGAGTCTCGCCATTCCCATCACTCGTTAGCATAATTACATATATAAGCGTATACAGGACAGTGTCGGAGAAACCACGCGCGGACTCTGGTGATGCCGTTGTAAATCTAGACCACCCATCTATAAATGTTGATATTTCTATCTAGATAGGAGGTTGGTAATTTATGATATGTAACACTATTACAGCGATTTATCCAGTGTTCCCTATATCACTGTATATCCAATCTTAAATCCGGATCAGAGTATTTAAGTATAAATGGTAAAATCCAATCGTATATCCAGATCAGAGTTTTGAATTATATATGGTAAAATCCAATCTTGAATCCGGATCAGAGTTTTAAAGTATAAATGTTAAAATCCAATGGTATATCCAGATCAGAGTTTTGAATTATATATGGTAAAATCCAATCTTGAATCCGGATCAGAGTTTTAAAGTATAAATGGTAAAATCCAATGGTATATCCAGATCAGAGTTTTTAAGTATAAATGGTAAAATCCAGTGGTATATCCAGATCAGAGTTTTGAATTATATATGATAAAATCCAATAATGGTAGATTCCTCCTGCAGCCATATTCCACACCTGTCCAGTCGTGCTCTGCCTCCCCTGTCCGCTCTAGTACCTGTATAACACCTGTTGAGTTCTGAGTGATACTGCAAGCTGGGCGGCAAACAGTCAAGTAGGCATTGGGCGGCCACCAAGACTCATCATCCCACTACCCCGGGGGGGGGGGGGGGGTACTCCCTCTATGGCGATACCTACCAACCACCAAACTACCGCCCGTCTAAAAACAGGAGCTGCCAAACGACCGCCCCTTCTAAATAAAGTTGACCGCCCCCTACAGATAAGCCACCGCCCATGTTATTTAAGAAACATTGTGTTTGTACCTTTAAATCCTGATGCAAAAAGTCAAGCAGACATGGATGATATTTTTATTTCTTACAATTCATCATTATAACCTTACTGATGCCCAACTACTGGTCACTCATCCAGAGTTATGCCTCTACATGGGTACCCGCATAATTGACCGTGTGGCTGTGTCGATTTTTAGCAAGAGGGCTGTGTCACCGTGTCGATTTTGATGTATGTGTAATAAACTAGGGCCTTATATGAAGGTCTCTGTCTGTCGATTTTTAAAGCAGCAGTGTCACCTGTGTCGACTTTTAAAGGGGCCGTGTCGCCGTGTCGCCCGTGTCAAATTTTACCCATGTAGAGGCACAGAGGTACCACCCCCCCTTCTTGAGTCACGTCCCCGTAATTTTTAGACTGACCGCCACTGCTTCCGTAGACCATTTGGCAGTGGGTAGCCATTTCATATCTGAGTACCCCCCCCCCCCCCCCACTGCTACCACTGTCCACTGCCTCTTAGACATGGTAAGGAGTAGACGAGGCAGCAGCAGCAGTATACTGAGTCAGTTACTACCTGTCGTATAGCCACACAGGGAGTGGTCAGTTATTTAAGGATGTGTCTCACGACCTTGGGCCAATGTTTTTGTCTCTGACCGGGTGCCAGCTCTGACCGGGTGCCAGCTCTGACTGGGTGCCAGCTCTGACCGGCCTGAATAAGATCGGGTTATTTAGGGCAGATGGAGATAGAATTTGGCTGAAAAGGTTCATGGATGTTATAACTCTTTAAACTAGTCATTAGCAGCTGATTAGTTGCCCATTTTTATCATCATCTGCCCTAAATAACCTGTTTTTATTCAGGCCGGTCAGAGCTGGCACCCGGTCAGAGCTGGCACCCGGTCAGAGCTGGCACCCAGTCAGAGACAAAAACATTGGCCCAAGGTCGTGAGACACAGCCTTAAAGTCACTGCCCAGCCAGCATAGGTCCCTGGGGCCCATATGTGTTTTACTTGTGCCAGCTGGGCTTGCCCATACCAGGGTTATGGTCCTTTTTGTCCAGGGCTACCAGTGAGAGCCCAGATGGGTGAGCTCAGGAAAACTTTTTTTTCCATAAATACATTGTACATATTTCAAAACATACTGACATCTGATTTTCGTCCAGAAATCACCATTTATTGTACATTTTTATAGTTGATATTTAATCTGGGCTCCAGCTGGGCACTTTGAATCTGGGCTATCCCATCTGGATTCCCACTGGTAGCCCTGGACAAAAAGGACCGTAACCCAGATATGGGCAAATCAGCTTGCCCAAGTAAAAACACGTATGGGTCCCACTAAACAATGACTATGTTGGCTGGGAGGGGAGCTGGGCAGGGATAGGGGAGCTTCCATAAAGCATGTACGTATTTTTTCTCCAGAAATTGACCCCCCACCCCTTAAAGTTCTTGTACACATTAGAATCAAGGGTTTATGTACGCAAACATTTTCAGAAAATAGACCCCAACCCCCTTTCGTGCGTATTTACTTTATGGAAGCCCCTTAGGTCAAGAGACAACGATTTCCGATCCCATATTCTGGCGGCTGGGGACATTTCACCTTTTTTACTCCCTGAGATGGCATTAGTTCGCAGCATGGATCATGATCACTTCCTATATAGGATGGCACTATAGCTCACAGCATACACTCATATTCTTTGGCTCCCCATATTACCAATCTCTCAGTCACTATAGCCGAAGCAAGTTAGTCATTTTTTGGCTTCCTATACGACCAACCTAGGTTAGTTGATCTTGTCAGTACTGACCAAGTCACATTAGTTTTCTCCATATCAATAAGTTAATGAGTCTTTTTGAGAAAGACATTAGTCATAATGTTGTCCGTTGTTTTGCCTCTGTCATTTTGAATAGCAGTTTGTCATGCCTGGCCAATGTCCGTATGACTCACCAGGGGGCCGAGACACAACTAACGAACCTTACGTTGAATCAGTCATTAAAGCAAGTAAGCGAGACACAACACTTTTTGCGTTATTTTTTAAACTCCGAAATCGTCCAAAATTTGCGTTAAGAAAAAAAACCCGCGCAAAGTGAGACAGAACGAAGACATGCGTTATTTCAATGGCGTTGTGATTTTTCATTGGCGGTAAAATCGGCCAAATATCCAGATAGTATTTTTTCCACTTGGATGTCGTAACGCAAGTTGAAAAAAATGGGAACCAGTGTATTTTTGTGGAAGAAAAGGCGGGAAAAAGAGATTCTGCAGCGTCTCTGTGTAGTCTGCAATATGGCGAGAGCCAGGGACAGCCTGGGCAGGACCCGCAGGCGCTGTAAAGTTCGGTCCTCGCCTATTTCCTTGTACAGAAAGGACGAATTCGTAGCACGGTACCGACTATCCAAGAAGGTCGTTTGCAGTGTGGTCCGTAGGTGGCGGAAACATTCTTATGCAAAGGGCCTACCTAATGGGGGTGGGCTCACCCATATCAACCGGGTAAGTAGACAATAAAAGATGAACCCCTCTCCTTTCCCACCTTCAAATATTCTTTATTTCACCTGCTGTTTCCCTTCCCCCCCACTTCTTTTTTTGTCATATTCCCTCATAAATATTCCCTAAAAAATAAATGGTATACACAGTACCTCCCCCCCCCCATACAACCCCTTACAACAGAACACAAAATGGCATAATATAAATATAAATGTTATATCTCTTTATTTAACCAACATAGTGATACTATAGCATCAATGTAATAGTTGAACAATTTTATTTTTCAGTTTTGCTTAGCATTGCGGTACTTCGCCACGGGGGCACTATACTCCGTCTGTGGAGACACGCAACACGTTTCCACCTCCCTCGTCGGTCGGGCTGTGAGGGACGTGAGCGACTATTTCTACCAACACCAGGCTCAATACATTCGCTGGCCAGAGACGCTGCAGGAGAAGATACAGAACGCGGAGAGGTTCTACAACCACAAGAAGGCCAAGACCCCTCAAATTATCGGCATTGTTGATGGAAGCCACGTCGCGATTCGCAAGCCCAAAGTTAACGAAAGCACCTACGTTAACAGAAAATCCTACCACTCCATAAATGCCACGGTATGTGTTATCCCTTTTGAAATAACCCCTTCCTTTTTCTTCATATTTTTTTACCATGTGATGGTGTCATGAAACATGCATTGTGTTAAAATAAAATGTAGACACTGTACTATAGTCCTATATAGTACTACTTAAAATAAAATGTAGACACTGTACTATATTTGAATACAACTGAACCTTAACTATAATATTACAGTTCATCTGCGACTACGACAGACGGATAATCCACATTGACCCACGCTGGCCTGGTTCCGTCAACGACGCCTATGCTTTCAAGACCAGCTACGTTGGCCACCAAGCTAGGTTAGGGGAGGACGGAGAGGATGGGCCGCTGGGGAAATTCGTTCTTCTTGCAGACTCTGGGTGAGTACGTCATGTAAAATAAAAAATGTACTTTTAACCCGCTACACCAGTTTTACTTGTCATAACATACCACATCTTACCGTATATTAAATTAATATAAAATAAATCCAATATAACACATGGAAACGGTACCATTCTGTGAAAAATATGACATTTGGCCCAGGCCATTCATACAATAAAACAACGGCATTTTTCAGATACGCGTTGCAGAAGAACGTTTTTGTTCCATACAAAGTGCCGCGCACCGCTAAACAGAGAAAATTCAATCGCTGGTTCAAAAAGCTTCGGGCACGCATAGAACAGAGCATTGGCGGTGTCAAACAACGACTACGGTAAGTTAAGCTGTAATACAGTCAGGTGCGCTAAATAACGCAATATAACAAATCATATTTAACCCGGGCCACTTGATGTAAATAACTTTCTTCCTGTTGTGCAGAGTCTTTACTTGCATAGCAGTGCATATGATACAGAACCAAACATGGCAGTACAAGGTACAACTGTTCCCCCTGCACATAGAACAGGTGGTGTATGTCAATAGTTCAGTGCAGTGTAGTACATATAGTCTGAGTTCCACTGTGTGTCATACTTTCTTGCAGAATTCTTGACTCCTCCAGCGGATACCTCATGCACGACCCCGTGCGGGCAGCGAAGATCATTGTCACGTGCTGCTGTCTGCATAACCTCGCTATAGACCACGGCATCGCTATCAAGGAGCACCCGGACGATCCCTGGACACCCCGTATGGAGCGTTTGGAGCAGCCCCCCCAGACAAGGCCGGCAGATGTGGCTCACCAAATCAAGGCAGTGCGAGATGCATACGTTGAGAAGAACTTTTAATTTCTATTTCCACTGTGTATGATGTATAGTGTTATTCTTTCCTTTTTTTCTTTTTCCCCTTTTCCCCACTCTCCTCCTTTCTTTTTCTTTCTTTTTTTTCATCCAATTTGGCATTTTTCAAAATGGCTCCCTTCTTTGGTTTACTGGTTTTCTTTTTCTTTGCAGTGTGATGTAGTTCTTGCATTTTTTCAACTTGTTTTTCCTCTTCCCTTTGTAATTCCTTCTTCATTTTTTCTCTTTTGACCCTGAGTTCCAAACGTTCCTTTTTTCTTTCCTTTTTCATTTTTTTCTCATGCATCTGCTTCCTTTTCAGTTTTTTCTCCCTCTCCACTCTGCGGTCATTCTTATCCTTGTAGTTGTTGGGAACCCCAAATTTCTCCATTGGCACAGCGCTGTAATCTGGCTTGTCTGCCCTGTCTGGTTCCCATATCAGCTTGGCGTTCTTCCTGCTAGGGGTACGCTGCCGGTGTCCTATGTCAGCCTCCTCTATACCGGGTATGCCTGTCACAGAAAGGAATGTTCCGGATATAGTGTGTCACAATGTAAAGAAATGTAAATCATATTTGTATGACACGATTTAAATAAAGTATGTTATTTTTTTAATACAACGCAAACTGCGTTGAAATACTGCCATATGTTTAGTGGTGGTAAGAAGATAAAGTATTTTACATGTGGAATGAGATGCGTTGTTGTACATACCTCTTACTGCCTCCTCCCGCAGGTAATCGAGAGCCTTCCCCTCTGGCTGCTTCAGCTGCATAGATTTCTTTATTACACCTTTCCCGGTGGTTGCGATAGCGAACTTCAAATCGGTGTACTGAAAAGCATCATAGCATATAAGTAAAATACTGTGAAATGTTACGTTATTTCATTGTCACTCATACTTCTTTAATATATTTACTTTCATCGCACAACGGGCAGAAATATAACGAAAGTACATGATATTTTGATTTTCTGCTATATGTAGCTAGCTGGAACACAGCGTTGTACGTTCTAATTTGTTACCAAATAACGCATGTGGCATTCATTGAACATTACTGTTCAGTTTTGCTATATGACAGCCAAAACACATGGCGTTAGGCATTAACGCATCTGTATCACATGTTACTTTTTCTGTACTATGTACATACTGTAGGGACAGCCGACATGGCATGTTCTATTTATTTATTTCATGCAAAGAAGCACGTACCTTCTTTTTCACTGGTTGTGAGTAGTCTGCCGTCTTTGTTCTACACTGGTGGATGGTACGATGTGTGTGGGTCACGGAGTTGACATAAGCTGTATATAGGAAAGGAGAATAATTGTATTGTCATACAAATTGTTGTATAAAATAAAACACTAATTTATTTGTATCACTTTACTGCACTGTGTCCCTGTCTTGATATTTTATGACAATGTTATTACTAGATGCAAAGGGAGGGGTAAAGGTATAGCCACAGCAACACTACTCACCTGCTACATCCTTCCATGCCCTACGCTTGACATCCTTCCCCCCACCGGGCCCATCAAAGTAATACTTTATCGCGTCGCGGTTGACGTTTACTGCAAGCATAAGGTTGTCAACCTCCTCTGTTGTCCACCGCGTCCTTACTATCTCCATGTCTGACCTCATGGGCCCTTTCTCGTCAAACACTTCCCCCCCTTCCAGCAACTCGTCCTCTTCCTGCCCAATATCTGAGAGGCTGTCCTCATCACTGAGGATCTCCCCCCCAACCTCTGTGTTACAGGAGGTGTTGTTTGTGTTTTCTGCAGCAGCTGGCACATAATTATAGAGGTGGTCCACCCCCTCCACAGTTTCAGCTGAGTCATTGGGAGCCGGGGCAAGCCCTGCCGCAACAACACGTGGGGTGATGATCATCTGTTTTTTCCTGCTCCCATGTTTCTTCTGCTTTCCACGTTTCTGTGACAATGAAAAGAAGAAAAACCCTATTAGTAAACCTATACAATATTGGCGATAATTTAACGCAAGTTGTCGATTTGCGCTAAGGACGTTAATTTTTGAAAGCGTTTTCCCATGGGAAACATGGAATAAATGCAACTTATTTTACTACCTGGACGTTCTCTGAATGGCTGGGGACAAGGGGGAACTTACCTTGTCTACCTTGTGTGTCATTTCATCCTTATTCTTCACCATTTTTTGTCCGTGAAGCTGTAGTGGATAACGCAACTGAATACGGTACGACAGTGTCGCTACCTAGCGGCAAAATGTAGAGACGGACAGAATTGGAGTACTTTGGTCAGGGTATGCTATACAGTACCATGTATCCTATATGGAATGGCAACATGGCCTGTGTGAAAACTTAATGTTCTATTTCATGCATCACATAAAATTAAATGTATATACTGTCATGAATACAATTGAAGAAAATTCTGCAGACTGTTCTATCATGTCTGTTAAACCCCGTGCTCCCTTTCAGTGGGCGGAAAGTCATATCCTCACATTAACGCAATATACTGCAGAAAGTAAAAAGGGACCTGAATTAATGGTCATAAGTAGATGGGAGATTAAAATAATATGGGAGCTGTCCTCCTTGAATGGAAATATTACTTACACATGTATAGTCATGTGAGGTAGGATAAACGGTAGTTGCACACAGATTTTGTGGTCAACGTTACTTCAGTGTAACATAGTAAGGTTGATGCCTAACAAAACATCCCTTGGATAAAATATAATAACGATACAGATACAATGTGCTATACTGTAATGTTCGGTAATTGTCCTGCCAACTTTAACTCTGTCTTTTGTACAAAGTTGGGTAAAACATATACTAAACGGCAATAAAATACACATAATGATTTGAACAAGTGCTGTGAACCGTCCCGCTGTATATCACAGGAAAATACTGCGTTAAGTACAACACCACTCAACAAGCTGAACACTTAACGTCTAAATAGAGTGAAAAAAACTCCAAACTTGGTTACGCTAAAATCTGCACCACTTTTCAGACATACGGTGTATGCCCTGGGTATTATACACAGTAAGTTATTTTGTTTCTGTCCTTTCTCCCAAAACTGGCATGTACCACACAATGTTATCTGTTCCTCCTCCTTCCATATGACAGAAATGAAGGGGCACAAACTGGGGTCCACTTTATGTCACTAGTTCTTTTTTTTTCTCCTTGGCAAACGTAAGCGGGTGTTTTTGGCCTTTTTAGTAGCCGGGGGGCTAAACAGACCCAAATATTGAAGTGCCTCAGCACCTTGCTCCGCTCCGAATTGAGGCACGGTTTCCTTCTGCGCACTGTCTGGCTCCTCCTCTGCTTCAACAAATGTTACATTGTGCCTTTTCTGTTTCCTGACATTTTGCGAGGCAGGGATGTCGTTAGGGGAGTTGGTGCTGGATGATGCAGCCACCTGTGAATGGCCCACAAGTATGGGCTTCAGTGTTGCCTCTGTTTCAGTGTGAACCTCTTCCGTTGCTCCAACCTCTGGTTCTGTCACCTTTATCTCCTCTATCGAGTCCTGTGGGAGAGGTTGCTCTGTCCCCCGTGTTTCTACAGTTTGCTCTTCTTTCGGATTAAACTGCAATATGTCTTCTGTGTCAGAGCTGTTTTGTTCTACCTTCACCTCGCGCTCCTTCTGTGGAGCAGCAGCACTCTCCTCACTTTGTACTGGGCCCGGCTTATCCTGGGGTGTGTCTGCAGCACCATCTGCCTCACCACTGTCCTCTTGTTGCTGTGTCGCCGTCTCATCATGGGGTGGGTGTGCACCGTCCCATGCAGCCTGCAGCACTGGCGGCTCGTTCTCTGCATCAGAACTTGCCTCGCCCTCATTCTGTGTGCTAGTGGAGGGCACGAGCCCCACGTCCGACCGCCAGACCATGTCCTGCACTGTAACACACCGGAAAATGACGTGGGTTTTAGTGACAGGAAGACATTTTGGCACAGCAGTATGAAAGGGAAAATAAAACGGTGTCTCTCTTTGTCATTAGTGCTAAAACAAATCCTGCTACATCTGCATATATTTTAACTTGACTGACTTTTACATCATACATATACTATGCTTTTCACAGGGTACGGTGGAAAAAGCACAGTATAATGGCTGGCACCTATATAGCGTACATACAACTGTATTTAGAATTTAATTTGGGGCCATATGAACATGGTTCATATTAGGCAGCAGAGTGAGGTACTGTGCCTCGACATAAACATGAACTACGTGTCAATTCCATTATGTTGGCCCTGGCGCTGTGCTGTAACGCACAGAAAATAGCGCAAATTAGGTGGGATAATGCAAATACTCACAGTTTATAACCCGTGTCCCCACCGCAACCTGAATGTTCTCTTTACCGGGGGGGGGGGGGAGTTGAGCGTGTGCTGCGACCCTCTGCTGTACAACACCATCCACTACCCGCAGCGTCTGATGTATCACTGCGGAAAGAGAGAATGTTTCATTAATTTGCAGGTTTCCTTGTATTGCGCTATGTACACTGAAACTGTTTAATGTGGGTGATGAAGGTAAGGCGTAAAGGCAGTTCTCACATTTTAATTTAGCGCGGAGGACAGTGGCGTTAAGTTTTAATTTTATATTTTAGCAGCAGTATTGTAACAGAAATAATGTGCAGTATTGTACAACTATTTGGATGGCCTGTTTTCCTGCTGAGACTTACCGTTTAACATATCATGCACTGTTGAACTGAGTATCCCATGTTTATTCAGCATCGAGTTTTGGTTCTTTCCTAAGAGACGTCCTGTCTTCGCTATGTCCGCTACTGCTTTCTTAAGAATGCCGTCGCTATCGGATTTTTGGTGCTGCATTAGAATTTTTGCGATGTCACTTTGGTTCTTCACCACGTTTGCAGTGATCTTACTAAGGCGGTCTTTCTCTTCTTTCATGGCACTGCATACGGTCTTAATACCAGATAGAGCCTCTGCAATGTCGGACGTTATGGACTTAAAAATTTCTTTGTCCTCCCTGCGCTCCATTTCTACAGAGGTTAATAGACTCTGCATTGTGGCCAGCATTAAAGCGGGGTCTGGCACAGCCTGCTTGGCGGGGCTGGGTGGTGCAGCACTGCTCCCTGCTGTGGTGGCATCGTATAATAGTTTCTTCTTAGCGGATCCTACATCTCCAGTTCTGGCGTTAATTTGGCAGGTGTCTCTAGGAGAGCGGCGCAGGCGGGGTGGTGGGGTAATGTCAGGTAAGTTGGGCGAGCTCTCGATGGGAGTGGCGGTGAGGTCTACTATGTTGCTCTCCTTTGAAGTTGTTGGCGTGGAATATCGCACGGTTACCTCGTCTTCCGAGTTGCTGATGATAGGCCGGTTGCGTTCTATCTTGACCCCCTTTTTCACCTTGCTGCTCTTCTGCTCCACTTTCCCTGCTTTCACGGTGACTTTTTTTACTTTGGGGTCCGCCTTTGTGTGTTTGGGGTCAGGTTTTGTCTTCATAGCAGGTGCTTTACTCGTTTTTTTGTCCCCTTCACTGTCCTGTTTTACAGTTTTGGGACGTGGGGTGCTAGGACGTGGGGTACTAGTTTTACATTTCTTGGCAGCAGAAGGCGGTACGGTGCTCCGTTTGTTATGGGTGTCAGTGCTGCCTCCCTGGTTTATTTCGGGATATAGTATCACCCCGTTTGGGCCCACTATTTCCTTTTCCTGTTTCCATTTTAAGAGTAAAATCTGGAGAGGCGTACAGCCTTTTTTCACCTTTTTGCCGCTCTTTAGTAGTTCTAGTAGGTGCTTGTTCTGCAATATATAACAGCAATAACGTCAGTAATGATATGCGGTGTTCCAAAAAAGGACAGGTTGCGTTAATACCGTAGTACTATATTTCCCACATACGGTTAGGATAAAACAGCAGCATATTATTTCAATGTCATGGGAAAAAGGATGTAAATGGATAGGGAGGAAGGGGGAAGAAAAGGGGGGGGGGGGATTGGGACTACATGATACATGTGATAAGTAAAAAAGGGAAAGTGGTTGCAGTATTTTGTATAGCTCACCTTTTTTTTACAGCTGCCGTAGAAATCGTTGATTTGCTTCTTCATTTGTTTCACGTCCCTGCCGTTATTCGCGACGGCATTCACTAGGTCTGAAAAACAAGGTAAATGTTTCCTTACTTCAAATACCGTATAAAACAAAATATAACACAGAATTACTTTGTTTAACTTGACATAAGAAATGGAGTAGAAACAGGGAAAGAGAATTCCATGTCACTGAATTGCGCTAAATAATAAACGTTAACTGTCTGGCCTGTGTCATGCCATGCCACAGTAGAACAAGTGAGGTGCATATGCTGAGTGTGCCTACAGTACATTGCGTTAATTTTTTTAGAACGGTATCTATATGATACTGCTACTTTTGGGAGATACGCCTTAATACAGTGCGTGATAAAGATTTTTTCCATACCTTGAACCTCCTGCCAAGCCTTCTCACGGTCCTCCTTCTGGTTTTTGGACCTGGACTTCAGGATGCTCTGTAGGCGGTTTACATTAAAAAAGAGGGCGAATTGTTCACTAGCATTCCATTTTATGTTCCTTATTCTCACTGTCCCTTTGGCCGTATACTTGGCACTACGGTTGATGCCTTGTCCTTCGTCATCCTCGCTCCCTGTTCCCTCCTCTGCCTCATTCTCACACTCTCCTCCTTCTTCCTCCTCTTGCTCCTCCCCACCATCCTCCTCCTCCTCGTCATCCTCATCGTCACCGTCCTCATCATTTTCAGCGCACTCCTCCCCTTCCTCCTCCTCTTCTGCACCCTCCTCCTCTTCTCCTTCTTCTACTCCACTACTTTCCTCCTCCTCCTCCTGTTCACTTTCTCCCTCTTCCTCATCGTCTGACGCGTCGTGATCGTAATCGGACTCGTCCGCCTCCGACTCCTCATTGTCAGAAGCATTAGAATTTTCGCTGCTTGTGTCCTCAAGATCCACCGATTGCTCGGTGTCGTCAGAGCTGGTATCTTCTATCTCATCCCTTTTCAGGGGTTTCTGCAAAAAAATAAATTAAATACGGGTCAGAATGCAGTGGGACAAGGTGAACAACATAGCACAAACATTCATCCTGTCCCCCAAAACAAAGCAATATGTTTAATGCTGCGAACCCTCCCTTGTGTGATATACCATGCTCAGAGTAAATTTGGGTTTTGCAGTACGTGTATTAATGTGGGTATTATTTATACTGCACGGGGAGAGGAGGGAGGTGTAGTGGGTCGCCGCTGTACTATTTCTAGGGAACCAGTTGGAGTTATATTTGGTATATGTGTTGTCGTGTATCCAGGCCGCACTCCTGTCTACTGCCGAGTATAAGGTTATATAAGCCCACCTGAGGAATGGTGGAGCGCGGCCTGGTTATGTGCATTGAGCCGTGACCGCCACGTGTCACCCGACATATCTCGGGTACAGTGTCGGCTCGGATGCACCGGCGCGTGGTTACCCGGAGTTCCTCGGGAACTCAAGTGTTTACGAGTAATGGAGAGAATTACATAACGACCAGTACATAAGACCTGGAGTTCTGCTAATCGGGGACCCAGTCTTGCTGCGCACTTCGGCCAGCTTGGCTGCTCCACAACAGAGCTTCCCCGAACTCTGTTGTACCTTTTAGGCCTAGTCCTGTCGCTGCTTCCACCTTGGTCACCCTGCGTCTTTCTCTGTTCTACCCTCTGGGGGAACTAGAGGAGATAGACGCACTGGTGTACAACTCCGGGTACAGAACTCCCTACGGGGGAGTCTGTCCCAAGAGGAGTTAACCAAGATGGAAGAGAGCATTGGAACTCGGGAACTATGTACTAGACCGTGAGCGTATACCTCCTGTATGTTCATATGACCACTGGTGTTCAGAAGCCTATTTGATTATTGCTATCCGTCTGTATGATTACGAGCCGTCTGTCAGAATGAATAAAGTGTAATTTCTGAACAACCTATTTTCGAATCTGGAGTTTTTCATAGCAGATGTCTATCTTAGAATAGCCAACAGCTACACTGGTGCCGTGACCACTTTGGGTAAGTATTGATTTACATTTATTTTGTTATTTTTCTTTCTGAAATTGAGAGGTAAGCTCTTATATGTTTGAACCAGAATTGGTAGGTTTCAAGGATAGCTATTACAGGTTGCTTTTGTGTGGTGAAGATATGTCAGATACAGAGGTACCTCCCCCGTCGGTTACTAACCAAGGGGAGGGGATGCGTCCTAGATTGCGATCTAGGGTGAGGTTTAATGCTAGGCAGAAGGTGCATACGTTCAATCAGAATAGGGAAATTGGACATGGAGGGGAAGATAGCGCCCATGAAGTGAGATCTGAGGATTCACTAGGGGATCCTCCAGCGAAACGTCCAGCTCTGGAGCCAGATAGGGAAATGGTAGGCCGGGTCCAGGTAAGGGAAACATCAAGAGAAGATGTGATGCTTGGACCGGTAACCATAGAAGATATTGGAGAGGATAGTGACTCTAGTATACCTAGTCTGGAGGGTACAGTAGATGTACCAGTGAGATGGGAACTTAGACCGGTACCCACTGTGGAAACAGTGGAAGGGACTAGAGTGGTGGTCCCAGTCAGTCAGGAAGGAGTTGAGGTAGTCAAAAGGGACGACCTAGGGGAAACTCCTGAGGAAGGGGAAGAGACAGCTGAGGTGATCTCCAGGGGAGATAAGCTGTTCCCAGATCCTTTTAGGCTGACGATACCAGGTCTAGAGGTTCCACCTTATGAACCCAGGGAGAGGTTGAGCCTGGATGACATAAGGACGCTCAGATTGAGAAATGAGCATGAGCATATGAAAGAAGGGATAAGATTAGAGGAGGAATCCCTTAGAAAGCTGAAGGAGGAAAGGGAAGCTTTCGAAAAGAGTTTTTTGGCAAAGAGGTCGGGAAACATTGGGGAACATGCAGCTCAGATAAAACATCTGGAACAAATTTCAGTCAATGTAGGTCTACTTGAGGGAACTGAAGTCAGACTGAAGTCTGAAACAGAAAAGCTAGTGGTGCGGAATAAAGAAATTAGTTCCGAGATACTGGCAAGACAGTTACAAGTAGCGGAGTATGATGAGTTGTTGAAGAAACAGGATAGTAAGTTAGGAGAGTTGGAAGCACTAGCTCAACAAGCTGAGAATCACATGGTGAAGAAACTGGAACCAGAAGTGACTAAGGTACAAAGGGACTCAGGGGGGACAGCACAAGAAGTGTCTAAAGATGAGACCTTTGTGACTGCCGACGAGCCCTCAGTATTTATAGTCAATACAGTGGAAGAGGTGGTGAAACCACCTGCCACTGAGGATCTAGATGGTTCCATGGTGATACATACAGCTGACATGTTATCCAGTGTGAGTGGACACTCATCCATGCATGGCAGTAAGTTTGATAAAAATGAGGAGTTCATGTTGGAACTGTGTGGTAGAGTTGAAAAGCTGTTTCAGGAGAAGTTAGATTGCTTTCTTGAGGAAACAGAGTCAGTGAGTGTGGAGAATGACACCAAGGGAGTAAAAGGAGACGTTCCGGTAGCCCAGGCTACAGGGAATAAGCCTCCTGTGGGACCAGGTAACACTGCTCCAGCTCCAGGTGCTCATTCTACTCCAGCTCCGGGAACAAGGCAGGTTCCTACAGGTCCGGTAAACGTGTCTACAGTGGGTAGACCAGGTTTGCCCAAGGGGGTAAACATGAATGCTAGGCCGCCAGGTCAAGGGAATCTGGCAGGGCCTAACACCTCCTATGGGGGGTGGAGTAATGTTGGTCCGGATAACTGTTATGGGAACGCAAGACCTATGTTCAATATACCACCTCCCCCATTGCCTGGCAGTCATGTAACTCCAGGAAGCATGAACACACCAAGGACAGGAGGTACTATTCAAAGTGGGACACCCTACCAACATAGGGCAAATATGTCTATGGAAGATGAGGTAGTGTTCCAAAACAATCCAGCAATTAGAAGATTGGGGATTGATGCGGTACCGAATGACGTGGGGAACTTTAAAGCAGTGGACTATGCTTTGAGTCAGACTGATATACCGTTGAGAACGGGGATGACACCTGTGAGAAAGCAGGCTATCAAGATGAAGCAGTATGATGGCACAGTTCCATGGAGAAAATGGTTCACACGATTTTCAGCAGATATGAGACATAATGGTTGGGAAGGCGATGAATGCCTTGCAGCTTTGTCATGGTGTCTGCGGGATGGTCCTGGTGATCCCGCTCTAACAAGCTTTGAGTTAAGCGGGGGTAGAACGTACAAGGGATTAGTGGAAACAGCTTCTTGGGCTTTAGGTTCCACATCCGGTGCGGATCCCGCATCTGAGCTAGAGGCAAGAGTTCAGAAGCCCGGTGAAGGGCACAGACAGTTTGGAATGGCTCTCAGAGTGCTAGCAGCAGAAGCATTTGCATCTATGAGTCCAAGTGATCCATGGCTGGTAAGGAAGTTGTCCAGCCTGTATATAGATGGACTTAAGGACGAAAGATTGTCGAGCGAGATTGCTTCACAGTGGAAGACCACTATGTCACTAGCAGATATCTTCGAGCTTACGGAAGATGCTCTGAGAAAGAGGAAGCTGTTGAAAACTGTAGAGGCAGCCCCTGTAGCAGTAATAGAGATGCCCGTAGAAGAGGTTGAACTGACTACAGAGGGAGTGCAAGAGGTGGCAGCAATAGATCCTAAATGGAAAGGACGTCGTTCTTTTTATGTAAGACGAAGGGTTCCAGGATCAGACGCTCAAGCGCCAGAGGAGGGTGCATTGAAGACCATGATCGGAAAAGTCATGGAGGAGCGTAGTAAGGCTGAGAAGGCTGAAAAGGTCGCATCTCGTGGTCGCGGTAAGGGGAAACCCAACAAAGACACGAAATGTTATAATTGTGGGAAGAAGGGTCACTTGGCAAGGACATGTTGGTCCAAGGATACTAAGAATGTATCATCGGTCGAGAAACAAAAAGACGGACCCTCTTCTGACCAAAGCCCACCACCGACGGAAAACTAACAGGGGTTGTTGTCGATGACAAGATAACAACCCCACCTGTGATTGTCAAAGGTACTGTTAGGGGAGAATCAAAAGATTCCACTTCATGGGAACCGCTGGGGTTAGCCGCACCTGAGTCTGATCCGCCAGGTGGAGATGGGCCCCAGGGAACGGACGAGAATGGTGTTGAAGATTTAGCTCATCTGGACACCGTCCGCAGAATTGAGTTGGCGGAAGAAGTAGAAAGGTTTTGTGCTTCGCGACTCAAACCCGATGATCCTATAGTTAAGTTTCTCAACTCGAGGGGATATGACTTGGGCGGTGAAGCTGGAATCCAGAGATTTGCCTTGCAACCTTCCCCTTTACAAGGGAAGAGATGGTACTTGCCTGTGCAGATTCAGGGTTGCTTGGGGGAATTTCTGATTGATACTGGAGCTAGTCACTCCATGATGGGTCACCATTTCTTCAAGAAGCTCGCAGGTCTGTCGACTAACCCTGTGGGGTCTGGGTCGGTCAGAAGTGCTGATGGGTCTCATATGCGGACACATGGCAGACAGGTGATACCCTTTTGGGTGAATCAACATTCATTTGTTGTTTCAACAACTGTGGCTGAATTGACGGATGAGGGAATCTTGGGAGTAGATTTTTGTTCTCTGTATGGGGCGGTATTGGATAGTGTGACAGGGGAACTCACTCTTCGATATCCACAAGAGATGAAAGTCCAGTGTGTACTCCGCCGGATTTCAGGCGTCTCGTCTGTCTCTCAGACAGTGCGAATTCCTCCCCGCCATGTGTGCAATGTAGTTGTATACTGCCGGGAAATGGAATTTGACCGCATGGGGGTGGTGGAACCGAATCAGCAGCATTTGAGTAAGCTGGGGTTGGTTTCCACCAGTGCCTTAGTGCAAAGTTCAAGACGAACAGTAGTACCAGTCAGTAATATGACTTTTCAGGATGTGTACCTGGAAAAGGGGACGACCTTTGGGGACGTAACATATGCTGACGTGGTAGGAAGGGCTGACTCACCAGAAGTGGAGTTAGCAGTAAAGAGAGCAGTGGAAATAGGAGCTTTGGATCCATCCGCTATGCCAGTGGTATTGCAAGACACTGGAGAGCAGGATAGGAAGGAAGGATATGGTTTGCCACTGCATCTTTTACCATTAGTGACAGATAGCCACTTGGAGACAGAGGAGGACAAACAGAGTCTAGCTCAGCTATTATGCGAGAATGCAGACTTGTTCTCCGCTCCAGGGGAGCAATTGGGTAGAACTGACCGAGTAACTCATCGGATAGACACCGGTTCTAGCCCACCATTGCGCTTGCCATACCGGCGCCTCCCGTTGTCTAAGAAACAGGCATTGGAGGATGAGGTGGACAAGATGTTAGGGGAAGGGATAATAAGGCCCTCAGATAGTCCATGGGCTAGTCCGGTGGTAATGGTTACCAAAAAGGATGGCACCTGTCGGTTCTGTATAGATTACAGGAGACTGAATGGGATTACGAGGAAGAATGCCTACCCCTTGCCACGCATTGACGAAAGTCTGGATTCCTTGGGAGGCAATCACTGGTTTAGTACCTTAGATCTCCAGTCAGGATACTGGCAGATTGGGATGCACCCAGAGGATAAGGAAAAGACAGCATTCACAACCCACCGGGGGTTGTTTGAGTTCAATGTAATGCCATTTGGCTTATGCAATGCTCCGGCTACTTTCGAGAATATGATGGAGACAATGCTAAGGGGATTGTTGTGGAAAAACTGTCTAGTTTATCTAGACGACATCATAGTTTTCGGGAAAACTCGGGAGGAGTGTCTATCAAATCTGAACAAGGTGATGGATCGATTGAGATCCTACAACCTTAGACTGAAAGCTAAGAAATGCAAGTTCTTCAGGCAATCAGTGGAATATCTGGGCCGAATAGTCAGTGGCACAGGTATTTCGGCGGATCCAGGGAAATTAGAGGCTGTAGCTAATTGGGCAACGCCAAAAGACCAGAAAGAAGTGAGGTCATTTTTGGGTTTCTGCTCGTACTACCGCGATTTCATTCCCGGATTTGCTGAGGTGTCAGCTCCATTACAGGCGCTGGTAGTAGGAAAAAGGAAGGGAATGTTGAAGCTACCACCGTTTATTTGGACGGAATTAGCTGGACAGGCTTTTCAGAAGCTGAAGGAGTTATTCACAGTAACTCCTGTGCTGAGCTATCCTACTGAGGGTGATCAGTTCATCCTGGACACCGACGCTAGCAACGATAGCATAGGCGCTGTCTTATCCCAAGTGCAGGAAGGTAGAGAAGTGCCCTTGGCATTTGCTAGCAACAGCTTGAGTAAAACTCAACGCAATTATTGCACCACCAAGAGAGAGTTGTTGGCCATAGTAGTTTACACAAAGAAATTCCGCCATTATTTGTATGGTGGGAATTTTATTCTACGAACAGACCATTCATCCTTGAGATGGCTCCTTAATTTCAAGGAAGCAGATGGGATGATGGGTAGATGGATCTCCGCGTTGTCTGAACTAGGGATAGAGAATACCCAGATTCAGCATCGGAGCGGAGTGAAGCACGTAAATGCGGATTGTTTGTCTAGGAGACCAATCCGAAGATGTGCAAGAATGGACTGTGAAGACTGTGGCATACATAACGCGTTGGTGGCTCCAATAATGAATTTTGATCCGGCCTGGGAAGAGAACTTGGTGTTTTGGTCGGCGGAGTCCATACTTGAAGCTCAGCAGGATGACGATGGTATCAATATGATACGGAATCTGATCCTGGAGAGAGCTGCTCGTCCCGTCAGACCTGCTCTGTCATTAGAATGTGTGGAAGTAAGGAACTTAGTGGGTCAATGGTCGCAGCTGGTAGTGCGAGACGGCCTATTGTGTAGATGGAAAACTCTTGAAGGCAAAGCCAGGAGGAGGCTACAGATAGTCTTGCCAGCTTCTCTGAGATGGGAAGTATTCGAGTTTTTCCATGGTCATCAGACCTCCGCTCATTTTGGCAGGAAACGGACTTTGGACAAACTCGCGAGGAGATATTACTGGCCTGGGATGTCTAAGGACGTAATACGTTGGTTGAGTGAATGCCCAACGTGTTGCCTGGTGAAGCCGGGCCCTGGGAAAGGTAAAACATCTCTCAGACAAGAACTGTTCGGAGTCAGATTTGCGAGGATAGCCATTGACATAATCACTGGCTTCCAGACAACTCCAAACTCCAACGTGTGCATGATGGTGGTACAAGACTACTATTCAAAGTACGTGAAGGTGATCCCAATGAAGGATCACACGGCATTAACTTGCGCACAAGCTTTGGTTGAGGAGTGGGTACTAACATTTGGCGCACCTCTCATGTTACATTCAGACCAGGGTAGGGAGTTTGAATCGCGTCTCTTTCAGGGGATGCTGGAAGAATTAGCCATAGTTAAGACACGCACTAATCCGTACCGACCGCAGTCGGATGGGATGGTTGAGAGATTCAACCGCACGTTGATTCAGGGGCTGACCACGCTGGTTAATTCTAATCAGGATGACTGGGATACGTTTTCCCAGTATGTGGCTCATGCATACAACGGTACGGTGCATGCTTCAACTGGCTGCACTCCTAACAGCCTGGTATTTGGATCTGAGATCATAATGCCTGCAGATTTGGTCTTTGGCAGTGTACTGCGGAGAAAGGATGTCCCATGCCGAGTGGCATTTGCGGAATCCCTGCGCAGAGAATTGCGGGAAGGCTATGCATTGGTGAGAGGCCATTTGAAGAAAGCGGCCATCCATCAGAAAGTAGGGTATGATACAGGCTTGAGAGAGAGGAAGTATGTAGTTGGACAAAAGGTGGTGAGATTGAAACCACCTGTACATGGAAAAATCTCGAAGGGTTGGGATGGGCCATTTGAAGTGACAAAAGTAATATCGGATGTTACTGTGTTATTGAAAAATGTGAAAGGCAAGATTGTTGCAGGCCATGTAGATCGCCTGAAGCCTTGGCTAGGTCGCCGGCCCGGCGATGAGAATGAGCCTTTGGTAGAAGTGCCAATGCCCCAACCCAGGTGGGTGCGTAAAACACAGGTTACAGCACCCCCGCCTACAAAGAAGACTAGAAAAGCAACGCCAGCTAGAAAAGTCGATGGTAGGAAGAAGAAGAAGAAGTTAGTTACTGAAAAGGAAACTAGAGAGGTTCCTACAGTAATTAAGAAGAAGAAACCCCAAGGACCCATACGTAGAAGTGCTCGTATAGCGGGTCGAGGTGCTGTTACGTGAGAGCGGCGGGGCTGGGTTTGTTTGTTGTGGTTACCCGAAATAGTTCGGGTCTCCAAGGACTTACCCGGTAAACCCCGGAAAGTTGCGTAACTGGTGCTGATTGTCAAAAACACAACGAGAAATACCGGATTTTATTCTTTAGTCTTTGTGACAGGAATAATGGTGAAATTGACCAGTAGATGGCATTGGGGTACCCAACGTTCTGCTTTACTAAAGTTAGTTTTGAATGTTTACATGCTATGGTCTGTGAGTTGGTTTCCCATTTAGTACTTGTCGTGATGGTTTCGGATTAGAATCCAATCAAACCTAGTCAGTAATTTTTCTAAGGATAATATGAGGATCCTAATACGAAATATTATGTGGAAAGTACGGGTGTAAAACTCGTTACAACAACATGAGAAAAGGGACTCATACGTATTCCGAATTTGTTCGGACAACCAAAGAAATTTACTTTGACACGTATTTTTTTATAATGTTTGTTTAAAACAGCGTTCTGAAAGTTCATAAGCTACAAATGAGACAGCCGTGACGAACTGAAGAATTGCTATTACTTGAAATGATGTGCAAAAATACAATCCGAGAAAACCCGGCGAAGATTGCAACTACTACGCAGTTAACTCCGCCACCCGGTTTTCTTCGGATAATATCGGATAACTTCTTCGGGAAGGGCTATCCGGTACCCGTGATCCTTTGCGCTTGGGTGCGCACGCATGCTGGTTTGGCGCGGAAAGCGTCAGTCCTGCACATACCGTTGGAGAGGGTGGATGCGAAGGCACCTCTCTCCGCGTATGTAACACCGGTTAGAACATCTACATGTGAGGGAGAGAGGAGACACTAAAGTGAGGTAGTACAGGAGGACACATTTGTAACAATTTTCCTGATTTTACTACTCATTTAAGCTCATTTTAAGAGTGGGCTCCTCTGGGCCGCCCTCTGTGTAGTTATCATGGCGGATAACTATCCGTCGGGAGACTCCCATAGAAGGAGTCACTCGACGGAAGTTTCCCCTCTGTCGCAGGAACAGAGAGAGTTGTTAGCTTTGGGGGACCTGGAGTCAACAGCTCCGGTCGAGTATGATCTTCCAAAACGATTTCGGGAGGCAGATTTACCTAAATTTGTGTATCATCCACCAGCTAAAATGAAGAATAGGGGTGTGAAACGCCGAAATCACAGTAATATCTCTGAGATAAGGAAAGCTGAAAAGGTTAGCTCGGGGAGAACATGTTAAGAAACTGGTAGATATGGGTTTATCAGTGGCGCAAGCTAGGGGGTTCGTGTCAGGGCCGGGGTTAAAAGGACTCGAGGCCGGGGGATTTCCCTTGTTCCAGGTTGGGAATATTGCGTCACCACCTACTTCGGGAGTGGCCCGGACTGACCCGAATATGCCCGGGATACCGGTGTACCCGGTCAGTGACGTGCCAGTGGGTGCTCCGTGGGGTGCTATGTCGTATGACCGTGCGGATGGTTTACATCCGGTGCATGGTAACTTTGTACCCGATTGGGATGCCCCTGCACAGTCAACTCCGGAACGTATTCCAATTATGGCAGTAATGCAGTTAGCAGCGAAATTTGAGAAATTTAAGCCGGATGCAGTGATTCCCGGGAGTAAGATATGCAGGGGGGCATACATCCAAGAGTTGGACAAATTCAACGAGAAGAAATGTACTAAACTATTCAGACCTCCTTCCGATAATTCTAAGTCCAGACCCTATACAGGAGAGGTTACTGGGGAGATAGGGAGCCGAGCTAGGCTACCATCCTACGAAGATACAGAGAGGGATATGGAGTTCTGGTTAGAGCATGCTAGTTCAGGGGCACATCAAGCTTACAAGTTCTGGGATGAGGTTATAAAGCAAAGTATGGGGACATACAGGGCTGCCGACCTCTCCAACGAAGATAGAGACCGGTTGAAATGGGCGTGGATGACATTTGTCCCGCCAGGTATGCCTACTTATAAACCTGGTAGAGGTTGGAGAATAGGTTCGGGGCAATGCCCATTCAATGAATGTATGGATAGAAATCCAATAGCTGAGTATCTGGACCTGTACCAGTTCGCACGACATCTAGTGGAGTTCCACGCGCACTCCAAAATGATGTGGCAGTGCCGGGCCAGGCCTAATCGCTCAGGTAAATGTATGAAAGATGGTGAACCTTTCAGCACATCTAGAAAGGGTTGTATGGTAAGGCATTTAGTGGATGTACACCATATGAAGGCTGAAACTGCCATGTCCAATCTAGATATTCTCGAGAATAGTCCGGAGGCCTTAGGACTCACGGACAGAGAAAAGTGTGTGAGGGTACCACAGGGGTTGGCATACACCTTAGTGTTTAACCATAACCCGAGAAGGTTGTGGTTGAATCGAAAGGCGTGGCCATACTACCTTCAGGACTTTCCAGAGAAAGCCTCTGATTATCGTAGTAAAATGGAATTGGCCACTCCGCCTAAAGGTAAAATGCTGTCTGAAGGTAAAACTGTGGACCATGGAGTGTACACTCCTGTCTCGGTTACCTTAGGAGAGATGCGGACCACAGGTTCAGAGGAGTCCTCAGCTTCTGCTGGGTTGGACTCATCACCTGACGGCCGATCTACCCCAACCAAAAGACGTGCTCCGGGGTCTTCCTGTGGGTTTAGTAGGAACACTACTGAATCCAACAAGGAGGGCTCTGGCGGAACTTTACCGAGGGTTGCTGTTAGCCCAAGGCTAGCCTTAGAAGAGAAAATGGTAAATGACCTGTTGGCTTCTCCTGTAGAGGAGGAGGACGACTGTGTATTTGTGGGAGAGGAGGTAATACCTCCTACCACAATCTCTGAAGCTAGAGGGAACCCGGGAGTGTCAAGGAAGATATTAAAGACAGAAAATACTTCTACTGATAGTCAAGGGTATGTAACAGGGAAGATAGAGTCAGTGAGTGGGAAGGAGGATTCCAAATCTAAAATGACCTATAGAACGATTGATTTCCAATCTGAGGGAGATGATTGGGTGGATCAAAAATTCACCCCACCCGCAGGCAGGGTTCAATCTAGTAAAATAGAGATGAGGAAGGAACAGGAGATTGGTCGTAGACTATCCTCCGTTCCATCACCATCTACCTGTATGGGGGCTCTCTCACTAAACTCTCCATCATCTGGAGTGGGTGAGGAAGATATCTCTTTGGAGTCGGTCCCTCTGCCTAAGCTGACTGGTGATATTGATCACCCTGAGAATGTAAGTATCAGGAATCTTCTGAAAGAACAGTATGTCACTGGACTGAAAAGTTCATTTGACACACTGGATCTCGCTTGTCAACTAGCTCTGCAAGGAGCTAGGGCTCAAGCTGAGCAATTGGTAAAAGAAAGTCGTTTGGCCGAATTAGAGAAAGTGGAGACTGCTAAAGCAGAACTCCTATCTAAAATGTCCAAAATGACTGAGGAGAATGAAGCCCTCAAAAGACAGTTGGGACAACGAGATGACATGGTAGCAACCTCTAGCAGAATAGTAGATGATTTGAGATTGAACATTGAAAAATCTCGTATGGAAAGTCAATTTTTAATTGATGATCTCAAAGTCAAGTTGGATCGCAGTAAGGATATGGTCAGTTCTGCTGAACATAAGCTAACTGCTGCCAGGACTGAAATAAGTCTAAAAACCATAGTTATTCGGAAGTTGGAACACGAAATTGGTGGTCTAACAGAAGAATTTTCTAGCTATAAAAAGGAAGCTCAGCAGAACGATGACTTCTATGAGGAGTTGGCTGAGTTCTTTGAGGATTGCTATGAGATACCATTGTCAAGTTGGTACGACGAGAGTGTGTACAGGGTTGAACGGGGTTCCGCCCCTCTTCCCTTAGGATTTGACGGTGATGCATACGCACAAAGGTTGAGAGCCGACTCCAGGGCTAGTAATACCCCTAGGAGTCCTCCACCTCCATCTACAGAAGATGAGACGCACCTGGCCGACTGCAGTTACGTGGCTGCCACCTCCATGGCCTATGGGTCATCGGAGTTGGTTCCTGTGACGTCTGTTCCTAAGACGTCCGTGGCTGTGACGTCTGTTCCGGTGTCACCTGTTCCTGTAACGTCCGTTGCTGTGGCGTCTGTTCCGGTGTCACCCGTTCCTGTGACGTCTGTGGCTGTGACGTCTGTCCCTGTGTCACCAGTCTCGGTGACACCTGTTGCTGTGACGTCTACCTCTGTGTCGTCTGATGCTAAGACGATGCAGTATACTACCATGGGGGTGGACACAACCGTGTCTTCCTTTGAGACTATGGATACTCCAGCCGGGGTGTCCACTCTAGCGAGGATGGTGGTGAATGAACTGCAGACAGAGTCACATAACTCGACTCCTGTCTCAACACCAATACTCGACACCACCTCTTGTCAGTCACCGTACCAGATAACGGAAAGTGAGACTAGAGAGGCGGTTCAGATACTGATGGAGCTGAGCGATGCAATTGCAGAGGCTGACTTACGTCTGTCTATCCGTGATGCTGAGGCGCTTATGGCTCCTGAAAACGAACTCGAACAATCCATGATGGTGGATCCTCCAATGGACCTACCTGTGACGACTGGTTCTATGTCTGGGAACCATCGTCCATCTACCCTGGACATTCCTGTACCCATGGCGAGTGTGGCTATGGGTGCTCAAATGCATGGTCCTAACCCTGACGCTTCGCAGCTAGGGTTTGGGATGGACATATCCATTGAGATGAGTGACAATCGACCTAGTGAATGTATGTCTCCAGTGTCCAGAAACGAAGAACTTTTGCTGAGTGGCGAGTCATAAAAACATTCCCAGTTGCAGCATATATGGAACCTCTACCATGTGTCGTCATCAAGGTTGAACTTTTGCAGTAGTGGGGTTGTTAGTACACCACGGATCATATGATGCTTTATACCATAGACTATAAGTCACAAGATGACTAGATAGATATATATATATATATTTATAAAAGACTGAGATGACAGGAACAGTGGATCATTATCACCTATTTATGAAAAGACTTTGATATGATCTAGGTTTGCAGTTATCGCTATATATGAAACTGTTAAAACCATCACCAAAGAGTGTTCTATATTTTTTTGCCATAAGACAGTATTTGTGAAACGGGTTCTGTTTGAGTTGATGACATGTGCTATAGGTATGATTATTGTATGCCGATTGTGATACTCTGATTTAACCGTCCAATAAGTAAAGGTATGAGGGACTGGATCCTGATGATACCTACTGAGATGAAAAGTTGCTTGACTACATTCGTACTACGTGTAGATCTGTGGTAATAACATATCAATGAACCTGAAAAACGCAAAATTTATTCAGGTACTGAGAGTGGAAATTGCGTAAGTTGTTATGGAGATCTGTAGGCTCCCGTTGATTACTTTCAGAAGGAAGGTATCGAGTGAGGAGCCGGGTCATTCTATTTTTCAGCTTGCTGCGTTTTTGATCTTTGAACTAAGTGTGGAGACTAATTCTCCCTGAATCGTTGAAATATGTTACGCCAACACTAGATCTGATTGCTTACAGTATTCCTATATGGAGAATGTCACTTGTGTTATTGTGTGAAGACACCCATGTGACCATGGTGCATAAGGTTTTGGAGACCTTGATTGGATTGAAAACTGCATTTACCGGATCTACGCTATATGTTCATTTATTCCAAAAATATTGATCTTTCAAACCTTACTCTGGCACGTAAAGCGAGTGAGTCTATTCAAATAGACGGGTTGGGTCAAGGTTTACTATAAAGTCGACACTTGCCACCTTTTTTGTTTCCAATATGTCTTGTACTAAAACTTGGTAACTTTTAAGGAGAAGTGCTCATATTTGATCTGTATGTATACGATACCTGTTGTAACAAATCGTTTTCGATGAGACATGGTTAGTATGCGATAAATATGTCTTGAAGGTTTTATATATTTTTTTATGATATATAGTCAAGTTTGTTTTATAGGGCTTGACTGGCTGTGTGGAGTTTATCCTCTTAGTCCCATAAATCATGACTGTTATTGAAGGATTATACTCGATTATTGTGTAACTGGATCCTGATGGTTGATATGATTGACGTTAATATCAAAAAGGATGAATACATATCTATGATACCCAAGAAATATATTAGTGGTTCTAGTAGAAAGAGTTACGCTTGCCTCCACTATGTATATGTTTGGAGACAATATATTTGTTTTTTGGGTTGTTTGGAGATAAAATTTGTCATTTGTATTAAGGTAGTATAATAATACTGCACTTAGTGCTGCTATTTAGACGCTGTGATATTGTCTGAAGGGGGGTAGTGTAGTGGGTCGCCGCTGTACTATTTCTAGGGAACCAGTTGGAGTTATATTTGGTATATGTGTTGTCGTGTATCCAGGCCGCACTCCTGTCTACTGCCGAGTATAAGGTTATATAAGCCCACCTGAGGAATGGTGGAGCGCGGCCTGGTTATGTGCATTGAGCCGTGACCGCCACGTGTCACCCGACATATCTCGGGTACAGTGTCGGCTCGGATGCACCGGCGCGTGGTTACCCGGAGTTCCTCGGGAACTCAAGTGTTTACGAGTAATGGAGAGAATTACATAACGACCAGTACATAAGACCTGGAGTTCTGCTAATCGGGGACCCAGTCTTGCTGCGCACTTCGGCCAGCTTGGCTGCTCCACAACAGAGCTTCCCCGAACTCTGTTGTACCTTTTAGGCCTAGTCCTGTCGCTGCTTCCACCTTGGTCACCCTGCGTCTTTCTCTGTTCTACCCTCTGGGGGAACTAGAGGAGATAGACGCACTGGTGTACAACTCCGGGTACAGAACTCCCTACGGGGGAGTCTGTCCCAAGAGGAGTTAACCAAGATGGAAGAGAGCATTGGAACTCGGGAACTATGTACTAGACCGTGAGCGTATACCTCCTGTATGTTCATATGACCACTGGTGTTCAGAAGCCTATTTGATTATTGCTATCCGTCTGTATGATTACGAGCCGTCTGTCAGAATGAATAAAGTGTAATTTCTGAACAACCTATTTTCGAATCTGGAGTTTTTCATAGCAGATGTCTATCTTAGAATAGCCAACAGCTACAGAGGGACAAAATGCATACAGCGGTGTCATGTAGTACTCTATAGCGCAAAGTCACTCACATTATAATAACTTGGTTCACATGGTACTGATTGCAACAGCGAAAAGACAGCTTGTTTGGGTTACGGGAAGCAGAAGACAGAGCTAGGCCATACCTAAATGCGGTGTCGGGACCGTACTGACCCACTCCGGCACACCGTTCACCAAAATCCACCCATTATCGCCCCCTACGTCCCTTGCTCAAACCGTGTTAACTCGGTGTATACTGCATGACAAGTCCCAAATAATGCACAGGAAGCTTCTTGGTTATTAGTTACATCATGTTATAACACACACAGGTGGGAGACTTACCTTTGGTTGGACTTTAGGCATGTTTAGTGGCGATGTGGTACTTTGCCGCCTTCTCTGGCGAGCACTCAGTTACCGTACCGGAAGTGCGTATCCAGGTCATGTTACACTGGTTTCCGCGGTACAGCTGGCGTTATTTCCCGCCTTAGCGCACTTCAGGCAAAAGTGTTGGGATTGCGTTATTTCTTTTGCGGTATTCACAACGCCTTGCGTTACGACATCTAACAGAAAGTTGTGTCTCGGGGGGGGTGGAATGTACTTTAATATTAGCGGTATATTTTTTTAAAATAACGCAAGTGAAGTGATTAACGCCGCGTTAGTTGTGTCCCGGCCCCCTGGGATAGCCACTACAGACTAAGGCCGCAATCATAGAGATTAACCAGTGTGTTAAAGCTACATTAACTTGTAACAGTGCGGCTCCTAGCATGGAGTCCCATACAGCAACAGTTACTATAGTCCCGGGTTTTCATTTCGCTGATTTCGATAAATCATAAGCATAATACACTGATATTCCTAGGCTCCCTATACGCCCAACCTCTCAGTCACTAGTGCCTAACCTGGTTAGTCATTTTTTGGCTCCCTATACGACCAACCTAGATTAGTTATTATTGTCAGGTTGGTCACCACTGACCAACCCACCTTAGTCTTTTTAGTTCCAGGGGGAGCCACTGAGTAGTCATCACAGGTGGCCCTAACTAGTGGTATACAAGTACAACACACCAATGATGGACCTAGGTTAGCCACTACTGACTGAGCCCTTGGTCATTTTTGAATATAACTTTGCCATTGTGACTAACACTCATATGACCAACTTGGGTTAGTCTGTACTGACTAACCCTTTCAACCTATGGATTTTCAGTGTACCAGGCATTCTGCTCTTGCCTGCAGTTGTAAGCACAGATATGCACTATGCAGTTTTTTTGTGTAAAGAATTCATGTATTTATACCACAAAAACAGTAAAGGTGTTAGCAGTGTTTAGTCACCAGCCGCCATGATCTGGTAACTGCAGTTACTATAGTCTCAGTTCTGGCATCAGGTAGTGCTGGAGGCTGCATAGCAGCATCAGGGGCATCAACAGGTGTTAAAGCTACATTAACTTCTAACAGTGCAGGCCCCAGCATGGCGCCAGGACCAGGTAGCAGTGGAGACTGTATAGCTGCTGCAGCATAAGTAGTATCATCAGGTGTTAAAGCTACATTTACTTCTAACAGTGCAGGCCCCAGCATGGGACCAGGACCAGGTAGCACTGGAGACTGTATAGGTATTGAAAAGCTACATTTACTTCTAACAGTGCAGGCCCCAGCATAAGGACAACCAACAGGAGTTAAAAAGCTACATTTACTTCTAACAGTGCAGCTCCAAGCATGGAGCCCCAGCAGGTAGCACTGGAGACTGTATTTGAATAGCTACTGCAGCATAAGGGAGTGGTCATTTTTTAACAACAGGGGAGGGGGTGGATTTGGGGGGGGGGGCAAAACAATTTGGACCCCTTGTAGGGGGGGACCAAAAAAATGTGGACCCCTCTTGAGGGGGGGGACCAAAAAAATTGCACCCCTTTTTAGCGAAAAAGCCTGCGCGTTACTATAGCTCAAAGGGGTCGGCCGCACTCAATTTAAACTTGCCTGAGGGTAGGGGGGGGGGCGAAAATCCACCAATCCCCCCCCCCCTTTTATTAAAAAATGACCACTCCCTAAGTGGAACCAACAGGTGTTAAAGAGACAGGTGGAGTCTCACAGGAGGACACCTCACCTGGCAGCTGCTACCTGTGTGCTATCTTTGTACTCATCTGCCAGATTGAATCTGATATCCTCGCCCACCTGTGTCTCCCATCAATGGCGAAGTGATCATTGGCCTGCTATTGCCATTCAGGCTAGAACTCAAGGCCAGCAATGCCGTCATTACTGTTCCCCACTAGGTAAGTGATGAGAGTGAAGGCAGGCTTGGGTAATTAAAGTTTATTTTAGTAGAGTAAACTTTAAAGGGTTGTATTTAATAGAGACAACCGGTAGAGTATGATAACATAGGATAAGACATACATGTAAAATTGATAACAATTGATTGGTGATAAAATAAGTGGTAGATAGACGTTTGAGTCTAAGAACATTTTGATTGATAAGAGTACATTTGATTGTTTGATTTTATATATAACTATTGTAGGTGTGGGTGGGTGGTGAAAATGGTGTGGAGTCGACGGCGGAGAGCCTGTGAGTGAGGGTTTGAATGAGGAGGGGGTCCGTGAGGACAGGTTGGGTGTTGAGGTGAGAGGGGAGCGTGAGGGGTGTGGGAGTGGGAACCCAGTGGACAGCAATGACCCGTCCTAACCCCTTACAGGGCAATGACTAACCCATTACCTTGAACCTTGCGGTCGGCCATTGAGTGGCGACATGCAAACTAAATCTCAAGTGGAACTCATGCCATTCTTGAGTCATGACTCTTGATCCCTACAAGAATTTGAGAACATTCTTTGAATGTTTTCTGGGCATTTTCTTGTGTAATATTCCTTGGAATTTCTTGTTTTTTGAACCAGTGAAACTAGAAATTCAGAACATTTCTCAAAATGTCTCAAAACTGAAGCAGAGCTGTGCCCCACTTTATGGACACTTTTTTGTGTCATATTCCCTGAAATTTCTTGCTTTCTGAACAAATGAAACTTGGGAAATTCATGTCATCATTCTACTTGTTGAATCTCTTGTTATTTCCACAAGTAAATCTCGAGAGATGCACATCTCTATTGAACATGTCACTAGGAATGTTCACTATTCTCAAGAATCTCCCATGTCTGCCTTCTGTGTACAGCTTGTGCGTTTACGAGAAATACATAAAGGTCAAATCCCACAACGCGAAAGAGGGCCAGAAAATGTTGTGATTTGGCCCTGTTGGTGATATTGGCCCCTATAGTGGCTAAAGCTGGCCAATAATCAACATATAACTCTCATGTATGTCTTGTGTATTAGCTAATGACAAAGAACAAATGAGTTTGATATTTTCTCCCCATTACACTGAAAAATGTTGCTTATTACAGCCTGGCAGAGGTATGATTCAGACAGGGGGGCCACTCCAGATATTTATAGGCAAGTTTATAAGAAATAATCAGTAACAATCATACTATGAAGTAACTCCCCTTGTAAATCGTAACAGTGCAGTCCAATGGGCAACACATTGCTTCCCTAAATTGCCTATAATGGGATTTGGAGGTTCCCATACATGCAGTAGAAGTGTTGTGATTTACAAAATCGTCAGCAGCTCCCTTCTGACAGAAGGCCAATTCGCAACCATCCATATTTTGCGTCGTGGGATTTGGCTTTAAGATACTAGCTTGTGTCATTCTTGAGTTCTGTTTGGAGGGTATATACTGTGTGTGTTCACTGACATTTTTAGTCAGTGGAAGAAAAGTCATGTATACTCACTATCTTAAGGTTGATCGCTACTCTTAACTTTTCATCCATAGAATTTCCTATTTTTTTGCCTCAGGTTAGTTTAGATCATTAAGAAATGGAAAATGTAAAAAAAAATAGGGGGGTCCAGAGCTACTTTTTTTAATACAGATTTTTGAAAAAAAAAAGTATTCTATTTTTGGCAAAAATACCAGAAATTGGGAAATTTTTCAAATATTTAAAGTGCAATAAAATGCTCAATTTTGTTCGGAATTGTCCAATTCTTGTTTTTTGCTTAGTGTGCATATATATATGTATCTATATTTCCAATTTTAGCCAATTCTGACCATTTTAAGCTATATGCGCAGAGAGCTGCGCAGGAGTTCATATTCAATGAGTAGCGATCAACCTTAAGGTCAAATCCCACAACGCAAGAGAGGGTCAGAAAATGTTATGATTTGGTCTTATTGCCGATTCCCCAGTGGGCACAAAACTCAGTTCAATGTTGAATCAACGTTGCATCAACATTGAATCAACATAGTCAACCAGTTTTCAATGTTGACTCAAAGTTCTGTGCCCACTGGGTCTGGGCCCTATTTTGGCTAAGACAGGCCCAAATTGGTGAGAAAGTGTTGCCTTTGTCTTGTGTTTTGGGAAATTGCAAGGATCAAAAGATTTAGATATTTTCCTCCAGAAGGCCCAGAAAATGTTGCTTATTGGAATATGTCAGTGATTTGGTTTATATAGGGGGGGACACTCCAAATATCTTGAGGCTAATTGAGAGGGAATAGTGAAGACAAATCATACTGTGAAGTAACTCCCCTCAAACAGATCCATTAACCAGTCCTGCACGCAACACCGTACTTGCCTATTATTGACCACTGTGGGATTTGGAGAGATATAAGATCATGGGACAAGTGTTGCGATTTACAATATTGGCAACAGTTGCCCTTTGTTTTTATGTCAATAATCAACACTTTCTGGCCCATTTTTTGCGTTGTGGGATTTGACCTTAAAGTACTAATTTAATCGATTCTCAGACCCTGTGCGCCCGAAACTAAAGTACTAGGCCAAAGACTAAAAGATGTTGTTTCTAGTGACATTGTTTTAAAAGCTAGGGTTGGTAGGTAAGATTTTTTAAACTACTAAAATAAAAGATGTTTTCCAGGCCCCCTCTTTATGCTTAAGATTGTAAAATATTTCCTTTAAATTTAAAAATGCATTAAAAGAATCGTATGGTCCCCCCGCCCCCCCCCCCCCCTTGTGGCGACAATACCACCCCCCATAAAATATGGAAGTTTAAATTAGCAATTAAGAAAGACTACCCTCGCTGCTTTATGAACATTAATTAATGAATATCATATGACATACCAAGTACTCATCTCATCTCATCTCATCAGAAATATTACGTAACAATTGTATGAAATATCTTTTGCTTAAGCCATGTTATAAGCTGAATTTTTATTACAAGGATGCCATTGCAATACATCTATTAAAGACCGTCAAAGAATGTATGTATAGATAGGGGTGCTGGCGGCAGAAGGGCAATGCGCCCAAGGTAGTTTTCGCCTGAAAAGGTGATTAGATCCAATAAATCCACATTAAGAAAAAACAACTCCAATGACCTGACTGACCGCTGACGTCTTTCTACCTGAAACATTTATCCATTCTTTGTTTGCATTGTGTCCTTCAAGAGTGCAGTTTGCATTGTTGGAAATGACGTAGGCAGTCGACAGGTAGTTGTATGCACAATACCTATAGGTAGCGTGTACACAGGTATATTGTAAGAAGAAGGCACCTACACAGGTAATTATCTGCTGCTGCTACGTCATTGTAGGCTACTTCCATTATAGGATGATAATAGTCGTGCACAACTGCTTAAGGGCCATAACCCATTAGCCGATTTGGAAGGCTAAGACAAAGGACTTCACACCTTCATTATTTTCACATAAGTCAGATACCCTCCTGGTAACGAAGTTATGTAATGATAACAATGGTAAAGCCTATGAGGCCACCAGTCAGTTTGCCATGGTTATTATGACATACACTCAGTTACTCGTAGGGTATCTAATACTAAACTAAATAACAAACAGGCCCAATGTAGTACTTTGTAGTATAATTTTGCGGATGTATCAGTCAGTAATGCATCCAAATGCATCGGCAGACAGTCGGCAGACAATCGGCAGGTAGAGCCACAACAATTGCACTGAATAGAGTGCACTTACCAGTGGTTTGTTATGGTTCTACCTGCCGATTGTCTGCCAATCACCTCCAAATCGGCCAATGGAAAATGACCCTAAAGGCAGTATTCCACTGACGGAATCAACTGATTAACAATTGACTCATTAGGAATATGACACACTTGTACATTATTTTCATACAATCTATCTGGACTAGTTCACTCGAATTGTCTACTCTCTTGGTTTTATTTAAAATCCCCCCTCCCCCATGTTGTGATGTAAACCAAGTAAAATAAAAGAAATCAATCAATCAATCTGTATCATAATAGGAACATGTAAGATCTGAAAACATGTACACATGTTCTTTGGCCTTGCACATATGCAATTTTAGTACAGGGTATTTAAGTTGACAGTAACATCATATACCATCACGTCAGCTCATTAAAATTGTTAACTATGCACAATTTGCCCTATTTTCACATCAACAATCTCAAAGAACAGAGGTTTGCAGTATTCATTTAAGACAAACAGCTCAATTTCCCGTTAAAATATTTAGCAGTAACGGAATGGCACTATATCCTCACCCTCAGAAATGTGAGCGTCACCGTCGCCAAAAGCACTCTCACCTGAAGGTCTGGCACTGTCTGGCTTTCAGGTGAGAGTGCTTTTGGCGGCAGTGACGCTCACTTTTCTGAGGGTGCTATAGTATTTATTTCAAGTGGAAAAACAAAGACATTATACTAAATACTAGAATGGCCATTCTCCACACCCCATTCTCAACAATGACGTCACTAAAATAGCTATGAAACCAATGTATATTTTGATGGAATTAGTCAAGAATTACACAACATTATAAATACACAGATCCACACTAATCTGTCTGAACTCCTGGTTTCTGCACTTGAGGTGAATTGGATCGCATCACACTCGGCTCGGCCTTGCATGATACTATCCAATGCACCACTCGTGGAGAAACCTGTTGTTCAGACAGATCATCTTGACCTCTGTCTATATATGAGTCTACATTCTCAGCTGTATACTACTTCTAAACTTGCTTCAGATCTCACTTCTAACCTCAGTCATGCCATGGATAATTATTTTAAATGGGCACGTCCGTGATACTGATAGCTCTCCTGGGTGCGTGGACAAATGTTCTGAGCGCAATCTTAATCTATAATCTTAAATCTTAATTAAGATCTGAAAGTGTACCTCCTGCCACCTAGTGTGTCTATCTTCCATCAATTCCTTATTAGGCACCACAACAACCAGTATGTAAATGGGGGGCTCTGCTCCCAAACCCTCTATTTTTCTGATTTTTCTTTTCTTTTAGGTGTTTATGTTGTCTATTCTGGACGTAGGGCATATATACCGAATCTGGCATCTGCTGGCGAGGCCGACAAAGGGCTGCCCTAAGGAGCTCACTGCTGGACAGGATAGCCAATGTCTTAGGAAAATTAGCAGGGCAATAAAATGCGGGGTGGGACTGGTGTTATTTTAAAGGGTTTCCACTGTGAGTTATAAAACTGGTGGTAAATGGGGTAACCAGGAGGATGCAAAGTTTATTGATGGTGCCTCTAAATGACACTTAGGTTAGGTGTTGTCTATGTTTTAATTGATATTATCAATGTCGACCATAATGACCTCACAGTAAGGGGCCTCGCCAGGAGATGCCAGATTCAGTATACTATGACGTCAAACCTCAGGCAGCATAGTTTGGGTATGTGACACTAGGTGGCAGGAGCCAAACATTCGGATCTTGATAATTAAAGCTTGACCTTCATGGTTGAGGTGAAGCCAAAAGCACTTTTGGATATAGTTCAGAGGTCTCTTAAGGGCTGGGAGCTCAGCTCTTACAGGCACAAGATGGGTGAATATGTTGTAGCTGGACAATGCTCATGGTCCCCTGTCCTAACACTGCTGCCCTCTGGTGGAACTGTTATTTTAGTCTATGTATGGAAAATACTGAACTTTTCCCCTGACGGCCCAGCTTTAAAATTGCACCCAGAACGTTTGTCCGCGCACCCAGCAGAGCTATCATGTATTTGCCTTAAGTGGGGGCTGTGGATGCATGGTCTGTTTAGCAGTCAGCTGAGGAACATAACACTTTACATGCATCTCTTTACAAGTGCTCCCTCTTTGGTGCTGTGCTAGTCGGCCTTGCTTTCCACAGGTAATACACGTCTTCTCTACCTATTATAGCTGGATACATAGACAAAGGTTGACGAGTTTTGGTCTGTTGACTGGGTGCAATGCGGCCTGACATCCACCAAAACTCTCCTCAGAGAGTCTAGTTTTGCCCGAAGCCGATCCTATGCGGTTGATACGCTATCAAAGGGTCGGCATGCATAAGGGTGCAGTATGAGGGCCCCGCACTTAAGCCCTAAATCCACGGCAACAAGAACCTGCGTTAAAACGGTATCCCCCCTCTGCCGCCACTGTTTGACCCTACCGCACATTTTTCGCACCTGTGCCGCTAAAGTCCACGGCGTTACAGGGGCTAAATCGGCGCGGCAGAGCAGCGACACCGTTTTGATGCAGGTTTCTGCCGCCGTGGATTTTGGGCTTTAGGGCCTTTTTTGCAGATGGTGCCATAAATATTACCTTGTGGCAACATGCTGTACTGAAAGGTTTTTCATCCCACAGGACATTCGGTCCTGCAAATTATCAATTTTGAAGGACCGGCCACATTTTTGGAGGACCGGATAGCCACATATCTGATGATTTCCGCATTTCAAGTACAAGAGAGTTTTGTCCATAAAAAATACAATTTATTTGTAATCATTTATGGCCAAATCAGGATACATAGATAGTTTTACACAATATATTGACATACATATTTTACCTTTAGAAGCCCAACTAAATTCTTCTAGTTCAGAAAAGACCAACATATCACTGGACATTCGGTCCTGCTACACTTGTAAATCTGCAGGACCGGTGGCATTTTTTAGAAGGACATTGCCACTGTCCTGCATGTTTTCGCAAAGATGATAAAATGACTGTTTCAGGACTCATTCATGCCAACTACTATGTTGAGAGCACACTGCAGACGTACCTGCATAGTCACAGGTGTGGTGTGCTGTATATGGTCAGCCTACATCACCCTACACACACCAGTTATCACAGGTAAAGTGAATGGTAAATAGACAAAGCTCCACGCCATTGACATACTGTACATCATACTTCACAAGTTGAAGCTGGGTCATATCACACAATGCAGAAGGCTGAGTGTGATATGACCCAGCTTCAACAAGTGTGATGTATGATGTGCATTTATGTTAATAAGTGGGGTTTTGTGTTTATTACATGGCCCTACTGTCTTAAAATGAAGAAAATCAACAGATTTGGAGGCCATGGAGTATGGCCACACCATACTCCATGGGGGCATGGAGTACAGAGGTCCCATAGCTTAGCATAGAGAAGGCCGTACCACCATGTAATAAGATATCAGATATAAACAAGCGGGAATGAGGAACGTCCTAAGAATTAAGGGAGTGTTCATTTATCATACAGGGACGGTGGTGAGAATTTGCGCAGAGGTGCGAATAATCTTACCCCGCCTCCCTAGAGAGCGTGGAATATTTCCTGCCAGCCTCGCCGAAGGTGCCCAAATCCCCCCCCCTTCTAACTATAGTAACGCATGGGCTTTTTGATAAAAGGGACTTACTTTTTGTGTGCGCCCCCTCAAGAGGGATCAGAATTCTTTACTGCCACCCCCCGAACACTACATATTAAAGCAATTATTAATATATATGCAGTGAAGGAACAATATATAGAACAATTCTGATACAAGTCGTTCTACATAATCATCATCATAGAGGCTTATATATCGGACGTGGGTACATATCTTGTATAAAAAAACACTTAATTAGAGAAAAATCGATTTTCCCACAGCCTAAGATAAATAGTATATACTGCGTTCATGTTTACAGACCCCAAGCCCCATGACAGTATGGTCCATATTGACATGGACACCCAGCAGTGGAGACAGCAGAGGATGTCAGAGGCATGTCATAACCTTACCAGGCCGGCAATGAGCTCCACTACATTAGCACATGAATTAAAGGTAGGTTCTACTATGTCAGCTAACTTTAGCTGATTTTCCCATTTTAGCATGATTACATGGTCCATATCATTGCATGCAGCTGGTATGGAGAGTTTGAAGACTCTCACTCATCATTTAGCATATCAAAATTACATTTACAATACATTGTCACAAATGACTCACTGTCGTCTTGCAGAAATCATGACCTGTTAGCAGTTCATTATAACACCATTGGATTAGGCCTGCAATCACAACACAACAACCTGTATACAACCACTACATTCAGTCTATTCCTACCTGCAAATCACAATAAGGAAAACAGTGATACCATAAAGAATGATGTCAAACACAATGAAAATGGTTGATGAAAGCAATCGTAATGTTATTTTATGAATTAATTTTGGGGCATTTCAAACCTTTCAAGAAAGCTGTTGCTAAAAGATGACATTTGTCATCATGATGCACTAATGCAGCCCACGTGAGTAACTCACTGGTGCTGCATTAGTGCATCATGTCGACCCTTCGGGAGTGTCTCAACCCCATAGGGTCGGCATGATGCTTTAATTCATGCATCATAACGACAAAGGGCATGGTGCAATATGGTATCATGCCATCCTTAGGGAGTGGTCATTTTTTAACAACGGGGGGAGGGGGGGGGGGCGGTGGATTTTTGCGCGGGCTGGTCTGAAATTTTTTGGTCCCCCCATGAGAGGGGTCCCCCCCTCAGGCAAGTTCAAATTGAGTGTGGCCGACCGCTTTGAGCTTTAGTAACGCACTGGCTTTTTCACTAAAAAGGGGTGTTATTTTTTTGGAAAAAATGACCACTCCCTTCAAGGATTAACTGATATTGTATCTTTGAAGGCACAGGTTCTCTACCTTGTGGACGACACGTACAAGGCCATCTACTGCTGGGTGCCCAAGGCCGGGTGTACCACATGGAAGATTAAACTGGTTAGTCTCCATACTGAGTCGGGACAGTCCCCCCTACATGACATGAACATCCATCTTACACTGCTGAAAGAGAACAGGTAATTAAAGTTAGAACATCCGATGATTGGGGATCAAATAAAGGTTTTCTTAAAAATGAGTCAGGATGTTCACAAATAACATACTTCCCTTTTCCATTCTCCCTTATTCCCTAGCATTTTACTCAAATCTGAATTTACTGCCCAATTTATGGTCATTTTGGAATAAAGTCGTGCACGGTTTTATTATCCCCATTGAAAATACACTGTTAATACCATACTTGGGCCCCCATGGGAACCACCTTCTGAGCTGTTAAGGGGTGCCTCCACCAAAGAGCGTGCATCCATCTGTCCATCAAATCCGTCCAAAAAAGCATTTTTTGACCAAAAACTGGACGGATTTGATCGACGGATGGACCAAAACCACAAATCCGTCCAGTTTTTGGTCAAAAACTGGACGGATTGATGTCTGGAATGGCCGGATGGATTCCGTCCATCAATCCGTCCATCAATCCGTCCATTCCGTCCATCACAGATGACCCAAAATGACCAAAAAATGGACGGTTTCTGTAGAAAAATGGACGGACGGAAATATCAATTCCCGTCTGTCCTTTCTGTCCATCAATCCGTCCATCAATCCGTCCAGTTTGAGGTAAAAAACTGGACGGATTGGTAAAAACCTGGACGGATTGATGGACGGAATGGCCGGACGGATTCCGTCCACCAATCCGTCCACCAATCCGTCCATTTTTAGACCACAAACTGGACGGAAGGAGGGACGGACCTTGGTGGAAGTGGTTTTGGTCCATCCGTCCATCAAATCCGTCCAGTTTGTGGTCTAAAAATGCTTTTTTGGACGGATTTTATGGACGGACGGAAAGACGGTCTTTGGTGGAGGCACCCCTTTACTGGCCATGGATACCATTTTGATGTCCCCCCAACCTATTCACTATATACTTTTACCGTATTTATAACATCTTTATGAGGAATTTAGAATTTGGTAGAAAATGGGATATACCCACTTTAAATCTATATTTCAGATCAAAACGGCTATTGACAGTTTGAACTGTCAATAGTGGAAAATATTTCCACTATTGACAGTTCACACTGTCAACAGTGGAAATTATTCTTGTTATTGACAGTTCCTCATGCGAACTGTCAATAGTGGAATATTTCTGCCTTATTGACAGTTCTCACTGACATTACAGTCAAAAAGTTTTTTTGTGGCAAAATATTTTTTTTCACCAAAAGTTTTTTTTCGACAAAAGTTTTTTTTTCACCTAAAGTGTTATTTTTGTTGCCAAAAGTTTGGCCACAGACTCTGTTTTGCCCTCCAAATCTGTTTTGCCCTCCAAATCTGTTTTGCCCTCCAAATCTGTTTTGCACCCAAAATCGGTTTTGCACCCAAAATCGGTTTTGCACCCAAAATCGGTTTTGCACCCAAAAATCGATTTTCCATCAAAATCGATTTTCCATCAAAATCGATTTTTCCATCAAAGTCGATTTTTCCATCAAAGTCGATTTTTCCATCAAAGTCGATTTTTCCATCAAAGTCGATTTTTCCATCAAAGTCGATTTTTCCATCAAAGTCGATTTTTCCATCAAAGTCGATTTTTCCATCAAAGTCGATTTTTTCCATCAAAGTCCATTTTTCCATCAAAGTCCATTTTTCCATCAAAGTCGATTTTTCCATCAAAGTCGATTTTTCCATCAAAGTCGATTTTTCCATCAAAGTCGATTTTTCCATCAAAGTCGATTTTTCCATCAAAGTCGATTTTTCCATCAAAATCGATTTTTCCATCAAAATCGATTTTTCCATCAAAATCGATTTTTCCATCAAAATCGATTTTTCCATCAAAATCGATTTTTCCATCAAAATCGATTTTTCCATCAAAATCGATTTTTCCATCAAAATCGATTTCAGGTTTGTGGCAGTAATGGTTAGGAACTGTCAATAAGAGAAGAGATTCCCACTATTGACAGTTCGCTGAAGAACTGTCAATAACAGTACAATTTATCACTATTGACAGTTTGAATTGTCAATAAGAGAGAAATATCCCACTATTGACAGTTTGAACTGTCAATAAGAGGAATGTTTTCCACTATTGACAGTTTGAACTGTCAATAGCTAGATTAAGGTGGGCCGGCTATTGACAGTGCAAACTGTCAATAGTAGAAATCAATCTTCTTATTGACAGTTCCAACTGTCAATTACAGAATAAGATTCCCTTATTGACAGTTCCAACTGTCAATACCAGGATATGATTCTCTTATTGACAGTTCACACTGGCAATAACAGATTAGTTTTCTCTTATTGACAGTTCCTTTTTGGAACTGTCAATAAGAGAATCCTTTTTCCCTTGTTGACAGTTCAAACTGTCAATAAGGGAATTATATCCTGTTATTGACAGTTCGAACTGTCAATAAGGGAATCTTATTCTGTTATTGACAGTTCAAACTGTCAATAGTCACGGCCATTTCAGATAACTCATTATACCGATAATATGTTAATCAGGTGAACACAACCGACAACAACAAACGGCTTTGATTATAACAGAAGTTTTTATTTTCAATAACCTTCAATTAAATCTTTAGATCAGCATTGTGGTTTTATGCTAGGTATATCTCAGACTCTAGAAATAAGTTGGTTCAATAAAAATGAATAACCCATGTTTCGGAGACAAATATTTCAGACACGATTTATGCTTAATAATATTATGTTCTGCAGAATTATGAACAAAACTCCAAACTCCTTACACAAACTTCTAAACACTTAATTCAGAAAGTGCTCAGTATCTCTTTTATCACTGCTTTTGCAGCTATGGTCTTCGCAGATTGGATTCCTACACATTCCCTGAGAGGGCCCATCGTCTTGAGAATTACTACAAATATACCATAGTCAGACACCCCCTTGTACGCCTCGTATCGGCCTACAGGGACAAATTCTGCAGAACTTGTGAGTCCCGAATGCTAGACGACTTCAAGAAATATCTACCCAGGATCTTAGCCTATACTAAGCCTGAACTGGGGAAGATAAAGCCTGATGCTTGTCCGAGGGTGGTCGAAAACGGACAAGACTGCTTCATAACATTTAGAGATTTTGTGAATTTTACATTCACATCAGGAGATCGATCGTTTCTTCTAAATCAACATTGGAGAGAGATGTCCGATTTGTGCAGTCCCTGCAAGGTGCGGTATGACTACATCTTCAAGGTTGAGACCCATAGGAGGGACACCCAATACATCCTCTCCAAAGTCTACAAGACCAACAAGACAGAGCTTGAAACCACCAGCCATAACACTAATACAAATAGAGACACTGCCATGCGCTATTTCAGTACGATACCAGAGGGACTTCAGAGGAAGGTGTTGCGTTATTATACAACTGATGCCAATGTATTTGGATATGACTTTGATGGATTTTACAAGGGTAGAGGAATTTGGTGAAAACTTTAAAAGAACTTCTAGATATCACATGAATCTATTTGACCCCCTTCAACAAGGCATCGACATGTTTAATTTATATTACAAAAAAAAATTCAACACAAAAAAAAATAGAAGTTATGTGGTATTTATATTTACACTATGATTAGCTGACTTTCTGTGTATTTATAAAACTATTTGTATAATGTTACATTATATCTACTTACTGTCAAAGCCATGGAATTAACTCTGTATTCGTGGCAACAAATTTGTTGAATATCATGAAAATGAATAAAATTTGTTTCAACCGAAATAGCTTCTGTATGTAACATACAGCCTTTCGGGAGGTACTGTTACGCAGTTCAATGTCTATTTGCAAAGGTACAAATAGACGAGTTGTGTATCATGTAACTCAAAATAACTACTGTAGTCATATTTTGGGTTAGCCTGACATAACCATTGTCTATCTGTTTTAAACCACAGCTGTGAGGTTATGTGAGCCTAAGTAGAAATAACCAAGGTGTGAATTCCTTTGTCTTACCCCTCCGCTGTGGTTTAAGTAATAGATAGACTATGGTTATGAACAGGTATGTAGAATTAGCCACAGTTTGCTGGTGGGGCCAGACGAGGGCGAAGCCCAAGTCGCCCTACCAGCAAGCTGTGGTTAATCTACATACCTGTTCATAACCATCGTCTATCTATTTTAAACCACAGCAGTAAGGTTATGTGAGTCTAAGTAGAAATAATCAAGGTGTGAATTCCTTTGTCTTACCCCTCCGCTGTGGTTTTAAGTAAATTGAGACAGATTTGATATTGAAATGGTTTGAGTTTTGGAAGAGTATAATTGCTCTCCTCACGAGCAAGTTAAAAAATAAGAAGTTTATTGATACCATCATCATACATCATGTGATACGACCCTCCGACGAAGTCAGGCTGAAATAGGAACGATACACAATTCAATGTGGAACATGAAATAAAGAACAATGAGTTAACGTCTTTTTGGACGTCATGAGTCTTTGGTGAAGGTGAAATATCTATAATATATATATACAAATGCTAACACCCATTGATACCGTCTGTGTTGTATTTCACAAGTTGGGGCTGGGGCAGTATCCCACAAAGCCATAGCCTGAGTGGGATGCGCCCTAGCCCGCACAAGTGAAATACATCAGAGTGATATCAATGTAGTTGGCATTTGTGTTAAATTTTTAATTTGAAGACATTTAATGAAGGGAAAAACACCTTTTCTTAGCCCATTCAATACGGCCACATTATATTCAATGGGGGCCATTCAATACGGCCCTTCCAGTATTTAAGCAAAGTAAATCTTGTATTTCAAAAAAGTAAAATCAAGTTCCTTTAAGCAATGGTAGAATAAAGCACAAATGCCCTGGTTCACAAGGGATAAATATTAATCACATTTGCTGATTAATTCTGGTAATCCAAATAAATAGTCCATCAACATCTTCAAAAACATAAACATGCAAGGTTATATGCAAATGTGTTACAGTCGGGGACCAAATAAATGCTGCTGAGAAAAGAGAAAAAAGAAATATAATATTGCCATACGGAATTTTTATTTCAGTCACTGGGACATGTTTCACATGAGACGTACCTCAGTAATCCTTTACAATTATGTAATTAACCATGACCAATGAAGATCAGAAGAAATGAAGACTTAGACAACATAAGTAAGACAGCTTAAATACTAGATTTCAATAAAACAATAAATTAAACAAACAGAAATTTGGAGAAAAAAAAATCCTCGGGTAGGCACTCTATAACAGTCTCATCCAAGACGTTACACAGTGCTATAATACCATGGTCGATCTAAAACTGTGACTAACCAAGGTAGGCACTCTGAAATACGCAGTGCACTGGCCTCAAACATGCAGCAAAGGCAGCACACTAAAATTGGCTTTTGCAGTCTCACTGAAATGATCATCCTCTGGGTTTATCTGATTGTTCAGCCCCTGACATGGCTATGTTAATGTGAATAGCACGTTGGAAAATTTATCCAAGTATCTAACCAAGGTAGTCTTCCCCCTTAACCATTACCAAAGAGGCTGGTTCTCTAGGCTGGTTCTCTTCCACCATACCATATATTATTCCACTCACAGGGAAATATAATTATGTAATAATACTACAATTATATGGAGAGAAGTACATTCTCAGCAAAGCCTCATTGTTTTAGTTAAAGATATATAGTCTTCAGTTTGTCTTAAAAATATTATTTGTTTCTACATTTTGTATACTAAAATCAGTATGGGTTTTTGAGATATGTAAACTAGAATATCAAATCTTTTTGATATATTATGTATAGATCTACAATGAATATTCATAAACATAATGGTAGAGATAAGCAAAAGCATCTTCACAATGAGGTGTCATGAGTCAAAATATCTCCCTGTAGTTTCAATCACTTCCCGAACATGATTATAAAATCTGAAGATGGTAACACACTCTTAGTGCACTGTAGCCAATGATAAATATGATATGGTGTTTAGAAAAAATCGGATTTAATTTTCCGAACTCAGTAACTCAAATTTTCTATATAAAATTAATATATAGACAAATGCCAACACTCATTGATACCGTCTCTGTCGTATTTCACGAGTGGACTTTTTTAGACAACCTTTTAGAGCCCATTGAATATGTTTTGTTAATTTTTGTCTTGCCCTAAGGAGGGTATAGAAAAAAAAAAAAATTGAATATTGAATATGGCCACATTGTATTCAATGGGGGACATTGAAAGCGGTGTTTCAGTGCTAAAGCATAGGAGATCTTGTATTTCAAAAAGAAAAAAAGTTATTTGTAGGAGGGGGGTTTCTACAATGTAGACTCTATTGTGTCTACCAACCTCAATTGACTATTATACTACTGAATGAGCAGTTTTTAAAAGGAAATAATGTATCATCACCTACCACTCTGTAATTACATGAGGAAGAACTACCATGACTCCATGAGTTGGTAATCTCATGGGAGTGGCGGCATGAGAATGATATATATGATCTTGATAATCTCTTGACCTCTCTTTCTAGTTCCCAGTCAAGACCAATTGTGTATTTAGGTCCCATCTTATGCAACTCAAAATAAGTGTTTCTCATCATCAACCCCATCAACCACTGAAAAATATGACAAGATCGTTTTTAGATATCATTTTCTTTAGTAAAATAGGGCCCAACCAGTAGGAAATCATAGGCTCTTTGCGAATACATTTCACAATTTAGTAGTTGTTAAAAGCGCTTCACAGCAATACTGGCATTATAGGCTGTATTCCAACACAATATTTCTCATATTTACCCATTGTAACCATGTTTTACATTAGATAAGTATTTAAAATAATTCTTTCCTCAAACTTGATTTTCTGACATGTGTGGTGACAAGTTTTTGAAGTGGTCCTAAATCCGACCTACATACAGCGGCCTGGACTTTCTAACCGTATGATTTGGGGAAAATTCTTTTTTTAAAGATTTTTTCATGAAAAACTTTTTTTTTAAGTGGACAAAAAGTGGCATATTTGGTATCAAATTAGAACGTATACTGTCGATAATGCAGTGGGCTAGGAGAAACTCTTATCTACTAAAATGTGAAAATCATTCACAAAAAGTTTAAATTTCCCTATAGATCTATATTCTAGTCTTCAGTAAAAAAAAATAAAAAAAGATTAAACGAAAAAAACGCCCTCGTTATACATTTCACTGTCGGGTGATGAGAAACAACTTTCTTTTTGAGGGGCCTTATGTTTGGCCTGACTGTACAAGGTGATATAGAGGCAACTCAAAGTAACCAGCTAGGTGTGCTGTGGTCATGTAGCGGCCCCAACCTCCACCTTTCATCAGGCTGAGGGAGAGGTAACAGTGGCTGGCCAAAGGTCTCTCCATTGTCAAGTTGAGACAGACATACCAACTGGATCTAGGAAACTGCAATCAAAGGTAGGATGCCAACCTTTTAAGAGTCGCATACTGTGAAAGTACTTATATTCACGGGTGTAAACTTTCGCTGAGGTGGCAAAAAAGACTAATTCGCGGGTATTTATTCCATACTGTAGCAAATAAGAATTTCGCGGATTTTTCATTTCCGTGAATATAGCGAAAATATATACCTAGCGAAATAAAGTACGACCACAGTACTGCTTTAGTGTTCCAATATTCTGAGTAAAGGGCTCTGGAGTGTTTTTCATAGCAGAAACCAAATTTGTTAGAATAAAACGTGCACAAAATTACCTAGCATAAGAGATGGTCGTTTTAATGAAGAAAGGGAGCCATTCTAAAGGTCAGTGTAGGGGGGCCTCCAAATCTCTTCCTACACTGAAACATTTTCTTAAAAGATATAGATCTAATTGACACAACCACCCCCGGTGATAGACAAGTACTTAGATATTTTATTTACAACAGTTTACTCCCTTGCTTAGTCATTTAAGATATGTTTTTGATGTAATTCAAAAGAAATCTACTTAGAGGATTCCGTTTTGATAACATTTCTTACTCAATACATATGGAGATATAGTTGCGAACCGCCCCCAAACAACTTTGTTAATACAGTGTTGCTATTAAAAGGCAAATTACATCAATTTCTGTTCTGCAATACACTCTTGGCTGTGCTCGCCTCCCTGCTTTGATTTACGTTTTTTTTAAATAAAAGTTTGACTCAAAAGTTAGGAAGGGGAGCTTTTTCCAATAGGGCGCCACTCTCCCCCCCCCCCCCCACGCCCTCCATCAGGGGTCTGGTGGAAGTAGAAATCGTGCGTCCATCATTTCCAACTGGACGGATGAGGTACATTTTGTCCAATTTTAACCCTTTAAGGACGGCCTGTTGTTTAAAGACATTTGTTGTCATGATGCACCAGTGCAGACCCGTCGAGTAACTCGCCAGTGCTACATTGCTGCATCATGCCGACCCTCTGGGAGTGTCTCAACCCCTTAGGGTAGGTATAATGCTTGAAAGCAGCCCTGGCGAGGTCATGACGACCAAGGGCACGATGCATTAAGGCATTATACCCCCCTCAAAGGGTTAAGGACGGAATCATGGTAGGACGGAGGGGCGGAGGTTCACTGTCAGAAGTCAGTGTGTCTGCGCAGAGAGTTATACTGTAGATTTACAGTATGAAAGGACGTATTTTTAATTTTGCAGCTACACTTACTTCTGACAGTGTTGGTCATCACAAGCATATTTAGAGTCTTCCTCTTATACATGTAACCCTAAGAGGGGGTCTAAAAATTGTGAATTTAATGCGGTTATATACATCTAAAAACTCGCATACAAGCCGCACCCTGACTTTGTCCTGACCTCTAGCTAAGCTGTACTGGCCATCTGAATTGCGTACTAGCCGCGGCCTATATACAAGTTTTACAGTATGTGCTCACAGAAAAAAGAAACAGTGTCAAAAGTGAGTCCAGGTTGTCTCCAGAATGACTTTAGGGAAGCCCAGGCTGCCTAAGGGAGCCTAAGTGACTCCCTTGCTGCCCTAAGGGAGTCATCTATGGGAGTCACCTAAGGGAGTCACCTATATGGGAGTCACCTAAGGGAGTCACCTGGGGGAGTTGTATAGCTCCCTGGCTCACCTAAGGGAGCCACATAAGGACCTGGACTCCTCTGGAGAGGGGAGTCATTCTGGAGGCAATCTAGACTCCCTTTTGGCGCTGTTTCTTCTCTCTGTGCTGATACGGTGGTACCTGTCGGTTTTATGCACACCATGGATTTATGAATGTACCAGCCTTGTCTTCTAAAGGTGTCCGACATTCCTGAGGTAACTAGGACAAAAGCAATTAAGTAAAAGGCGTTGGCAGCCTGCAGATTATAATGACTATAATTGCTTTAATTGGTTTCGGTGATTACTACCATTCTGCTGAGATTGCATAATTGGAATAATTTAGTTGCACTAAAAGTAGATGATGGATATGACGCCGGCTTACAACACAGATAAAAGAAGCCCTCTTCCTTTATCTGTGCATACACCGACTGTGAGGCACTGCACAGGTTGTCCACCAAGTACTTTAAATGCCTCGTTAGAGCGGCAACATATACCATCTTTGATTTAAACGGTAGTTTCAAAGGTGTTACTTTAAAGTAGAAACGGAAGAGATGCTATCATTTAGGTCGCCATGCTATCACTTCTTAACCCTTTAAGGATGGTGTGTCGCTAAAAGGTGACAATTGTCGGCATGATGCACCAATGCAGCCCTGGTGAGAATAAGGAGTAACTCGCCAGTGCTGCATTGGTGCATCATGCCAACCAAGGGAATGATGCATTAATGTATTATGCCATCGTTAAAGGGAAATGAGTTTTGCAATTACTACTAGAAGATCACAATGTGTAACACTATGTGTAACGCCACAGGTCTTCTTGTAGTAATTACAAAACTCACTTAGCCCTTTAGAGATGACGAGGAAAAAGGGTAATTAAAGCTTGACTGTCATGGTTGAAGTGAGGCCAAAAGCACTTTTGGATATATAGTTCAGTTTTGTTTCACAAGAGGGCTCTTAAGGGCTGGGAGCTCAGCGCTTACAGGCACAAGATAGGGTGAATATGTTGTAGCTGGACAATGTCTATGGTTCCCTGTCCAAACACTGCTGCCCTCTGGTGGAACTGTTATTTTAGTCTATGTATGGAAAATGCTGAACTTATTCCCCAACGGCCCAGCTTCAAATTAAGTAAGAGGTGTGCTCTAATCACGTTGACTGAATATCAGTCGCAATAAACCACTTATAGGTACTTATTACCTAACCCTTTAAGGACGGTATGATGCATTAAAAGAAAACACCACCCTATTTTTATGATAGCTTAAAATGATAGTCTTTGTATCAATTAAGAATATTCAAAAACATTTAGTGAACCATGAGCTATTAGAAGGGACCACAGCAGGCTTATCTGCTGCAGCCCATGACGTCACCATTGGGGCAAATACATCCCAGTAGTGCCTGTATAGCACTGGCAGTCTACAACAACATGCCCCTTGTAGGTTTCCTTTGACACTGCTTGTAGATTTCTCTTGACAAGTAGCACCAAATGACCCAACTGAAGTGCCCTATATAATATCATGATGTTGTACATTTCAGCTATCTTATTAAAACACCACAGAAGTCGTTTGGTTACAGCCTCCAGGCTTAAACAATACAATGCCTGGTGTATTTGCCCCAATGGTGACGTCATGGGCTGTGCTCCCTTCTAATAGCTCATGGTTCACTAAGTGTTTTAGAACATTCTTAATTGATACAAAGACTATCATTTTAAGCCATCATAAAAATAGGGTGGTGTTTTCTTTTAAGGCATGCTGCCCTTGGCCGTCATGATGCATGAATGCAGCCCTAGCTAATAACTCCCCAGTGTTGCATTCAAGCATCATGCCAACCCTATGAGGTTGAGACACTTCCAAATGGTCAGCATGATGCACCAATGCAGCACTTGCGAGTTATTCACCAGGGTTGCATTCATGCATCATTACGACCAAGGACATGATGCATTAAGGCATCATGCCGTCCTTAAAGGTTTAACTACCTACCTAGATTGCACCCGGCCATAGATTGCACCCGGTCATAGATTACACCCTCTCATAGATTGCACCCGGTCATAGATTGCACCCGGTCATAGATTGCACCCGGTCATAGATTGCACCCAGTCATAGACGACAACAATGGCCCGATCTCATGAGACACAGCCATCAGCTGGACTCTTGAGTCACTACTCCCTTTAAAATACATTCTTTCTAATAATTATTTTTTATACGCCAGCAGCGTTCAAATATAACGTGGCAGTCCCTGCAGCTGTGTGACGCCTTTTTTTTACTATAAAGGGGCGGAATTTTCTTAGTCCACTTCTCAAGAGAGATTATCTTGCCCCCCCCCTCCCCCTCGGAATCCATAAACATTTCCCCGTTTGAAAAATAAATAAAAATAAACATGATGTGATTATGCATTGACAGACCTCTTGTGGATCAGCGAGTCTGTGCATTTATGAGACGCGATTAAATTCTATCACTCAACATGGAAGCATTAAACTTCAGACGAGTCTTCAGATACATCTCATTAATGTAAGTGGTTTACACATTTATGCCATTCATTTTTCTTATTATACCTTTGTGCAAACACTGAAACAGTAAACTTGTCTCCAAACTCGTTGAGGTGACTTTCATAGAATTAATGAGTCAAAAGTTGTTTAAGGTGGTTGCCTACCTTCACAAATACGTTCATTGCGACGATTTCTGCGCAGCTTATGTATCTAGCTCTCATATGTAGCAGCATGTAAAATAGAGAGAGGGATGACTCACAACCGCAGTGTGTAAGTTATGTGCTGATCCTATTAGGCCATGGAGGCTGGTCTGCAAGTGGTCATACATATAACTATCTCAATGCTACCTTGCGATTTATAGAAAGTCAATATATATTTTTTTAATTGCCCAAAACCACTGAATTATGCATGGGACCATATGTTTAAATTGATACCATTAATTCAGAAATGATCTGAAGAATGCTTTGGGGGAGTTTAAGAAAAATGGTGATACTTTTACCACCATTACACATGAAATAGATGAGTTCCTGGTCTAGTGTTGGAGAAATAGTTTTATTTTTCAAAATTCAATATTTAAAAAAGTAGCTCGGGACCCCCTACTTTTCTTTTCACTACTTGGTTTCAAAATATGTAAGGTATATTGTGGAAATATTTGGAGTGAATCTAGATACTTTGGATCCATGATAGGCAACCACCTTAGCCTATCAGGTTACCATCCCACAAATAGAATCTGTAGCTGGCAAATGTCGGGTTTTGGGCTGCCACATGCCAAGTGGGTCTTTTATCTCCAGCTAGAAAACCCGCTTCCTTGTCACTTAGACAACTTTTGTGACTCGTTTATTTTATGACCATCTCTAGGAAGAGTCTGGAGACAAGTTTACTTTTTGAGTGTAAACATAGTGCACTGTTTTAGTAAAGCTGTACTTAAACACATATTCGATACATCAGTCCCTAGGTAAAAGAATTCAAACAAAAAAAACTCTCCCTTCCTTTTCAGACATCACTTTTTTAATTGTTTTTTTCTTTCTTTTCAGGATGTCATTTGCTTCTCTGTTGCTTCGTGTGGATGGTGCGATTACTCGTGAGTGAAAACTTCCAACCAAGAGAGTGATATTAATCTTTTAAAGCTTGACCGTCATGGTTGAAGTGAGGCCAAAAGCACTTTTGGATATAGTTCAGTTTTCATTCACAAGAGGGCTCTTAAGGGCTAGGAACTCAGCTCTTACAGGCACAAGATAGGGTGAATATGTTGTAGCTGGGCAATGCTCATGGTCCCCTGTCCAAACACTGCTGCCCTCTGGTGGAACTGTTATTTTAGTCTATGTATGGAAAATGCTGAACTTATTCCCTGACGGCCCAGCTTTAACAATAGAAAGGTTTAGCGGTTGGGGCCGGGACCATGGTGTGAGGACCAAGATTATGGAAATATGGGAAAAGTGACAATAAATGAGTGTACCAAATTCTTGGTACACCCTGTGTTCTGGGGACTGTCATTCAATCTTAGGGTGTACTAAGAAACTGGTCAGTCTCCAACCTGGTTGGTGGATAAATGAACCGGAGCCCTTTTCTCTTTAGAAACGACTACGTTTTAATTTAGAAATACTGTGGCAAAGAGACCTTCTTGATTTTTGTATTTCTTAGATTATAAAGGAAAGCGAACATATTCCACGAGCTATGATTGTATTTCTTGACCCGTAAAAACACACTTTTACCCACACTTTTTAAAGAGAAAAAGGCTCCGGATATCTGTGTCAGATAATCTTAATGCTTTCAACCCAGCCCCTGTGGTCCTCTCGCCGGGAATTACAAAATATCTTTTGGCCTTTTCCTGAACCCCCCCCCCCTCTCTCATTAGAAGCGTTCTTAAAGTATTCTGCCCTTCCCCTAAATCCAACAAAGATCACAAACAGTTTAGTTTGCTGCATTCACGAGCAAAAGTAATTTCGATCCCTCAATAACAAAATCGTACTGCCAAATTTAACTTGAATACCCTTGAAAGTGCATGTCGATTTGGGGGGGGGGGGGCCTATGATTTTCCATTTGAAGTGAGAAATCTGGGCCTAATTATTTACTGCTTCAGGTAGTCTAGATAGTTTACGCATGTTAGATCATACACATATTTCTGTTCAAAAATAGAATCACCCCAAGAGAGTCCTGCATGTGTTAGAAATAATCTTTTGTACAACCATTATTCAACTTCTGTTTCTGTTTTTAATCTTTGTCCCACACTAAAGAGGGTTTTAGAAAAAAATATAATTAAAATTTGTCAATCTACACTGAAAAAGTAAACTCTTCTCCAGACTCGTCGAAGTGACTGTCATAAAATAAACGAGTCAAAAGTTGTCTAACCTATCAGGTTACCATCCCACAAATAGAATCTGGAGCTGGCAAATGTCGGGTTTTGGGCTGGCACATACCAAGTGGGTCTTCTATCTCCAGCTAGAAGACCCGCTTCCTTGTCACTTAGACGAGTTTTTGACTCGTTTATTTTATGACCGTCACTTTGAAGAGTCTGGAGACAAGTTTATTTTTTGAGTGTATTTTTTGTTTCCGTTTATGACAACAGCTTGTGAGAACGACTATTACAGGCCAATCGATGGCAATGCGGTGCCCGTTCTGGACCTGAGCACTGGAGTCAATATGATTACATATGACTGTTTACCAGGGTACCATGTCCCAACAACTGCGGGGCCTATAGAAGTCAGCTACACAGCAACGTGTGTCACCACGGATTGGGTCTATGGAATTACATCAGGACCGTGTGTGGGTGAGTCTGGATATCCAAGTGGGTATATCCGATTTTTCTTCAAATTCTAAATATTGCTTGAATGTATTCCAAACACTACTAAAGTATAGTATTTAGAGAATAGAGGTCAATTAAATGTCATCATTGGGTGTTAATAGGCCACAATGGGATCCGATATTCCTTTAACATGGGCTTTTCTAGTGTATTTTCAATGGAGGGAATGAAAGCGTGCACGCTTTTATTCCAAAATGACCATATTGTGAGCAATAAAATCTATTTAGAGCAAAACCAGAGGGAATTAGGGGAAATGGAATAGATAGGAGGTAAAATATAATATTTGTGAACATTCTGACTCGTTCTTTGGGAAATCTATTTTTTTGTCCCACACATAGGATGTACTAACTTAAACCCTTTAATTAAGGACATATGTCACTAAAAAATTACATTTGTTGTCATGATGCACCAATGCAGCCCCGGCGAGTAACTCGCCGAGGCTGCATTGGTGCATCATGCCGACCCTTCGGGTGTGTCTCAACCCTCAACCAGGCATCATGCCATCCTTAAAAGGTTAAAGTAGTGTTTTGATTTCAAACACTTATTGTGTCCATTATTTTAAACTCATGTTCAAAAGTGTTTAGATTCTAAACACATTTAAACTAAACACTTTAAAAAGAGTCTAGGTTTTAAACACTTAATTGTGATGTGTTAGGTTGAAAAGTTTTTAGCATTTAAACAGTTTTTACCTAAACACTGCAAAAGTGTTTAGCTTAAAGGTGTTAAGAACAAAAGTGTTAAGATAGGTGTTTAAATTCTAAACGCATATTCAAAAGTTTTTAGAGTTTAAACACATTATAGCTAAACACATTCAACAAGTGTTTATGTGTTTAGATTAGGTTTGGATACTTTGACCCCTGACAGAAAACGGTTTATTTAGGGCAGATGAAGATATAAATGGAGATATAACCAACACCATTTTCTTTATTTTATCCCTTACATATCAAAGAAGAAAATTATCTTTAAAATTCTGTTATTTTATGGTGGCCGGACGAAGATGGCACCTGGTCAAAAGGTGAGGCTCCACTAATCGATTTTTACCTCAGATCGGCGCTGTTCTCACAAGTTTGACTCAAACCATGCATGTATAGGACCTATACCTTATGCAGGGAGGTAGGCCTACTGTAGACTCTGCCATAGGTTTTTGTTTGTAAATATGTTTGTGTTTATAAATATTTCATGCCCAAGTGGAAAATAGACTTGCCAAGGGTATATAAACACTATCTATGTCCCGATTTAGGGCCTGATTTAGCATCTCAGGCCGACCTGGCATTCCGATCTCATGTCAAACATGTTAGAATTTTATTCATCTGATGCCCCACCATACACAGGGCTCTAATCGGCCGATTTATGCGCAATATATAGGAAATTGATATCGGAAATTGATTTTATGGTGAGGCTCCACTAACCTATTTTATACACAAATCAGGGCTATTCTCACGAATCTGACTCAGTTAAATACCATAACAAATAGATTCCCTAAGCAGGGACCCTGCCATATGTTTATGTTTATAAATAATGTTTATGTTTATAAACAAGTAGAAAATAGAATTGCCAAGGTTATATAATACGATTTATGTCCCGAGTTTGCAAACCAGGCCGATTTTGGCTCCCGATCTCATATCAAACCTGTTTGATTTTTATTGACCTCGTCTGCAGCAGTCTAAACAGCCGATTTGTGCACAGTTCATAAGGAAATACATAGCTTAATCGGGCATATATAATTCTGTGGGCCTTTGTTTATACTTGATCAAACTATATACACCATATGATCGGATCGTGAGAATTACCCAAAAAATCGGGTAGTGGAGCCCCATCAAAAGCCTTTCACATTGGCCCAATCTGGTGAGACACAACATGATTCTCTCTCATTGCAGACCTGGATGAGTGTCCTGGAGGTCCCTGCAATGTAGATCAGACTTGTCATAACGTGCCGGGATCTTATATCTGCCTGCAAGACGGTAAGTGTAATGAAATTCTGTATTAAAATAATTTAACAATACCATGTATAGGGCCCCAACATCAAGCCTAACTTTTAGGGACATTCACTCCAATATAAAATATACCACTGAAAGTACAGTAACAGAGTTGCTTGATATACTGTTAAAATATCAAGCACTGTATGATATCAAGCAGTGTATGATGCTTGATCAAGCACTGTATAATGAAAAAGAGGTGTGTTTCAGGTTACCAGACCCTACCTAACAAAACAGGGCCGACCCTAGCAATTTTATCCAATTTTGAAAAAAGTATCTATATTCTAGGTCATTTTGGAGCTATTTCAGAGTCAATTTGCAAGCCTGTAAGTAAGATTGCACGATGTGAACCATCCAATTTAAGGTACTTTAATTAAACTTGATTAAAGTTGACTAATCATATTTATTATCAAAGTTGATTATGCTTGCTTCAAGTTGTAAAAACTAAGGCCATTTATCGATTTTGCTTAATATTACTTGAGATGGTTTAGCAACGTCCATTTTCAAATACATGGGCAAGAATGCCATGTATAGGGCACCAATATCAGGCCTAATTTTTGGAAACTTTCACTTAGATAAATAAAAATTCTTATCCAATTTTGAAAAAAAGAATTTGGTCATTTTGGGGCTATTTTAGATTTAATTTGAGCCTCCACGAGTCAACACCATCATCAATGAGTCTGCAGTGAAATTCTTAAGGCAATTTTTGGGTACTTTTCATGCCAAACTAAGGGAGTGATCATTTATTATCAACAGGGGGGGGATGGTGGGTTTGGGGGGGGGGGCAAACAAATTTGGGGGCAAAAAAATTTGGACCCCTCTTGGGGGGGGGAGCAAACAAATTTAACCTGTTTTTAGCCAAAAAGCCCGCGCGTTACTATGCTTCAAAGGGCCCGCGCGCGAGCCAATTTTCGACCCTTAGGGGGGAGGGTAAAAAATTTTGACCCCTTCACCGGGGGGGTGTAGAAAATTTCGCGCGCTCCGCGTGGAAACCCACCACCCCCCCTGTTATTAAAAAATGATCACTCCCTAAAAAGAAAAAAAGAAAATCTGACCTACCTAGCCTAGATTTGCAGACAATATAACCTGAAACACACCTTTATTTTTTTCCCTAAAGAAAAACAACAACAAATTGACAATGTGTTACCATGTGACTTACAGCAAGTGCTGGAAGTGGCTGTGGGCATCCCCCTGTGGACGGGTACGCTGATGCGTCAGAGACGAGTGGAGCTGATGGGTCTCAGGTCACCTACACGTGTAAGCCTGGGTTTGGAGGCATCTACACCCGTACCTGTACCGGGGGCACCTGGGTAATAGATGCCGGAGCCACTCAGTGTGCAGGTAAATCATGATGTTGTTGTTGTGCCATGTTAAAGCTCCACAATATCCACTAACACTTCACCACATAGTAGACTAGGCCCGGGGATCCACTGCTCGACTTTTGGTTACCATGTGTGTACACAAACAGAAAGGAAAGGGGCCCTTTTTTGGGCCCTGCCAGCTGCACATGTAGTAGGAGTGTCATTGATATCCAATTTATTTCGATTTCGATTATCACTATTTTGGTCTAGATTTTTCGATAATATCGATTTATTGCAATGCTAATATAGTTGTTAAAATTTTCTTGAAAAAGAGCTGTTATTTCTATACTCAGACTTGAATGTATAAGATGGCTAGTTAACATCACTGAACCATAGGAATCTATCATTCAGACAACAGGTAAATCAAAAAGGGTGCCATTTTTCCACTAGTTAATAAGTCCAATTCTAGTTGGAATTTCTACTAAATTCTTTCCTATTTGGAAAGATGAATTCCTGTTCTAATAGCATTGAATAGGGTGTATCGATATAACGGTTTTGTCTATCCGATAATTCGAATTCCGTAAATGTCGATGCATCGATTTGGGGGGTATCGATGACACTCCTACATGCAGGCCCCTCTGTAGAGGGTACCTTTTTGTCATTTTGGGCCAAAGGGGTACCTTTTTTGTCATTTTGGACCAAAGGGTACCTTTTTGTCATTTTGGGCCAAACGGGTACCTTTTTTGTCATTTTAGGCCAAAGGGGTAACTTCTTTTTGTCATTTTAGGCCAAAGGGGTACCTTTTTGTCATTTTGTGCCAAAGGGGTACCTTTTTTGTCATTTTGGGCCAAAGGGGTACCTTTTTTGTCATTTTGGACCAAAGGGGCACCTTTTTGTCATTTTAGGCCAAAGGGATACCGTTTTGGTCATTTTGGACCAAAAGGGTACCTTTTTTGTCATTTTGGACCAAAGGGTTTACTTTTTGTCACTCTAGGCCAGAGGGGTACCTTTTTGTCATTTTGGGCCAAAGGGATACCGTTTTGGTCATTTTGGACCAAAGGGGTACCTTTTCAGAGCACAATATATAGCCAGATCATGACATTTAAAGTGACTTCTTTGGTAGAGGCCTTAATATTGGTCCCTTAATACATGTTGTATCTTTTATAAGGAAAGTGGTGCATTTTCACTTTAAAAATTATCTTTTCCTGGATTTCCCTCGTAACATGGGACTACATAACAGTGTCTTAGGCAATGGCCCATGAAAGAAGAACGGCAACCACTCTACAGAGCAGAGTGCCAACCAAACGATTCAATCAATGATGGTGCCTGTATGTTAGGCCACTCAAAAAAAGAAGATGGTTTCTCATCACCAAGGTCTGAGAAATCTGACGGGGGAGGCTTCTTTCTTTTTGTATGTATTTACGATTTTTGTGACCAAAATTCACATTTAATTAAGAACTAATTGATCCTTAAAAGTGGGGAAAATGTAAGTTATTTCTATACCACTGCATTGCTGGCATTATTAGCTTTCATTTGATACCAAATGTGAACATTTTTGTCCATTTTTATCAGGTTTTCATCAAAATTTGGCAACAAAAAAAAAAGAAGAAAAGTCCTTAAAAACCAGGTGTGCGCGGTGATGAGAAACCACTATATTTTTTTAGTGGTAATGATAAGATCCACTTGAAGTTGATGTTCAAAATTGTGAAGAAGGATTTGTACAAAAAGTCCCCCATCTTTAGGAGAATACCACACTGGAACAATCTGTGCAGAATCTATGACTGAAAAGTGACAGTGTTTTCTTTACTGCAATAAAGAAGTTCCCAAATGCTCCCCTTCTCTGAGTGATTTTCCAAATAATGAGTATTGATATGTCTACTGTCATTCTAGTGATTCTACTGGGAACAATGTTCATAAATTCTTTTCCATATATATATAGACTACAATTATATCTATAGGAGTATTTTGCTTGACATACTTCATATGGCATTTTAGTTAAAATCGTCCTGTGTAATACGATTAACTTGCCAATATCTGCCTGCAAGGCTGTAGGTACCGTAAAACATTGTGTATAAGCTGTGGCTAGTACACGAGTCAAATGAGCGGTGCGGCTTATATCATCGGCCCAGAGTCAGGGTGCGGCTTATATATGTGAGATTTTGCTACTATGGTACAGTACTAAAAGTCACCATAATCAGATCTCTGGTGCGGCTTATGAATAGGATAGGGTCAGAGTCGGGGTGCGGCTTATATGCAAGTTAGGCTTATATGGAGGTGTTACGGTATACTCAAATTCTGTTCTGAAATACATACAAGAATACCATAAGCCGCACTGGTTATCTGACTCTTGTACTAGCCGAGGCTTCTATGCGAGAATTTACAGTACTGCTAACTAGTATATCGAGCACTGTAAGTTTAGAAGGACACCATCGGTGTATGATTATTAGGCTGAATAAAAAAAAGAAAAGGTGTTTTCATGTTACCCTACCCTACCTAACAACACAGAGCCAACCCTAGCAATCTTTATCAAATTTTGAAAAAATATCTATATTTTAGATCACTTTGGCCCTATTTCAGAGTTGATTTGAATGTCCAAACTGTCTCCAGTGAGTTGGCACTGAATTTTGCAAGTCAATTTCTGGGTACTTTTCAGGCCAGTGTAAAAAAAGAAAGTTAAAAAAAAACCTGACCTACCTAGCTGCTCTAGATTTTCTCAAACCATGTACCTTGAAACACACTTTTTTTTTTTGCCTTAACAACAACCGAAACAATTCACCATATTCTACGATACTTACAGCAAGTGGCTGTGGGCATCCCCCTGTGGACGGGTACGCTGATGCGTCAGAGACGAGTGGAGCTGATGGGTCTCAGGTCACCTACATGTGTAAGCCGGGGTTTGGAGGTGTCTACACCCGGACCTGTACTGGGGGCACCTGGGTAATAGATGCCGGAGCCACTCAATGTGCAGGTAAATGCAGATATAGTATTTTGTCTACGGAAGCCGACAAGGGTCACCCCTAAAAAAACACTTCAAGCTTTAATCAAATTTCTCATGATCCGATGATACCCTGTTTTTTTTTATTGACACCAACCGCACAAATGTTTTTACGTTGACAGCTATCTTTTTATTGCAGTTGACACTGATAGCATCAACTTTCGATGTTGACAGCAAAACTTTTTTTATTTAGAGAAATTTGATTCAAAAAAATATTTTGAAGTATTTTTTTGGGGGTTGACCTTTGTCAGCTTCCGTATTGCCATGCTATAGCTCGCCGATCACCAGTAACACTTCACCACATTGTAGACTAGGAGCCTTTTTCTCTTTGGTAATCATGGGTAAAAGTGTCCACCCGTTTCCACCAGTGAAAAAATACCATACTCGTGAGATGCTTGTTTACCTATCTGAGACATAATAATAGGTAAGATATACAAACATAATGAACACCGAAACATGCTCGTTACCACAATATTTGAAATCTAAGTGATCGTATCTAAAGAGAAAAAGGCTCAAAAGATCCAATTATGAATAGCAGATTGTGTCTCCATGTCATGTCGCTAAAAGATGGCATTTCTTGTCACGATGCTGGAACTTCGGATGTGCCCTAGGGTCAGCATGATGATAGAAAGCAGCAGTGGCGAGTGTTTCGCCCAGTCTGATGATGACGGCCACGGGAATGATGCATTAATGCATTATGCCAGCTAAATATATATACAGTGGCTTTGGCTGTATCATATCTGACTCATATAGCTAGTGAATCTTTTCAAGCAATTTAATCATATATCTTTCTCTTGTTCTCCCAACCATCTCCCAATGGGCACAGAATATTAAATCAACATTGATGTCTGGTTGTCAATGTTGATTCAATGTTGATTTAATATTGATGCAACGTTGAACTATTCAAATTGTGTGCCCATTCATTTTAAATACAGCTCTGTGGCTGAGGCTAATAATGGTGAAATGTTCATTCAAGTGAGAGATTGCCTCTGATCAAGCTCAAAGTAGTTTGTCAAACTTTTCAGCAACATCCTGTGGACCCCGACCTTCTGATGCGTACGCTGATGTTGACCCTGATAGTGATGATGCAGAGATCACTTACATTTGTAAAACGGGCTTTCAGAAGAATGGTGCTTCCTATTCGTATAACTGCAACAATGGTGTCTGGGAAATGGATGGCAGTGCTTGTGAAGGTAGGTTTTGTACAATAGAGAGGATCACTATTCATATTCTGGAGGGATTTGATTATTTAGTGTTGACAAAAGCCATCAGGTGGCAGTACAGAGTGGAGAGGAGCCTGGAAGTTTGCTCAACTCACAAACACAGTATACTATGATACCTGGTGTATCCCTGTAGATGGTACTACATTATTGATGTAATCAAGTGTTGAATGGGATGCTGGAAGCATATTTTTCCTTATCTATTTCCTTAAGCACCGTTAAAAAAGACAAAATATATTAGGATTCTAGTAGTACACTCCCACACCCCGGCGAGTAAGTCCCCAGTGCTGCATTGGTGCATTATGCTGGCCCTTTGGGAGTGTCTCAACCTCATAAGGTCGGCGTGGTGCTTGAATGCAGCACTGGCGAGTTACTCACCAGGGCTGCATTTATGCATCATGACGGTGAATAGCATGGCATGATGCATTAAGGCATCATGCCGTCCTTACAGGGTTAATAACACTTTTTACATCTGTTTGTGTCCTTAACAGATGAGAACGAGTGTCAGTTTAGAGGAGTGTGCGGCGTCGGGTTTGAAGACCAGTGCCGGAACACTCTTGGCTCCTACTTCTGTATCTGTGACTACGACCCTGTAGCAGCCTCCTGCACAAGTAAGTGATATAGGCTGTCTTTGCGAAAATCTTTTTCTTCCCACATGACCTTTGGTCCTGCAAGTTTTCGATATTGCAGGACCGGCTACATTTTTGAGGGATGGGATACCAACATATCTGATGAGCTACCCAGTAAACAAAAAACGTTATACTACATGTTGTAACGTTATTTAACGTTGTATAACGTTTCTCTAAGACTCCTCACTATGGCATAACGTTATACACAGCTTTAGAACGTTATTTTGACGTAAAATAAAGTTTTTTTGTTAGCTGGGTATGCATTTTAAACCAGAAAATAGCATTGCACATAACATTTGTAATTATTAATGGCCAAATCAGGATAAATACATAGTTTTTACACTGTATATTGACAAACATATTTCAGGTTTAGAAACCCGACTAAATTATCTTAGTTCAGAAAAGCCCAAAGTGTGACTGGACATTCGGTCCTGCTACACTTGTCAATCTGCTAGACCGGTGACATTTTAGGAGGACATTGCCACTGTCCTACACTTTGTAATTGTTCACCAATAAGGGCTTAAAATGCTTGAATAAGCACAAAATCATGTGTACGTTTCAAGGTATGTGTCTGACTCTGGGTGAATCTACCCTAATGTTCTGTGGAGTTCTGTTAGGGACCATTCATAAATTGGTAAATCTGAAATAAAATTGACACCAACTACCTAAAACACCAGTTTACACAGATAATCTATAGGTTTAAAAGATTAATCAGTAGTGGCTATCCCGGATTCGTCATAGCTACATTAGTCAAATACGATCCTACATTCCGAAATGACTAAGGCAAAACTTAAGTCTCAGTAAAAATGACTAACCCTATTAAGTGTTGAACTGAAAAGACTGAGGTGGGTTAGTCAGTTTGACTAACCTGACAGGATTGGCTAACAAAGGTTGGGAATATAGGGAGCCAAAATATGACTTTTCTTTTTCATGCGTATAGGACAGATTCACACAGAGTCGGACACATACCTTGAGACGAACACTTAATTATGTCATTATACCGACATTTGTGAATAATGATAAAGTTTAAGTGTTATTCTTTCCAGAGAACAAACACTAGAAGTAGTAGTGTACATAAATAACCCCAAATGTCACTGTCCGTCTCAGGGTTTGTGTCCGACTCAGGGTGAATCTACCCTAGTCTTTTCTTTACATTTGTATGTGTATCAGGATTAGTTATCTTGACTAAGGCATTAGTTTTACCGTAGTCATTTTTCAATATAAGTTCGTCATTTCGACTATTGACGGATGAATAACCCTATGACAAACTTGGGATAGCCAGTACTGACTTACCTCTTAAACCTACAGATTTTCATCTAACCGTCCTACCCCCACCCCCTCTCCTACAATGTATACTCCTCGTACATCTTTACACCAAAACATGCATGGAATAAGACACTTTGAGTAATGTTTCCCAAACTCATGCCCCCACTCCCGGAATAGAGGGCTTCTAAATTTGATTCATGAAAAAGGGTTCATGCTTAAATCAAAATGAGGCCAAAAAAAGTTTGTTTCAAGTAACATGGCAAGAAAATGTAGGGTCGGTAGGTCGGATTTTCTTTTTTTAAATTTTTTTTTTATTAAAATGAAAGTACTAGCCAGTCTCTCCGAAGACCCTAAAATTGACAACAACAAAAGTAAAAATACGAAAATTTCTTGAAGATTGAATAAGAAAACGTAGGGTCGGCCCTGTTTTGATAGGGTCGGTCGGTCGGGTGACCTGAAACAAACCTCTTTTCTTTTTTGGCCCGAGTCTGTATGACTGCATGACCTAGGTTACTTACCTGTTAATAACATCTTCACATGATCAGTGTGAGGTGCCTGGGTGTGTGGGTCTTTGTTCAGAGGACCAAAGTATAAAGGACACAGGTAGTCCAAGGTATTATTCTATAGAGAGCTTAACAAGGGTCCTTTTGAATAATATTACACCTCTTCAATATGTCTGTTTTTCTTTCACTTCTCACAAAGGGACATGTGGACATGCACCTGTTGATGCCAATGCTCACCTGGACGAAGGAGACAGTCAGGATGGTGATACCGTAACTTACACGTGCAAAGCTGGGTGTACCAAGAACTGTGCTTCTTACACTCGCACCTGTTCTAGGGGCACCTGGGTGCTTGATGACTGCCCCGGCATGTGTGAAGGTAAGTTTTTATCAATATGGTGGGTTGTATACGCAAAAAAAACTGACACAGTCAAGTAAGATTATGTGGAATTTATTGCTGAGAATATGTACAAGGCAGTGGTAGAAGCATGTTGAGAAAAATGTTGAATGACATCGACGTTTGGACTCAATTTATAAGTCTTCTTTAGGATCAGTATTTTATTAAAAATTTTAAAAGGTTTTTATTGGGTTAAAAAATATTAAATAATATATGCAAAATACAATGTAAATATGCTTGTATCAAAACTAGCTTTGGCGCATTGACTTCCCTCCGCTAGTACCCCTGAGATTGATAAGTTTATCTACAAATATCACATGCCCCATTGATGAAACATTTCTATACAAAGATATCTGGTTGGAAACTATCATTATAGAGAATATCACACAGTATTAGCACTTGGATGTATTATTTAACTCCCCATCTTTCATTTTATTTAAATCAAATTATTGACCCCAATATGACGACCACTGGTGACCCGTTTCAAATAATGGGTCAGAAGTCACACTTTAAAGAGCCTCATTTTAATTAATTTCCATTTAATTTAACCAAAAAGAGTTAAAAATATCGCCAAAGGGTAGAAACTGGCCAACATAATACATGTCACACACCAAACGAAAGCTTTTGATGAGCTTTAAAAGAATATGGCAATATCGCGACATTTTTAATATGCGACTTCCGACTCATTTCGTTAAAACGGGTCACATTTGGTTTATAGACATAGACGAGTGTCAGGACAGTGCTGCCACCTGTGGTGAAGGACTCAACTACTGCTGGAACACGCCCGGCAGCTACATCTGTCAGCAAATGGGTAAGTCTCACATATGTATGGGTAGTTCTCACGAAATGGAGTCAAAAGGAGGGGGAAACCATACGTGACACATATTTCCATGCCTGTTTTATTTTGATTTCTATATAAATCAAATATATGTAAAAGTATTACTAATATAAAAATGCTATTGATTTGAGAAACTGCCTATAACATTTAGAATGAATTCTAGCATTTAGGGCCAAAGCTTTATACATTACAAGTGTATTTTAACAGTATTTAATTTTTTTAATCAATTTGGAATATTAAATATGAAGGGTATGAGTATACGTAGCACGTATTGTCCTCCTCTGAGTGACCCCATTTTGTGAGAATTGACCATTGATCCATTCAGACTTCTGGCTAGTTCTCACGAAATGGAGTCAAACGGATTTCCATGACTGTTTATTTCGTTTTATGACAAATCAAATACATGTACCTTAAAACCTCGAGTATAAGCCTAACTGGCATGTAAGCCGCACCCCGACTTTGGGCCGATCCTATAAGCCACACCAGCTATCTGATTATGGTGACTTTTGATACTGTACTATAGTAGCAAAAACTCGTGTATGAGCCACACTTTGACTTTGTCCTGATGCTAAAAGCCACACAGGCAATGACTTGCGTACCAGCCGCGGCCTATACACAAGGTTTTACAGTATTACTACCGTAAATTCTCGCGTATAAGCCTAGCTCGCGTATAAGCCGCACCCCTAACTTTGACAAATTATATTAGCCGCAGAGGGGGTCTGAATATTACGATTTTGGTACTGTAATATACTAATAAAAACTCTCGTATAAGCCGCACCCTATATAGGCATGTTTGGTATCAAAAGAAAGCTGAGTCTGACTCGCGTACAAGCCGCGGCTTCTACGCGAGAATTTACGATAATATAAAAAGCTATTGATTCGAGAAACTGCCTAGAACATTTAGAAGCAATTCTAGCATTTACATCTGTAAGCAGATGGCTAAGTCACATGGCCAGGGATGTCATCGACATCAAATTCATTTCGATTTCGATTGTCACTATTTTGGTCTCGGTTTTCTATATATAATAAATACCGGTTTATTTCGATATTACAAACACAGTTTATATCTGTGGGAACTCTTTATATCATTGCGGGGGGACCATACGTGCCACATATTCTCATGCCTATTGGCATTTAGTTTTAGTCAGAATTAGTCAAATTTGATATTAATATAAAAGGTATTGATTTGAGAAACTGCCTATAACATTGAGAATCAATTTCAGCATGTATAGTTAAAGCTTTATACATTTCAAGTGTAATACAACAATTCAAAAAAATATTTGCAATATTAAATGTACAGTTTATGAATATGTGTGGAACGTATGGTCCCCCTCTGAGTGACCCCATTTTGTGAGAATTGACTATTTATTCTGGTGCTTTCTCTTGCCTGCTCTCCCTACTAATAGATAAGTACACATATAATTTATCATAATCATTACCCATATAGAAATACAACCATAGATTATGGTGTAGAGATGATAAGTAAAGGCAACTCTTTTTACTTTCAAGATCCAAAAATCAGCCCTTGTGACATCATGACAAGTATGCGGCTTTGTGTCCACGGGGAATGTAAACTAGAGAATGACCAAGCAGAATGCAGGTAAAGGTCTTTCTATGAACTTAAGTCATAACATAGGCTTTCATTGAATTTCAGTGTAGTCTTTAATAACAAAACATAGAACATTGTATAAAAGGTAACAAAAAACTTTATCATAATCACGAGCCTTTGGATCACCCGTGCAATCGACCTTAAGTTTATGAATCAAATGGAGGGATAAACAGAACAAACTTTGAGGAGAATCTAAAAAGGATTTTTTAACGTTTTAAGATATTGGGCCACAATTGACTCTAATATTTACAATCAACTTTTCAAGAAGGCTTTATCGACAAATCTGGAGCAATTGATATCAGACCTTCAATATACATTCTACGTAAACTTGTAAAGGCCAGTAACAAGTTCCATTGCATTTCTTATAACCATGGGAGTCATTAATTGTAAATACATGTATAACAAATGTGTCCATATTGTCTACAGATGCCAGGATGGCTATGAGGGCGCGAGTTGTGACATCAAGATAGATCCAACCAACACAATACTGGCCATCTCTGCAGTGGTGTTGTCTTTAGTCCTCCTGCTTGGTGCCATAGTATACTGTCTATGCTACCCTATCACCCACCCACATGCCTACAACAACCCACCCATCTACGATGCACCAATACCCAGAAACCTTTACCCAAGAACCAGAGGCCAGCTTGGTCCAAGAAGGTAAAATTCAGATCAATCATAGTTTCTATTCTAACCACGGAGGCTACTAGGTGTGGGGGGGGGGGCACTCCCTCAGCTTTGTGTACTATAGATCTGTGAACACAACTCAGAGGGAAAGGGTAGGTTTTTGGACCTTAGCCAAGGACCCACGAGATCCCTTGAAAGGGGTTGTTTTTAGGCAATTTTGTAGAAAAGGGGGTACATTCTCTACACTTTCATTCAACTTTTCTTAATACTAAATATACATTGTTTTTTTATCATATTGTATAGCACGAAACATAAAGGTAAGTTTTATGCCTACCTTTCGTGATTTTTTTCAACATTTCTTTCTTGGTCTCTATTGATTATAGTATGTTTTCGCTCAATTTCCTGTGAAAATGGTGCTATTTTGTTGATTGATTTCCACCCGTGAAAAGGGTACCAAATTTGAGCTGATGTTCACACATAATTACTATAGAAAAGATAGGTAGTGCCCCCCCCCCCCTGGGGGAACAGTTTCCTCTGCATAGAGGTGAAAGTAGAGACAGACACTTGATCTTATGGTAGTTCAATTATTTTTAAGCTCTTCACTCATGAATAATGGTAAAGTTTAAGGGTTATTCTTTAGAAAAAAAACCATTAGAAGTTGTAGTGTATATGAATGACCTCAAATTTCACTGTCCATCTCAGGATATATATGTGTCCGACTCATGGTGAATCTACCCTGCCTTTTTTCTAGTACTTAAATATAATCGACTTTTCCCCCATAAATTATCTTACAATTATCAAACTTGATCTTATACACTGTCATTTCTTCATATTTCAGAACCTATGGTGGCCCTTTCCTGAATCAACCAATAAGCAAATTCTAGAACTTACCATCTTGCCTTGGGCTTCAGATGATTCTTTGTATTTGGACCATTCTTTTATCTGACTGGTCATGGGAGAAATAGATTTCACATGGTCATCTTGTCATGGTATTAATGATTTCTAAATCAATACTTGCTTAACTCAGTGAAGAAAATTATATGATCCTTTAAATGCTCGAGCATGCTCTGTAACTTTGCAATGTTTCCTATGGGAGTCTGCTCAGTTGTTGGTTTCCATGGTTACCACTCAGCAGGGAGACAATCGGAAGCCAGCGTTTGGTGAAATATTTTTGGTTCATGGAAAAGATTTGAAACTGAATATATAGCAAAAAGCTTGCATTTACATATTAGGTAATAACTAGGTCATCATGACGTCATGATTACATAGTTCCTGAGCAGCGGCACACATGACAACCAACAGCCCAAATGGCAAACTCCCATGGCAAAGTTACTGATACATATTATACTACTTCCATTCCATAACTATTCTGAGCGCATATGACTCTCCCTGTATGCTAAAGCTATAGGTCTATGATGCCCTTAGCATCCGGTCACCACGGCCTCATTTCTCAATGAATCTGTAAAGTAACCTATCATTGATGGAGGTAGCCACGGCAAAAAAAAAGTAGCTCAGCGTGAATTGTCGCTGGAGCAAAATTCCTAGTTCAAGGTCATGTGGCTGTTACCAGAGCCTTCCTTCGGAAGGATTTGGGGACGAGAGTACCCTATTCCGCCTTAGCATGATGACCAGTGTACAGCGCCATTTGCAATGGCACCCCTCTGTATTCCCACTGCTCTCCAACAACCAGCTTAGGCAAATTTCGTGTCCAAGATTAGGGTGCAAACAGATTGAGTGTACTGGGAATGGGTTGTAGGTAGACCTTTCATATATCATCTGTCCAGGTAGGGTAGTGGTTAGCATGTTGGACTCACAATGCTGGGAGCCCAAGTTCAAATCCCTACCAGGCCAAATAAGTGTATGTACTTTAGATATATATTTCAAAATTTTCAATAGTATTGTGAATAATGCATTCTGTTTCCAAAATCGCTTTACTTATGAATTTGATTACCATGCATTGAATGGAAGAGAATTGAACTCAGGTACTCTACATCATGATTCCAGAGTGCTAACCACTACCCTATCCTGGACAGATGATATATATGAAAGGTCTACCTACAACCCATTCCCAGTACACTCAATCTGTTTGCACCCTAATCTCGGACACGAGATTTGGCTGAGCTGGTCTTTGCAGAGCAAAGGGTTATGATTGGTACCAGTGGCCCATAAGGTGGAGCCACTGTATATCGCTAATGCGGAATAAGCTCGGACTTCACTAGGAAGAAGTTTTGAAGTTTAAATATTTTTATTGGCTGAGACACATTATGACAGGAATCTTTTCAATTCACAGCCAAAACAAAATTACAGGTAACAAATGTCAATACGTTGTAAATCATTCACATGTGAGCACGTTGAGTATGATCAAGATAATGCCCTCACAGGGCACCACTAGCACCTGCAAAACAGGGCATTCTTTTAGATCATTTGTTTCCAAATTTTTAGATCATTTGTTTCCAAATAGTTCGCCCTGTTTCGCTGTGTTTCCCCTGAATGTCGCTCTGAATGTCGCCAGGAACAGGGCGACATTCAGGGCGATATTCAGGGTGAAACACAGCGAATCGAGGCGAAATCTTCTAAAACAAATGATTAAAAGAATACCACGTTTTACAGTTGCTAGTGGTGCCCTAGTGGAGTCCGGCCTATAGACTGCATGGCTTACCTGTCAGTGTTGAAAGTCTGCCTGTGCTAGCTGACAAGGCATGCCAGGGGTGTCAGGTGGACTTTGGACCAATCTATCTATAGTTAGCATTCTGGCTTACAGGAGTATAACATTATTTAATAGGTAACATCCAGTAAATCATGGGTTATATTTGATTATGACATTCTAACAATTATACATTTTGAAAGTTGATTTTTTTATTACAAGCAGTAATATTTGATGTCCAAATCAATCACTTCTGAGGTTATCAAATTCTGGCTGATAATTGTGATTGTAATTAAATAATTGCCTTGTTACATTTTAACTATTTATCAAAGGTTGGATCAGTAAATATGAGTGTGCAAGGCCACTGAAAAAAGGATGGTTTCTCATCACCAAGCACTGAGAAATATGACACGGGCATTTTTTATTTAAGTTTTCTCTTCTTTGTTTTTGCCGTGGGGCTAAAATATATATGTGAAAATATTAACTTTTCACGAACGAATTTCACATTTTATCAGCTAAGAGTTTGTTGATCAATCAAGGTCGAGAAAATGTCTATCATTCCTATCCCACTGCATTACGGACAGTTTAAGTTTAATCTGATACCAAATATTTGTCCATTTTTCATATATCTTTTATCAAAATGATTTTTAACAAACAAAAAAGTTTTCACTAAATTACGATTTTTATGATGGGCGCGGTGTTGAGAAACCAACATTTTTTGAGTGACCTAACCATTAACTGAACTTACATTTGGACTAAGATTGAGAGTACTTAAGCATTTCTAGCCACTTTATGGTCATTTTAGCCACTCTTATTGTATTACAATGTTACTTACTTTTACCTGTAGTTCAGCGATTCTAATTGTAATGCTAAAATTTCTTAGTCTCAGTCATTAGTCACTGAAATACCCATGTTACTCAGATTCAACCATATTTTGGCAATTGTTTACTTACATTTAACTGTTCTAGGTACAATGTCAGTCTCAGCTATCGTAAAACCTTGTGTATAGACCGCGGCTAGTAGTATGCGAGTCAGATTGCTGGTGCGGCTTGTAGCATCGCCACAGAGTCCAGGTGCGGCTTATATGTTAGGCTTATGGCTATGTCTCATGAGATTGTAATAATTGAAATGTTAGTCTTTGACCGATGAAGTCTTTGACCAGCAAGCTTCAAAACAGCTAAAATGGGGGCTATGTACACATACATGCCGGGAGAATGTTAACCGATATCCTAACACTATATCTTATTAATTTCCCTCAATCTCTGTGTACATAGCCCCCATTTCAGCCGTTTTGAAGCATGCTGGTCAAAGACTACACCCAGTCAAAGACTACACCCGGTCAAAGATGTTTCAATTGTTACAATCTCATGAGACACAGCCTTATACGCGGGGTTTTACGGTAATTGGTCACTCACTGTAATGTCATTGTAAGTGACATTATTGGCCAATCACAATTATACAATAATTATCTAGCAGCCTTATTTGTCATTAAAAACCAGTAACGTTAATAATAACACAAGATGGGTGCAGCTGAAATTTCCGGATGTCCGTATAAGAACCAACGGACGATGACGGAAATGATCAGTAACCCTTAATATCTACCCTAAAACTTCTCGTATAATCCGCGGCTGGTATGTGAGTCAGATCGCCGGTGCGCTGGGTTTCCGCTAGCCACTCGCCAAATCGCCAATGGCAAATCAAAGTTCAATTTGGCTATGCTGTCCATTGAAAATTCGCCAAATTGGCTAACTGTGGTTGTTGGACTATTTTTGCTCCTGAGTATCATTCAACAATAAAAGAAATTTCAATTCAATTCAATTCAATTCAAATATTTCATTACATTTAACTGTTAAATGTTGTGAACAAATGTGAATACTTCGCAGTAAAAGTATTTGGCTAATTGGTATACAACTTGGAAAATCAAAATTGAAACAAATGCGCCAAATTGGCTAATAGAAAACGAGTCCTAGCGGAATCTCAGGTGCGGTTTATAGAAAGTCACCATAAGCAGATGGTCAGTTCAGCTTTTACACACTCAGAAAAGTCAGCGTCATTGTCGATAAAACCGCCCTAACCTGAAAGTCAGGCAGTGTCTGACTTTCAGGTGAGAGTTTTAGCGACAATGACACTGACTTTTCTGAGTGTGTAGGATCGGCCCAGAGTAGGAGTATGGCCAATACGCAAGTTAGACTTATACGCAAGGTTTTACGATAGATGTTTTATGTTAATTGTAACTAGTCAGTATATAAGACATTTCAACATTAGAGGGATTTTGGTATACAGTTTTATATATATCATGTACAAGAGTTGTTTTCAGAAAGGCACATTCTAAGGGAGTGCTCATTTTTTTACAATGGGGGGGGGGTGGAATTTTGCACGACTGGGTCAATATTTTTTCAGTTGCCCGCCTAGGCAGGCTGACCCCTTTGAGCTATAGTAACACGCAGGCTTTTTCGCTAAGGAGGGGTCCAATTTTTCTTGGTTTCCCCCCCCCCCCACCTTTAAGGGGTCCAAATTATGTTATCCCCCCCCCCCCCAAAATCCACTGACCCCCCTGTTGTTAAAAAATGACCAGTCCCTACGTTGGGGGTGTAACATGAATTTGCACGTTCAGGAATACGCTTGACAAAGTGGTAGAAAATGTGCTCTTTTTGGTGGGACTTAAAGTGACATGGTCCGATGACTAGGGCTCAAAAATCAATTAAGTTAAAAATGAACCAGAATGTTCCCTATTGCAATACTTCATCCATTACCTACCTTATTCGATCTCATTCACTAGGATTCAGCTTAAGATATTGACTAATTACCCGGACTAATTATCAGATTATGGCTCAATTTCCTACTTTGAAGTGCACACTGTGAGTCCCCCATTGAAAATACACTGTAAAATCCTGGGCTACATCTGACCCTCTATTGCCCATAGATGACGCTGTATTGTGCCCTATCCTCAAATATGACATTGCACTAACATTTGGAACACCTTTAAGTAGGATTTAGAATATGGAGAAGAATCGGACCATGTGACTTTAAAGCAGGGATAGTATCATCTACATGCATTGCCGACTTGTGACTAAACTGTGTTCATTATTTTGTATTTGTACTAACTGAAAAATATAACTTGCCATTACCACAGCTGAAAGTGTCTTGTTTTGTCTCAACATCATTATACTTACTCCAACATGTTCAAGTCCCAATATTGGATTATAAGCTAGGCTACCAATCAATCTAGAGTTTATTTATACCACAGCGGGCACATAGAACAAAGCATTTCACACCTCTTGTATACTGTATACAGCTAGTGGCATAAAGTAGTTATAGCGATGACTCTGGTTTCTCCGTATGGGCGGCCATGTTAGTTCTGAGCTCGCAATTTATCGTGAGACTTAGGCAGTGACCAGACACTCACACACCATAGCTTCCGGGGAACAGGCTGCAATACGAGAGCAGAACCAAGGTCTCACGAGATTGCTGGTGTTGGTGTACACAGAGTGGCCGCAGGAACAAGTCCGATCCCGGTAGAGGCCTATAGGACTAGTACCAATCTGTAGGGGTATTCAGTGAAGGGAGCCAATAAGGCTCCTTCACTGTATTTCGCGTACAGATTGGTACACGTCCTATAAGGCCAAATAAAAAGTTTTGTTTCAGGTAACATGGGAAGAAACTCTAGGGTCGGTAGGTCGGATTTTTTTTTTTACTTTTTTTTTTTTGCTTTCCCTCTAAAATTGACCCAAAAACGTGTAAAGGTGGGGAAATTCTTTTCCAAAATTTTGTAAACCTAAAATTGACCCCAAAAAAGTATAAAAATTAAAAAATTTCTTCAATATTGCATAAAAAAACGTAGGGTCGGCCCTGTTTAGATAGGGTCGGTCGGGTGACCTGAAACAAACCTTTTTTTTTTGGCCCAACTACTACATAAAGTAGCCACGTGATATTTTCTAACTAGGGAAACCCCTCTAATCATTTCAACCATACGTAAGAATTTGTCCCATTAGTTCAAAAGGATTGGAACTGAGACTTTTAAGACTTACTTGTATAATATCGCCATGGAAAAAAAAGCAACTACCATGTTTGGCAATGCAAAGCTTTATTTCTCGAAGTGCCAGGTAAAATATACACTTTGAACACTTTTGACTGAACACTTCGACAAGACTATTTACACAAAGTACATATATTAGTTTATTTCATGACTGTGGCCATATTTATTTGTTGGACACTGTTTTTTATATGTAAACAATACAGTTGGATATATACATATCATCCTATAACCTCCTTGGGGTCTACAAAGATAATTTATATTCATTCAGAGTCATATGTTATAAACTAGTAAAGTGACAGGAAATTCGTGACATTCCTCTGCTTATCATCAATTGATATAGGATTGCATTGACCAGCTACTACAAAGTAAGTGAAGAGTTTGGATGCAAAACGACATAAATCCATCCCAGAATTGAAGTATATAGTACTTTTTTTGAAGATACCCTTGGAACAATTATGTCATTTTGGTAACAGAGTGTATCATTCCCAGGTCTTAATGGTATAAAAAAAATTGTAAATTTTGTGAAAATGTTTTGTCGATTACATATAACCATCCCTAACCCATATTTTTGTCAGATTTCTGTCTCTGTTTCCAAAATGACGCTTATGTCGTTTTGCCTCCAAACTCTTCAAATGTAGACTTGATCACCGTAGATACAGGCAATCCTTTATAGTAACTACAGACAATCACTTTTATATAATAAATACATGTACATCAAAATACATTACACTGTGCGCGTCATCTAATAATATCCAAACAAGGGTGCAACATCATTATCATACATTTTTAATTCTACATAAGAAGATATTATAATATTGTAATACTGTAGCACACAATATTCAATTCAACTCAGTGGAGCTAATATCATATATTAATCAGTACAACTAGGCTCAAATATTACATTATCATCACATAAATGTCAGGGCTAGTCTTTAAAAGAATTACAAGCCGACAGGTTGCTGGTTAATTTAATTGGTAGTACTATGGGTCTGTAGCGGTTGTGAGTCTTGACTATACCACTGCAGGCTAATTGTTAGCCTCCTTAGGCCACTCCAAATAATATCCATATTTCTCATCACCAAGCCATGGGAAATATGATGATGGTGTAAATCAAGCTAGGCTCCCGGCAAACTAAATTCATGTTCTACCAGGTAGTAATTATGAGATAAATGATCAATGCAAGTTGTGAATATGTTTTTATTGTCGATCCCATCACAGTGGCAGCACTGTGAGCTTTGATTTGATATAAAATATACCCATATTTGTCCATGACTATCATGTTTTTCCTTAAAATTTGAAAAAAAAAATCAAAAAGATCTTCAAAACACGATTTTGGGATATCATTTGAAGTGCCCTTATCTAAATCGGATGTTACACATCAACCAACTATCAACTAAACAGCAAGGCCAGAGGCTGTGTAGAGTCAGATATCATAGAAGCCCAATTTATTTGCTTAAATAATTAATTATAATGGGTTAAACCCCAGAAAAAAACCATACAAATAGGAGTTTTCCCCTGTAATCAGCTCTAGAATGAAAATATAAGCGCAGTTTGAACCAAAGAATTGAGATTTAGATAAACCTTGGAAAAATGCATTTGCCGTTTGGAGAACTTCGTGAAATGTATCACTAATTTTCTGAGATTCTGAGTGACCGTTTTCATGTAGAAGTACAATATGACTCTTCCATCTTCTTCTCCCCAGTTTAGGTATCAGAGAACACAATACCTACAACAAAAGCAGAATACATTTTTAGCATTTTTTAGAAATCTATAGAAAAGGCAGATGTGTTGTTATAATGGCTTAAGCTAGTTCCATGTTTTGATACCAGGTGGCGTATGCATAGGCACTACGTAATCTTTTCAAATAATGACCAATCTTTAAGAAGGGGACGGGGAGGGGGCAGTTCCCCCCCCCCCCTCCCCACTTTTGGTCAACTCCAAGAAAGGTCAAACCTAAAAGGTCAAGCCGAAAAATTTCAAAATTGGCCAGAAACCCCCTTTGTCCCCCCTCCCCCACTTTAAAACTGCTTGCCACGCCCCTGGCCTGGCATAGTAACTTTACATTTATATGACAAGGGATTTTGGTGACTTTAAGTGTACGTACAAAGGAAGAGTATCGTAATCAATACTCTGAACATGTATAAAAGTGCCTTTACTCTAACGTTCCTGTGACTCAAAGCCCCTAGATTCTGAACTCAACATTAGATGGCGCCACTGTTCTCCATCTCTTGTGGCAGCTCTCATTGACAGAGCCTCAGAGGCACAGAAATTCATATATATCCACATTTAGTTCTAAATCCCTTTGATATGGGCGACGATTAAAGATTAACTACTTAGAAGTTTTCAAATCCATATATAATAAATTATATATGTATTAATTAAAGCATAACTACAACAACAAAAATTGGTGTCGATGACAGAAATGATGGTTTTATGCCGAAGTGGTGGCGTAGCCACCTGGTGGTGCCGCCAGGCACCACCAGAACGAGGCATATGATGTTTGCACTTTACCAGAAGTCAGAACGGGCGCCGCCATCTTGGATTGTGCCGCCATCTTGGATTAAGGAGTCACAACATAAATTTATGCTATGTGATAACAATAATTTAAATCAACCTTTGATAGTTCCTGAGGTTGATTATAATTATACCTACCCCCCCTAATAAGGACCCAAGGAATTCGATGATTCTATCGGTTTGTTGCTAATACAGCTGGTTGCCTAGCAACGGCTATTCTAATTGTTTATCTGCCTAGCAACACACATTTCCATGGTCCCAAGGTTGATTATAATCATACCTACCCCCCCTAATATGGACCCAAGGAATTCAATGGTTCTATGGGTTTGTTGCTAATACAGCTGGTTGCCTAGCAACGGCTATTCTAATTGTTTATCTGCCTAGCAACACACATTTCCATGGTCCTAAGGTTGAATATAATCATACCTACCCCCCCTAATATGGACCCAAGGAGTTCAATGGTTCTATTGGTTTGTTGCTAATACAGCTGGTTGCCTAGCAACATCTATCCTAATTGTTTATCTGCCTAGCAACACACATTTCCTTACCCCCTAACATGGACCCAAGGAATTCATTGGAAATGCCATATTTGAAGTAATATCATCCTTTCCCCTAATAAACCCCTTCCTGGCCCTGCTTATTTGGTGTCTTGAATGGGTTCCCTTCAAACACACAAACCATGTAACCATTATGTTTCTTCGAATGCAAGAATTGCGGTTGTTGCCACGTATAAAAATGCCTGAGGCATTTTTTTACGCGGCAACACCGCAATTCTTGTTATTTCTGAATATAGATCACTACGTTTCGGCTGAATTAGCCTTCATCATTAACTACTTCCGCAAGGTGAGATCAAGCTTTGATGTCCTTGAACTAACTTTATCCATCTGAACATCTGATTGTAATAGTCAAACACCCGTCCAATTAGATTTATCATGGGTCGGACGCATACCCTGAGACAGACATTGTCAATGGTATTTTTTCATGTACAATACGTAATGGTTGTACAATTGCTAAGTGTATCAATCCTGCTAACTGTAGTAGCTATACTTAGCAATCAGCCATCTAACTGATAACTGTATCAAAAAACTATTAAGTGTATCAAGTTCTGTTGATACAGTTAGTGACATTGATACACTTAGCAGTCTATATTTGATATTGTTTACTGTTACTGTTACTTGTATCCACTAATGTATCTTTAGTGTACATGTATCAGTGTATAAGTATACATTTGGGTAAATCCTGATTTAATAAATTGGTAGTATTTAAGCAGTGTTGTAACAATTGACATTGACAATATTTTCTACAATCACTATGTATCCTCATATTGTGGAAAGGTAATAAAATAAATTTCAAACCAAAATCGTGTTACCTACCTGACAACTCCACTGTCACAGTGACAGCTCTCCAGCACTAGTGACAGCCGCACGCTGTCACCACCATATTCCTGTACTTCTTTAGAATCACATTAGAGTTGTCGTCAAAGTAGAGAACGGAGATGGCTGACAACTCGGTCGGAGCACAGCTAGGCTTGGGGGCCTGCAATTAGGATTGTCATTGATATCCAATCTATTTTGTCTTCGATTACCACTATTTTGGTCTCGATTTTTCAATTACCGTAAAACCTCGCGGATAAGCCGCGGCTTGTACGCGAGTCAGAATCAGCTTTCTTTTAATACTAAACATGCCTATATATAGGGTGCAGCTTATAGGAGAGTTTCTATAAGTATACAACAGCAACAGCAGATGGCCTCTGCGGCTTATAGGATCGCACCAAACTAGGGGTGCGGCTTATACATGAGTTAGCCTTATACGCGAGGTTTTACAGTATATCGATTCATTGTAATGCTAATTTAGTAGTTGAAATTTTTTTTTTAAAAAGGGTTTACCTGTTATTTCTATACTCATACTTAAATGCATAAAGATGACCAGTTCGTAGCAATTTATGTACAATTTAATGCATTCATGTGGTGAACAATAGTAGTCTTTCATTCAAACCATACTAGCAGTTCAATTAAAATTGAGTCAACAAAGGGCATCTTCTTACACTGAATGATAAGCCCAGTTTTAGTTGCAACTTTCACAAAATTCTTTCAGTTTTGCAAAGAGACATTCCTTTTCTACATATATCTAAAAAGATGTATCAAAATAACGATTTTGTCAATGCCATAATCAGAATTCTGTAAATGTCGGTGTATCGATTTGTGGGGTATCGATGATATAGTAGGGACAAACTGACCAAGTGACTAGATGCCACCCATTTTACCTGTGATATTTAAATGCCCACTTTCCAGGTAATCTTAATAAGTTTCCAGGCCTATCCTCCACTGTAGGTTGGTAACATTGTTATATATATATTGGGGGGCTCTACCTCCGCACCCTCTATTTCTTTTTCTCTTCTTTCTTGCTTTATGAAACTGTAACAGAAATATAACCGAACCCGTCTACCTCTCAATGATGGGATGATACAGTGGTGCCATCTTGGGAAAAGGTGGAATCATTCAGATTACCGGGGAAATAGGTTTAACAGATTACATGTAAAATCTGTGGCTTCTAGTCACTTGGTCAGTTCGTCCCTATAATGTCATCGATACCCCACAAATTGATACACTGACATTTATGGAATTCCAATTACCGCATTGATAAAATCACTATATTGATACACCTTTTTAGATATAAGTAGAAAAGGGATTCTCTTTCCAAAACTCGAAGAATTTTCCTTGTTACATCGATGACCTACCTGGAATGGGTGCATGAGGTGGACGAGGGTCTGCACTATGGCGTGGTTGGTGGCGTTCATGTGGACGTTTAGCGGGAAGGAGCACTCGCCCAAACAGTAAAAGGCCGAGTAGCCCTTCGGCGCAATGATCCAATCCTGGAATATAGGAAATATAGAGAAAATGTGAGCATGGCTGAAAAAATCGGATTATTTTTGGTACATAAGATTTGGAGTTTTTTTAGGAAATGTTTTACCCCGGATTCTAAAAATTGGTCTGTGGTAGTCAACGGACTGAAAGATTCAATGGGATTGCCCAACATTAAATTCTTACACCAAGGAGACTAGAGTCTCCCTGGTGTAATATACCAAGCAAGCACAATACTAAATTCTTTGGGATAGATCGCAATTAAAGTGAAATAGTCCGATTTTTTCCATACTTTAATTTCTACTTAAATGTGTTCAAAATGGCATTACAATGCCATATTTGGAGGATGGGGCACAATAGGATATCATTGATGGCCATTAGAGGCAATTAAGAGGGTCCATGAGCAGTTGCCACTTTTATACCAGAGCTTGGAGTGTGGGCCCGAGGTAGCCTATTATTGTGTATTCTGTAGGATAATCCAGAAATAAATCCAGGATAAAAGGTACAACTTAAAAGAACACTGGACAACACTAGTCAATCACGCATGTACACCGAGCTACCTCCAACACACTGCATTTGCAGCTATAGACCAATGCGCCAAGAAAGGGTGACTTTTTCAAAATAAATTTATGTTTACATTAGTTTCAGCAAAATGCACGCAACATTGTCTATAATGGCTATATTCACATACATCTCATATCAGGAGATTCACAGGACAATTATCTTTCAAATAGTATACATTACAATGCAGGATTTTGAGGTTATACTCCTGGATTTGTTTGTCCTGCTTCAGAAATGTTCAAAAACTTTATCAGCAACTTTCCTGAAAAGTCACCCTTTCTTGCTGCATTGGTCTATAGTAGCCAGGCATAGAGTATATTACAGACTATAGATGAGCCAGTTCTGTCAGGACCCCTGAGTGCTGGGAGAAGTGTCACTCTAGGCCTGTAGGCCCGGGGGGGGGGGGGGCACTTGGTATATTTTGTATACACAGGTGTGCGGCTGGCAAGTGTGGTTTTTCAGCAAAATCCCTCTAGCCAAGGGTCACTTTTTCCAATTTTCACCAAAATTCATGCAAAAACGGTCACTTTTGACCACAATCCCTCCAATTTTCGGCAAATTTCTCTAAACAGAAGCACTTTTGACCAAAGTTGCTTTAATCATGGAGTGTATAGTAGACTCTCCCTGCTTTAATCATGGAGTGTACAGTAGACATGGAGTGTACAGTAGACTATACTGTGTCCATGAACTGTTGGCATTACTACTCCCTCAGTACCCCCAAACAGTCTATACTGTGTCCATGAACTGTTGGCATTACTACTCCCTCAGTACCCCAAACAGCCTATACTGTGTCCATGAACTGTTGGCATTACTACTCCCTCAGTACCCCCAAACAGTCTATACTGTGTCCATGAACTGCTGGCATTACTACTCCCTCAGTACCCCAAACAGCCTATACTGTGTCCATGAACTGTTGGCATTACTACTCCCTCAGTACCCCCAAACAGTCTATACCGTGTACATGAACTGTTGGCATTACTACTCCCTCAGTACCCCCAAACAGTCTATACCGTGTACATGAACTGTTGGCATTACTACTCCCTCAGTACCCCAAACAGTCTATACTGTGTACATGAACTGTTGGCATTACTACTCCCTCAGTGCCCCCAAACAGTCTATACTGTGTACATGAACTGTTGGCATTACTACTCCCTCAGTACCCCCAAACAGCCTATACTCTATACACCAGCTATTGGTAAAGGCTGGGGCAGAGGCGTAGGAAGCAAATCTCCATTAAGGGGGGGGGGGTAGAGGATGTAATGCATGGATTACTACATAATTAAGGTGGACATCTTAAGGTACTGACTACCTCTAAGTCAAGCTACCTTATTCTGCACCATCCCAGCTCAGGCCAAAACGCACAGACTCTAGGAACTCTCCTGTGGAGGAAGGGAAGAAAACAGTACTATTTTGCTGCTCTTTATTCACTTCAGTATCCCTACATTAAAAAAGGTTCCCAGGATTTAACCATAAAAAGTTGGCTCATATTTTTGGTAATTTTCAACATGTTTTTCCCATACATTCCTTTAATGTTTGAACCGATTCATAACTGTAAAAATCCTAATTTTAAAAAAAGCATGGCGTAGGTAAGTTTTCAATGTGATCAGGTGCGTTTTGGCCTGGGGTTTTGGCATAGAGGACTAGAAGTAATGCCTGTAGAAACGGATGAGAGAATCTGCTGGGATTCTGTGAACGCAGTGTGGTGGAGCCCCTGGTGTGAAGTCTAGGAAGCACGCATACCACGCTTAGCGCTTGTGGTAGATGTTTTGTGAAATACCCCCGGGGCACATTGTAAGGGAGTGGCCATTTTTTAACAACATGGGGGAGGGGGGTCGATAGATTTTTGCATGAGCAGGTCTAAATCTTTTTGCGCTCCCCCCCCCCCTGGCGGGTTGAAATTGAGCGCGGCCGACCCCTTTGACCAATAGTAATGTGTAGGATATTTTGCTAAAAAGGGGTGCAATTTTTTAGGTTCCCTCCTCGAGGGGTCCAATTTTTAGCCCCCCCCTTTCAAGGGGTTCATGTTTTTTTTGGTTCCCCCTCAAATCCTCCAACGCCCCCTCCCCCCCCCCCCCATGTTGTTAAAAAATGACCACTCCCTAATGTAGCGTACTGACAGGGTGTGGTCTGAAGGAAGAGGCTAGATGGAATTTCAAGGGTGAATCATAAACAAAATGATGTTGTTTTAGTTATTGAGAGGTTTACTTAAGACTTGTTGGACAGTACTTTTAACTATGGCATGCACTTGAGGAGGTATGGGTTAGCTAAAACATCTCCACACACACTAAAAACTACTGAGAACAAAATGACAAAGAAAGTTGGTTTCCAGTAATATGGTCTGACCAAAAAACTGAGCCGATTGGATTTTTTATTTGTATGTTTTTCCTTTTGACAAGTTTTAGGCCCCCGCTTTAGGGGTTTCGCTCTAATTAAAATCCCTGATAATTATCTGGTCGAAAAAACATAAAATCTGACAGGTAACAAAAAGAAAAGAAAAAGAGGAGACCCAGCACTGTTCTGATAGACCCGGCCTCAGGTTTTTGCCTTGGGCCAGAAAAAAAGGTTTGTTCTAGGTCACCCGACAGACCCTATCAAAACAGGGCCGACCCTACGTTTATTTATGCAATTATGAAGAAATTTCCATATTTTTACCCTTTTTTGGTCAATTTTAGGGACTTCTGACCGGCCGGCTAGTAGGCCTACTTTCATGTTTTAAAAAAAAGCAAAAGAAAATATAATCCGACCTACCGACCCTACGTTTTCTTCCCATGTTACCTGAAACAACTTTTTTTTGGGCCTTAGTGAACCTACGCATTTCCCTGAAGTGGGGTTAACCGCTGGGATAGGCCTTCTTATGCCTCATTGGTTTCAAGAGGCCATAAAGTGGCTGAAGCTAAGATCAACACATCTAAATATCCACCCTCAGGATTTCAGAGAGCCACAGGAGTGCCATCTCTCAAGGAGCTAGGTCAGAATCAGTTCAGACATTGAGCACTTAACCCTTTAAGGGCCGCATAGTGCTACATTGTACGTAGTAGTTATAGGACGTGCACCAAGCTGTACGCGAAATACAGTGAAGGGAGCCCTCACTAAATACCCCTACAGCTTGGTACAAGGCCGATAACTTATTTATACCACTAGCTGTATGCCGTATGCAAGAGGTGTGCAATGTTTTTTTCTCTGTGCCCGCCGTGGTCTAAATATATTATGACCTTTGCCGTCATGATGCATGAATGCACCCTGGCAAGTAACCCACCAGTGCTGCATCAAAGCATCGAGGGCCAAAAAGAATCATCTCATTTAAAGAAAATGTTATCATTAAACTCGTCTGGCGGACAAATCACTTGTTTTAAGAAAATATATATTTTCTTAGAACAGGTGACGATTTTAATAATCCTGTTTTCTTAAAATGAGATAATTATTTTTGGCTGGTTATGTATAAGGTGAATACTAGAGAGGGTCAGAATGATGCCTTAGTGCAGACCTGGCGAGTTACTCACCAGGGCTGCATCCATGCATTGCGATGACCAGGAGCATGGCACACAAAAAAAGCACTATGCTGCCTTTAAATGGTTAAAAGGCTACTTGAGTCTGGAGATATGTAGCCTATGTCATGGAGTCATGGAGTATGTGGGAGGAAAGTTCCACCCCCGGTCCCTGCACTCTCCATGGTACATGTACACCACCTTCATTCCCTCTTATCAAAATACCCCCATTCCCACTGACTTTTAGTCAGAAAAATACTTCTTTTTGTGGAAAAAACACCCTTTTTTGGACAAAGCGCTGACATTTTCACAACGCATTCCCTTTCCATGATAGGGAAACAATTGATGAAGTGATGTGTTATATTCAAACATGATGTAAAGTTGTGTGTATTCATGATATTTGGTAGGGAAACTTATTTGAAAGGATTAACTCTATCGTCTAGGTTAAAATAGCCCCTAACACATACACTTTGAATGATCAGAAGCCTCTAAAATAACCCCTCCCCCTTTTTCCAAAGTCCATGGAGATTTCTTGAAAAACATACCCCATTTTCTCAATTCCTGGGACAATGGGAGTTAGTGAGAAAATACCCTTTTCCCACGTTTTTAGGAACGCAGGTGGTGTACATGTACCACGGAGAGTGCAGGGACCAGGCTTCCACCCTTCAAAGCCCAAACGTTGAGTGTATCCGAGGGCTGCGGCCCTACACAACTAAGGGACTTAATCGGGGGAAAGTGTAAGCATGGTTCAACGCAGATGGGGGAAACATTGATCATGAGGAAAAGGGGTCTTTGTGTTTTAAGTTGTAAGTAGTCCACGACTAAAGTCTAAACACAGTTGTGTGTATCCTTTAGCTCAACCTTTGTTAAAGATGAGAATAGAGGCACATTCTTGAATGGAAATTAATATTGTGAAAAAATCATTTGCTTTTGCATCTTGAAGGAGAACCCTGTCAAAACATGACATCAATACCGAAATCCCTCTCACCAAGGGTCACTCCTTGGGCAAATTTGCTAGGCACCTAACCTCAAGTTGCTAGACCCTATTGTAAAAATGTCAACTGCGCAGGTCAGTGCATATAAGCAAATGTAGTTGTCCCAGAACACACCAGGGGGTGCCTTTGGTCATATTATTGTATATTAGATATATATTTTGATGTGTTGTCAAAATTACCTGCAAGATCTGACCGGGGCTTGAACCCAGGGCCTCCTGCATTTGAGTCTAAAGCTTTACCCTAAAACCTCGCATATAAGCCGCGGCTAGTACGCAAATCAGATTGCCAGGAGTCAGGTCGCGGCTTATACACGAGTTTTTGCTCCTATAGTACAGTATAAAAGTCACCAGAATCAGATCGCTGGTATGGCTTATAGGATCGGCCCAAAGTCGGGGTGCGGCTTATACGCGAGTTAGGCTTATACGCGAGGTTTTACGGTACCCTTACTGTACTGGGGCTCTTGCAGTAGGCCTGCTGAAAGCTATACCTGTACCACATCAAGACAGTGTGCTCCATTTATACATTTTTTATTTCAAACACCAAAAACCTAAAAAATATGCAGGGGACTATATGTTTAAAATATTGTTTCTAGGTGTAAGAGATTATAGACTATATCCTGAGAGAACTATAGGGAAAGTTAATCACTTTAAGATGCTTTTCAATGGAAATATGTACTATCACCATATATGATCCTATTACAGATCACTCCAAACTCAAAGCCAGATATCTCAGAAACTAGCTTGGGACCTCCCTATTTTCTTTACACCATTTGAGACTATTTATAATATGGGCCTCATGGCGAAAATCCTGACGAAATCTAAATACTTCTAGACTATGGGGTCCACCCACCTTAGGGAGTGTTCATTTATTGATTACAGGGGGGGTGGTGAGATTTCGTGCGGAGGGGGAAATTTTGTTCCCCCCCCTCCGTCGAGAGCGCGTTTTGTAACCCCCCACGCCGAAGGCGCTGAAACTTTTTCGCCCACCCCCCTTTGAACTATAGTAAGGCACGGGCTTTTTTGCTACAAAGAGACTAAATTTTTTTTTGCCCCCCCCCCAAGAGGGATCAGAATTTTTATACGACCCCTCAGGAAGGGTCAGAAATGTTTATGCCCCCCCCCACCCAAACCCACCCCCCTGTAACTAATAAATGAACACTCCCTTAACCTATAGGTCTTCTATATAATATGCTTTGCTGTTGTAGGTATAATACAGAAAGTGGCCACCAGGTGGTGTGTGTGTTAGTGTTGGTGTTAGTGTCGTTGTGAGCTGCTCCAGGAGCTGCTCCTACGTCAACGTATTAGTCCTGTGTCAGCCCCAAGTATAAACAAACATGGCCGCCGTGAGACGCCACCTCCTCCCGGCAGGTCTCAGACAGGGAAATGAATTTTCATTACAGTTTGATCAGTCTATACGAAAACTTTTTTTATCATGCAGGACATTCGGTCCTGCAGATTTTTTTCCTTGCAGGCCCGGCTCAATTTTAGCAGGCCCGGATATTGGAGTATAATCTTGCTGTTTAAAAAATGAAATATAAAGCAACTGTTTGTACTCATAATGATAATGAATAGGGTTTCTCTATATGTTACGATTTACAAGCCATAAAAAATGGCATGAAGGCAAGAATCTCTAGAATACAGCCAGCCATTTGGACCTGCAGGGGCCATTTTTCTGCCGGACCGGCAGACATTTTGCCGGCTATAGCCGGTGTCCGGTAGGTTTTCGTATAGACTGTTTGATGTAACGTAACATGCAATAAAAAATTCCCAGCCGGGTATCCAGGGAAAATCTCTTAGGAATGAATAGGAAAACCTTTTATACACCATATAAAAAATCAAAACTAGTTGGTTATCACCAAAATCTGAAATGCTGGCTCCTAACATGAATGAACCTCAATAATTGACCTTATATGCAGTGAATAAGTTCATTTCAGACCGAACCTAAATGAACATTGAAATATAGGCCTATCCCTGCAATAATCATATATCTTGAGGTGCCATCTCAATCAAGATATGCTGAGGGCCATTTGTAATTTTTTACAGAATTTTAGCAAATTTTCCAAACTATTTCGACCACTCAGAACTCACCTAATATTTACTGCAGAGTTCCTCTTTCAGTAAGGATGTACTCAGTGACCCCGGGATTCCCTATCTGAGGCATGCAGGGTAGACCGCCCATGAGATGACTAGCTGGCCTGGTGGTACCATGAGTAGACCGGTATGTCTCAATCAAGGTGCCATTAATAATGGGGGCCAATCTTCCATAGGGCTTTTATAGACATGAGGCCAATCATCCTCACGGTCGATCGTCATGTGACCTATTATCCACAGGACTCATGGTCTGTGTAGTGGTCCACTTAAATTATATCATAGGTTCTTGGCCCAAACTTGCAGGCCCCCCTCCTCTGCGATGGGGTGTGGGGTGGGCCCCCCTGGACCCCTCTTTTCCTTTGCCACACTGAAAAAGTTAACTTGTCTCCAGACTTGTCGAAGTGACTATCATAAAATAAATGAGTCAAAAGTTGTCTAACCTATCAGGTTACCATCCCACAAATAGAATCCGGAGCTGACAAATGTAAGGTTTTGGGCTGGCACATGCCAAGTGGCTAGAAGACCCGCTTCCTTGTCACTTAGACAAGTTTTTGACTCGTTTATTTTATGACCGTCACTTGAAGGAATCTGGAGACAAGTTTACTTCTTGAGTGGACTGTACCTGACATAGATCTCACTAGGAACATCTATTACAGTATTTATCAGTTCACGCATGACACATTGTCTACCATTGTCAACCAGCTGGGGAAATTCTGAAAATAGAAAAACTCTCTGACGCACTTGCTGGCTTTTTACAGTTCCTTTGTTTACATGGGCATAGTGTAAGGGCAGGGTACATGCCAATGTATTTAAATGTCCTCTATACTAAACGTTGGAGGAGGAACTGTGGGGTTGCAGGTTTTAGGGACGGCTGGGAAAGGAAGGTAGAGAAGGATGGAAAGACGGATAAAGAGACGGTTTTCTGTTGCCGATATAAAGGACTTCATTTGGACTCATTTAGGTTTAAAAGGGAACCATTTGTAGACCATATTACAGATTCAAATTTCTTGTTAAAATTCACTAAGATTCAAATCAAAACTGTTTCTGGAGATGATAAATTCAGGCATAAAGTCCGCTCTGTTACTTGTATACAATATTTTCACTTATGCTCAGGGTATGGGTTTTATATCTCTCGTAAAACCTCACGTACAAGGCTAACTGGCATATAATAAGCCGCGATCCGACTAGTTTATCTGACAAACAAAGATCGCTCCCGTGTCGCCTGCTCTTAGGTTTATACACCCATGGCGCCATTTTATGGTCTGACGTCATTTGTCACGTGACTTTCTATAAATAGATTCCTCCTCTAACTGTCTGATCACGTGACTTCCGCCAATCTCTATTCTATTACATAAGGTGCGAGTTGAGCCAGAAGAAAAGCAGGGAACTCCCGGCTATTGCATATGGCCGCTGCAGGGGGGAACAGTCCCTAATAACGACCCAGGGACTTCTCGACAGTCTACGACCCGACTTAAGGATGTGCCGACTTAAGTACTGTACCATAGTGGCAAAAACTCACGTATAAGCCGCACCCCGACCCTGGGCTGATCCTATAAGCCGCATTGCCAAACTGATTCACGTATGAGCCGCTTATATGCGAGGTTTTACGATAACTTGGTTAGGCTATAGTGATTGAGAGATTGGTCGTATACAGAGCCATAGAATATCAGTGTGTGGGGGAATACCTAGACTGGCCCGCATCAGTGAGAACTCTACTCCGCTACGCACTACCCCCTCCCTCCTCCTCCCCTGGACAGTTGAGAAAAGTATAGTTGAGAAAAGTATATATTTGTCTTTATTCAAATTCTAGGACTTGAGCAAGTCTAGGGAATACCCTCAGGTAAACCATGCAGGGATGCTGTTGTGTGCCGGCTCAGACCGCACCGTGTATAACCCCAGTCTACCTACCAGACACAAGCCAGCTGCCCCCGTCCTCCAGCTCCAGCTGAGGCCAACCTACTGAGTAGATCTCACTGTGGTGCCTGGGCAATAATGCATCATGCCCTTGGTCACCCACCCCTCTCGATCCCAAGCCTCATACATATATAACTGTATAAGGTATAGTTTATATCCCCCTGCCATGTACACATCGCTGAACGGAGGGCAGCAAGTCGGAAACATGCCAAGTTCACAATTCAAGTGTGATGCTACATCATCTTCCAGCAAAAGGGTGTCACTGTGGATTTGTTAAAGATATACAACACAATAGCTAATTTTGGATGGACCAACAAAATAAAAACTAATATATTTACCGTATGTGCCTATGGGCATAGAAAAGGGGAAATATAGTGACCAAGATATGTAGAGTGCCAAGGTATCGCACTTAAATGGTAGATAAAGGCAGATCAGGACATAAAATCAAATATCATGTTTTCAGGTAGTTTCGTTTTTTGCCACCAGGTGCCGTATGCGTAGATTGTGTTGTATACCTTAAACCTCCACCACAACCGCCATTGGACCTTAGTACAGTAACACATGCACTTACTGTTCTGCTAATGGAAGAGGTGAATCTTCCCATAATAAGGGTCAACATCATGTTGAAATCAACGTTTACTTTTAAAGCTGCGTTGCTAACCAGCAGCTAAATCTCGTGAAATGAGTCTACATGATTGTATTGAGAACAGACTCTGTTTTTGTTTTAGGAAAATGGCCCTTGTAACCTAGCTAGTTTTAAGAAATGCCTATATGTCTCTTGCCGATTTTGATAAATAGGTCTTGTCCCTTTCCGCCGACCCTTAGTATTCCATTATCGTTTACAAAGAGAACGACAATTAGATGGACAGTCTTTTAAGCGGGATTAAGCCTAGTCTTTTAATTGGTCTATTTGGTGGATTATGCCTAACCCTTGTGCACTGAAAAGGACAGAAATATCTACACAAGACAGACCTATCCAAAGGTGAACCCAAGGACAAACGAGCGTCTGAGAGAGAGATGGGATAAGTATCCCTAGATAATGACATGTTGGCATGACAACATTCGAAGTGACTGACATAGGTCACATGCAATCACGCCAAATCTCGTTCTTCATGAGACTATCGAGGTCTAACATTCTCTGGGACTACATGTACCGCAGTCGACCATTCTTTAACTATATGGCAAGTGTCCAGAGGGAGGAGGGGGGGGTGAAGAGAGACAGACAGAGGCAGAGATAGAGGGACAAATAAGATACATATGGAGGTCGAGCAATGCTCGAATTCGCCTGTTTTCAATATATAAGACCGATGCAAGTCTAAATCAATGGAGGATTTAAGCATGGTTTGAATGCCGCTAAATGTCACATATCATTGCAAAGGCAGTCTAAACAATGGACAGACCGACAGCACAACAGACAGACAGAGAGGGAGCAGCATACTTAAAACAGAGAGAAAGGGATGGGCACGCGGCGGGTGAGGAGGAGAGAGAGAGGAGAGAGGATTCAGCTTAACCCTTTGAGGTGGGCGTAACGCATCAATGCATCATGCCCTTGGTCGTCATGATGCATGAATGCAGCCCTGGCGAATAACTTGCCAGTGCCGCATTCAAGCATCATGCAAAGCCTACGGATTTAAGACACTCCCAGAGGGTCGGCATGATGCACCAATGCAGCACCACCGAGTTACTCGCCGGTTCTGCATTGGTGTTTCATGACGACAAATGTCATCGTTTAATGACATGTGTCGTTGAAGGGTTAAAGGGACAGGAGCTGGGGAGAGATGCTGGACTGCCATGCAGTATATAAATGTGTCGGTGACTATTTGATATGACACATAAATGTGTCGGCGACTATTTGATATGACACCTACCTGCCAACCCAGGTCCTCGAAGCTGACGTAAAGTTGGCGTCTTTGGCACGCAGTGTTAAATCTGTCCACTGCAAGAAAAAATACAAGAATAACTTACAGTTTAACTTTCACTCGTAATACCATGCTGTATTCTTGCTCATGGCAGTATGGAACATAGCTATATTAACCCTTCAAGGAAACGATGACGTTTGTCGTCATGATGCACCAATGCAGTCCCGGCGAGTAACTCACCAGTGCCACATAGGTGCATCATGCCGCCTCCTTTGGAGTGTCTCAACACCGTAGGGTCGGCATGATGCATAAATGTAGCACTGGCGAGCATCATGATGACCAAGGGTATGATGCAATAAGGTATCATGCCATTCTTAGCGGGTTAAACACATTTACAGCTCACAGTTTCCTCGTCGTCAGATAATGACCACTGCTATATAGTGCTAGTGCTTTAATGCAGAATATCCTTTGTCGGCATGATTACATTCAATCATAAGGTCGACAACGAGCATATCGCATTAACCCTTTAAGGACAGCACGATGCCTTAATGCATCATGCCCTTGGTTATAATGATGCATGAATGCAGCCCTGGCGAGTAACTTGCCAGGGCTGCATTCAATCAATATGCAATGGTGCATCATGACGACATAGGTCATCTTTTAGCGACATCTGTCCTTAAAAGGTTAAAGTGCAAAGCATTATGCCGCCCATAAATGGTTAAGAATATCATATACGTCAGGTATAACATTTTCATGGCGACGTCACTGCACGGGCCTTTATAACTACATAAAGCAGCTGCTTATACCTGAGATATCTCCATATGATATATCATGGAAATTTGCCCTTATAAGATAAAGTCAAAATAAAAGAAGGTGTGTTTCAGGTTACATGGTCTGACAATCTAGGCTAGATAGGTCGGATTTTTAAAGAATAATTCTTTATAACCTTTGACCTGAAAAGTACCCATTGATTGACTCACGAACCTCAGCTCCGAGCACCAGACTACAGCGTTGACTGACAGACTATCAAATTGACTCTTAAATAGCCCCAAAATCACCTAAGATATAAATATTTTTTCAAAATTGGATAAAAAGTTCTAGGGTCGCCCCTGTTTTGCTAGGTAGGGCCGGGTAACCTGAAACAAACTTTTTTTTTATTTGGCCTAAAACACCTGGTTATAGCTGAGATATCTCCATATAATACATCATAAAGATTGCGTGTATAAGATAACCACACAGGGTGGTAAGACTCTAATGTAGGGTAATAAGACTCTAACATGGCGGTAATTTGCCACATCTCCAGGTACCTCATCACCCCCATCTCTACACAGTAGGGTAGGTCGACCTAGAGTCAACCACGTACCCTGTGATGTTCACCTTAATTATATAGCTATTCATGTATGGTATCGTCTTTATTTATACTTTGCTTGAAAGAGTATATACAGGAAGTCACTGTCATATATTATAGGAATTTGCCCTTATAAGATACAGCCAAAATAAAAGAAGGTGTGTTTCAGGTTACATGGTCTGACAATCTAGGCTAGATAGGTCGGATTTTTTTTAATTCTTTTTAACCTTTGATCTGAAAAGTACCCATTAATTGACTCATAAAGCTCAGTGCCAACTACCCGACTACAGCGTGGACTGATGGACTATTAAATTGACGATTAAATAGCCCCAAAATGAATCATGAAGGAGGGATTTCATGTATGAATGACTATAAAATGGGGGGTGGGCACCTCAGGGTACGTGGTTGACTCTAGGTGGGTCTACCCTATACCACTACCACAGTAATTACTGTATATTACATACACCTGGTCCTTTCATCATGTGCCAAGGTGGCCTGCCTTATTATCGTATGATGTCTTATTATCTTATGATGTGAGCACCAGATGGTATTGCCTTTATTTATATCGCAATCGATAAGAAAATATGATAAATACATGCAATACATCAGAATTATCATGATTATACATTCCCAAGTATGATGGGTAGGGTCACTACAGAAAAGTTACCTTTTGTGAATGACCATCGATACAGAAAACAGAAAATAAATTATAATTAAATACATGCAACATCTCCTGATCATATAAAAATGCAAAACACGATGAGGGGGGTCACTCTACATTTTGCCTACCTAAGTAATCGTTTATTGGAAATGTCAAATGTCATCAAATTGAATAATCCATCTAAAGGAGTAGAAATTGATGGCGATTTTCCTCATTGATATTGGCCCTGCGGTCACATTTAACCCTTTAAGGACGGCATAATTATTAATGCATCATGTCCTTGAGCTGCAAGTGCTGCATTCAAGCATCATGCCGACCTTACGGGCTTGAGACACTCCCGAAGGGTAGGCATGATGCACCAATGCAGCACCACCGAGTTACTCGCCGGGGCTGCATTGGTGCATCATGATGACAAATGTCACCCTTTAGCGAGATGCCATTCCTAAAGGATTAAAGTCCATGACTTTATCCCTTACCATAAATTCCCCACGTGCTCTCGACATCTTGCGTATAACCCGCACCCCCAACTCAGGAGAATCTATAACCCGTTTTTGGATCTGAAAAATTACATTTTAGTACTGCGCTATAATAGTGATAAAACCCTATATATATAGGCATGTTTGGTATCAAATGAAAGCTGAGGCCAAATTTAAAAAAAATGTGTTTCAGGTTACCCGACCTAGCAAAACAAGGCCGACCCTAGAATTTTTTATCCAATTTTGAGAAAATATTTATATGTAAAGTAATTTTCGGGCTATTTCAGAGTCAATTTGATAGTCCATGAGTCAATGCTGTTGTCGGCGAGTCAGTGCTGAAGTTTGCGAGTCAATTTTTGGTTACCATTTCTGCCCCCTGCAGGGATCCCTTTTTTTAACCCTTTTTATTTGCCAAAAATAAGATGCGTTACTATGCCTAAAAGGGATTTTTTTTTTGTACCATGTAAAAAATAATAAAAAAATATAAAAATAAAATTCGACCTACCCTACCTAGATTTTCACATCATGTAACCTGAAACACACCTTTTATTATTTTTGGCCTGAGTACGAGCAATTTTTGTAATGGTACCTACCATTCATGTTGGGTCCCCAGCCTGGCTGCCCAGGGTCGTCGTTGAAGGACACCTCTGTTTTCTGGGTCCGGCTGCGTCCCCCGGCGCGGCGGGCGTGCCTCGTTCTGACTTCCTGGTTAGCCTTGAAGAAGACCACCAGGAAGGCCTGCTTCTCCTGCCCCCCGCGCGTGTCCACCACACCGACGTCAGACGGCGTCACCGGCTCACCTGTGACGTCATAAACACATGGCATGACGTCAGTAGGTATAGGAATATAGCAACATGATGGACATTCTTCAAAGGCGATACCATTTTGACCAGCCAGCCCTGTATCGTCGGCATGATGCATGAATGCAGACCTTGCCAGTTACCCATCAGGGCTGCATTCATGTGTCATGATGATTGAGGGCATGATGCAAACGAGGGACGCCTTCTTGTCCACACCCGCCACCACACCGACATCAGACGGTATCCTCTGCTGCCCTGACTAGTTACTCTGGCGAGTTACTCGCCAGGGCTGAATTTTTAAAAAGCCATCAGGTCGCCGGACTTATTTTTGTAGGGTTATCAGATACTTTAAAGATACTATGAATCCATGTCTATTATACTATTACACACTTGTTGCATAGATGAGTAATTAATTAATAATTATTAATGATTATAGTCATAACTCTGGCTTTAGAGAAGTCCGACATCCAACTCACCATGTGCGTCCTTGACGATCATGTAGAGGCCGTGGTTGGTGACGGGGAAGAAGTTCCACTGTGCGGCGGCCGCCGTCACGTTAATGTCCACCCAGCCGTGGTAACTGCCGCTCACCGTCACGTTACTCTCCAGCTCTATCGCCTTCTCTCTGTCAGGGTCACAAAAAGGCATGTTATAAACAAGGTTTTCTCTGTTAGTTTCACAAAAGGCATTTTCTCTGTGTCACAAAAAGACATGTTATCAACAAGGTTTTCTCTAATAATGTCACAAAAAAGGCTATTATTTACAAGGTTGTCTATGTAAGTGTCACAAAAAGGCACATTATCAACAAGGTTTTCTCTGAGAGTGTCACAAATAAGGCATATCATTTACAAGGCTTTTCTGTTAGTGTCAACAAAAAAAACTAACTTTTTTTCTTTTTTACTCCTGCGTCCTGGCATTTTTTGAGAATTTTACCCCCCAAAAAAGTATATGCTGACCAACAAAAACTCAACGTGGCCTTTCAATCTGGAATATTTCTTAATTTATCTGCATTTGATGGCCCAAAAGAGGGATTTTCCATGCTTTCCTTTTTTATGCCCATGCCCCAAAAATATCTGCTGTAAAGGTTTTGTCTGTGTCACAAAAAGGCATATTATCACAATTGCACCAATGAAGCTCAAGCGAGTAACTCGCCAGTACTGCATTCATGTATTACGCTGACCCTACGGGGTTGAGACAGTCCCGAAAGGGTCGGCATAATGCACCAATGCATTGGTGCATCAGGATGACAAATGTCATCCTTTAGCGACATAGCATCCTTAAAGGGTTAATAGAGCTATGCTAGGGGGTCTAGATAGGGAAGTCCCAATGTCGCAACTCGATTTTAAGAAATGTCCATGTCACCCTGTCGATTTTAAGAAATGCCCATGTCGCCATGTCGATTTTAAGAAATGCCCATGTCGCCATGTCACTATCTCTAATATTCCTCATGTTGCATGTCACTAAGGCTTAAAAATGCCCATGTCGCCATGTCCATTTTAGGGGTCGACCCCCGTCTTCTAATTAGCCGTCTTATAGAAGCCCTTGATGAGAGGCCACACATGGCTTTGGTTGGCGTACTTTGAGTACACTGATATTCCTAGGCGCCCTATACGCCCAACCTCTCAGTCACTAGTGCCTAACCTAGTTAGTCATTTTTTGGCTCCCTATACGACCAACCTAGATTAGTTATTATTGTCAGGTTGGTCACTGCTGACCAACCCACCTTAGTCTTTTTAGTTCCAGGGGCAGCCACTGAGTGGTCATCACAGGTGGCCCCAACTAGTGGTATACAAATACAACACACCAATGATGGACCTAGGTTAGCCACTACTGACTGACCCCTTGGTCATTTTCGAATATAACTTTACCATTGTGACTAACACTCATATGACCAAACTGGGTTAGTCTGTACTGACTAACCCTTTCAACCTATGGATTTTCAGCGTAGCGGAGACATCCAGACATCATCGGGCACCTACAGACCGGGTTCTGAAGGTGTTTTACCACCACATTCCTGCACCTCCGTCTGTCTACAGGGCCACATTTACCTCATCACCCCATGCTTCTTCTCTGCGCGGTATTAACCCTTTAAGGGCAGCACTGGTGAGTAACTCACCAGTGCTATATTTAAGCATCATGCTGACCCTTGATACACTCCTAAAGGGTCGGCATAACGCATCAATGTCACATCAATGTAGCCCTGGCGAGTTACTCGCCAGCGCTGCATTGGTCCATCATGACGACAAATGCCATCTTTAAGCGATATCCGTCCTTAAAGGGTTAACATGTGGAGCACTGCCGATTCAAAAGTATGCAGGAAGCAGTGCCATATAGCTGTTGGTACTGATACTAGGGCATGTCGCTATGCCAAATTTAGGTTTATAGGACCATCACAAAGTGTAAGCTGGCTTCTATCAGTACCAACATTGTCCTAACAATGGTAAAGTGACTGGTGCAGTCTGCCATGTCCTGTCATGGTAATCTTCACATACCCCCAGGTCCCTATAGGTTAACCATTACATACCTCGGCCGGCGGTCGTTGCTCTCATACTCGTACACCCTGTAGATCTCTATGGTAACAGAGTTGTTGCCATGACTACGGTTGTCAACAAGACGCTTGAAGACCCTCAGCTCGGCTCCCGTCACACTCATTTCCACCGGAACCTCACTCAGGTCAAAGTGCAACATCCGGTTTGGTTGTGTGTGACGTATCCGGTAACGCCGCTTGTTTCCTGAGGGGGAAAATGGAGAAAAGTTTGTTAATGACATTTTGGATAGAGATCACCAACAACTCTTACAATTTGAACCTGTATCACTTTGGTAAGTATCAACTTTTATGAAGAAGAAGAAATAGAAAATATAAGAAAACTTAAACGGACACCACCCAGAAATAAAGATTCAAATAAATTCTATTGGCTGAGATAGTATTAGAGCCTATGCATGTCATCGATATAAGACATTTAATATGGCCACATTCCTGGATAGACTGGTATCGATATAGTAAAATCTTCAATCAAGGGGCATTTTTTAGTACAATTGTTCTGAGATGCTTTTTGGGGTAATTTGGGCATGCTGAATCCGAATTTTTTTGACCCCAAGAGGAAAAAACGTTCTTTCTGTGTCTAACGACCAAAACAAAATGGCCGCCATTCCACACAGAGAAAACCTAAAATCATGCATTATAATAGCAGTATTGAACATTATGAAGTCCTTTATACCCCAAAATGACAAATCTGTGGTAGATAAGTTGTTTTTTATATTTTTTCCTTCCATTCAGGCTCCTAGAACTGTTGCCTAGCAACCGTCACAGGATTTGTTGATTTGCTTGACAACGGCCCTATATCAACCTTTTATCATAATTTTCAGGTAGCCTACCCCCCCTAAATCTGGTCCAAGGATTTCAATGACATCATCCATTTGTTGCTAATGTAAATGGTTGCCTAGCAACAGCTATTCTAAATGTTTATTTGCCTAGCAACACCAATTTCTATTGACCTCAGTCCATTTCTAATGAGGTCTACCCTCCTGTAATCTGACCCTACAGACTGTGTGTAACTAAAACATGTGCTAACTAAGCAACAGTATAGGACAACAGCCTCTCTGTTTATTTTACCTACCTCACAGCGGAGTTTCACTTGTTCCGAAGGTTGTATGCTTGTTGCTATGGGTTTCTTCCACTAAAGTGTTTGAACATAATATTCTTATGTAACTGATTTATTCTGGAAAAGCCAAATATGATGATAATATTTGGGGTCTATACACTGGCGCATTAATGGGCCATCTCTTTGTTAGAAATCATTACTAAAACATAGAGTCAATGTGCAGACTGAAGTCAAAAACTGAGGTATAATATGGGTGTATTGTGGTTGCTAGGCAACAAACAAATGGGACTATTGGAATGGTAACATTTGCCCTTACATTTGAGCACCCTCCTATATTGTCTTAACGTTTCATGTATCAAACCAAGTGTCATATGCATGTAAATCGGGGGGTTTTAAGAGTCTTTATTTACTAAAAATCCACTCAAAACTGTTATCCCCCTGGTGGAAGAATTAGGAACTAAAATGGGAAACTATTGAATAAAATGAAATAAATCACTTTTAACCATTATAATCAATATATTCTCACAAAATATCACTGATAAAATTATTGCAGTTTTTTCCCCAAAATTTGGTTATGGAAAAATGTAAGTAATTCAAATTATAATCTGAATACTAGACCTGGGACCAAAACTGTATGCTGGCTTGGTGACTGACAACAAAGCAGACAGAAGTGTACTTGCAGGCAAGTTCTACCACCTGTACCATTTCTACTATTTCAAAGGGCATAAGAGACATTCTGAATGTAAGTATGGAAAATTATTGATGTTCTTGATGTATAGCTTCATGATACATAGTTACTAATGTGAAAATATAGAGTTACTGGTTGGAATAATGGAATACATAATGTGGCAAGTCATCAATGGGTGATAATAGGGGAATCTTGGGCTTAAGCAGCCAGATTAAAGCAAAAGCTGATGTTTCATGTCTTATAACTGCTATCATAAAGGCAGAGCGACTAGGCTTATACTCCTTATCTATACATATATAGGATCTCTGTTTCTATATGTACTCTAAGAAGAGTGTGTTACGTTTACACTCTTTTAACACGCTTCTTTGCAAATGCATGTATCATTGTATGTGTGTTAGTCATTAACATTGCGACGCATATACACTTGCTGACATTGAAGCACAAGGATGAAGATAAATCTGCGTACAAATTGTGGTCAATACTTTTTTTTTAAATAAAAAACAACAACACATTATGCATGTTCCCGCAACACGCTATGACACTGTTCATAGAGTGTACTACCTGGACCCTTTCCTATTTGTAAAGGTGTCCAGCCTCCCCTAGCCCCCCCCCCTCCCCCGCCCCCTCCGCAGGCAGTTGGCTGTGTTTGCTGTCATGTAAACATCTCCACATTGTTTGACATCTCAGGGTCAGGGGGCAGGCCTAGATTTATACCATGTTTATGATAGCACTGAGGGAGTGTCCCCGATGTTTAGTTCCTGCTATTTCCAGAATCAGCGCCTATTTTTTTTTAATATGACATGTCTAGCAATAGACATGTATTTTAAGTCCAACACATTGTAGGAATATGGCTCCTATATGTTGGGTGAATAACGTAGGCCTAAGGGTAGGTTCTTCCCAAGTCGGCAATAACTTCAATTCGGCCACCTTCACCCTCAGAAAAGTGAGAGTCATTGTCGCTAAAACTACCCTCACCTGAGAGTCAGCCAGTGCCTGACCCTCAGGTGAGGGTAGTTTTAGCGACAATGACTCTCACTTTTCTGTGTGTGTTCTCCAGGGTGGGTAAAAATCGAAATGATGTTAAACTAACTGTACCAACTAGTAGAATCACTGTTATTCTACCAGATACAAGTGTTCATTTAACATATGCTGCTTGTTGTCCTCCCTGGAGGGGGGTGGCCCACTTGAGGTTAATGCCAACTTCGGGAGAATCCACCCTATATGACGCGTTTAAATAATCATATCTTAATAAATCAGAGAAATAATCAGAATTGTTGTTATTATGTAATCTGCTATTCAATGCGATTCTCCCCTGCCCTTCTGCACCTACTGCGCCTACAATAACGTATGAAATGAACAACTACCGGTAAGTAAAGTTAAAACAAATTCGACTGAGTGAATAATCTCTGCATTTGATGTGAGATACTGCTCCACAGGGAGACTTTTTCTGTCCTCAGTTATTTCCTGTATCAGAAACACTTGTTTCTTGTCAAATTGCTAATAGTTCTAACTAATACTAGTAACCCATCCCAGTTTCCAGTCACACTAAGTGAGTCATCCAACCTCTCATCCTTAAAGGACGACATAGCGCTTTCATGTGTTATATCCTCGGATGGAATGATGCACGAATGCATCCCTGGCGAGTAACTCACTAGGGCTTCATTAATGTATAATGCCAACCCTTCTGGGTTCTATCAACCTCATGAGGTCGGCGTCATGCCTGAATGATGCACTCCCTGGATACTGTTAGACTCTATATGCATCATGATAACTATGGGTATCGTGCATTAAAGCAGTATGCGGCCCTTAACCTTTTAAGGACGGAATGATACCTTAATGCATCATGCCCTTCGTCGCCATAATGCATGAATGCAGCCCTGCAAGTAACTCACCAGTGCTGCATTCAAGCATCATGCCGACCCTATGAGCTTGAGACACTCCTGAAGGGTCATCATGATGTATGAATGCAGCCCTGGCGAGTTACTCGCCGGGGCTGCATTGGTGCATCATGACGACCAAGGGCATGATGCATTAAGGCATGATGCCATCCTTAAAGGGTTACAGAGTTGAGTAGCTGACACCCCGGCAGCAGCTGGCTGTGGGATCTCTGCGCGGCAGCAGTTCACTACAGTGACAGGCGGAACATGCCCACCAGGCCTCTCTACTCCACTCCTAGTCAGTCCTGCGTGCTGCACAGCTATAGCTAAAGGGTCTTTATTACTTCTTCAATCTCATTTAGATATATATGTTTCATTATAACTGATATTTATTTAGGAGGTAGGAGAAAGGTTCCTAAAGATCCTGTTTGCATCGGGCTCCTGACCATGCAGCTATTGAGTACTATTGGTTATATATAACTGGGCGTGCAAAGGCATTACACAACTAATATTTTTAAATGCAAAAAGATAGATAGATACACTAATATACTTATCAGATGAGTTTATACATTTTTTATTATCAGCAGACACAGGTGTAAGGCTGATGGTAGTTACATTATAGACGAAGATGGTAATAAAATGTGTTATGCTTTAGCTGAAACTCATCTCTTTTTTATGAGAAAGCAGGCAGGGTGAATACAACTACAGTATCTTTATCACCACAATGTACTGATTTTATTTTCATTTAATGTACAAAACTTGCCAAGCAATACTTATTCTTCTGTACCTATAGCAGCTGCCTGGGGGATAATATGTTCACCAATTTATTTGTGAAAATACATGTATTATAGGAGATCTATCTAATAATCCGTGTGTGAATGACAATGCAGAACTTAGTCCTTGAAGGACAGATGTTGCTAAAAGATGACATTTGTCGTCATGATGCAGCAGTGGCGAGTAGCTTGCCAGTGCTGCATTGGTGTATCATGACGACCCTCCGGGAGCGTCTCTACCCGGTAGGGTCGGCATTAAGCTTGAATGCAGCACTGATGAGTTACTCAGCAGGGCTGCATTCCTGATGACCAAGGCATGATGCATTATGCCGTCATCAAGTGTTAACATTAAAAATATGGCTGTGGCCCTATCTAGTCCTTACAAAACTCAGCAGCAAACGCCAGCTGTACCTGGTGTTTGGGAGAGTATACCCGCAGCAGGGCCGTTGTTCAGCTTTGTGTGTCCCTCAGGGACACAAGCCCAGCTCATTATGTAGTGTACTTGAGGGATACAAGGAACTGACCAATCAGGAGTCTCCTTGACCAGCAGCAGATGGAGGGTCTGGAATCTGTTAAATCCAAGATGGCGGATTTCAATTCGGCCTGCATTCAAGGCATAAATGATCTTATTATGTATGATGTAGATAGAATTCTGCCCTGTGCTTCTGGTTCATCCATTAAATAATCAATTAAATGAAATAAAAAGGCTGAGGGACCCGCACCAGTGACTCGTTTTTTGTTTATCATACCTCCGAATTTGCCACTGTGTTGACAGTGTGGTTGTGTACTTGAAGTATACTAGCAGACCGTTGTGTACCTGAGGGACACAAGGGGACGGCTGTGTACCTGAGGGACACAAGCGGACGGCTGTGTACCTGAGGGACACAAGGGGACCACTGTGTACCTGAGGGACACAAGCGGACCGCTGTGTACCTGAGGGACACAAGGGGACAGCTGTGTACCTGAGGGACACAAGGGGACCACTGTGTACCTGAGGGACACAAGCGGACCGCTGTGTACCTGAGGGACACAAGGGGACAGCTGTGTACCTGAGGGACACAAGCGGACGGCTGTGTACCTGAGGGACACAAGGAGGCCGCTGTGTACCTGAGGGACGCAAGGGGACGGCTGTGACCCTGAGGGACACAAGGGGACCACTGTGTACCTGAGGGACACAAGCGGACCGCTGTGTACCTGAGGGACACAAGGGGACAGCTGTGTACCTGAGGGACACAAGCGGACGGCTGTGTACCTGAGGGACACAAGGGGACGGCTGTGTACCTGAGGGACACAAGGGACGGCTGTGTACCTGAGGGACACAAGGAGGCGCAACAAGGGACCAACCTGCAGAGTCACTAGACGTTGCCCATTCTGTGCGTAATCTTAAATCCCCACTTCTGGCGTTATCTTAAAGTCTTAATAGTACTCACCATTATTAAAGAAGTAAAAAAAAGGAAAAGAAGAACGGAGGTTGGGGGGCAGAGCCCCCCTATCAACATCAGACGCCATCCATATTAGGACTAGATTGAGTTTCGTTATTAAGATTACGGGAAAAGTGGGGTTTCGTTATTAAGATTACGGGAAAAGTGGGCTTTTTTAGATTACGCACAGAATGGGCGGTGTCTAGTGACTCCGCAGGTTCGTCCGCTGTGTACCTGACCCAGTTAACAAAAAACGTTTCCAAAACGTTTTATAACGTTTGTATCTGGTCTGGAAAAACGTTTGTTTTAGAACATTTTAAAACGTTTGTACATAGTTTGGAAACAAACATTTGTTTTACAATGTTCTAAAACGTTTGTGCATGGTTTGCCCCCCTCCCCGGATCTACACAGCGGCCTCCTTGTGTCCCTCTCTATAGATCTATATAGAAAGTATCTAACGCACCTCTAAGGGGACGGCTGTGTACCTGAGGGACACAAGGGGACGGCTGTGTACCTGAGGGACACAAGGGGACCGCTGTGTACCTGAGGGACACAAGGGGACCGCTGTGTACCTGAGGGACACAAGGGGACGCCTGTGTACCTGTGCTGTGAGAAAGGCAAGAAATATTCCCATTCTTTTCAACTTTTTACCCAAAATGTTCAAAATAGAATTTCTAAATAGAAAACATTAAGGCGTATACTATGAGAGAAGTACTTAGAAATTTAGCTACTTTGCAGTACTATTTTATGTAGGTACCGTACAACCTCGCATATAAGCCTAACTTGCGTATAAGCCGCACCCCAACTTTGGGCTGGTGCTATAAGCCACAGAGGCCTTCTGAGTGGTCCCTGATAAAAACTCACATACTAGCTTTTGGCCTATCTGAGCTGGTGTCAGGAGTCTCCTGGTGGCCCCTCGAGCCTGCATTTGTCCCTCAGGTACACAGCCGTCCCTTGTGTCCCTCAGGTACACAGCCGTCCCCTTGTGTCCCTCAGGTACACAGCGGTCCCCTCGTGTCCCTCAGGTACACAGCCGTCCCCTCGTGTCCCTCAGGTACACAGCCGTCCCCTTGTGTCCCTCAGGTACACAGCCGTCCCCTTCCGTCCCTCAGGTACACAGCCGTCCCCTTCCGTCCCTCAGGTACACAGCCGTCCCCTTCCGTCCCTCAGGTACACAGTGGTCTATTAGGACAGAAAGTTTTATATTGCTAAAAATGTGATAGGGCAACCTAAACATATATAACTTTATACCCTCTGTAGATCTAATATCGTTTCATGCATTGGTTCCATTGAAGTTATTAAGAAAATAAGGTTAGCCTGAATTAAACAATACTTAATGGTTTGAGCCGGTTTGAGATCACATAAAAAATCCTCCCCCCCCCCCTAGTAACACGCTTTTTTGCTAAAAAGGGGCTTAAATTTTTACGCCCCCCCCCCTCAAGAGGGGTCAGAATTTTTTACAGCCCCCCCCCCCCCTCAGGAGAGGTTGGAAATGTTTACGCCCTGCCCCCCCCCAAACCCACCAACCCCAAACCCACCACCCCCACCCCCCTGTAACTAATAAATGAACACTCCGTTAGGCCTATATGCCTGATGGATTAAGAAATTATTGTAGTAGTGATTTTATCATTACTGTTGTGTAAAAGGACTTGTATACCGACTGTGTACCTAAGGGATACATGCAGACCGCTGTGTCCTTGAGGGACACAAGGTGACCACTGTGTCCCTGAGGGACACAAGGCAGCCTGGCTCACTAGCACACTAGGACACTGTCAACACAAGTACAGTGTGGCCGATTTTCAAGACTGAGATACAGAAAAATAGTCAATGGTCATGGTCCTTCCTCATCTCTTTTTCATTCTATTGATATTTTGATGGCTAAAATAAGCGCACATGGCATAATTCCACCTAGCTTATGAGTAATTGTGCTTAAATCAGGGTCGAATTGATGTCCATGAACTCCGCCATCTTGGTTTTAGCAAGTGTCAGCCCCACCAGCTGCTGCTGCACAGCTCCACACCTGATTGGTCCATTCGTTGTGTCCCTGAGGGACACTACATAATGAGTTGGCCTTGTGTCCCTGAGGGACACTGAAAGCTGAACATCGGCCCTGCTGCAGTATGCAGACTCCCTCCTGTTGCTGTTCCACACATCACAGGGGAGTAGAACTAATAGGCGGCCCCCGTTACATGCTCATGATGCTGAAATAGTGCTGTTAGCCCTGCCTGTCACTGTCACTCAATAAGGGAGTTCTCATTTTTTAACAACATGGATGGGGGGGGGTAGAAATTTGGACCCCTTAACCGGGGGAGGGGGTAATATCTTAAACCCCTCTTGTGGGGAGGGGGGGGCAAAATCCAGCCGCGCATTACTGTGCTAAACGGGGGCACGGATACGGGTTTTTTTTCGTCATGCCTGGGAGGGGGGGGATTTTGATCCCTCTAGGATGGGGGGGAGGGGGTAAAAGATTCGTGCTAAATCCCCCTGTTATTTTAATTTACACAAAATAATGCTATTTAACACTTTTTATTGTTCGTAATTCGGACAGTTATTAAGAATTAAAAGTTTAAAACCGGGCCCTAGGAAAGTGGAAAGCAAAATATAGAATAAATAGAATAAAATGCCTAAGGCTAAAATATGCTGACCACACTCAAAAAGTAAACTCGTCTGCAGACTCTTCTAAGTGACAAGAGAGTGGGTCCTCTAGCTGTAGTTGTCAGATAGAAGATACACTTGGTATGTGCCAGCCCAAAACCTGACTCATGCCAGCCCTAGACTCGTCAACCAGGGTCTGATTCAGGATTTTCCCTGTAGGTGGCATCAGTATAACATGCATTCTGTATAAAGTTGAGGAATGAATTGCATAATTTCTATGTTGATTTTAATCATATTTATGGGAATACACATTCATATTATGGAGAATCCTGAGATTTATCTATTGGGGATGCTAGAAAAGGTAAAGGAATCAATGTTTTGATATGATTGAGACAAAACAAATATGTGTAGGGCACAGACACCTCTTTTGTGGTTATTTCTATGGTACAATAGCTGCAAGGAAACTCCCATTGGTATGACATCCACATATGTGTTAGCAGTCTGTAACTAATGGGTAGAAATACTCTCAATATAGACTTGGGGATATGGCAGGAATTCCCCTAACCTACATACCTCTATGTTTGTATGAATTAGCTATTATTAACCTCAGAAATATAGACAGACATGGACAACAATTATGCCGAGGCAGAACCCAGTTAGCTCCACCTGCAGTGAAGTAGAAGTTATAGTGCACAGGTTAACCCTCTAAGGGGTGCATAGTGCTTTAAAGGCCCTGTTACACGGACGTCATCTGACGTCAATACTTTTGAAGGCATCTGCAGTTGAAGGCATTTGCAGTTGAAATCAAACACGTTCTGATTTTGAAGGCAGATGCCTTCAATGTGTAACTCAATTTTGAAGGCAGATGCAGCCACGTTTTGACGTCAGATGACGTCCGTGTAACAGGGCCTTAAGGTGCTATGCTCTATGTGATCATAACACATGAATTCAGCCTTGGCAAGTATACTCGCCCAACTGTTGATTCATTTCCAAAGGTGCATGAATGCAGGCTTGGCGAATAGACTCACCAGGGCTACATTCATGCATCATGCTGAAAAAGGGATTCAAGCACATTTAAAGCAGTTTGCAGCCAATAAAGGGTTAACTATTCTGGGTTGTCAATTTGACGACCTTAGACTTGTCACTTGGAGTGGGCCACTGCCTGGGCTAACATTGTCAGTTAGATGACCCTAGTCTTGTCTTGTGGGATGGTAACCGGACAGTTCATCAAATAGACAACCTTTAACTCGTTTATTTTATGACCGTCACTTTAAAGACCCTAAACTCTTCTTATAAGACAACCTTTTGACAAGTTTGGATCCCTTCATTTTATCAGTGCACACATTATGCTATGACAGAATAAAGAGTGATCGTTTATTGACAGAGGGGAAGTGGTGATGGATTTTTATTTTTGGTTTCAAAACATTTTGCCTCAGTCATTTTTGAATAGCACCTGGTCATGCCTGACTAATGTCCCCATGACTAACCTGGGTTAGCCACTACAGACTAAGGGCCGGGACATTTTGATTTTCTGCGTGGGCTGATCGTCAACTACTTTAGTACTCTCCAGTTGACCAGCACATTTATCCGGCTTTGGTTTTGTTGGTCAGGAGATAAGATTAGAGATATGAGCTATCACAATGGGCACCCCTCTCCTTGGGGTGCATCCTGAGAATTCGGGAAGAGACCGCTGAATCTAAAGGTAGGTGAGTCACACCTGTGGTGCATGGATCATGAAGAAACATATCTGATTAAAAGCTGGGAAATACCAATGGTATATTATGCCACGTATCAAGACCACAATTAGGGCCACAAACTATTTGAGATATTTTATCTTTTTGGTACCATTGGAATCAATTCTTAGTTTGATCATTTATATACATGGCAGATACGTGTATACATGACAATTAACGTTGTTTGTTAACTCTAGTTTGACTTTATATCAGAATTAAGAATAAAGTTGCCACTTTATAAACCCATTGTCTAGGGACTACTGATGGTTACTTCTTCAGTCTTCAACCTAAGAAGATCTATAAAAACATCTATATAAACGATTTGATAACCCTAGTATCAACATTGATTATTACAATATGTTTGGACAAAAGATATTTTGTGAATGAAAGCAAATGTCTGTATTGTGATGTATAGTATGGTGAACACCCATCTCATGGCATTGAGAGATAGATATATCTAACCTGTTCCAGGTATTGCTATATAACTACATGGGCCCTATGCATGTCTCATGGCATGCTTATAATGACGAGCTGAAGGGTTGGTCTCTCCCTAGCCTTGGTTTGTTGAATGTGTTGAAGGGGAACATTATGATGAATAGATTGGAAAATTAACTTCTTCCTCTATATTTATATCATTTCATTGGAATTTCAAAGAATTTGAATCGTCTACCTGAATATCTGAAAGTAAACATCTAGACAATGAAAACAAACATATATTTACCTCTTTTTATGTGTTTTTACAACAAATATCTACGTTGAAAAAACGTAAAATCTACAAAAACGTAGAATATACGTAGATCTACATCAACATTTATACCTTTACTCAACGTAGAGTAGAGACGTATTTCTTCTGAAATATTCATGTGTAATCCACGTATTTAAAACGTATTTGTGTTAACTGGGATGATACTGATTCGGATATGGACAAGAAATATCTGCTGCCATTGCACTGGGAATTCCAGCTGGCACTAGATAACGCCAGACCTCTGGTACCGACACTGCGGGAGCCATCCGATTTAAGCAGCTTTATCAAGCAAAAGGTAAAGTTGATTAAATGCCTTCTTTAATCAGCTTGCAGAAACTTTAATCCGGGAAAGTTTCTTCAAGTTGCGTAAAGTTGTTTAAAGGAGGCCATTGATCAACCAGAGATCATATGGAGGGGGATCAACCAAACCCAGCAAAAGGTCAAGGACAGGTCATAGATGACATGTAGTACAATTGGACGGTCAGCTTAGATATGAATTTCTGTGTCTTTTAAGATGGCGCCCAATTCCTTACATCACTTCAATCCCCGGCTTCAATTCCATCTGGGGTCCTCCCAAATTACTTAGATACGTTTTAATTTGTTTTGGCATAGCCTTTAAACGGCGTTGTGCGCCTGCCTAACGATAGGTTGGGTTTTAAAATGTATCTCCATCAGTACGCCATAACAGACTCCAACCATGCCCCATGCTTTACCCTCTGGTGTCTGTAAAAAGCACTACCGATAGTCCGTGTACAGCTGTTCCCCATTGGTTACCGGTATTAGGTGGTCACTAACTATGTACCGCTTACCCTGATTGGTTACAAATGCCGGAAGTGACCCCTTCAAAGGTCACACTCCAGGCAGACGGCATTTGAGTTTCTCGAGGCGGGAAATAGAGATAAGCCGCACCGCGGGGCGGATCGCTTAGCATCGGGTTCAATCAGCCTCAGCGTTCCTCGCAAATACCAGGGTCACACTCCGCCATTTATTTGAGTTAACCCTATAACCCTTTAAGGACGGTGTAATGCATTAATGCATCATGATCTTGGTCATCATGATGTTTGAATGCAACCCTGGCGAGTAACTCGCCAGGGCTGCATTCAAGCATCATGCCGACCCTATGGGATTGAGGCACTCCGGGGGTCGGCGTGATGCAGCAATGCAGCCCGTGTGAATTACTCGTCTGGGCTGCATAGGATCAGTATGATGCTTGTATGAAGCTCTGGTGAGTCACTCTCCAAGGCTGAATTCATGCATCATGGCAACCAAGGGCATGATGCATTAAGGCATCATGTCTTCCTCAAAAGGTTAAAGGGCTAAGATAAGTCTGATGGCTACAGCATCGTGAGCACACATGGAGTATTAGCATTGCAGCTTGAACCACCAACATTTACATAACACCATCCCCCATATATATATCACACCCGACATCTGCCTCTAGACTCGGGGCTGTGTCTCACAAACTTGGGCTAATGTGTTTGTCTATGACTGGGTGCCGTCTATGACCGGGTGCCGTCTATGACCGGCTATCTAAAACCGTTGTTTGGAGGAATAAAAAAGATTTTTTTAAATTAAAAAAAAAACATTTTATAAAAAAAATTGTAAAAACTAATTTAAAAAAAAGTTTATCCCTCCAAACAACTGTTTTAGATAGCCGGTCATAGACGGCACCCGGTCACAGACGGCCCCCGGTCATAGACGGCACCCTGTCATAGACGGCACCCGGTCATAGACAGCCCCCGGTCATAGATGGCATCCGGTCATAGACGGCCCCCGGTCATAGATGGCACCCGGTCATAGACGGCCCCCGGTCATAGATGGCACCCAGTCATAGACGGCCCCCGGTCATAGACGGCACCCGGTCATAGACAAACACATTGGCCCACGTTCGTGAGACACAGCCAGGGGTGCCAGTTACCTGGCTGTTGGGAGAAGGGCTGGCAGGTAGTAGGGGCGTTTGACCACACCAAGTACAATTTAAAATCTTTAAAACGCCACTCCCTGAACTTCACTCGGTTAGGCTTTGGCTCACCCCCCCCCCCCCCCCACCCTCGAAAATAAAGTTGCCTTCGACACCCTTGAGTCTTATATATCTTGCTGTTATATTGCACCAGTATAAACACACAGGCCCACATGTAAGGCCTGTTGTATGGAGCTTGTTAGATGCTGAGGGGTCTCACCCGGCTGCCTCCTGAGGTGTCTGAAGAACAGTCCCAGGTGGAGGCACACCTGAGTAGGGTGTACAAGAACACCAACTACACCCTCAGAAAAGTGAGTCATTGTCGCTAAAACTACCCTCACCTGAGAGTCAGTGGGTAGTGAGTGGGTAGTTTTAGCGACAATGAGTCTCACTTTTTTCTGTGTGTACAGCTTTTTTTAAGTAGAGCTATGGGCACCCCTGCAAGCTGGCACCACTTCAACCTCTGTTACTGAGCATCATCCACAGACAATAGAAACAGCGTTTAAAGGGAGTCCAGGTTGCCTCCTAAATGACTCCCCTCTCTAGGGGAGTCCAGGTCGCCTAAGGGAGCCTAGATGACTCTCTTGCTGACCTAAAAGAGTCACCTGGGGGAGGCTCTCTGGGTCATATGACTCCCCAGGTGACCCCCTTAGGCGATCTGGACTCCCCTCAACGGGAGAGCATTCTGGAGACAACCTGGACTCCTTTTTGACTTTGTTTCTTCTCTCTTTTATTGTTGCTTCCTCAAGTAGTCCCAGCATGCTTGGTGCTGTGATATTAAAAATGAAGACGGGTACCGCGGAATGATCCCCCCCCCCCAAATATAATGGGTGTGGACCTCTAAATTCGACACGGCGACATGGGCCTTTTTGGGCTTAGTGACATGAGGCCACGGTCTACCTACAATCCCATGTACAGTGGTGCCACTTTAAGTGGATAGATGACCGGGGACTAGGAGTGTCAGACCTTTACATACACTATACATACACAATGCAATGGCAGCAGGACTCAGTTACAGCCTGTGGGTGGAGCACATTGACCCGTCGTCCCCTTGTCTGCCTAATTCATGCAGTAATGGCAGTGTGGGGACCTGATTAGGGGCCGTGTTGACACAAACCAACATGATTGATAATAGGAGTGGACAGTATAGTATAGACAGATAATCAATCCAGCTCAATACATAACGATTCCTCTCTTGGCATCGAGAACTAGGGTAGGCACTTGGATTCTACTGATTGCATGGGTTCCAAAATTCGTGTAATGTACGTGATATATATGAAAGACCTCATTGGATACATTCTAGAACACCTTTAATTTGCTTTCTATCATTTATAAGCGGAGAAATCGATCAGAATGTATAAGGTTCTTGAGGCAAAGCCACTGTCTTTTTTCCACAACTAATCAGCAAATATCAGTGGTATATCAGTGGTATATCAGTGGTATATCAGTTGTATTGCCTCAATTTCTTCACTACACTGTAAAATAATTCCCTTGAATTCACGGAGAATCTCAGTTAAATTTGACAGTGCATCACCGTTTTCTTGTTTACAGTGAATCACTGTAAATCTAATCTATTTTACAGTGAACTTCCGTAAATGATTGCAGTGAAACTCCGTTTTTTCTTTTACAGTGAAACTCTGTTTTACAGGTAGTTTCATCTTTTCCTACCAGGTGGCAGCCTAGTTCCTCAGTTGAGTTTTCTGATGGTTCTAGATTATAAAGCAATATAAATGTGCTAATATGCTAATATTTTTCAATATCTTAATTGATTATAACATAGATATACAGATGTAATTTAGATTTGATGAAATATTCACAATTGATAAAACAGTTAATTGTGTGGGACACCGAGCAGTAATTGTAATACCATAGACACCCATCTTGTGATAATAAGAAAAATATATATGCTCACCACTGTAGTAGATGTTCTATAGCAATTCTAAAGTAATGTTGGCTCATGAATTGTGATTATTAAGTGCTGTGGGGCATTATATGTGCTACATCATATTAATTATGAAGTCCGGGCACAAGATGTCCACATGGAACTAAAATGGATATGGTTGATAATTTTGATGAACTGCACAATGATATGAATAATAATAAGTGCTAAATTACAAAAGGTGGGGGGGATGAATCACAACAGGTCAATGATGCAGCCTTAAACTCATTATAATAGCTAATTAATTGTTCTTGGCTAAAGCATAATAAAACAGTGAAATTCCATAAAAATTATGGTGACTTCCAAAAACGGAATTCCCTTAAAAAACGGTGACTTCCAAAAACGGAATTCCCTAAAAAAAAACGTGGGTTTCCCGGCTCCCATTGATGCCAGTGATTCTCCGTTTTTTCTACGGAATATTTTTTACAGTGTAGATAGTGCCCATAGTATTGTCAATTGACTATAAGATAGTATCACATGATTAATTAGTGACCTTGCATTGACCTTATAATATATTGTGCTAGTTAAAGGTGGGTAAACCCTATAGTCTAAAAGTAATAACATTTCGTCACATGATCTCATTGTGGTACAGGTATGGATTTCAGCATGCTTACTACCAGAGCCCCAGTAGAGTAAGGGTAAAGCGTTAGACTCACATGCAGGAGACCCTGGGTTCAAGCCCTGGTCAGGTCTTGCAGGGTAATTTTGACTGAACATGAAAATATATATCTTATATACAAAAAATATGACCAAAGGCACCCCCTGGTGTGTTCTGGGACAACTACATGTGCATATGCGCAATGACCTGTGCAGTTTACAATAGGGTCTAGCCACCTGAAATACTTAGCAACTTCAGGGCAATACAGCACTTACATCCATGGCCCAAATTAACATGCAAAATGACACTCAATATGTTTTGATAATTGATTTGTTATGTCTGGCATAGATCATTCACACTGTAAAATAATGCTTACACAGAGCAAAGAAACAGCGTTAATAGTCATAAAGTTTATGAACAACTTCTTTGACTCTGCCAGGGACGTTAGCTTCCCTTACTTTGCCAATGGTATATTTCATATTATCAGAGCCCTATCATGGGCTGAATAATCATAACCCCAGCCCCTTATTAAGCCAACCTCTAAAAGATCAAGAGAAAAGGGGTAAATAAAGGGTCAGAGACACCCTCTGTTTCCCCTACTTTGAAACTGCTTGGCACGCCTCTATGCACAGCTGGTACCATTTTTCAGAATTCCTCTTCTGATATGATTATGTTGCCTGTATTTGGGGGCATAATAAGGACCATTAAGGGCAGTAAAATCTTATAAATATAAATCATCCAGAGAAAAAAAAACAGACGTGAAGAATTTATCAACATAAAAAAAATAGGATTTAAAAAAAAAGAAAACAGGAAAAAAACAGTGCTGGGGAGAACCCATGGACCTAGTTGCGTGACCCCCGTGGACCCCGTGCAGCCCTGCGGGTGACCCCCGCGGTGACAGGCCGCCCGCAGCGCCCCTCAGCGGGAGGGGTGAGTACTCCTGCTTTATACGTCTGGCAATTACACCCCCACTTACCACCCCTTATCTGTGACATCTTCCTACCTGCCTGCCGCCGGCACACTACTAAAGCTGGGGGTTACAGGGGGGGGGGGGTAGACTTGACACCAGCCTATGCTTAAAAATTATTTTACTAGTTTCATCATTTTCATATCCCTTTGAGGTCATCATGATGCATGAATGCAGCCCTGGTGAGTAACTCGACATTGCTGTATTTAAGTATCATGCCGACCCTCCGGGGCTGAGACACTATCATAGGGACAAGACCCATTTCTTAGGATCGACAAGGGACATTGGCCTTTCTTATATTCGACAAGTGACACAGGAACCCCCGTCTGGGGCCCTAGTAGGAGTTGCCCGCTCAGGTAATCACCACAAGTTGTCAGAAGGCAAAGTAGCTCAGCGGTAGAGCTGCTGTTCAGTGGATCGGAAGGTCTAGGTTCGAGTCCCGCTTTCTCCAGATGACTTTTCCGCTTCAGTTACAGCACTAACAGATCCGGAGTGGGATGCAGGTTTATTTCTCCCTCTTCTTTTTTTTTTTGGGGGGGGGGGGGGGGATTTACGTGGGTTTCTTTCAATGAAAAAGAACCTCCATTTCAAGGTGGTCTCTTCAAAGAGAACTTTGCAATTGTATTCGGTGAGCAAGTCAACCCATTCTTTTCTTCTCACGATCACATGTCTAGCTAATAGATGATGATAATAGCAAAGACCAATGAATTAATATGCAAAATTAAAAAAAATTAAAAAATTAAATATAATAAAATTTAGAACTAAAATCAGAGACAGGAACAAGTCTACCGTCATCCGGGTCCTGGCCCACCTGTGCTGGTGCCCGGTGGGTACAGTGGGCGATAATGGAGGTCGCACGCCACGCTTGGTTGTGTAAACTTAAAGGGGGCCTCCAGAGATATTTCTTTAACTCTAACTTCCCTCCTCACCCCGCCCCCTTCACCTCACCCACCCTTGGGGGTCTAGATGGGGAGTCTCCATGTCGCCTGTCGATTTTAAGAAATGCTCATATCATTTGTCAGTATCTTTGAATTTCTCCTGGCATTTGTCAATAGGCTCCATGTCTCCTGTAGATTTTAAGAAAAGGCCATGTCTCTTGTCAATATTTTTTAATTTCCCCTGTCATTTGTCACTAAGCCCCATGTCGCCTGTCGATTTTAAGAAAAGGCTATGTCTCCCTGTCGATTTTAGGGGTCCACCCCCATACCCTTTGAACAACCACCCTTTAGCTACACACTGTAAGTGTGGTCGCATTGGGTGAAGAAAAAAGTTAAATACATCTCCTAGAGAAAAACATAGACTTCTTGCCAATTGAACTTTTCCATCATGAACTGATTTGGATTTTAAGAGAGCTTGGGAATAAATAGGTTATAGCAACATGCCATATGTAACATGTTATGATAGATTTGTAGGTACTAAGGTGCATTATAAAAAGGTCGTTGTAAATTAAGAGGATCGTATGCTGTGCTAATATTACAAGATGTTTTGCTACCGGTCCGAAATGTAGGAATTTTGCTGTGTTATTAGGGCTACACGTTTGCTTTAGTGTAAATTGGATGTAATGTAAATGTGATATGTATGTAAATTTATGTTATTGTGATTGTAATAACAGCACATACATATATATATCATTTTGTGACTTGTGTTTTCTATCCATAAATCTCCTCTTTTCTTTTCAGCCAAGTGAGCCAAGAGAGAGCGAAAAAAAAAGAGAGAGAGAGAGAGAGAGAGAGAGAGAGAGAGAGAGAGAGAGAGAGAGAGAGAGAGAGAGAGAGAGAGATTTATAAATGTACGTATAGATGTATGCACGGAGAGGAAAAGACCGAGAAAGCAACATAGAAAATTCATGAGCGGGAGAAAGAGACAGACAGAGACAGAGAAACAGACAGAGATAGAGACAGACAGACAGACAGACAGAGACAGAGACCGAGACAGAGAGACAGACAGAGATAGAGAGAGAGACAGACAGAGAGACAGACAGAGAGACAGAGACAGACACAGAGAGACAGAGAGGGGAGAGCCGGGGAGGAGAGGGAGGGAGAGAGAAGTAGAGGAGGGCGTAGTTCAAGAGGTCTGGCCATATATGGATAATTCTTGTGGCTTAATTCCTGTTGACGGCCATGTTAGTTCTGGGCACGGGATATCCCTCGAAATTTAGCCAGGTACCAGACATCCATACACCATAGGGTTCCGGAAACAAGCTACATCCGGGGGACAGTGTCAACATCTCACAAGACCTGCTGTACCGGCGTACAAGTTCCCTCCCGTGTCAGCCCTATAGACTATATGTTATGGGGCATGTCGATTTTAAGAAATGACCATGTCGCATATCTATGTCGCTTTATTATGCTCATGTCCCATGTCGATTTTAAAATCTGTCCATGTCCCATGTCACTATCTTTTTAAGCCTCATGTCGCATGTCACTAAGCCTCAGGTCGATTGCCGATTCGAAGAAATAGCCATGTCACCGTGTCGAATTTGGTGGTCCATACCCATTAGATTATATGTTAAGGCTTCAGTCCCTACACTTAGATGAAGAGGTCAAGAGGAGTTGAGATGGAGACAAGAGTCACTACAAACAAGAATTAACACATCTGGTATGTCGCATACCGAGAAAATAAGCCTAGAAGAAAAGGGGGAAACAGAATGAAACCATATCATTAAACATGAAAAATCTTACTAAAATTAGGGCTACATCATAAAAAATCAACAAAAATATCTAAAATTCTTTTAAAAAATTATGTCTCTGAAAATGAACAGATATGAAAAGTAGGAGAGGCAGGACAGTATGTGGGCTAGTGGTTAAACCATTCTTGCCGCAGGGCTAAGAGTCTGACGGTGAGTACCCCTTTAAGGACAGTATGATACCTTAATAGCCTTGGTCGTCTTGATGCATAAATGCAGCCCTGGCGAATAACTCGCCAGTGCTGCATTCAAGCATCATGCCAAACCTACAGGTTTAAGACACTCCCGATGGGTCGGTATGATGCACCAAAGCATTACCGGCGAGTTACTCACCAGGGCTGCATTCATCCATCATGACACACAAATGTCGTCTTTTAGCGACATCCATCCTTAAACCCGCAGGTCTCGGTACCCCTCCACCGACAGTCAGGGCGCAGTCAGGACAGGTACTCAGCCCTATTTATAGGAGAGCTGGGGCTTTAAAGGGTTAGTAAGAGAGGGGAGGTATGAGAGGGGGTGAAGGTATGTGGTGGGTAAGTGGTGCACCCTGGTGAGTGTTTACCCCCTTTAATTGCCGTGTAGGTGGTGTCTGGGCAGGGTGCTCTAAGTATGATGAGGTGGTCAAAGGGTGGGGGTGGTCAGGTGGGAGGGGTATAGGGGGCAGGTAAAAGGGGCCTGGTATACCTGGTTACCCACAGCCTGGCGGGTCCACCCCTCCCCCCCCCCGCCGCTGTCACCACTGTGTAGTAGGGGTATATCACATCACATAGGGGCAGACCCAAGGTTTTTTTTTGCCTTTGGTTGGATGAATGGTTGGGGAAGCAAAAGGTGATACTTGGACCCAGTATGGCACGATTTTCTGATAATTGTCCAGGCCCGTTTTTTTGAATTTCTAGTTATTGTGTGATCAGCTGCGTCTCACCAGATGGGGCCAATGTAAAAGTATTTGAGTGCCATCTTTGACCGGGTGCCATTTTTGACCAGCTTGACAGAGAATGGTTTATTTGGGGCAGATAAAGATATAAAGGGTCTGAAAAGGTTAATGTAGGTTTTGAGGGTTAAAATAAGTAATTTTCTATATTTCATCCCTTTAATACACATTTTTTTCATGGTGGCCGGTCAAAGATGGCACCCAGTCAAAAACGCCCCCAGTCAAAGACTTTAGCATTGGCCCGATCTGGTGAGACAAAGCCATTAGGGAAACTGACTAAGTCAAACATTTGCCAGTTGGTGGGACACCAAGTTTATTATGCAGGGAGGTGGGGAGGGTAGGTCAATGGCCAATGTCCATTTCCCTGCCTGCACTCCTTAATCTCAACTTCTTCTCTATTCCATTGAGGCCATATTTCATTGACTCTTTTTGGAGATAAGATACGCATCTAAAACATTTAATTGATTCTTTTATAAAATACGAAAGGTTTGGCCCATTTATTTCTCCAATAATTCATTACCTCCTTTGAAACAGCTGTTCCATAGGAATGGGCTATATAATATTCCACTGTCCACTCTACTGCCTTTTCATCTTTATACTGATGGGAAATAACGCAGTAAATGTTACACATAGTGAAATGGGAATGAATAGCAGTATAGTCGCACTATTGTACTTGTGTGACTTGGGGAGTTTGTGTGTGTAACTAGCCTTTAACGCAGGGTGGGTCATATGTCAATATGGAGGAATTTGACTTGATTATTTCAATGGGGGAACTGGACTTTTCTAATGTAACGATGGAACTTTGTGTGATATATTTCAAGAGGAAGCCAGGTTTCATGTATCTAAGCAATCTTTCCTGCATTTTTCTCTCTAGAATCCTTAATAATGATCAGATCCACAAGCCATAAAAGATTACATGTAGCCAATGATGTCCTCTTTGGTGTTAGCTAGGATGGGACTCTTTTAGTGTTTGGGGGGATTTGGGCTGGTCCGTTCGAAACAATGAACCCCTCCTTAGTTACAGACCTAGGATGTAGAACTGTCTGCCTTGGCACCGTGGCCATGGCTGTTTGGGAGGCAAGGGAGAGGTGCATGTGGGCCGAAGGTAGGTACTAAGGTAGGACTGGGAGATGCCATCTCCAATAGCTGAGCAGACTCCAGCATTACTAGATGTACCTTATGGAAGATGGCCGGAGGTAAGACAGAGGCCTAGGAAGAAAATGGGGGGGGGCAAGGGGGGCCCGCTCCAACCAACTTTCAGTGTCAGCTTTTATACATGATTTATCGTATACACACTTCTATAGAAAAGTAGTATTTGAACCCCCTTTAGTTCTGATTGGTAGCCCATGGTAAGGATTGGAAATTGTAAGGATAGGAAAATGTGTTTATTATATTAAGGGTCTTTACACATTTTCGGGGTGTCCAAACATATTCAGCCCCCACCACCCTCCTCAGTGACCGGGGGCATGGGCCCCCTCCCCTCACTTCTCCTACGCCACTGTAAAAGAACTGTCTGCCTGGGCTGCATGGGAGAAGTCTGTGTGTGGGCTAAAGGTAGGTAGGAGATGCAATCTCCAGGGAGGGGTGTCTGTCGGCTCAGGGTTGGTAGGACAAGGAGATGCCTTCTCCAGCATTACTAGATGTACCTGATGGAGGACGAGTTGGGGCCAGCTTGGTAAGAGAACTGTCTGTCCGGGCTGTATAGGAGAGGTATGGGTGGGCCGAAGGTAGGTAGGACTATAGACCAATGCAGCAAGAAAGGGTGAATTTTCAGAAAAGTTGTTGATAAAGTTTTTGAACATGTTTGAAGCTTAACCGGCAATACATAAATACAACCTCAAAATTCTGCATTCTGACGTACACTTTCTAAAAGATAATTGATCCATAAATCTCTTAATATGAGATGTTCATGCAAAAACATAGCAATTAGAGACGATTCTATGAGGGTTCTGCTAAAACAAATGTAAACACAACTTTATTATGAAAAAGTCACCCTTTCTTGATGCATGGGTCTATAGGAGATGCCATCTCCAGTGGCTGAGCAGACCTCAGCATCACTAGATGTACCTTATGGAAGATGGCCACCAGCTGCCTCTCTACAAGGGGGCCCCAGGTTCCAGGGGGGGGGGGGGAGGGCACTCCCTATCTTTTCTCTAGTCTCTATGTGCGAGCATCACCCCATATAGATCAAGGGGCGAAATTGTAAAAATGCATACCCTTTTCAATAAAAGGTTAGCAAAAAGAACAACCTTATCACGTGTGACATTGAGAAATATACCCCAATCACCTGATCACGGGTGACCTATAAAATCATGGGTGACCAAGAAAAATTATAGGAAAATAAAGTAAGAATACCCTTTAAAAAGCCATAATGGTCTGAAAATGTACCCCTTTATCCCCAAATGTGCTTAAAAGCAACCCTTATCAAGGGCACTCTCGGGTCGATGCCTAGGAGCCGAAAATGGACCCTTTCCTTTGGAATTGTGTTCACACATGGTATCCAAATCTGAGGGAGTGCCCCCCCCCCTCCTGGACTAGGGGGGAGGCCAGGTTGCAGGCACAACACTCCAGCAAACATCAACAAACAGCAGGGAGGCCCCCGTGCATTAGACACTGCCTCCGGGGCAGGGTCTGGTGTGGGATGGCTAACCCTCATGTTAGTACACACATTTATACAGACAGACATTTAGGCCACTCAAAAAAAACGTTGTTTCTCATCACCGCGCACATCATGAAAATAACGATTTTTGGAAAACCTTTTCTTTTTCAGATTTTTAAAATCTGTTAAAAAGTGGACAAATATTGACATATTTGGTATTAAGCTAAAGCTTATACTGTCAGTAATGCTGAGAGCTAGGAATAACTTGCATTATAACAACTTTTGCGGATCAATAAACTATTAACTACCAAAATGTGAAAATCATGCGCTATATATTTCAGCCCCCAGTAAAAAAAGATAAAATTAAAATTAAAAACGCCCTCGTCACATTTCTCACTGCCAGGTGATGAGAAAAATCTTTTTTTTTGAGTGGCCTTATCTCATGGAATCATAAGTGCAGGCCCGTCACTAGGAGGGGCTCCCCTCCAGGGCTTATACAGACTTGGAGAGTTTCGCACTGACTGGACCTAGAGCAGAGATTATTAGCTGCATGCCAGTTTTTACTGCATGTAGATCGGACAATTATCAAGGTCAAAGCAAGTCACTCTTTGCATCGACCCCCCTTGGAGTGAGGAGGGGCATTTCATGGATAACTGGTTGCAATGGTGCATCATGACAGCAGATGTCATCTTTAAGCGACATCTGTCCTTAAAGGGTTAAAGAATCAGGGTGGCCCCCTCACTCCTTTACCTGTCATCTTTCAGGATTCAGAAGGAGGAAGGGGTGGGGTAGGGAGCCATCCAGGGACTCCAGGCCATCCTTGGCACCAAGCTCAATAAGAAAAAAGATGCTGAGCCTCTGCATAACCTTGTCAAAAGTGTTCAGGGTTATACAGTCGGTGTCGCAGATAGGTAGGTTTAGGTTATACATGGACATAGTTCATGTTTGATATACTTGGATCTGCTAGGTATGTTGGATTCTTATGCAGATATATTTGCCCGAGGTTTCATCCAGGTGATTTGTGACATATTTAGGGCACATTCACATTATGACGCAATTCTCTTGGCTCTGCCATTGAAGGATCTAGGTAGGAGGTATAAGAAAGGGGTAACCCTCCGAGGGTGACATGGTGTTTTAATGTGCTACGTCATTTAATTATGCATGAATTCAGCCCTCGTAAGTCTATTCGCCGTGACTGCATTGATGCATCATGCCGACCTTTGGGAGTGTATCAACCATTTACGGTCGGCATTATGTATGAATGCCAGCGCTGCATTCATGCGTCAAACCAATGAATGGTATGATGCATTAAAGCACGATGCAGGCCTTAAATGGTTACTGCTCTAAAGACGGCATGATGCCTTAATGCATCATACCCTTGGTCGTCATGATGCATGAATCCGGCCCTGGTAAGTAACTCGCCAGTGCTACATTCAAACATCATGTCGATCCTACAGGATTGAGACACTCCTGTGGGTTCAGCATGATGCACTAATGCAGCACCGGCGAGTTACTCGCTAGAGCTGTATTCATGCATCATGACAAATGCCATCTTTTAGCAACATTTGTCCTTAAAGGGTGAATGGGGACGTGGTTAGGCACCTGTTCTCCCCCTAATTAGTGATTACCACCACCAATTATAACGTGCCGCCATCTAACGGCCCAATTAGTGGCTGACAGCCCAACTGCATGCCGGGAAGATCAAAGAGATCCAACAGGGAGACACCCTCAAGGTCAAGGTCACTCTGGGGGAGTTAAAGAGGTGGCATCTACCCTGGTATATTACTCACTGAGACAGAGACAATCCTTTAGGTCGCTAACAGGGTTGATGTAAAATACGGAACTTGTTTAAATCAAATGGCAGAACACAATATTTGTATATAATACAAAAGGTAGAATAGCGACCACAAGCATGCCATTATTACAAGGTTAATAGCGACCACCTTGCATTATAAGCGACCACCTTACACAGCGACCACCTTGCCTGTAAAGAATGGTTTGTGGCATACATGGGGGAAATGTTCCCTCTCATAGGAATACTTTTAGCTTGTATTTTATTATACTAGCCCTCTATATATACTCTAGTTTTAGGTCGCTAACAGTGGAGTCGCTATTGAACCTATGTACACAGCCATTGCTGTGAGGTGCACCTTAGCGACTCCACTGATAGCGGCCTAAAACTAGAGTATATATACAGGAAAAATGCATCAAACTATAAACATCCAAGGGGGACTTTACTCCCGGGGAAAGGGTTTCCCTTAAGGGGAGCCATTAAAAAAAGATGGGGATTTGTTTTTTGGGGGAAAAGAAGCTAGTTGGCGCAGCCTTATTCATATTTACCCTGGAATGATTAGGTCGCTATCTAATACATTCCCTACATACTAGCTATATACTAAGTAGGGCTTAGCCTAGATAGCGACTCCACTGTTAGCGACCTAAAACTAGAGTATATATAGGAGAAAGAAGGTTAAAAGAATTAGTGGGAAACAACCCCCGGGGAGGAAATGGGGTCCCCTTTTATTTTATTCATCTTACCAAACACTAACTCACCTCATACATTGATAAGATGACTGGTGGTCGCTATCTGGTGGTCGCTATCTGGTGGTCGCTATCTGGTACAATCCCTCTATATATAGTGTAGGTGGAATATTAGTGGCTGGGGACTTTTACTGAATAAGGGTTACATTTGTGTGTATTTTTTTTCTAATTCCTTTTTGTGGGGGGCGGGGGAGAAGTAGGTAGTGCATCCATCTGGTTGCTAACTGCATGGTGGTCGCTAACTGGTGGTCGCTAACTAGTGGTCGCTATCTGATACAATCAGATGCAGATAAATATCTGGGGCTTTTTTTTTTTTAGCTCTGTATAAGAAGTGGAATATCCTTGTTGAGGGTTCTTTTACTGAATAAGGGTAATTTGCTGAGGGGTATACAAAATGTACTACCCATACACAAATAACCCTTATTCAGTAAAAGACCCCTAACCAGTGATATTCCCCCTACGGCAGTAGAAGCACGATTCAACGTTAACCTTTGTATGGGGTCTTAACTAAATTAATTTTCCTTCCGTTTGAGAGGTCAAGATTCCATTTTTTAAATATACCCTCTGGTTTTATCAATTTTCATGCTCCTTAGACGACTTAAGGATTTCTTAGTGACTTAAACCTAGAGAATGCCCAATCCTCTACCACTCGTTATTGTGGCGATTGTTTATTCTTTAGATCGCGGTGGAGGACTAAGACAAAGGATTCGCACCTTGGTTAGGCCACCTTTTTTTGATAACTTGGATTACGGGCACTCAGAGCAAATATTTTGGGGGGCGGGGGGGAAAAAAAAGAAAAAAGCTGCTCTTCTGTACTGAAAATTCCGGGGGGGCGGGAGGAAAAAAAAAAGCATGCAAAAGTGTTCTTTTGGCTATCAAATCAAGGTATATTGAGAAATATTCCCAAATATTCCAAATTTTGAAGGCCTAATTCTGGGTGTTTGCTAGTCAGCATGTACTTTTTTTTTTTTTTGCTAAATTTCTCAAAAAATCCCAGCGGAGGGGGGTAAAAAAAGTTTTTGCAAAATGCCAAAATTCCCATCGGCGGATCAGTAATCCAAGTTATCAGAATAAAACGGCCTTATATTGCGTACTGTGGTTTAAAACAGATAGACAATGGTTATGAAAAGGTGAGTAGGATTAACCACACTCACTGGTAGGGCGACTTGGGCTTCACCCTCGTCTGGCCCCACCAGCAAGCTGTGGTTGATGCTACATACCTTGTCATAACCATAGTCTATCTACATGTATTACATAGAACAAAACCCCACCTCACATTAGAGTGGTAAAGACAATGTCAGAGTTATGCAGCTTGTATCGGAGCTTGTCTGGCCTTGCCCCGGTGATGCACACAGAGAGAAGAAACAGCGTCAAAATGGAGTCCAGGTTTCCTCCAAAATGACTCCCCTCTCTAGGGTAGTCCAGGTCGCATAAGGGAGCCTAGGTGGCCCTCTGGGTTACCTAAGGGAGTCACCTGGGAGAGCCGTTTAACCCAGATAGTTATATGACTCCCCCAGGTGACTTCCTTAGGTCAGCCAGAGAGTCACCTGCGCTCCCTTAGGCGACCTGAACTCCCCTAATCAGGGGAGTCATTTCGGAGGCAACCTGGACTCCCTTTTGACGCTGTTTCTTCCTTCTGTGCAACTATGCGATAGGTATGAGGTTTTTGGTAGTGCATGGAACACTCAAAAAGTAAACTTGTCTCCAGAATCTTCTAAGTAAGTACTGTCTTAAAATAAACAAGTTGAAAACTCTTTTAAGTGACAAGGAAGCGGGTCTTCTAACTGGGGATAGAAGACCCACTTGGCATGTCCCAGCCCAGAACCCGACATTTGCCAGCTCAAGATTCTATTTGTGGGATGGTTACCTGATAGGTTAGACAACTTTTGACTCGTTTATTTACAATATACTTGTGCACTTCCACTATAATATATTAAAACTTTTTAAAGTGGTGGAGGGGCAACACAGACTCGGCATCTACTAATGGTTAACTGCACTATTGGAGGGTTGCTAACAGTTTGTATGAGGCTATGCGGTTGGCAAGAGCAATTTTTGGATAAGAATTTAGTTTTAAAAGGATTTTATTGACAATAGTTTCCACAAACAAAGTTGCGCCTCTCATAAAAGACCAGTATGTTTGTTTATAATGTATCCTTAAAGTAGCATTTAAAAAGCAGGATTATATTCTATTCTATGTAATGATTAAGCCTTTAAGGACAAACGTCGCTAAAAGATGACATTTCTTGGCATAAGGCACCAGTGCAGCCCTGGTGAGTAACTTGCCGGGGGTTCATTGGTGCATCATGTCGCCCCTTCAGGAGTGTCTCAACTCCATAGGGTCGGCCTGATGCCTGAATGCAGCACTTGCAAGTTATACACCAGGGCTGCATTCATGCATTATGACGACCAAGGCATGATGTATTAATGCATTAATGCATTATGTCGTCCTTAAAGGGTTTAACCATTCCCAGGACCCCACTGGCGATTATCTAACAGAATGAAGGCAAGTTATCAGTAATTGGCCATACACTGGTTTAAATCAGTACTATTGTGATGTCCATATCGGCCCACTTCCGTAAACAAATGCTAACCTTTGGAGCTATCGGCAGTTGGGTGATATTAAATGCTCTAGTTGCTCTGAATTGGTATATGTGATAATAGGAAACGTTCACAATTGATATCACTATTTGTTGGGACGTGTGACTAAACTCAAAGACCTACACCTACCTCGGAGGTGGTGACATCACTTTGTGAAGGTTCTTCCAATAGTTTGTACACTATAGAGACTAAATACTAGAAGTTTAGTATAGCCATATTCTGTAGACACAATTAGTACCCTACATTTATGCCCATAGACTAAACAAGCCTGGGAAATGTACATAGGTTTAGGGAACATTCACAAATGACGGCACCTATTTTGGGGCCTTTTTCAGGACCCCCCCCCTCTCCCGCCCGTGTCAGCTTTTTTCATATGCTACCAACAAACCCCTATACTAGGCTATAGAAAGACGTCACCAAGTCTCAAGACCCCCTCCCACTCTCAGCCAACCTTTAAATTTCACAGAGTTTACATATTATTTACACAGGCATAAAGCAACCCACTGATAACACTTTCTGAACTGTGTGAAACTGGCTAATTACCCTATCAGCTGATTGTTATAGTTATAGTTAGAGAGATGTGCAGGGATAATCAGAATCAGTTTTAGACACCACAGAGCCAATATTAGGGGAATTCCTTCAATAAAATTAGGAAGTGGCCATTATTAAACAAAGGGGAGGGAGTCAAAATCTGTGCCAGCATAAAATTATTTTGCTCCTCTCATCACTCTCAGTCTAAAGTGGTTGACCCCCTCCCTCCCCCATCTCCTGTTTAAAACTGTAATTTCCCTGTAATCCATAGAAATGATCACACTGTAAATAGTTACTGTTAGTTTACAGCACAATATACTGTAAATTTACAGAACATTTTGCTGTAGTCGGAAATACAGAACTATTTGCTGTATATTTACCGACTTCTGTGCTGTAAATCATATTTACAGTAATGTTGCTGTAAATTTACAGCACATGATCTGTAGATTTCTGCCACATGGTGGCAGCACTATATCATTTTGTGTAACAATTCTTGTACACACTGTATTTTGGGGGGTAAATAAAGCCCCTTGTCTGTCATAACATAGTAAAATTAGAATGTGTGAGAGAAACTTCAGCAAGATATTGTATAAGGTATTTCAACTTGCAGAAATGTGTCAAATAATGCAAATATCAGCAAAAGTATACAAAAGATACCACATCTGTGGAAAAATCAAATCCTTCACCGTCTGAACTGTGTAGTGCTGGTATCACATACAGTTTAGCTGGATAAGTATTAAAACCATTACATTGTGTAATGTTTGTTATCCATATAAATGCAACTGAAGTAATGCAAGAAGGTTCTCTCCATGCATATCAATTGAGATTAATTGATAATAACAATAAATAATGATAAAAAACTCAACTTATGGCATTTACAGTACTTTCTGCTGTTAAATTACAGCATACAATATACTGTAAATTTACAGCAAAATGTGCCGGCAGTTTTGGTTCCAGTAGATTTTGCTGTAATTGAACAGAAGAATATACTGTAAAATTACAGCACATTCTTCTGTTTAAATTACAGCAACTGAGTTGCTGTAAATTTACAGCAAAATGTGCTGGAACCAAAACTGCCAGCACATTTTGCTGTAAATCTACAGTGGTTACTTCTAACAGTGCAGGACACTGAACAACACACTTCTGAATTCAAGATGGCTGCTATCTCATCATTTATTCCCAAACAGCAGGTTATGTGACCTCTCTTCTGATCATGTGACCACACCACACCCCCAACGTTACTGTGGTTAAATTATAACCACTCCCTTCAAAAAAAGTCAGTTATATATATATATTTATGCTGATATTGTGGTACAACAATGCTGATGCTACACAGAGCCTGACACTCCTCCATCCCCATGTCAATATTTGCACTAAAGCTAAAGACCCACCCACCCCTAGCAAGTGACATTATTTGTAAACGTTCACCTGTTGACTGGAAGATTCACGGAGATGGGACCAAAATATGATCCTCTTCAATTGATAACCATTGATAACGCATGTGTCAAGGGTGTAGGGGAATGAAGGATGGGACTTATCCTAAAACCTCTTTTTATATATTTTCCATTACCTGTGGGAATGCAGAACTGTAATTCATGTTAAATGGGTTTTCATAGTTTTTCCCAAAAGTGATCATTTTTGTAGACATCGAAAATCATTGCTGTCAACATAGAAAATAGTTGCTGTCAACTGTCAACTTTTTCAACACTCTGCTCTCCAAGCACCAGATTGGAATTTGATTTGGAAATGTGTTTCCAAAAAGCCCATACATAGAGAGTACTCACCTTGATTTATGAAGCTGGCTATCATATCTGCATCGCCGATAGATTCCTCCATACCGCGTAGGGTGAGGTTATGGGCGACAAGTCTCTGTCGTACAATGGGTGGGAGCTCCTCCCGCACCTGCTGACCCCTCCCGTTGACCCTCCCCCCGCTGCCGACCACGCCCCCATCGTCATCATTCAGCGTCTTGTACAGATCGAGCATGTAGCTCGGGGCGCTATCCGCGGTGCCATGTGCGGAGGGGCGCGGGCGGTGATGTAATCCCAAAAGCGACAAAATCTCTTGTTTCACCGCATTCCGGCGTTCGGCCGGGAGCCGGTTCAGTCTCATGGTCTGCCCGCGGCCATTGTATATGCTGGTCTCTGCGTAGAAACCGGAGGTGCGGGCTAGTACAGAGGGGATTAGGAGCACCAGGAGGAGCAGGGAAAGTGGCACCCCCACGGCTAAAGGAGTGGAGGGGAGTCCTTGTGTTAGGGATGCCCTTTGGTGGCGGTGCCGACCCCGCGGGTGATGTCCGGGGTGGTCTCCCAGTAAGGTGGCATCCAGAGACTGGGAGCAGCTCCTGCTGGTAGGGTACATGGTGCAGCAGGTAGCCTTCTGTGAGTGGTTCTGAAAGCAATAGGGAAACATGTTGTTAAATGTGTGTATAAATTCGGGAATTTTTGAGAATGATAGCAAAAAAAAGTGCATGCTGACTAGCAAACACCCAGAATTAGGCCTTCAAAATTGGGAATATTTGGGAATATTTCTCCATATTCCTTCATTTGATAGCCAAAAGTAGACTTTTGCATGCTTTTTTTTCCCTCCGCCCCCTAAAATATTTGCTCAGAGTGCCCGTAATCCAAGTTTTCAAAAAAAAGTGGCCCCACACTCGGGAAAATATAAGAGTCAGCTGGACGCTGGCTATGCCACCAAAAGGAGTGTCCCACAAGGGTCAAGTATTTAGTGAGGGTCAGGCATTGCTGGACCCACCCACATGAGGGTCGGGCATCACTGGACCCACCCACATGAGGGTCAAGCATCACTGGACCCACCCACATGAGGGCCAAGCATTGCTGGACCCACCCACATGAGGGTCAGGCATTGTTGGACCCAACCACATGAGGGTCAGGCATTGCTGGACCCACCCACATGAGGGTCAGGCATTGCTGGACCCAACCACATGAGGGTCAGGCATTGCTGGACTCACCCACATGAGGGTCAGGCATTGCTGGACTCACCCACATGAGGGTCAGGCATTGCTGGACTCACCCACATGAGGGTCAGGCATAGCTGGAGTCACCCAAAGAGTTCGAGAGTCTGGCCATGCTAGATCCTCGTGCCAGGCAATGCTGGAGTTTCTTTCAGCCTTGAAGGGTCCAGCATTGTCAGACTCTGGCATGAGTGCCCACCATGGCTACGCTGGCTACCTGCGTGTAGTTTATACACGCAGGTGTAGGCCAATATACTGCCTGCCTATCATCTAGGTTCTGGCCCGTTCTACTAGGTGACACCTCTGTATTCCACTGCGGTTTATGTGTTAGATAGACAATGGTTATGAAAAGGTATACAGAATTAACCACAGCTTTCTGGTGGGGCCAGACGAGGGCGAAGCCCAAGTCGCCCTACCAGAAAGCTGTGGTTAATCCTCTTACCTTTTCATAACCATTGTCTATCTGACTTAACCCTCGGGTATACGATATACCCAAGGTGCGAAGTCCTTTGTCTTACCCCTCCACCGTGGGTTAAATAATGCAATTCGCCACCTGTGGCTGGAAATTGGAACTGTGCGTCAGATTTTGGCCAAGCCTGGTCCCACCTGGCTCACATCACGAATTGGCCTACAGCTGCATGTATAAACTACACTTGACCCTTGAAGGAAAGTCCCTTTGGCAACATAGTTAGCGTCCAACTGACTCTCATATTTGTCTGAGTGTGGGGGCTCCATGAGGAGAGTCCGCCAGCATTGCCCCACCTTCTGTGGTATAGAAGTATTGGTGCTGAAATATACATGACTTGCACCTGACAAACTGAATGATAACATTTGGGATATCTTTTCTCTCTGTTTTAATACGTATCTGACACTATCTGCTGTAACGGTATCTCTCTTCTTATCTAGTCTCGGTGTTTCCACAATTATCTTCAGTCTGGTCTCATTTTCTAGTATATTCAGGTACTATCTTGGTATATTTGTATACTTCATACCAACTCTTTCCTCCTTCACAGAGAAAATTATCAGCATCAGCCTCACTGAAAAAGTACACTCGTCTCCAGACTCGTCAAAGTGACTGTCATAAAATAAATGCGTCAAAAGTTGTCTAACGTATCAGGTTACCATCCCACAAATAGAATCTGGAGCTGGCAAATGTCGGGTTTTGGGCTGGCACATACCAAGTGGGTCTCCTGTCTCCAGCTAGAAGACCTGCTTCCTTGTCACTTAGACAAGTTTTTGACTCGTTTATTTTATGACCGTCACTTTGAAGAGTCTGGAGACAAGTTTATTTTTTGAGTGCCGTCCATTGGCTATGTCGTCAACTACTACAAAAGTAAGGCAGTTTAATGAGGGTCAGGTTATGCTGGACTCTTATTTCAATGCTGCAATCACCCAAATGACCTGAGGATCTGGCCATGCTGGACTCTCTTCCCAGAGTCTGACAATACCGGACTCTTGGAGGTTGAAAGAGAGGCTCTCTAGAGTCCAGCATTGCCAGACTCAGGAAGAGGATCCAGCATGGCCAGACTTTCCAGCCATTTGGGGGAAAGAAGGAACACTCTTAAACTACACTCTAAGAACAGTGTGTTACGTTTTTACACTTTTTAACACACTCTTTGTGACACTACATGGGTGTCCAAATATATGACCGTGTCGCCGTGTCGAATTTAAGGGGGAGTGGCATGTTGCCGTGTCGATTTTTATTCTGTCCATTCTGGTCTATTTTTCTGTGTCCGTCGATTTTTAAAAGGGCCTGTCACCCGTGTCGATTTTAAGAACCCCCCGTGTCGCCGTGTCACGCGTGTCGAATTTTACCCATGTATAGTCACCTCTTTTGCAGCCACTTTTAACACACTTTTTTTTCTGTAGCACACTTCACACTACACGCTCTTTGCCAAAAGTGTGTTGATCTCAAAGGTGTGTTTCAAATTCATGTGTTATACTCATTATGCATGTTACCTATTTTGTAGAGTATGTTGTCATATTTGAGGTTAAATCTGGTTTCCATGGTACATGTACGCCGTGGAAAATCTCCCACGGGAAGTTCATCCAGACTGAATTTAGGACAGAAATGATGTTAACCTAGTTAGATAACTGGATATCTTTAGGACATTATCAACAATATGTCCTGAATTTGCAAATAATTCCAGTGTTTTATTTGAAAGAAATGTAAAAATGGTTTGCGTGCAATGTTACAGTACTGCATAATTCGACGCTATACACATAGTATACTATTCCCTAGTACATGTATAGGTTAACTGGATTCCTGGTGCAAATGCACAATTATAGAACCAGTGTTTAAGAAGAACATGATCAGTTTTGTATTACAAACACATTTAAATACAACAACTATAGTGTGTCATAACAGGGGAAGCAGCCTTGACAGTGTGTACCAGGCGAGAAAAACAACCTAGTGTTACAAGGCCAAAAAGAAAAAGTTGTGTCCAGGTATTCCGACTGACCATATTTTCATTTTGAAGGGGGAGGGGGGCTTACACTAACTTTATTAACATATTTTTGGAAGGCATTATGAGAGTGCTACTGCTTAAGAAAAATCGTTTTTTCACTTTTGAAGACTTTTCTTTTTGTTGCCTAAAAAGTTGAGATCTCGATGGGGGAAATTTCCTCTTGGTATTAAAAATAATTGACCTACCGACCCTATTTATTTTGGCCTATGTTAGGCCTGTCAAATGTGCATTTTGGGAACAAAAAGCATATATTATCCTATGCATTTTATCCCCGAGTTTTCAGTGCTTGGTGATGAGAAACCACTGTTTTGAGTGGCCTTATCGTGTCAATAAGATAATTAATTAGAACGACAGTTACATGACTAAATGATATTGTGGTATTACTATTTTCCTTGGTTTAGGAATTGACGTGAAAACTCAAACTATATCAGGATCTGGCATTCGTTTGCTTTTAAAATTGCGGTCGAGGTCTACATATAAGAAACCTTTTCTTTTCCTAACTTTTTTGGCCTCTGTCCTGTGCTAGTCCTATATCCAAAAGATAACCATCAGAGCTTAGACCATTGGGGGAGGGGGTTGTGACAGCAGGTAGGTTAGCAGTGGGTTGGTGAGGGGGGGGGGGTCTGGAAGGCCTTTTAGAGGTAAAAGTAATCCTGTGTAAGCTTAGCTCATGATTGACGGCTATGGCCCTAGACCCCTAAACTCGACATGGCCATTTCTTCAAATCGACATGGGACATGGCTATATTTATAAGTGACATGGGACATGGGGCATTTCTTAAATTCGACATGTCATGAGACATGGGCTTTAGTGACATGAGAAAAATTGTTGGAGATTACATCATAATACCCCCTTGAAGTCTAGACATTCGAAATTGTCTTGGAGGGTGCCCCCAACTCCCCCCCCCTTGTGTTCTCCGCATACATTGCGCAGAGCTCTAAAAATGCACCAGAGTGCACCATTTTGATTTCAATTTCTTCTTGGTGGGGGCCTAATAAACAACATTTCTTAGTGACATGACATGGGTCCAGCACCGGGGTCCAGCATCCGGCATAGGGACCTGCATCAAGGGCCCCACGGCTGGTTAAATGTTCCGCCCTTCATAAGCTGCCTCTCCCGGACCTGGAGGCCGATGGTCCCGGCAGATCGGCAACCAGGCCTCGGTCTCCTCCCCGTCTATTTCCCGGGCTATTTTCCCGTCTACTGTAGGCATAGCAGAGGGGAGTTTGGGACGAGCCATTTATTACTATAGCCTGTAGAGAGAGAGAAGACAGGGGGGTTGTGGACCTTCCCAAGGCGGATAATCCATTCCTTCAACACCCAAACAATTAGCTAAGAGTAATCTAGCCTACTTTAATAATTCTGTCTAGAAATCACCCTCCCACAAAGTGCATTATATACTGGAGTAATAGCTATCATTTCATGTTGAGAAACAAAATTACTATGCTTAAGTACTAGAATGGCCGTTCTCCACACCCCCGAGGAGAAACTGATGCTCTTTCTCCATGGGATGTTTCTCAATGATGATGCACTAAAACAGCTATAAAACCAATCTTTAAATGTCATTTTTAAATATAATTTATCAATAATTACATGAAATAAACAAAGGATCCACTCTAATCAGTCTGAATTCCTGGTTTCTCCACTTGTGGTACCTTGGATCATATCACACTCGGCTCTGCCGTGTGTGACATGATCCAAGGTTATACTCGTGGAGAAACCTGTCATTCAGACAGATTATCGTGGACCTCTGTGTATGCAACCATGCATGTTCTGGACCCCCAGGTATGGAAGGCTTGAAAAAGACTTGAAGTCCCCCCCCCCCCTCCCCCCCCTCCCCCCAGCTGGCAATATCTGCCTGGTCCCTAGAGAGGCAGTCTCTGACTCCCAGCCTAATGCAAATGTATGGGCTGGGAGCAGGGCTGCATTTCACTTTTGCGCCAGTTTGATGGCGCAGATCAGTGTGTAGTAGCAATACACATCCAACTACAAACAGATGTTTATCCTGATCAATGGGGTAATCAAAATATGTGTATTTAGCAGAATGTCAGGCTGCTCCCAGGCTATCCCCCTGGTAGGATAGAGGCTGGCCGAGGCTGGTAGAGGGGTGGGAGGGGCAGCTTGGCGGTCTGGCAGGGCAGTGGGGGGTCTGGGAGGGTCTGGGAGAGTCTGGGAGGCTGAGGTGTTGTTTGGGGTTGGTGCTAGGCACCAGCAGGTGCGGCAGATAACACTCTCAGAGAGAGGCCTATAGCCCTCCTACTGTTGTGGGAAGAGGTACTACTGTGTGGGATTGGTGCATTTATGTGAATGATAATGGGTATTGTTATCTTTTCTTTTGGTATGAGAAGACGTAAAATTACATAATTTCCGTTTATTTATCCTGGCCAAAAAAAGAACTTGTCGGCTCGAAAATATATATCACCGGCAATATATCGACAATTTACTTATCTGATCTATCATGAAATAAGGAAGTAGGGAGAGAGAAAAACAGAGAGGCAGAGAGGCAGACAGACAGACAGAGATAGACAGACAGGGTCAAATAAAGGTAGACAGAGGGAGTCAGAGGGGAAGCAGAGACAGACAGAGGAAGGCAGAGGCAGACAGAGGCAGACACAGACAGGAAGAGGCAGGCAGGGGCAGGCAGAGACAGACAGAGGCAGGCAGGGGCAGGCAGAGGCAGGCAGGGGCAGGCAGAGACAGGCAGAGACAGGCAGAGACAGGCAGGGGCAGGCAGAGACAGACAGAGGCAGACAGAGACAGGCAGAGACAGGCAGAGGCAGGCAGGCAGCGACAGACAGAGACAGGCAGAGGCAGGCAGCGACAGACAGAGGCAGGCAGGGGCAGGCAGAGACAGGCAGACGCAGACAGAGACAGGCAGGCAGCGACAGACAGAGACAGACAGAGGCAGGCAGCGACAGACAGAGGCAGGCAGGGGCAGGCAGAGACAGACAGAGGCAGGCAGAGGCAGGCAGGCAGCGACAGACAGAGACAGGCAGAGGCAGGCAGCGACAGACAGAGGCAGGCAGGGGCAGGCAGAGACAGACAGAGGCAGGCAGAGGCAGGCAGGCAGCGACAGACAGAGACAGGCAGAGGCAGGCAGCGACAGACAGAGACAGGCAGGGACAGGCAGAGGCAGACAGAGGCAGGCAGCGACAGACAGAGACAGGCAGGGACAGGCAGAGGCAGACAGAGGCAGACAGAGGCAGGCAGCGACAGACAGAGACAGACAGAGACAGGCAGAGGCAGGCAGAGACAGACAGAGACAAGCAGAGGCAGAAAGACAGAGAAAGGCAGAGGCAGGCAGAGGCAGGCAGAGGCAGGCAGAGGCAGGCAGAGGCAGGCAGGGGCAGACAGACGCAGACAGACACAGACAGACGCAGACAGACGCAGACAGACGCAGACAGACGCAAACAGAGACAGAGCCAGTAAGACAGACAGAGGCAGACAGAGAGAGATGGCCAGATACATATATATATATATATATATATATATATATATATATATATACAAAGACATAGATTCTGGAAGACTTCTTGAGACAGAAGGAGATGGATATATACAATCCTAGACATGGGGGGGGGGCAGAGTACCCCACCCCCCAAGTTTTGGAAATTTTGGAAATTCTTCTATAATTATATAAAAATATACACACAAATTGCCCTTTAAATGCATCAAATCATGTCGATATTTCAAAAGAGTTCTAGGGGCCATGCCCCCAGAAACCCCTATAAAGTTGGCACCCTTCTGAACTTCGTTCGGCTAGGCCGTGCCCCCCCCCCTCCAAAGTCAAGTTCAATTCAATTCAATTCAAATATTTTCTATTCAAACAGCAACAGGCAGGAGCAAGCCCCTGTATATTATATTCATACAGAGAGGCTGAGAGTGGGGGGGGGGCAGAGCTAGAAACATAGAATCAGACCAACAGTACTGAAGGAGGCAAAGAGGCATCAATAGAAAGAGATATATCCCGTGCTATCCTCAATATTGATGTATCGTAACTGACCAGGACACAATAGTAGGGATTATAGTATACCATATACATGTCTTCATAGATCTAGAGTCCATATCTGGGCCCAGTCTGGGGGTCTAGATGGGGCCCCCCCCATGTCGCATGTCGAATTTAAGAAATGGCCATGTCATGTCACTTAAAATTCCCATGTCCCATGTCGCCCCAAAGAACCTGTCATGTCCCATGTCGATTTTAAAATATACCCTATGTCATGTCACTAAAATTTTCCCTCATGTCACTAAGCTCCATGTCGCATGTCGATTCTAAGAAATGGCCATGTCGCCATGTCGAATTTAGGCATCTACCCCCATATATCTATGATATAGGTGTGTATAATAGTAACACAGACAGGCAATAATGTAATAATAGAGCACCACCACCTGGGCTGAAAGGTATGTCCTCCAGAGGTGTAGTATGCCCACACGCACACCTTTCTGTCACTCCTCCCCCTAACAATCCCTCCCCTCCACTGTTGTACCCTCTTTAAGAAAGTAGTCAATCCCAACCTTCACTGTCTATACTGTATGCATACTCCACTGGACACTTGTATTACAGCCCATACCTTGTATGTCTAGCTCCCCTCTGGTGGTGGTGGTATCCCTCCTGTGGTATAAATCCAGGTAACACTACTACCCAGGCTGGCTAGTATGGAGGTGATGATTATGATCCATTGTGTAGCCCCTGGAGGAGGTTTCTGTAGGTGGTACACTAGGTGTAGGTAGAGCCCCCTATGGTATAAGTGTAAGACACAGGAGTAGTTGCCTGTGCTGTGGCTGGCGGTAGTCTCTCAGTGAGGGGTGTGTGTGGGGTGAGGGCGGCTTACTGACTGTGTATGGGGAGTGGTGGGGAGGAGCATGCTGGCGGCTGCCGCGGCCACTAGTAGTACTACAGAACAAACACTAGTGGTGCCTCTCTCCCAGTCAATGGCCAACCGCACGGTGCTATACACGGTCTCCCACCAACTGCATGCAACTGTCGGGAGTGCTCATTTTGTAACAATGGGGGGGGGGGGGGGGTAACCGTTTAGACCGCTTTTTTCCCCTTTTTTTTGGGGGGGGGGGGGGGTCAAAGAAGTTCCACCTGGTTTGAACAAAAAAAAAAGAGGCACATATTTCACTTAAGGCAGTGCTCATTTTTTAACAACAGTGGGGTGGTTAATTTGGAGGGGGGGGGGGGACAATTTTGACCACTTGAGGGGGGGGGGTAAACAAGTTGGTACTAGGAGCTGGAGCCCTCTGGAAAAAGGGCCCCCTGATGATTGCCCCCCCCCCCGGAAAATTGGCCCACAGAATGTAGGCCCTTCAGACAGTTGGCCCTGTGATGATGGGCCCCCTGAATATAGGCCCCCTGAATATAGGCCATAACCTCCAGTCAACCTTGTTGTGTACTTACGTCTACCGCTACTACGAGTGCCTACTCCCGTGAACGGCATCACCTCTGTCGAGCTTTGGTCCATACAACATGCTATCCGTTCACAAGTGTACCACGTGTATTCTCGTACGTAAACTTTGTTGTGTAAAGTGAAGTCCCTGAAACTGAAAGTAGACTCCAGATCCCAAAAGTGAAAGTGAACTCCATGAAAGTGAAAGTAGATCTCTGAAACTAAAAGTGACTGTGCATTTGTGTAGGCTAGGCCCTATATCTACAAGTGTTGATCTACAAATGAGTGACTCTGAAATAAGTGATCTTGAATCTGAGGCTGGGAGTCTACATCTAGAAACTATGGCTGAAGCTAGGAATGTTGTGAGTGCCATAGGAGAGTTTAGTCCCAATAAAGAAAAATGGGCTAATTATCAAAGAAGGTTTAATGCTTGGATGAGAATAAACAAAATCCAGGATGATGAAAAAATTGATGCCTTCATATCTATGGTGGGACCTGAGGTTGTGGATCTTTTGGTTGCATTGTGTGCCCCTGCTGAAATTGAGACCAAAACATATGCCCAGCTAACTACATTGATTAGTAACCACTATACCTGAGGGTCAAATGAGCTAATCGAGAGCTTCAAGTTTGATGAGCGCAAACAGGGGGATAATGAGTCTGTCGCAGACTACATAGTGGCCTTAAAAAAAATCAGCATACACTGCGGGTTTGGGGATGAAGACCAAATCAAAAAGAGGCTCAGAAACCGCCTGGTTACCGGGTTGAGATCCGCTGCAATTAAGAACAGACTTTTAGGTTTGGGTGCAGGGTTGACATGGGAGAAAGCCGTAGACATAGGCACGTCAATGGACACGGCTAGCCATGGTAATTGTTGTGTACTTACGTCTACCGTCTACGCCGATGTTTACTACTTAACCTTATGAACGGCAGCACCTCTGTCTACTCTATATTGGTCTGTATAACATGATGCCGTCTATGAATAAACCACGTGACTTCACGAACATAACAATGGCGAACGAGGACGGGATCCAAAGAACTCACGCATAAAACTCGATTTTCTTGCTGTCACTAAAAGTGATTCTCCTGCAGAAATCGACTATAAGCTAAGTAAAAAGGCCAAGAAGCCATTCCTACCAAAATTGGATGAACTCCCATTGATACACTGTGAAAACTTGGTTGTGAAAAGTGAAGTCCCTGAAACTGAAAGTAGACTCCAGATCCCAAAAGTGAAAGTGAACTCCATGAAAGTGAAAGTAGATCTCTGAAACTAAAAGGGACTGTGCATTTGTGTAGGCTAGGCCCTATATCTACAAGTGTTGATCTACAAATGAGTGACTCTGAAATAAGTGATCTTGAATCTGAGGCTGGGAGTCTACATCTAGAAACTATGGCTGAAGCTAGGAATGTTGTGAGTGCCATAGGAGAGTTTAGTCCCAATAAAGAAAAATGGGCTAATTATCAAAGAAGGTTTAATGCTTGGATGAGAATAAACAAAATCCAGGATGATGAAAAAAATTGATGCCTTCATATCTATGGTGGGACCTGAGGTAGTGGATCTTTTGGTTGCATTGTGTGCCCCTGCTGAAATTGAGACCAAAACATATGCCCAGCTGACTACATTGATTAGTAACCACTATACCTCAGGGTCCAACGAGCTAATCGAGAGCTTCAAGTTTGATGAGCGGAAACAGGGTGATAATGAGTCTGTTGCAGACTACATAGTAGCTTTAAAAAAAATCTGCATACATTGCGGGTTTGGGGATGAGGACCAAATCAAAAAGAGGCTAAGAAACCGCCTGGTTACCGGGTTGAGATCCCCTGCAATCAAAAACAGACTGTTAGGCTTGGGGGCAGGGTTGACATGGGAGAAAGCCGTAGACATAGGCACGTCCATGGACACGGCTAGCCATGGTAATCAGCTCATGGGGCCTACCCATGATGTCCACCGGGTTCAGCATGGGGGCTACAAGAACAAAGGAAAAGCCCGCACTAAAAATAAGTGTTATCGTTGTGATGGCGACCACGAGGGCCGGTGCCCATTCGAAACGGAAAAGTGTTTCAACTGTGATAAAATTGGACACATTGCCAAGGCTTGCAAAACAAAGTCTGCTCAAGGTCAATCTCAGTCGAGAGGTAGCTCACGTCCATACCGTGGCCGCGGAAGAGGTCGCGGGCGAGGCCAAGGCCGTGCACATTACGTCGATGACGACGAAAAACAAGAGGAAGAGGTCAGTTACGCATCACTGTTTGAAGTTAAAAGCGGAAAATACGGAGAAATAACAGTGAATGCCCGTGTCGAAAACAACGAAATGACATTTGCCTTAGACACGGCATCGGCAGTTTCGATTGTCGGTGAGGACGACTACAAAGAATTCTTCCCCGATTTTGAGTTACGCGAAGCTTCTATCAACTTAAAATCGTACACCGGACACAAAGTTGAGCTACTCGGTGAAATCGACGTCCATGTGGAGTACAAGGGTCAAAAGAGACAGTTGCCACTGGTGATCGCGAAAGGCGTCCGTACACCGTTATTCGGACGGACCTGGCTAAAAGCCATACGTATAGACTGGGAAAATGTTTTCGCGATACATGCGTGGAACAGCTCCTGCATGAGTATCAGTCCGTGTTCAAAGGAGAGATAGGAGAGATAAAGGGCTTTGAAGCGACAATTGAGTTAAAACCAGATGCCACGCCAAAGTTCAAAAAGGCGCGTTCCATTGTCTATAACCTCACAGACGGTGTAAAGAAGGAGCTAAATAGGCTTGAAGAGAGTGGAGTTTATCGCCGCATCGAGAGAAGTGATTGGGCATCTCCAATAGTAGTGGTTCCAAAAGATAATGGACAGATGAGGTTGTGTGGTGACTACAAAGTGACTATAAACAGTGCGGTTGTCGATCAACCATATACGCTACCCACAGCTGAGGATATATTCGCTACGCTGGCGGGTGGTAGCCAGTTTACGAAACTGGACCTGTCTAGTGCCTACATGCAAGTGGTGGTGGAGGAAAAGTCAAGAAAGTACCTGACCATCAACACTTTGCAAGGACTTTACGAAGTTACTAGGCTTCCCTATGGGGTAAAGACAGCACCACACATCTTCCAAAGGATCATGGACCAGGTCTTACAAGGAATTCCTGGTGTTTGCTGCTATATAGACGATATCCTGATAACCGCTCCCACAAAGGACGAGCACCTAAAGCGCCTGCAACTGGTACTTCAAAGACTAGACAAGCATGACATCAGAGTGAAACGGGAGAAGTGTTCCTTCTTGGCTCCCGAAGTTCAATATCTCGGACATGTGATCAGCAAGGAGGGTCGTAGGCCCGTACCAGAAAAAGTGAGCGCAGTAAAAGACGCCAAAGCACCAGAAGATGTCTCAGAACTTCGCACATTCCTCGGGATGGTCAACTACTATGGTGGGTTCGTTAAGAATTTGTCCACAATTCTCGCTCCGTTAAATAATCTCCTGCGAGATGACGTCCCCTGGAAGTGGTCAAAGGAGTGCGAAGGGGCATTCGGGAAAGTCAAAGACGCCCTTACAAGTGAAACAGTGTTAACATATTACGATGTGAACAAAGAGCTTCTCCTCGCGACAGACGCATCTCCTTACGGAGTTGGTGCGGTTCTGTCACACGTTGACGAGAACGGAGAGGAGCGACCAATTGCCTACGCGTCAGTGACTCTAACGAAAGCTGAGAGGAACTACGCCCAAATAGAACGCGAAGCGTTAGGCATTATCTTCGGAGTTAAGAAATTCCACAAGTACCTGTATGGTAGGTCATTCACACTGTTGACCGACCATAAGCCACTGACCAAAATATTGGGTCCGAAAACGGATGTGCCAACGTTGGCAGCACTGAGGCTGCAGAGATGGTCTCTCATACTGATGACCTACAACTATGAAGTCAAATATAAGCGATCAGAGGATCATGCCAATGCCGACTATCTGAGTCGGGCACCAGTGGACATAGCCAAAGAGAATATGGAAGCTGAAGTGAACTATTTTAGCCACACTGACAAGCTACCGATCAACGCCAGAGACATCAAAGAAGCGACCCGAAAAGATCGGATCCTCACCAAGGTGTATGAGTTCACCATGAATGGTTGGCCGAACCATGTTGACGATGATGAACTGTTACCATTTTATACCAGACGACACGAGCTATCGTGTGACCAAGGATGTCTTCTGTGGGGTATGCGAGTTATCATTCCACAGAAACTGCAGGAGCGAATGCTAGAAGAGCTACACATCGAGCACGTCGGTATAGTGCGCATGAAAGCACTAGCTCGTAGCTACCTGTGGTTTCCCGGCATCGACAATGCTATAGAAGCATTAATAAAAGCATGCAAAACATGCCTGAGTCTCAAGAACGATCCACCAGCATCTCCGATGTATCCATGGCGATATCCTCAGAAACCATGGGACCGACTGCACATAGACTTTGCAGAGTACAAATCTGAAATGTTCCTAGTGGTAGTAGACGCACACTCAAAGTGGTTAGATGTAGTGCTCATGAAATCTACGACCGCAGAAAAGACTATAGAGGTACTGGAGCGGATGTTCGCCCATAACGGGTTCCCAAGAGAGGTTGTGAGCGACAACGGCCCACAATTCATCGCGGAAGTGTTTCGCGAGTTCCTGCATAACAAGGGTATAAAACATACCTTGACCGCTCCCTACCATCCAGCGTCCAACGGACTTGCAGAACGAGCGGTGCAGACCCTGAAAAATGCCTTAAAGCGGCATACATTGGACGAGAAACCCGGCATGACTACTCACAGAAAGCTGTGTAGTTTCCTCCTGTCGTATAATTCGACGCCTCACTCGGTGACAGGGGTGTCCCCATCCGAGTTGTTTCTCAAGAGACAGCTTCACACGCGGTTGTCGATGATAAAACCCGACCTTCATGTGACGGTGGAGGGTAAACAGGACAAAATGATAGAGTATCGAGACCAGCGAGTGCCACAGCTAAGAGAGTTCGAGAAAGGAGAAAGAGTACGTGTAAAGAACTGCCGAGGCACCGACGTAAAGTATGTACCAGGATCCATAGTGTCTAGGAAGGGTCCCGTACAGTACTTGGTACGAATCGGCCGTAACATCCGTTACGTCCATGTCGACCATCTTCGAAAGTCCGGCGAAACCATCGAAGATGACATTGATGACGAACAGCTCAGGCCTATGCAAAGGCCAATCACGGATATCATAAGTGATATACCCAAAGGTGGTAATGACCCTGTAGTTGTTGAAACGCCAGCTACGGCCATGCCACAGGAAGATGTGGTTACCTATGAGGAACCACCTAGAGCTATTCCACCCCAGGTGGTTGCTACTCCACCGAGAGTGCCGTCTCCAAGACGTGTATCTGTGAGACCTAGAAGGGCTCCAGCAAAGTTCAATGACTATGTGCCTAAATAACTGTTCTATTTCAGAGACTGATATATTTGTGTTTCTGACACTACTGTTCATGTTAAAGTAACATTACATAAAGATAAGAGTTATCGTTATCAGTAATCTCAAAGAGATAAAAGACTCCTTATAGTATACTACATATCCTCAAAGAGATACAGACTCAAAGACTTTAAGTTCATTGACACCAAGAAGGTGATGTTTAATCATATGTTTATTCCAGCATTATATAAGTGTGGAGGAGTGTTGTGTACTTACGTCTACCGTCTACGCCGATGTTTACTACTTAACCTTATGAACGGCAGCACCTCTGTCTACTCTATATTGGTCTGTATAACATGATGCCGTCTATGAATAAACCACGTGACTTCACGAACATAACAGTAATCAGCTCATGGGGCCTACCCATGAGGTCAACCGGGTTCAACGTGGTAGCTACAAGAACAAAGGAAAAGCCCGCACTAAAAATAAGTGTTATCGTTGTGATGGCGACCACGAGGGCCGGTGCCCATTCGAAACGGAAAAGTGTTTCAACTGTGATAAAATTGGACACATTGCCAAGGCTTGCAAAACGAAGTCTGCTCAAGGTCAATCTCAGTCGAGAGGTAGCTCACGTCCATACCGTGGCTGCGGAAGAGGTCGCGGGCGAGGCCAAGGCCGTGCACATTACGTCGATGACGACGAAAAACAAGAGGAAGAGGTCAGTTACGCATCACTGTTTGAAGTTAAAAGCGGAAAATACGGAGAAATAACAGTGAATGCCCGTGTCGAAAACAACGAAATGACATTTGCTTTAGACACGGCATCGGCAGTTTCGATTGTCGGTGAGGACGACTACAAAGAATTCTTCCCCGGTTTTGAGTTACGCGAAGCTTCTATCAACTTAAAATCGTACACCGGACACAAAGTTGAGCTACTCGGTGAAATCGACGTCCATGTGGAGTACGAGGGTCAAAAGAGACAGTTGCCGCTGGTGATCGCGAAAGGCGTCCGTACACCGTTATTCGGACGGACCTGGCTAAAAGCCATACGGATAGACTGGGAAAATGTCTTCGCGATACATGCAACGCCCCTGGAACAGCTCCTGCATGAGTATCATCTGAGGATATATTCGCTACGCTGGCGGGTGGTAGCCAGTTTACGAAACTGGACCTGTCTAGTGCCTACATGCAGGTGGTGGTGGAGGAAAAGTCAAGAAAGTACCTGACCATCAACACTTTGCAAGGACTTTACGAAGTTACTAGGCTTCCCTATGGGGTAAAGACAGCACCACACATCTTCCAAAGGATCATGGACCAGGTCTTACAAGGAATTCCTGGTGTTTGCTGCTATATAGATGGGCTATAGTTAATGTCCTATACAAACATAGTGTTTTAGTATACTTAAATGGGGTCCAACATTCGCCTTCTACACTCCTACTCTGTGGGGTAAACTAGTCAGAGGTAGGCTTCCGCCCAAAGATAACGCAAGGGTAGTGAGATCCAGCTTTATTTGATGTTGTGGATGTTATAGTATATATAGAGCACTTTCACAGGTTTATATTATAATCACAGCCTTCCCTCCATATATATAGAGATATGTACATCATTTCTATCATTTAGCTCCAGGGCTTGCATTGATAATTATACGCGACGGCCTTAGTCAAGGCAAAGTATACATATAAATATCCAGCAGGAATCCTTTAGGGAATCCAGAATGTATAAGTCTCCATGCAATCAACCAATAAATACTTTCAACCTGATTTCAATTAGGTTATTATATGTCCATATCATAATCGTCAACATGTCTCGAGGACGACCTTATACGCTTCTCTATGATACCGACAGGTCTGATATCGGTTTTACTAGAACACAGGTGCAATCTAATGGTTACTCTCCGGTCACCACTATGGACCCGGGATATACACATACAATCAGTTTCCAATTCATCAGGTCGGCTAGCTTAAACAATTGACTCTCCAGCTCCATGCTGATAAAACCGGTATACTGTATCACTAACTCCATGATTCTCTCCGGAATACAGGACTCCAGGTTAGCACGTGAATAGAATATTCAATATACAACTCCGGTGGCAATGTCGTTACACAATAACTCCAATTGAAACGTTACACCTAGATGCACAGATTCCAATGATCCATATTTCCCAACGTCTATATCACAAGAAACCGTTGTTAGTCAATGTTAAACCGATGTTAAACCTTTAGAACCACACACATACTCCTCAGGAGTTACACAGTGCCATCTGGTCTTCTCGATCGTACTCCCCAAACGCTCACTGATAACTGACTGCGCTTTCCTTTCTCCCCCGGCTTATACTTGTTTCTTTTACTTTATTTCAGCTTCCTGTGGATCAATCTTTAGACCGCCTCCCTTCATGACCACGCCCAGCACATATTGATTGCTCGTCAGCGTCATCTCTCATCTCTATTGATTGGCAATTAGGCGGCCCTACTCGAGACCATCCTGAATAAATTAGGCAGGGGATGGTCGTGGCCATGTTGTGTTCGGGGCCGGCCTTCAGCCTGTGTCGTCACCTACCCCCCATGCTGCTCTCGAGGCCCTAGTGATCGCCTCCTTCACCATCTACCCCACATGCTGTTCTCGAGGCCCTGGTTAACCGCCTCCTTCACCACCTACCCCACATGCTGTTCTCGGAGACCACGGTCACGGACGTCCCGGCCATATGGATTTTAACCCTGACGCATAGCCCCATTTGCCTGTACTACTCGCTCCCATCGCTGAGGCCGCGTTCCCCACTCGCCGTTCGTCTTCCCGATCCTAGCCTATCTCCTGACCTGGATTTATCCCGCTGTTATCTTTCCCACCAGCTGTGTCAGCCCGGATCCTAGTTTATTTGTTGCTTTCCTGTTCGGGCTCTAGACCCTGGCCACAGAGCTGAATATATTTAGTCCATATAACTTTGACTCTTATTGTGACCAAGTCTACCATTATAGGACCTTATAACATTATTTATACATGTTCCTTATATTCGTTATTTACTGCGTGGCCCGCGTACTGGATTTGCCCGATTTGCATGTGACTTAATGTATGCGACGACATTCTTTTCTCTTATTATATTAGTCTCACTGTACTTGTATCTTAAAGTGTACTACTTCCCCCCATTTATTCAATGTATATCTACTATACCCATACATATTCATACATATATATGTACAGTTTCGCCCATTCCCTTATGTTATATTATACATTATTTATCACTCAATAAATATATCCTCCAAACCTTTTTTGCTCTTCTTTAGTTTTCCACTATAACCCATAGACGATATCCTGATAACTGCTCCCACAAAGGATGAGCACCTAAAGCGCCTCCAACTGGTACTTCAAAGACTGGACAAGCATGACATCCGAGTGAAACGGGAGAAGCGTTCCTTCTTGGCTCCCGAAGTCCAATATCTCGGACATGTGATCAGCAAGGAGGGTCGTAGGCCCGTACCAGAAAAAGTGAGCGCAGTAAAAGACGCCAAAGCACCAGAAGATGTCTCAGAACTTCGCACATTCCTCGGGATGGTCAACTACTATGGTGGGTTCGTTAAGAATTTGTCCACAATTCTCGCTCCGTTAAACAATCTCCTGCGAGATGACGTCCCCTGGAAGTGGTCAAAGGAGTGCGAAGGGGCATTCGGGAAAGTCAAAGACGCCCTTACCAGTGAAACAGTGTTAACACATTACGATGTGAACAAAGAGCTTCTCCTCGCGACAGACGCATCTCCTTACGGAGTTGGTGCGGTTCTGTCACACGTTGACGAGAACGGAGAGGAGCGACCAATTGCCTACGCGTCAGTGACTCTAACGAAAGCTGAGAGGAACTACGCCCAAATAGAACGCGAAGCGTTAGGCATTATCTTCGGAGTTAAGAAATTCCACAAGTACCTGTATGGTAGGTCATTTACACTGTTGACCGACCATAAGCCGCTGACCAAAATATTGGGTCCAAAAACGGATGTGCCAACGTTGGCAGCACTAAGACTGCAGAGATGGTCTCTCATTCTGATGACCTACAACTATGAGGTCAAATATAAGCGATCAGAGGATCATGCCAATGCCGACTATCTGAGTCGGGCACCAGTGGACATAGCCAAAGAAAATATGGAAGCTGAAGTGAACTATTTTAGCCACACTGACAAGCTACCGATCAACGCCAGAGACATCAAAGAAGCGACCCGAAAAGATCGGATCCTCACCAAGGTATATGGGTTCACCATGAATGGTTGGCCGAGCCATGTTGACGACGATGAACTGTTACCATTTTATACCAGACGACACGAGCTATCGTGTGACCAAGGATGTCTTCTGTGGGGAATGCGAGTTATCATTCCACAGAAACTGCAGGAGCGAATGCTAGAAGAGCTACACATCGAACACGTCGGTATAGTGCGCATGAAAGCACTAGCTCGTAGCTACCTGTGGTTTCCCGGCATCGACAATGCTATAGAAGCATTAATCAAAGCATGCAAAACATGCCTGAGTCTCAAGAACGATCCACCAGTATCTCCGATGTATCCATGGCGATATCCTCAGAGGCCATGGGACCGACTGCACATAGACTTTGCAGAGTACAAATCTGAAATGTTCCTAGTGGTAGTAGACGCACACTCAAAGTGGTTAGATGTAGTGCTCATGAAATCTACGACCGCAGAAAAGACTATAGAGGTACTGGAGCGGATGATCGCCCATAACGGGTTCCCAAGAGAGGTTGTGAGCGACAACGGCCCACAATTCATCGCGGAAGTGTTTCGCGAGTTCCTGCATAACAAGGGTATAAAACATACCTTGACCGCTCCCTACCATCCAGCGTCCAACGGACTTGCAGAGCGAGCGGTGCAGACCCTGAAAAATGCCTTAAAGCGGCATACATTGGACGAGAAACCCGGCATGACTACTCACAGAAAGCTGTGTAGTTTCCTCCTGTCGTATAATTCGACGCCTCACTCAGTGACAGGGGTGTCCCCATCCGAGTTGTTTCTCAAGAGACAGCTCCACACACGGTTGTCGATGATAAAACCCGACCTTCGTGTGACGGTGGAGGGAAAACTGGACAAAATGATAGAGTATCGAGACCAGCGAGTGCCACAGCTAAGAGAGTTCGAGCCAGGAGAGAGAGTAAGAGTAAAGAACTGCCGAGGCACCGACGTAAAGTACGTACCAGGATCCATAGTGTCTAGGAAGGGTCCCGTACAGTACTTGGTACGAATCGGCCGTAACATCCGTTACGTCCATGTCGACCATCTTCGAAAGTCCGGCGAAGCCATCGAAGATGACATTGATGACGAACAGCTCAGGCCTATGCAAAGGCCAATCACGGATATCATAAGTGATATACCTAAAGGTGGAAATGACCCTGTAGTTGTTGAAACGCCAGCTACGGCCATGCCACAGGAAGATGTGGTTACCTATGAGGAACCACCTAGAGCTATTCCACCCCAGGTGGTTGCTACTCCACCGAGAGTGCCGTCTCCAAGACGTGTATCTGTGAGACCTAGAAGGCCTCCAGCAAAGTTCAATGACTATGTGCCTAAATAACTGTTCTATTTCAGAGACTGATATATTTGTGTTTCTGACACTACTGTTCATGTTAAAGTAACATTACATAAAGATAAGAGTTATCGTTATCAGTAATCTCAAAGAGATAAAAGACTCCTTATAGTATACTACATATCCTCAAAGAGATAAAGACTCAAAGACTTTAAGTTCATGGACACCAATAAGGTGATGTCTAATCATATGTTTATTCCAGCATATATATTAAGTGTGGAGGAGTGTTGTGTACTTACGTCTACCGCTACTACGAGTGCCTACTCCCGTGAACGGCATCACCTCTGTCGAGCTTTGGTCCATACAACATGCTATCCGTTCACAAGTGTACCACGAGTATTCTCGTACGTAATAAACCACTTCACGAATATAACAAACCTAACCTCCAGTCAACCTAACCTCCAGTCAACCTAACCTCCAGTCAACCTAACCTCCAGTCAACCTAACCTCCAATCATCAAACTTCCAATCAACCTAACGTCCAGTCGACCTAACGTGCTAACCTAACCTAACCTCCAATCCATCTAACTTCCAGTCAACCTAGCTCCAATCAATCTAACCTCCAGTCAACCTAACCTCCGGTCAACCTAACCTCCAGTCAACCTAACCTAACTTTTTATTTTCAATGCTCATTTGCCAAGTTCGTACAATTGTTTTCTTTTTATACTCACCAGGGTTGTTATCTACACAATCACAGCTTTCCAGTGATACCGAGTGTCTGCTATCAAGCACGACAAGGTAGGCCTATACTCCACCAGTCATCCGAGTACAAGTGTGTTGAGATATATGATAAAGTGCATCTCTGAGGCATTGGCAAACAACTGTCATAGCTAGGATATACATTGAATGTTATGTGCATCCAGTTATAATGTGATTAAATGATGGATGGATCCTATGTTTAAATCAGTTTACATGGACTACACTGGAAATCCATAGGTTGAAAGGGTTAGTCAGTACAGACTATCCTAGGTTTGTCATATGTGTGTTAGTCACAATGGCAAAGTTATATTCAAAAATGACTGTCAGGGGTCAGTCAATAGTGGCTAACCTAGGTTCATCATTGGTGTGTTGTATTTGTATACCACTAGTTGGTGCCACCTGTAAGATACTATGATGGCCACTCAGTGGCTCCCCCTGGAAATTAAAAGACTAAGGTGGGTTGGTCAGTTCTGACCAACCTGACAATAATAACTTACCTAGCTTGGTCGTATAGGGAGCCAAAAAATGACTAACTATGTTGTGCCTCTACATGGGTAAAAATCGACACGTGCGACACGGCGACACGGGGGTTTTAAAAATCGACACGTGCGACACGGGGGTTTTAAAAATCGGCGGACACAAACGTTTTTATAAGGGCTTAGTATATTCTATACATATAAAAATCGACATGACGACACAGCCCCCTTGGTAAAAATCGACACGGCGACACGGTCAAATATGTGGGTACCCATGTAGAGGCACTATGTTAGGTATAGTCAGGGCTGTTATGGTAAATTTCAAGACATCGATGACCAAGGGCCCAAATTTTGCCCAGTTGTCATAAATAACATATATTTTGATATCATAAGGGGTGCCAAAGTGAGGGGTGGTTATGAGGGGCATATGACCCCTTTTTGGGGTCCTGGTCCATAAAATTAGTTAAATTTCTCATAATTGATGCAAATATAACAACTTTATCAATGGTTATGCGTAAAAATCAAAAGATTATACCCAACAGTATGTACTTCAAAATGTTTGAGTGCTATTGAGGTCCCAAGGTCAAGATCAAGGTCACTTGATCGATGATACCTTATGATTTCAGGGAATAGTTCAACCATTTCTTATATACACTATTTCTTATAAGTCAAAAGTGAGTGAATGCTTTTAGGTGCTTTGCCTCACAAGATGAACTTCTTATTTAATGTACTAACGTATTGGTAACACTTATTTCGACATAAACATAGCAAATTATTGGTATATGTGAAGAAATATGAAACCTTTAAAAATTAGTTATACTCAAATATGCTTGGTGATTGCCATCCTATGACACATAGTAGCAACAAATATCTTACATTATATGATTTTATTAAGATTCTTTTGGCCATATGACCTTGACCTACTTTTTATAGATTGAATAACACAAAAGCTATCTTCACCATTTGGAGACTTTGGATGTGAATAATTGATTGCTTTTAAGTTATGATATGGTACATACAAGTGGGGTATTTTGGTAAAGTAAAGGGTAGGTACTCAGGTATGTGCTTTTGTACTTAGCGCTAGCCCACACATACATTCAGAGCAGATTATGAGATAATTATTTATATATTTTTACTACTGGTGATCAGAAAGATGTTCAAAATGATTAAAGGTCTCCATATAGGCTCAGAGCCTGCCTTTAATTTATAAGTCCAGTAATCTTTGACAATCTTTGCTTGCAAATCATCTCCCTCTGGTATAGAAACATGAATAAATCTTCCTTAATCAGGGCAATAGGTAGAGCTATGGACATCATTGCACATGATAAACACTAGCATTGTTTCAATGTTGCCTATTATTGTGATGCCTTACAATAACTAAAACAATAATTATAGAGGGCTGTGTAACAACTGACTGGGAGAGAATGATCTCTTTGTTCACAGATATATATGAATTTGATCTCTAGAAAGGCTGCTGTTGGAGGCAGTAGGCCATTAGAATATCCCTAGTAGCAAGCCCACATAGGGCCAAATTGTTCTTTGCTGGGGCAGATCCCAGTACCTGGGTTTTACCTGGGCTAGTGGCTTGGATTCAGGCACAGCCCAAACAGGTTGCCCAAATTAGGAAAACCGATTATAGCCTGTTTTGAGCCCATAGGTTTCAGTCATTGGGTTTTGGTGCGGCCCCCATGAGGGCTGCCTGATGTGGGCGCAGATCAGTTTTGAAGTCGACTACCTGGTGTGGGCTGAGGTGGAGTGTGGACAGGTCAAACTTATGTGATAGTTCTGGAACATGACACTAGATGGCCCTCACTATACAATATGTCGACATTTTATCCAAACCAGGACCTATTTCCAGTAGTACAATGAAACAAAAATAGGTTACTAAGTTGCAGGTTTTTTTAGCAAATTATAGGTAATAATGAACAGATTTCCTGAAGGTTTTGAAATATATGAAGATTCCTGTTTGAATATGCAACATAAGGTTCCCAAAGTAGCAATAAACCATAGACCCCATACCGGTCACTTTCAAATTACCTTAAGTAGGGGCACATGCTTCATGCTTGTAGGAACTATAGGCTTCAAGGCCAATATGTCCCTAGATCAGATGAGTGTGACTTGTCTTATCTGCATGGCTCAAAACTGATGATCATACTTCATGCTTGTCCATAACTGGATAGGAAGAGTATGATTCAACCTTTGGTGCATTAATTAGCAGCACTTGGTATTTTCTAGTCAATAATTGTTCAGTGTGGGCTTGCTGTTGTGGAGGGCAGCATATTTTCATTCTCTCAGTCTCAGAGGAGGGGAGGGTTGGACTTTATGCTAGGTTGCCGGCCAGAGCAGTTGAGGCCCTTTCAAGACAATTCTGGAGCAACAGCATAAATAAATCATATCTATGCCAGTAGGTGTATACCCTCTTTAATGTAATACTGACGTCAGACACATTGCTGAGTAGTATAAGCATCAGTATGAAGCAGCAAGACATATAGATAACATAGTATACATGGCAGGAATCTTAATTTTCCTAAGGTATTGTATGGAAAAGTATCTCAAAATCCAAGATGGCTGCCACATAGGCTCTACAAAATGGTTTGATTGAATTCCCTGACCTCTTACTTGCACTCTTCAAATTGTTATTTGTTTTCCTAAGTTAGTTAGAAACAAAGAGCTCTTTCAAGTTTTCGTTAGAAGCCATTTAGGAATATGGCGGCCATATTTGATAGGAATTTGAAATTGACTGGCCCCAAGTTTCAAATCCTCTTTCATGTTAGTAAGCATAAGTCTACTGAGTCTCATTGATCTAGTTTTATTTGTTCCTATGTTTTCCCAATTTACAAGAATAAAAGGGGAAAGAACTAGTTAATCATTGTTTTGCATAAATTATGCTAATTAGGTAAGATAAAATTTTGAATTCTGGTGTAGTTTCTATTCACAAGAGCCATTTCTTTAAGAACTGACCCTTTTTGAATATACAAATGGGTGTTTTGCCATCATTGCCATGCTAAATAGGGTAATTTACCTGATCTAATTAGATATACTAATTAGAGGCCTAGGTATGCAAATGCCAGAATGGCCCCAAGCAGATTCTGATTCTCTGGCAAAAACTGAATAAGAATCACTCATTGTGCATAAAAATATGATTGTGGTGAGCTGAATAAAGAATTGATCCGTTAATTGTGATCAGTTTGCAATTTTAACAGAGTTCACTAAAGTGACAACAAGTATGTCCTTTCTTAACACTTTACTACGATTAGCATATCGTTGCGAAGCTGATGCCCGGGGCTGTCATCTCCATGTCATTTTGAAGATCTTTGTGTCATTTGTTTGACACAGGAGTTAATGTTCTAAAGACATTGTTGGAAAAAGAGGCATTTTTGGAAAGTATGACCTTGAAAAATGACCTTGACCTTGAGTAATGAACATACCCATGAATAAGTAACTACATATGTATGTTGTCAGTATCTCTGAGAGTTTATAGACCTAGATACTACATATTTATGGTGATAACTTTAGTCATACCAGGTCCAGACTTTTAAGTTTTTTCATGAAAAATCTGAGTTTACAAGGGGCCCCTCGGCCCCCTGGCCATAGTTTTTGTTGGCACCCCTTCTGAAATCATTAATTACATATTTTTCTATCCATAAAACAAATTTGGTGCTTTGGTCACATCTGTCTTGAAATGGCCCTGGCCAATGCATAACAGCCCTGACTAGTACTAGTGACTGAGAGATCGGTCATATAGGGAGCCTAGGAGAATCAGTGTACCCACAGTAGTGCTGTTGCCCCTTTAACACAGGGGAGATTGACTTGTTTAGTTGTGCTCCAAACAACAAAAACGGCTATTTCCAGATGGCCGGCACTCCATTAGCACTTCATGCATCGTTAAGTATTGTTTAAGTTTGGTTCTTTTCCTCATCGTAGACTTACACTGAAAATCCACAAGTTTAAGAGATTAGTCAGTATAGCGACTATCCCATGTTCACCATAGGGGCCTTTATCCTTCATTAGTCAAGAAAACACCTTTAGCCTTTACATTTTAAAGCTGGGCCGTCAGGGAATAAGTTCAGCATTTTCCACACATGGACAGTTCGACCAGAGGGCAGCAGTGTTTGGACAGGGAACCATGAGCATTGTCCAGCTACAACATAGTCACCATATCTTGTGCCTGTAAGAGCTGAGCTCCCAGCCCTTAAGGGCCCTCTTGTGAATGAAAACTGAACTATATCCAAAAGTGCTTTGGCCTCACTTCAACGGTCAAGCTTTAAGGCATATTATCTTAGTCATTTTGACTTTGCCTTAGTATATTTTTAATAGGGTTTTACTAATGTGCCCATGGCGAACCTGCGATAGCCACTACTGACTAACTTCCTAAATCTAAAGGTTATCTGTGTACACTTTTTGGTATGGCGATTGAAGTAGTTGTGTCTCTCCGTGAAATAAGAGTTTGCCTCCTATTGTTCAATCTAGTGACAAGGTCAAGGAGAATCGGCCAGAACAATGCACCCTGAGAATGAAAACAGGTTTTGAGACATTCCCAGGTTGTATATGTATGATCCCTCTCTTCCATCTCTATAGCATAAGTTACAGCTTATTTCTAAGAAAACTTTACTCACAAGTATGTCCTATAGATTTGTGTGACGCATACGAGTGGTCGATGTTACAATAACTTTCTTAACATGGTTGCTATGGTAATATCATAGTTGGTATACAGCATAGAATCATGTACATGTACTATCATACTTGGTATACAGCATAGAATCATGTATCCATGTTTTCTGTTAGGTGTAAGCTGCTAGAGATCTCATTGTATTCAAGTGGTCTTTTAGTTATGACAAGCTACCTTCTTCGCTGCATGGGGAAGATTAAAGAGTGTTAAAAAGTGCTAAAAAGTGGCACACGTGGAAGTGTACAATATATTTAATTTCAGCAGTGGGGGCGGGGGTCGACACTAAATATTAGTAGTTTGATCGCCCAACCTCCTACTGCAAGGGTCGTCCTATTTAAATCAGTATTTATTTGTGAAGAGGTCGGGGGGGGGGGGGGGGGATGGTCATTTCTTAAAACCTTGAAAAGCAGTCGTGATTCAAACCTCCAGATATTTCACAATATGGGAGGATATAACACAATCCTTGAGGTTTTATTTGGACCAGTTCGACAACCATTCCTTGTATGAGTTTTGGAAATTTTTGTCGTTCACCTAAAGAGGTTACTAGAAAAAAAAAATGTTGGCAGGTAGGACCATACACACAGGTGTTGGTGTATGGAAGGTAGAGGACCAGCAGAGGCACCGGCTCCAGCCAATCAGGAGGGAGGTACCAGCTGGCCAATCAGCAAGGGTTTAATCCAGGGTTGTGGATTCTGTTTACTCAGGATAAAAGTTTGAAATCCACAGAGGATTCTTTCAGAGTGTGGTCGCACAAGGTAGCGTTTGTACCCCAGTACGCCCCGTCTTACATACATTCCTTGTATGAGGTTTGAGGTATTTTCTATACTTTGCACACCACCCCCACCTGGTGGTATCTTTTGTAACTTGAACATGGTGCATGTATTGTGTTTAGTTCCAAAGTGAACCACAAGGTGGCTGATCTGATCCCTCCAACCAAGCCATGCAGGTCACGAGGAAATAATTATTATTCCTCTATGTTTCTATATAGCATAATGCACAAAACCAGCCATCCACAAGGTTTGTTGACCATAGTCTCAGCCCTAGCCTTATCAAACAATCCCTCACACACAATCTTTCAGCCTCAACAAAGAGCATGACCGTGAAAATCTCAAGAAAGTCACTTCTATCCAAACATCCGCCGTCTTTGATGGGCTAACTCCAGATTCCCGGCCCATTGTTCCTACATGCTCATGCAGTCGTGACATCGTCCAAACAGATACATTGTATATAAATGATTGTGATGTGTTTACCACATACAGTTTGCATGCTGGATTAAACTAGTAATGCATGACAGTGAATGTGTTTAATCAGTCAGCCAGACTGGAATAAAAAGGGTACACTGTAAATAGTGGAACCAAACATACCTCCTTTTATACCGTAAACCCACAGTATATTCTACTTCCCATGTACACTTATACTGTAGTATATAACAACTTTTTCCGCCATGGGCCATCCGGGCCATCCAGGCCCATAAGAAGCTAACTATTGAGAAAACTGCTGGCCCGGACCACAAAGTACAGGCCATTGCTACGGGCTACGTCTTAGCTACATTAACTTCTAGCAGTGTACGTTGGGCCAACATTGGAATTGGTCAACACAGTTAGGCGCTTTTTGTCCAGGGCTATAAGTGGGAGCCCAGATGGGCAAAACATATTTCAAAACATGCTGACATCTTGTTTTCCTCCAGAAATCACCATTTATTGTACCTTCTCATAGTTAATGATACAGGGGAATAACACAGGGCTCAAGCTGGGCACTTTGAATCTGGGCTGACCCATCTGGGCTCACACGCATACCCCTGGACAAATGAGACCAAACCCCAGGGTGGGCTAAATCAGTTTGCCCAAGTAAAAACACATGTGGGTCACACTAAGCAATGTTGGTTGGGAGCGGATATACATAGGAATAGTCCAGTGAATGAGGACCTAGAGCGTGTCTAGTCTCAACAAAATTGCTATGAGGGATTTTTTAGATTTTTCATACACTCTGATATGTTTACTTCTCAGAAAAAAAAAGTTAAAAAAAATTGTCCTTGGGGAACACCCCTAAAATTGACCATTTCCGAAGCGACTCTTGGGCCTATTGCATATCCTAACAGGTATGTTATACACTGCACTATGCACCACACCGCATGCTTCTGGTAGGCATCACTCACCCATCAACTCCCTCCTTTCTTATTGGATATTGGCATTTTCTTTAGGAACCTAAACTATGTCAATTCTAATAATAGCCTCATGCACTCCCCTACTTACAAGGCTTTCTGGTGCTATATGTCTGCTCAGCCAGCCTGTGAGGTGATAGATTGTTGTTGTATAGGGTCTGGGTAGAATTATAAGAGTGGGTGTGGAGCTCTCACCCTTGGGCAATTTGAGATATTCAAGATGGCCACCAGAAAGCTCCCGAAAACTAGAAACTTGCCTATCTTGGCTTCTAATCAACTTAGAAACACAACTAAAAATGCAAAAAAGCAGATTTATGAGGTCAAGCAATACAACACTACCATTTTCAAAATGAAATATGGCAGCCATTTTGAATTTATAATGACATTATTCCTGAAATATGCCTTATTTTGATCGAAAACTGGGAAAATGACAATCAAAAATTTCTGTCTTAATGACATTTCTCACCTGACCTTGGATTCAAAACCTTGATCTCTACCATCCCTCTTTACCCTTTATGGATGCCATAATGCTTCAATGCATCATGCACCTGGTCATAATTATGCATGAATGCAGTACTGGCAAGCAGCTCACCAGAGTTCTATTCAAGCATAATTGCAGCTTTAGACAGTAACATAAACCTTTTACTCAGTATCGGTTATACACAGCTCCTGGTTCATAATATCCAGCTGACCTTGACCTCAGGTAATCGGTTAAATTCATGCGTATGTTTGGACTTGTTTCACACTTTGTATTTCAAAAGTGCAGTTTACATAATGCTATGGTACTTCCAAAGTATGATATATTATTGTAATGGCCTTTGCATGGTCTGGTGTAACCTTCACGTGACCTTGAAACTCATTCACTCTTTTTTTTCCTGCCCCACCTGGTGTCAATGTGCAGATAAATGATTAAAGGTATACAACACAATCTACGCCTACGGCACCTGGTGGCAAAAAACGAAACTACCTGAAACCATGATATTTGCAGATTTCTCATACTTAAATGTCATGATCTACCTTTATCTACCATTTAAGTGCCATATCTTGCCATTCTACATATCTTGATCACTATGTTTACTTTTTGCCATGCCCATAGGCTCATACAGTTGGTAGATTAGTTTTTATTTTGATTAATTCAGGATAATTTCATTTTGCCCGTGACCCCATGTTTTCTTGTTTTCAACATGTTCCTAATGATCATAAAAATGCATACCTGCATTTTCATTAATAAATTGTTGGGAGATTTTTTTCTGTGTGGAAAATAGTAGAAAAATATGATTTTCTTATGAGGGCCAATACGTAATGCACTCAAATCTGAATGCCCTCCAGAAGACAAATAACCCCCGTAGCATATGCTTTTTTTCTTTTCTTTGTGTTCCACAAGCATCAGGCTAATATCCCTAAGAGTCATTAAGGAAAATTGTTGGTCAATCTAAATTTAGCTAGATTGTGTTGAATACCTTTAAATCCAGGTATGTGCACAAAAATCCAGACATACTTTTTGATCAGTAAATTATCATTTTTCATTCATTTTTTCAGTGAAATCACAAAATATATGTGACCTTGACCTCGGGCAATACTTCTAATCAATGCATGAGTTGGAACTGATGTCAATTGATGTATCATAATAGTGAATACGTTGATTAGAAGCAAAAATATGGCCATTTACCATTGACAGGGAGTACAAAGGCGGCCATGTTGGATTTCAGGCATTTCCCCTAGGAGGACTCCTGTAAACTATTTTTTCCTGAAATGTGCTAGTATCAAAGAGTCGAAAACCATTGAAAAATCCCACATAGCAATTTTGTTGACCCTGAGGTCTTCATTCATTGGACTAGAATAGAAGGGCTCCAGACGGGTAAATTCGACAAGGGGACAAGGCCATGGCCAGTTCTTAGGTTTAACGTCCTGATGTGCACCAAATACCTTATAGGACATATCTCAAGTTAGCAGGGGAGCCATCCACAAATAGTAGTAGTTTTGCCACGCAGTACGACAGATATGCTGCTTGCCCAATACAGCAGTACCCGCATCTATGGATGATTGAATCTATGAAATGAATGACCGTATGTATGAGGTGAGGGAGAAAACTGCTCTTTTCGAAGGATAGCAAGTGTTTTTTATTTGCCTGGTCCTACATACCTGGGCTAGTACTATAGTAGGCAGGGCTAGACAAACCACAGCCTTTGATATCTCAGACGTGATTTACTGAGGATGTTGGGATATATTTTAAATTTCCCAACTGTAAGGGTATTAAGGATGAGATGAAGGGTAAGGGAGTGGTCATTATTTAACAAGGGCGGGGGTGGGGGGTGGTCAGTGGATTTTCGCGTGTGCACACACATTTTTCAAGACCCCCCTCGAGAGTGGTCACAACTTTTCTGCACCCTCCTTTGAACCATAGTAACACACAGGCTTTTTTCTCAAAAAGGGGCGAATTTCTTTTATAATCTTAACCCACCAACTACCCCCGCCCACATGGTTAGACAATGACCACCTCCTAGCAACATTTTTTTAAATAGTGACAATTGGACAAGTGATTTTTACCAGTGACAAGTGACAAGCCTGTTTCTTATAATCGACAAAGGACATGGGACCCCCCCCCCGTCTGGGGCCCTAATAGAGAAGATGTTTCTACACTAAAACTCCATAGGTTGAAAGGGTTAGTCAGTACAGACTAACCCAGGCTGGTCATATGAGTATTAGTCACAATGGCAAAGTTATTTTCAAAAATGACCGAGGGGTCAGTCAGCAGTGACTAACCTAGGTTCATCATTGGTGTGTTGTATGTGTATACCACTAGTTGGGGCCACCTGTGATGACCACTCAGTGGCTCCCCCTGGAACTAAAAGAACTAAGGTGGGTTGGTCAGTAGTGACCAACCTGACAATAATAACTAATCTAGGTTGGTCGTATAGTGAGCCAAAAAATGACTAACTAGGTTAGGCACTAGTGACTGAGAGGTTAGTCGTATAGGGAGTCTAGGAATATCAGTGTAACTCAGAGACTCCTGAACGTAGCCCACTCAGTTCATGAGGGTTTCTGCATCGGGACGCCAAAATTACATGGTTAAAAACGAGAATAACCAGAGAGCTTTAACATGACCCAGCTTTCAGGGGGTGTCAGAATATTTCGGAGATATTTCGGCGATTCTCTTATAGTAACAATGTGAAAATACTAAAGCATGCATGGCAGAGAAACGGCCTTTTACGTGGATCTAGGCAATACAAGTAAATGCCCTACAATATCTAAGCATATACTATTGTAGGATAACATCATGAAATAGCTCTGGAGCGCTCTAGAATTTGGTCGGGCAAATCCATGTATCAACGAAATTCTTTTTTCCTTTGAAGCGTCTTGTATGCAGGCATGTCATGGGGGGTCCTATAGTTACTTGAGACAATTATGTCTTATATAGATAAGCCTCCTAGAATTATGTATTTGGAACTGAATTATTTTTCTAGAACTCTTTAATTGGTAATTTATGGTAGACAATTGAAAATCGAGCTAAATCAACTGAAAACCATGCATTTTGAATGAAAATAAAACAGCCTACCGCCTGCCAGCGTCAGTACACTGAAAATCGATAGGTTGAAAGGGTTAGTCAGTACAGACTAACCCAAGTTGGTCATATGAGTGTTAGTCACAATGGCAAAGTCATATTCAAAAATGACCGAGGGGTCAGTCAGCAGTGGCTACCCTAGGTCCATCATTGGTGTGTTGTATTTATATACCACTAGTTGGGGCCACCTGTGATGACCACTCAGTGGCTCCCCCTGGAACTAAAAAGACTAAGGTGGGTTGGTCAGTAGTGACCAACAAGACAATAATAACTAATCTAGGTTGGTTGTATAGGGAGCCAAAAAATGACTAACTAAGTAAGGCACTAGTGACTGAGAGGTTGGGCGTATAGGTAGGGGGGGTGGTTATTTTGTCAAAATGAGGTAAGGAATGCGGAATGCAGCCTAAAAGATGATACTCATCATGAGAAACAAAAAGATGACCTTCATTTTTGATTTTGAAAACTCTAACCCCCCCGTACGCCCCCTCCGAAAATAAAAAGTTCGAAAATAATTAAATAAATCAATAAAAAAATTCCCCTAGGGTGTGCATCCCTTGAAACACTCATTAAATCACTTTGAGGTGAAATATAAAAATGTAGTGCACCAAAATGAGCTATTGTGAAGTTTGTGCAAAATTCAAGATGGCCGCCATTAGCGAAAACTACCGTTTTTCAGTGTAATTATAGCTATATTTGGCTTTGCACTCATAAAATTTATATGAAAGCACTTGGATATGTAACATGATAAAATACTGCATCAAAGTCAGCTATTTTGAAGTTCTGAAAAATCCAAGATGGCTGCCATTGGAAAAAACAACATTGTTTTTCGCTGTAATTTTATCCATAGTTGGTCTACACGAAACCCAAACAAATGCCTTTGGATGAGGAATATATAACGATATACTCCCCCAAAGTCAGCTATTTTGAATTTGAACATTTCAAGATGGCTGCCATAGATGAAAAAACACATGCAATTTGTCTTTGTTCTTGATTTCATACTCCTAAGTGGTATACTGTATAAGAAAGCTATTTATAAACACTTGGCATAGAATTAAAAGAGAAAATAGGTACTTTGAAGTGCCTGAAAATTTCAAGATGGCAGCCATGGACCCCTATTAGCTGTATAGGGGTATACAAAGGCGTACTCCAAGCACCTTGCCAGGAAAGTCAGTGATTTATAGCAATGGATTGGAGCAAAATTGTAATACCATGAATTCTCACACAGGATCCACTGATTATATGCTAATTATATCCCCACAACGGGTTATAGAAGTCCCTTAAAGTCAGGGTGTGGGTTATAGGAGGGTATTTGAATGGTCAGAAGTACCAATTGAGATCCCAAGTGTGGGTTATAGGATTTGTTTGAGTTATTGGTTCCTGGGATTTAATGCTGGATCATATTGTATTACTTATAATCAGAAGATTATTTGAAAATCTAGAATTCTTCTAGTAGGAAAAACTGATGCAATATACAGAAAGTGTATATATCGAAGCAGACCGTACTACATGCTGTTTACTCTACAAATTGCTTAGAGCATAATGACTGAAGGCAATGCCTCATAAGGAGAGACCAGCTGTACTACCCAAGTATAGACGGGCATTGCATACTGGGTTAAATTATGATAGAACTAGTTATCCCAAATGCTGTCAGGGAAGATCAATTGCATGATGGAAGCTTTGGTTTTTAATTGGGCTGCTTATTGTGTACAAATGATGTTGCAGATACCCAAACAGTATCCATACAACTTACCAAACCCCCTACCTTCTTACTTCATTTTATTGTATTGTACACCTCAACTCCAGATTATTAGAATATCAGCTTGGCATCTAAACAATAAGGTAGGCATCAAATAGGTCATGGGGTTGGCATCGAATTTGACCAATTTCATTGGGTCCATTGGGAGGGATAGCACTAGGATTTTAGAGGAATCGAAGGGGCAAGTGTACCATACGAGATGATTGATGGCATCTGGTTAAGGAGTGCATATGTCTTACAAGGACCAACGATTTACAGGTCGAAGAAGAGGGCAAGAAATGAACCTAGAAAAGCTTATGAACCCTGGGTCAATGCTCTTCATGGCATATTCTCCACATTCCTCCCAGCTCCCATTGTGCAGGTTCTTTCTTGGGGATGCCCTATTCCTCTGCCTGTTAAGTAATCCCATTCATTACACATCCCTCTATGCGTTATCAGTTGACTTAGCTTTGTCTCGCCAGCCATATAATGGGTTTCTGGTATGTAAGTAAAGAATACACATACAAATATAGTTTAAAATCCAGTTTTCTCAACTGCTATACTTATGAAACCAACATTTCTTTTCCACGTTATACTATATTACAACTTGGTACTAATGGTGGGGTACTTTTTTCTGTCACAGATTTGGCATAACAGTCACACTTGCATTCTCGTGATAATAGAGAGCCATGTCTACTGCCAGTACTTGGTATATTACCTAAAAAAAAGTGATTAGGAGATATTCTGAAATACTAAATTGCTTATATATATGGTTCCCCTTCCATCTAGGATGATTTCACAGTTGGAAAATAAGGCAAATATCTCATATAGCCATTATAAAATGCATTCTCTATGATTTAAAGGGCAGGTTCATTTTCCACCATGGCTTCATAACTCAGCCCTCTATGTGGGATGCAGTGAAGGAAGGCAGGGTGAAAAATGACTACGGACTGAAAGGTCACTGGCATGGTCATTTCAAGGAGTTGCTGGTTAATACTCCCAAAAACTATGCCTTGCCCATAGTGTTGTACACAGGGTCCCATAGCCTTACACATAATGGATCCTGCAGGCAGACCCATGTCCTTGTGTCGATCCTATAAGCAGCACCAGCCATCTGATTATGGTGACTTTTGTACTGTACTATCGGAGCAAAAACTTGCGTATAAGGCGCATCCAAACTCTGTGTTAAGCCTATAAGCCAAACTGGTAATCTGACTCACGGAATAGCCACGGCTTATAGACAAGGTTTTACAGTAGGGTTTCTGCACCAATTGATGTTGCTAGAAAAGCTCAAAATTATGTATTATATTACAATCCATGTTGAAGTGTCCTTATTTGGGTTTCATGTGTGGTGGATCAAATATGGATATTATTACATCAATAAAGTGATTTCTTTTGCCCATGGTGGCCATTTTGAATTTTTCAAAAACTTCAAAATAGCTGAATTTGATCCAGTATTATATTATATTACATATCCGAGTGCTTTCATATAAATTTCATGAGTGCAAAACCAAATATAGCTATAATTACAGTGAAAAACGGTAGTTTTCGCTAATGGCGGCCATCTTGAATTTTGCAGAAACTTTAAAATAGTTCATTTTGGTGCACTATATTTTTATCTTTCACCTCAAAGTGATTTAATGAGTATTTCAAGGGATGCACACCCGTGGGGAATTTTTAAATTGATTTATTTAATTATTTTCTAACTTTTTATCTTCGGAGGGGGCGTACGGGGGGGGTTAGAGTTTTCAAAATCAAAAATGAAGGTCATATTCTTGTTCCTCATGATGAGTATCATCTTTTAGGCTGCATTCCGCAAATTCTTTGCGCTAACCACCCCCCCTAGTATAGGGAGCCTAGAAATATCAGTGTACATCTCCTGGGGGTCATAATAGACCACGGAAGGGGCTTTAGCATCATAAAAGGTAATGTAAGGCAGGAGATGGCAGCACCAGCTGGCCACTGTAAAACAGCTATGTACACAAAGGGTCATAGGTCATAACTACATGGTTCATTGGTCAAGCAGTAGATGTCCCCACAGAGTAGTGAATCACCCATGTATTAAAGCTTGACCGTCATGGTTGAAGTGAGGCCAAAAGCACTTTTGGATATAATTCAGTTTTCATTCACAAGAGGGCTCTTAAGGGCTGGGAGCTCAGATCTTACAGGCACCAGATAGGGTGAATATGTTGTAGCTGGACAATGTTCATGGTCCCCTGTCCAAACACTGCTGCCCTCTGGTGGAACTGTTATTTTAGTCCATGTACGGAAAATGCTGAACTTATTCCCTGACGGCCCAGCTTCAAGTATACAGGTGTATACTGGGAATGTAAGAATCTGTTAGAAGAGTTGCCCTGGTAAAGGGGTGTCTCCATCAGAGACCGTCCACCCGTCCGTCCATGAAAACCGTCCAAAAAAGCAGGGATTTGGACCTTTTTCATGGACGGACACACAGTTTGCGTCTCCACCAACGTCCGTCCGTCCAGTCCGTCCGTTACATGGACGTTTTTCATGGACGGATGGACAGTTTGTGTCTCCAGCAATTTCCATTCTGTCCATCCGTCCGTCCATTCTGTCCATCCGTCCGTCCATTCTGTCCATCCGTCCGTCCATTCTGTCCATCCGTCCGTCCATTCTGTCCATCCGTCCGTCCATTCTGTCCATCCGTCCGTCCATTCCGTCCATCACAGAGTGGCAAACATGGACGGACAGCCATATCTAAAGAGTTAGGTAGGCCTATAGCCGTCCGTCCATTTTTCCATCAGAAAACTGACATTTTCCGTCCTGATTGGTCACTCTGTGATGGACGGAATGGACGGATGGATGGACAGATGGATGGACGGAAAAGGAATAGGATCCATCTGTCCATTTTGTCCGTCCATGTGACGGACGGACCGGACGGACGGACGTTGGTGGAGACACACACTGTCTGTCCGTCCATGAAAAACGTCCATATCCCTGCTTTTGGACGGTTTTCATGGACGGATGGGTGGATGGTCTTTGATGGAGACACCCCTTTAGATAACTCCCCAATAATCAGAGCTGATAAAAAATGTCTTTTTCCATCCCATAATGCTGCTCTAAGAAAAAAGAATGCTTTTCTTTCCATTTGCACTACAGGGCTTCTTAGACCTGCCAAATTGGAACTAATTTGGTATATAATATGTATAATTTCAACGTATCTAAAGGTGTCAAGTAATGCATGTATATGTGTTCATTTGAACCAACCTATTGAGACCCCTGAATTCAAGATACCTGGGTAGCCAATTAACCAATACCTCTATTGACCTGTTGACCGGTATTTAATCTACCTGGCAGGTACTGTTTGTCTCACAATTAATGCCTCATGTAATTCTATTTATTAGCATTGACGCATTTCTAGTGACAGGAATGAACCCTAAAGCCCGTCTTCCTCTGACTCTGTTAAAAAGAGCTGCCCAATAAACAAAAAACGTTATACAACATTTGTAACGCTATATAACGTTTCTCTAAGGCTCTTTACTATGGCAAGATTTAAAACGTTATTTTGACTTAAACGTTTTTTGTGTTGGCTGGGCGTTCCCCAATCATCCAAATCCTTATTTCCATTGGCCTAATATGGGAGCAAATACATATAAGCGATAAAGTCAACAAACATTTAATAGACCACCATGGCTAATGAAAATGAGACATCCTAATTGTGATACCATAACATTAAATTCAAGGCCAACTGTTGTGATCAGGTATTGAACAGGCATTAAAATGGACCGTCGAGATGTTAGTATATTCATGTTTTTCTGTAAGATACCTCAAAACTATCAACTATGTTTACTTTGACCAGACTGATATGATTTATCATCCTAGAATCATCATTCAAGAGCCACCCCAGTAAACAAGAAACATGATACAACGTAATATAACGTTTCTCTATGGCTCCTTAGTGTGGAAAAACGTTGTATAACGCTAAAAACATTATTTTGACGTAAAATAACATAATATTGTTAGCTGGGACAAATAGTTTTGCCAGGACAATTCTAAGATAAGGATCATCCATTTTCTTTCGATAGAGCAATGGTGGAAGACAGGTTTTATTTAGACACGGTGTGAACTCTTCTGTACCTGCTGTCGTGACACCTGTATACCAAAGTATTCTCTCATTAAGGCCACTCAAAAAAATAAAATGGTTTCTCATCACCGCGTGTATCATAAAAATCAGGTTTTGGGGAAAACTTTTTTTCTTTTCTTTTGCCAAATTTTGATGAAAAACCTCATCAAAATGGACGAAATAGGTCATATTTGGTGTCAAACTAAAGCTAATAATGTCAGCAATGCAGTGGTATGGAAATAATTTACATTTTCCCAACTTTCAAAGATCAATTAATTCTTAGCCAATTAAATGTGAATTTTGGCCAAAGAAACCCGTAAATTATCCTATACATTTTGTAGTGCGAGTTTTAAAAAAAAGAAAGAAAAAAAAAACCTCCCTCGTCAGATTTGTCAGACCTTGGTGATGAGAAACCACTTTTATTTTTGAGTGGCCTAATGTGAAATATTGTTCAGCATGCTGGCGCTGAGCACCATGAGGCCACTCCAAATAATATCTTTGTTTCTCATCGCCGCGCGCATCACCAAAATCGGGTTTTTGAGATTTTTGGTGGTTTTTTTTTGCAAATTTTAAGTTGAAAAGTTGATAATAATAGACAAATGTGGGCATATTGGCATCAAATTGAAGCTTACAGTGGAACGAATACAGTGGGCTAGAGGAATTATTTATCAATTTCTTAATCTTGAAAATGTGAATGTCAAGTTTGCTAAAGAGCCTATATCAGATCCCCCTACTTATTTGGTCTTCAGCACAAAAAAATGGCCCTCGTCATGTTCGTCATGGCTTAGTGATGAGAAACAAGGATATTATTTGGAGAGGCCTAATGCGAGATGTTGTTAAGCATCCTGGCCATAATTACCATTAGTCTATTGTGTTGAGGAGGGGACACACCCATCCACAAATCCATGCATTGGGGTGAGAGAAAACTATTATAGAACTACATCCTTCTCATGAGATCCATCTGCAATATGTCAACTCTATGGCTGATGTTTATCGTTACAAGAATCATCATGGGGATAGCATCCATGGTAATCAATCTCTTCACACTATTTTGTGTGATTACCAAAAGCTACTTGAGGTCGACAGCTAGCCTGCTTATAGCCAGTCTTGCTTTCAATGATTTCCTCCATGGTGTAGTGACAGCGATCGTCTTACCGTTCAGGTACTTCTCCACGTCCTGGCACTACATACGTCCAGCATGTCTCACAGGTAGGGATGTATTTTTTTGTCTTTTTCTTTTGTCTTTTTTTGTCTTTTCTCATTTTTTTTGTCCTTTTCCCCCGTTTTTTGTCTCAACTTGTTCACATCACTTTAATGATTTTAAGTGCCTGCTGAACCTTTAGCTTGGATATAGACAGCGGTCCACGATAATCTATCTGAACAACAGGTTTCTCCATGAGTGGTGCATTGGTTCGTATCATACTTGGCTCCGCCTCATTGATATGATACCACGAGTAGAGAAACCAGGAGTTCAGACAGATTAGAATGGATCTCTGTATTTATTTTATGTAATTCTTAATTGATTTCATCAAAATATAGATTTAAAGATTGGTTTCATAGCTATTTTGGTGTTCTGTCATCGTGAGCAAACAGGACATGGAGAATGAGCATCAGAGGGGTGTGGAGAATGGCCATTCTAATACTTAAGCATAGTAACCTCGTTTCTCCACATGAAATAATCTTTTTTTCTTCTTTTTTTTTTGTCTCAACTTGGTCACATCACTTTCATGATTTTAAGTGCCTCTCCACTATGATCAGTAAGAGAGGGCAGAGGGTTAATGGACATGCTGTTCCAGTGCTCGTGAAAACGCGCCGGACACCGGCTATAGCCGGCAAAAGGGCTTCTGGACCGGCCGGTTCAAATGACTGGCTGGATCTTTGGGTACATGTCAGTTTTTACGGCTTGTAAATCAGACCATTATTAAGGTCTCTAGAGAGAATAGCATTTTGCATAAACATTTTGAAAATCATTACTCTATATTGTACATTTTACAATGTTTCAATAGGAATGTACAGGAAAGCTGGATTGATTCAATATAAATTCTTGCTTTAACCTTATTTTTGAGATATGAAAAGTGCCCTCAGGCATCCGGGCCTGCAAAATTTAAGCCGGTCCTGCAAAATAATATGGCAAAAAAGTTTTCACGGAAACTGCTTATTAAGGCAATAAACAGTGTTTAAGATGTACTTAATAGTACTAAATAATATTACATTGCAACACATCAATATATCGACAAATATATATATATATATGTAATGTTAGTAATCATCATCGACATAATTGGATGTCGATGACATGCCTACTTACAGGTCTTTGTATTGAGGGGACAATGGTCATCGGTCAGTTTCTCACCTTCACCATACTGGCTTTTGAGAGGCGAAACTCCCTGCTTTTTCAACTGAATCGCAGCAAGAAGTGGAACAGAAAAACAGTGCTTGTAATCCTCATCGTGGCATTGATGATCTTTGCTGTGTATAATATTGCTGTCACAATATACACTTCGGACATCCCAGAGGGAACCATCTGCAATGTCTCTTACTACTTCCCAGCCTTCTTCATCTACAGCTATGTCATCTTTTACTTGACCGCCACGATTCTGATATTGGTTGGCTACAGCCACATTGCATGGATAGCACATAGGAGCCAAAACCAAGTGAACCTGGCAGAGTCGACAACGCGGCAGTTGAACCGGAGAAGAAGGGACATGGCAATAACAAAGATGATGGCCCTTGTGGTTGGCGTCTTCTTCGTACTGTACCTACCATTTGCATTCCTAGCAGCCACATTCCCGTCTTCAGCGCCAGTTTGGAATCGCCGTCTCTTCAGTGTGAGTGTTCTCCTCTACGACATGAATTTCTGGATCAACCCTTTCATTTATGCCTGGCGTGACAAAGGTTTCAAGAAGGCGTTCAGTGAGACTCTCTCAGCGTGTCGTCGTAAGTGCTGCTGTTGTCTACCAATGCCTGCAGGTCCTGACTCTATAGACACCAATGCTCAGGCCCACTTGCAAGTAGCTGTTATCCCACTGGCTGTGGTGACTACTGTCAGCCATCTGGTACCCAGAGACCCATGAATCAGGGTGAAAGAATACTACTGTAAATTTTGGCATATAACCCGCACCTCGCGTATAACCCGCACCCCGAATTTGGGCCGATCCTATAAGGCCTTCTGAATGATACCTGGGAAAACTTGCGTATTAGCCGCACCCCAAACTTTGACCTAAGGCTATAAGCTGCCCTGTGGTATGCTATGCCTTACATACACACTACAATGTATAACCACGGCCAGTAACGGCTTTCTCAGTGTAATAGGAAGGTGCAGGTGAGTCTTAAGCTGGGACTCCACTACCCAATTTCTTGGGTCATTCTCACAAACCGATCATATATGTCTTTACAGTCTGATCAGGTCAAAACAAAAACACATTTCCTATCTGTTTGATATGAAATCGGAGGCCCAGATCAGCCTGAGCTCATGAGATGCAAGATCAGGGACCTAACTCGGGATCTTAACCGTGTTGTACAGCCTTGGCAATTCTATTTTCCACTTGTCTATAAACATAAACATTATTTGTAAACATAAACCCGTAGCAGGGGTCTACAGTACCTTCCTACTTAAGGTATATGATTGTTATGGTATATTAGTGAGTCAGATTCGTGAGAATAGCCCGATTTGTAAATAAAATCGGTTAGTGGAGTCCCACCTTATGCTTGTGGAGGACGGGGGGAGCATCGTGGCGGTATTGAAGGTGTTAAAGCTATACTGAGGTAAAGTGGAGTTTGGGGAGGAGGGATTAGCGCAAGTCTATTGTTCTAACGACCAGTGGGAGCAGGAGATGCCAGACAGGCCCCCCACCCATCTTAAGACCATTTTAGAGTAATGTTTTTAATCAACATTTGGAAAAACTTGCGTATAAGCCGCATCCCGACCGTGGGCCGATTCTATAAGCCGCACTAGCGATCCGACTTTACGGTACTGTAAATTCTGGCATATAACCCACACCTCGCATGTGGCCCGCACACCGACTTTGGTAGAATTTTATAACCGGCACCTGGGGTCTGAAAATCGCCATTTTAGTACTGTACTATATTTACAAAAACCTTCGTATTACCCGCACCTAGACTTTGAGAATATTGTATAACCCGCACTGGAAATTTCGTTCACGCGGGAACGCCATGTTAGTAACAAAGCAATATAACAGATGAATCGGAAAAAAAAGGCCGTGACTATTGACAGTTTGAACTGTCAATAACAGAATGAAATTCCCTTATTGACAGTTCAAACTGTCAATACCAGGATATGATTCCCTTATTGACAGTTTGAACTGTCAATAAGGGAAAAAAGGTTCTCTTATTGACAGTTCCAAAAAAGAACTGTCAATAAGAGAAAGTTAATCTCTTATTGCCAGTGCGAACTGTCATTAAGGGAATCATATCCTGGTATTGACAGTTTGAACTGTCAATAAGGAAATCATATCCTGGTATTGACAGTTCAAACTGTCAATGAGAAGATTGGTTTCTGCTATTGACAGTTTGCACTGTCAATAGCTGGCCCAACCTTCAAACTGTCAATAGTGGAAAACTTTCCTCTTATTGACAGTTCAAACTGTCAATAGCGGGATATTTTTCTCTTATTGACAGTTCAAACTGTCAATCGTGGAAAATCATAGTGTTATTGACAGTTCTTCACCGAACTGTCAATAGTAGGAAGTTCCTCTCTTATTGACAGTTCCTTATCATTACTGTCATAACCCTGAGAGCGAATTTGGTGGAAAAGTCAATTTTGGAGAAAAGTCGATTTGGGTGGAAAAGTCGATTTTGGTGGAAAAGTTGACTTTGGTGGAAAAGTCAATTTTGGTTGAAAAGTCGATTTGGGTGGAAAAGTTGATGTTGGTGGAAAGGTCGATTTTGGTGGAAAAGTCGATTTTGGTGGAAAAGTGTTTTTTTTAGGTAAAGTGCTCTTGGGGCCAAAACCAATTTTTGGGGCAAAACGGATTTTGGCTACGAATCCCATTTTGGCTACAAATCCGATTGTGGGGCCGAACCCGATTTTGGCTACAAAACCGATTTTGGCTACAAATCCGCTTTTGGCTACGAATCCGATTTTGGGGGCAAAACCGATTTCGGTGGGCAAAACTGATTTTGCCATAAAATCGCACTTTTTGACTCCAATGTCAATGGGAACTGTCAATATTCCAGTATAGACAGTTCGCATGAGGAACTGTCAATAACAGGAATAATTTCCACTGTTGACAGTGTGAACTGTCAATAACAGAAATGTTTTCCACTATTGACAGTTTGAACTGTCAATAGCGTTTTTGGAAAAGAAAAAGGATACGTTAGTAGCAAAGATGCTTGCATTTGTTTTTGTTTTCTCTTAATCCTGAAAAGGGACCTTCAGTGGATTCTTTCTCATCTTAGCAGTTCCAAAAGATAATATTTGTTCTACAGCACCATCCATTTGTACTTCTCCTGTCTGCTCTTTTAGTTGTGTGTAATTAAAAGGCAAATATCAGACTTCGGCCTAATTGTTGGTTGTATTTCATAATGAGATAGTGGATAATTAGGTCCTACGTGGGGCTAAGTATTTCCGGTTTGCCATTTGCAGTTATTGTACATAGTTAATTAAGCTGCATGTATTTCCTATGAATATGGCTAAATTGACCATTAGCCACTAATGATTATATAACCATGTTAGATAATATCCTCAAAGCGCAGCCAATACACAATTACCAGTATGTTAATAACCCATACCAAAGGCTTGTTTTTTTCTTGTTACTACAAGTGTGAGGGATTGTATTGGATACATTAATTCTAGTATGATGTTATATTGATGTAGCAATAAAAATAAAGATGTTGAGTTCTAATCACTGCCGGTGCAAATAAGAGTGGTACTTCTTCAAGACCACATATCTTAGTGCATAAACTATAGAACTATGATAGTTGTTTTCGCTCTTCGGCTCAGCGTACCTGAGAAAATTCCACAATTAATACTGTGATACTCCCACATGTGGCAATTAGTAAATGCCACACCCTTTTCAAAAGGTGAGTGTGCCATACGTGTACGGAGCATGTTGACCAACACCCTGTTGGGCGAGGGTGATAATTGACCTTTCATAAATGATTACAACTGTTGTTTTATGGTGTCGTAGAGTGCACTGATTTTGCTTCTTTTTCAAGCCTGTCTATTGATGATAAATTTCAACACTACTCTATCCCTGGTAATTAAGGCCAAATTCAGGCGCAATTACCCTGCCAAGTTATGAAAGTGCAGATGAACACTACTCAATCCCTGGTACGGAAAGTCACCGAAATTAAGGGCTCAAGGTCACAAAGTCGCCTATGTAAGACCCTTTTTAACTATAGCCAAATTTCTCCAAAAGTCGCCAGAGAGCAATTTCATAAGAGGGAATTACAATACTATTAACTCTGTGTCTTTCATGAGGCGATATCGTTATTTCAGCTATCTTTAAAGTTATCGTTTATTTCTCTATAAGTTAAAATCATTCGCTATCGTTAAAAAGCTAAATTGAGTGTATTTCATAAAGCATTATGATACCGTTTTTGCGCGAGTGAACTGATATTTAGCGAGAGCCATTTTGGTTTAAACAGAGCGACTTTGGTCTTTCATAAACCATATTTATCTGAACCTTCACCCCTGCTGGTAAAGGAAAAAATATGTTAATCAATGATGGGGGTCATGACATAAATGTGTAATAAATAATGTCCTTTAGAAATTTTGTTCAAATTTCATTCTTTTGTCAATTATATTCAAGTTTTTTTCAGAGCATTTGGACTCTGTCATTCTCTTGCTACAGTTAATTCCCCAAACATAGACATTAAGAATATACAAAATTGATTTTCCCGAATGAGATCTATTTGTATTTGATGGAAAACGTTATACACTGCATCTATGTATGTGTCCAATGTAGTTATTCTTATCAAATATTTGGACATAATACATTTAACAAAAAGGAAAAAAAACTTCAAATACATTTTAGCCACATTTGAAGTTATGATAGCAAAAAATTGCCGAAAATATTGAGTGCTACTATCATTAAAATGACTTATGCTATCGTTATTTCATTTTTAAGAGAGCTGAAATACATTTAGTTTATGAAATACACTCAGTTTTGTCCATTTCAGCTATCTTAAGAACAGTATCATTTAAGTTTGGTGCTATCGTTAAAAAGACAAACCTTATGGGGTGGCAGACCCTGGGGGCACAAAACAATTCACCTTAAATATTGTTATGATTATCTGCTTTCAGTGAAAAAACGTGCAAAAATGTGCTTGGGCACTCGATTTTTTGTTTCAAGTGTGAAAAAGAAGTTAGTCACTTATCTCAAAATCACTAGTATTAACGGTTGATCCATCAAAACCTTTTATTTACTTCACTACTGAGTCCACATATTTTCATTTCTGGGCTATTGTAGCTGGTCTAGATATCTTTGTAACCAAGAGAAGTAGGATTCGATGGACAGCTACTTTATTGTATCTGTTAAAAAAAATATTTACAACCAGCTCGGTCGCCAGAGGATGCCAGTGAGTATACTCAATATGGAGATACTGTGGATGAAATTAGGTAATATCACATAATCACCACATTCAGAACCTGAGCTCTGGCTAAGCATTCCGTGGCATCAACTAAGCTAGACTGATTTGTTAAGCGAACCAGCCCTTCTTATATATGGTATAAAGAAGGGCACATGACCATCCCCTCAAGAGACATCTAGTGGTCAGTAGTCACATACCAGGATATAACCGTATGTAAAACGTATGAACCCGTTGGTAACGACTTAACGTCAGTAAAATATACCCAGTACTATACCATAGACGTAAATATGTTTATTACACGACCTAACACTATTGGTACGATCCTGTGTAAGAACACAGTAAGAAAACCGTACCACCTGGAGGTGTGGTACGTTTTTCTGTACCACCCCTACGTGTGGTACGGTTTTTAGGGCTCTAAACCAATCAGAAGCCAGCATGTTGGTCACATGATCTGGCAATGGCGGCGATGTAAACAAAGCAGACGACGATGTGAACAAGGCAAATTAATGATTTAAACAACTAAATTTGCAATGTAAACAACAAGTAAAAGGTAGGCGGTGGGGGGTAGAAAATTGTCTTCTGGTCGTGTAATAAAGCTTGTATTGTATGCTAGGTTCACGCATGCCCCGCACCAAACCTCGTTACATCTGCCTTATGAAGGCAGACGTACCTCTGTTTGGTACGGGGCAGACGTGAACCCATCATACAATACTGGCTATGTACCGACCACTGTTGGCATACATATAGAGTTAGATAAACTTGTTACAGAAAACCTTATTAAGTTTCACCTTTGTGACATTATTAACCACAACAAAGATGTACATTAACCATAATGGTATACTTAACGACCCATTACATTATGATAGAAAGTGATACTACAATAATCATAGTGTCGCTAATTTGTAATAATACCAGCACTTCTTCAATATTTATTTTTTATGAAATACGGCAGTGCCATTGAGTTAACCAAAGAGGTCTGTATTTCACTCCCCGTGAAATAACCCATGTCCGTATTTCATGACCCTTTGACATCATCAAAATGGCGGTTTGTTTGAATGGTGTAGGAAAAGGCTAGCTCAGCTAAATAAGGCCCCACCCCCTATAATAATTTAATTTGAATCGAAAAACATAAAAAATAAACACAAAGGGACACTCGTTTTAGTCTGTTGATTGGGTTATTTCACCTGTTAGATGAAAGGCTGCGTTTCACGAGGCCGTAGCCGGCCTGACATCAAACTCGTGAAATAACCCAGCAAACAGACTAAAACTTGTGACAGGGATTTCTATAATAACTTAATCCTACCATCAGCTTTGGATAATAATTGTTAAGTAATATGAAACATAATTACATTTATTTTTGTCTGTTAGTGGTTATTTCATGACAATTATGAATTCCAGTCGCAAAGATGTCTTTATGAATTGGACAAGAAACCAAATCAGAGATGGAGGATGATAGTGAATTATACACTTTATTACTATTTCGAACAAAGTGAAACGATGAATGAAGAAATATCACAATAATACATATGTAATAATTTATTTATTTTTAAACACAATGATAATACCACCGTGTCAGACGCACATTATGGTCAGTTGGAGTACAGGTAGGCCACTGGGGAGTAGGAGACTTGATATAAACACAATGAAGGCGAGACCCCTAGTGAGCGAATCTCGAACTAGGCTAAGGTCTGTTAACAATAATTTATATAACCATATTGCATAGTCGCCAATATGCTACACCATGCCTCACAATTACACCCCAAAAACTCAAACAAAAATCAAGGTCAGAACAAGGGATCAAACCATGCTGAATTTGTTCATTCAAAAAAATTATTCTGTAAGTTCTTAAATCATTATACATAACTGTAGACGTGTTTCACAATATCCAATAGTTATCTCAGCATAAGCACTATTTATGTAATAGATAACCCACGAGTAACTGAGTGTATGTCAAAATAACCGTGACAGACCCTATACCATTGCTATTATCACATAACTTAGTTACAAGGGGGGGTTATCTGATTTAACCTGTTATGTGAAAATAACCAAGGTGTGAAATGCTTTTTCTTAGTCCTCCACCGTTAGTTAACTACTGTAAAACCTCGCGTATAAGCCTAACTCGCGTATAAGCCGCACCCCGACTTTGGGCCGATCCTATAAGCCGCACCAGCAATCTGGTTATGGTGACTTTAGTACTATACTCAGGGGTAGACACTAACTTTTTCAGCTGTGGGCCACCCGGGCCCGTAGCTCCAAAAATCTATGGGCCCGGACTTTTAGCTGTGGGCCAGGGAATATGTTTTACTTTTTTCAAAGAGAAAATCATATAAATTCCTGATTTACCAATGTTAAAATGACACCAAATTGCTTCATTTCCTTACATTTTTCTCTTTCCAACTGTATATTACATGTCTATACTGATCAGTTATATTCCTACCAAATATCTTGCAAAATTTCCTGTGGGCCACCCGGGCCCATGGGAAGGTAATTCTGAAGAAAACTACGGGCCCGGACCCAAAATTACGGGCCATTGGCTCCCGGGCCAGCGTTAGTGTCTACCCCTGTATACTATAGGAGCAAAAACTCGCATATAAGCCGCACCTGGACTCTGTGCCAATCCTATAAGCCGCACCAGCGATCTGATTCGCGTACTAGCCACGGTTTATACGCAAGGTTTTACAGTAATATTCTTTCATCCTGATTCATGGGTCCCTGGGGACCAGACTGCTGACACTAGTCACCACAGCTAATGGGATAACGGCTACCTGGGGCTGGGTGCTGGTGTTGGCAGAGTCATGACCCGCAGGCATTGGTAGACAACAGCAGAACTTACGACGACACGCTGAGAGAGTATTACTGATGGCCCTCTTGAAACTTTTGTCACGCCAGGCATAGATGAAGGGGTTAATCCAGAAGTTGATGTCATAGATGACGACGCTCACGCTGAAGAGTACTCGATGCCACTGAGGGGATGTCGGGGACAGGGTCCCCATAGTTACCACAAATGGTAAGTACAGCATGAAGAAGACGCCAACAACAAGTCCCATCATCTTCGTTATCGCCATGTCCTTTTTACGCTTCAACCTCTGTGCTATTGACTGCATTGAGTTCACTTGGTTTTGGCTCTTGTGTGCTATCCATGCAATGTGACCATAAGCAACAAGTATCAAAATTGTCGTAGAGAAGTAGATGGCCATGCCGATGTGGATGAAGAAGGAGGGGTAGTAGTTGACAGTATTGCAGGCTGTCCCCTCAGGTACATTAGCTGTGAATATTGTCACCGAAACAGTAAATACAACAATCACAACCCATGTCAGAACCATGAATACAACAAGAGCGTATCGGCTCCACTTCTCACTTCGGTTCAATTGGAAAAGCAGGGAATTTCTTCTTTCAAAAGCGAGCATGGCGAACGTTGCAAATTGGATGAAACAACTTATTGCCTCAATACACATTCCCCCGAGACAAGCTGGATGAGAAATGTGCCAGGATGAAGTGGAGAAGTGTCTGATTGGGAGGAATATTGAAGTTGCTACACCATGAAGAAAATCAGTGACAGCAAGGCTGGCTATCAGCAAGCTGGCCCCCGTTCTCATGTAGCTTTTGGTAATCACACACACTAGTGTGAAGAGATTGATTATCATCGACATCATCCCCATGGTGATTCTAACAACATGGTACAGTAGCCATACAACACTGTTGAAACCCATTTCGCAGCTAAATCTGAGACACTAAGTCCAATATTTTGATCTAAAGAAAAAAATATGAATCAGTTTTGATAGAATCGTGTTCTAGTAGGTGTATCAGAAAACTTATCAATCCAGTCTGTTTATGTCCGAATTGTACTCTGAAGAAAGATCCAAAGATTTTAAAAAGTCGATATTTACAGCGCGCGTTATGTAAACTGTTATGCATAGATCTCTCCTTGTACCTCCTATGTGCTGTTACAACTGTAGACAACCGCAGAAGATAAAGGACGACAATAGGCAGGCTGATCAGGAAAATATTACCAAAGAGAAACCTCTTAAAGCGGCATAATCACCGAGCGTGTCCCACTCACAATTATAGTACTGTTCTAGTCTACTATGTGGTAGCTGCGCGAGTGGTGATATTTCTCCTTTAATTTGATTAATATCCTCCCAATGCACGTTGTCTGATTGTCCTACGTCTTGATCTCCAGATTAACGAATTTGTTCGTTGATGCTTTTAGAGACGCTTTGGTTGACTCTTTCCTTATTATAACCTTGTCTGTTGCGGCTTGACTTGAGAAATGAATGTGTGAGTTCCTAGATATCCCTAGATATCCAATTATGAGTGATTGGGCTGGATGCTACATGGGATAAATGATAAATAATGTACTAATAAGTTTAATTAGTGGAAATAATGATGGGTGTGGCACTTGGACTAATGTTCCTGCATTCACACTACTATAAATACTTGCGGATAAGGCCAAAAAAACGAGGTTTGTTTCAGGTCACCCGACCGACCCTATCAAAACAGGACCGACCCTACTTTTTTTTATGCAATTTTGAAGAAATTTCCTTATTTTTACCCTTTTTGGGTCAATTTTCGGGGTCTTCGGAGAGGCCGGGTAGTACTTTCATGTTTAAAAAAAAAAAGATCCGATCTACCGACCCTACATTTTCTTGCCATGTTACTTGAAACACACTTTTTTTTGGCCTAAGCCTAACTCACCTATTAGTCACACACCCAACTTTGACACATCCTATATCAGTCTAACAAGGGGCCTGAAATTTTATTTCTATTAGATTTAGAAAAAGATACGGAAAGTTTTGCAATGGAAAGTGACATTAAAGAGGGTATATCCGATTTTTTTTAAAATTCTAAACCATACTTAAATGTATTCCAAACACTGTAAAAGTATAATATTTAGAGAATAGAGGTCAATTAAATATCATCGATAAAATGGATTTGGGGGGGGGCCAAACAAATTTGGACCCCTTGACCGGGGGGGGGCAAAAACATTTAACCAGTTTTGAGCCAAAAAGCCAGCACGTTACTATGCTTCAAAGGGCCCGCGCGCGAGCCAATTTTTCGACCCTAAGGGGGGGGGGGTAAAAAATGTTGACCCCCTGACGTGCGCTCCGCATGGAAACCCACCACCTCCCCCCTGTTGTTAAAAAATGATCACTCCCTAAGGCATTGTAGAGCATGTCATACATTGCTGCAGCCCTCAGACGTTAAATAGCCTTAATTCACTGTGGTCCTAACACTACCTGTAATTAGTAGTAGAAGGACCAAGTTCTCACCTGTTTGGTGCTTACTGACAACTCGATTCAGACATAATTATATCAATTAGCCTTGTTACTGACAATAGGTAGGTGTGGATGACTAAGTACACTGTAAAAAATGTAATCAAAATACAGTGATTCACTCTCAACTTTCACGACATAACTGTCCCTTATTTTAACATAGATTCACCGTTCTAGATATACAGAGATCCTGCGCTTTTTGCCAGTGCTAACCCCGTAGAAACTACATTTATTTTTTACAGTGTAGATAATAATGAGGTCAAATTGTACAAAAGATTTAGACCTCTCAGTCTCACCTTGATTATAAAACTTCTTAATGGGCTCTGTCTGATTGACACGCAGTAGTTTGTTGCCTGGTTTTAGAAATTCAATGGTATTGCAAAATGCAGCATTGCGCATACTTCTGCGCATATACAATTTGAATATGTCCGATTAAGCCTATATTTACTAGCTGTATGCTCATACGCATCCTCTACACCAGTAGTAAAGTATGTATCGGAACGGGACTATGCTTAACTACTGTTTATTACTCAATCGACCTGCAGCCAATCAGAAGCCTCCATTTGACCGGAAGTGACGTCACATGCCCATATAAGGGCATACCGGAAGTGACGTCACGTGACCTTGACCTAGTTAGAGGTCAAGGTCATGACGCAGCCAATCAGGGGCTTCCATTTGACTGGAAGTGACGTCACACGCCCATATAAGGGCATACCGGAAGTGACGTCATGTGACCTTCACATGTCCATATAAGGGCATACCGGAAGTGACGTCACGTGACCTTGACTTAGTTAGAGGCTTCTGATTGGCTGGTACACCGGAAGTGACCCATTATGCAAATGAGGGGACTACTTCCGGTCAAATGGAGACCCCTGATTGGTTGGGTCATGAAGAAATGTGTCTCTTAATTTTTTTTGTTTAGGAAGTGATCGACTTTAGGATCACGTGACCGGAAGTGACCTGATGAGTCACGTGACTAGAAGTGACGACGACACATGTCTTGATGCAAGATGGCGGACCTGGTGTGACGTGTTTGCGGAGCGAGGGCACCATTTCTCGATTTAATGGGAATTAATCTGGATTATTCTCCATTATAAGACGACAAACACTAGCACTAACGACTGAGGATCCACTGGGATAAAAAATTAGGAGCGTATGTGCAACAAAGACTCGAATACCCCGAGTTAAAATGGCGAGTCGAGGGACGCGCCGTAAAAAAGTGGCAGTGACAGCGGACATGCCAACAGTGGTCAACGCGCTGAACGCCCTGGAGCAGAGGGTGTATGAAGCAGAGACAAACGTGTCTAAGACCACCGATAATTTAGTATTGTTGGAGGAGAGGATGAAACAGGCCGAAATCAGGTTGGGAACGAACGAGTCGTTAACCAATAGTACCGCGAAATTGCTGTCAGACCTTACCGGAAAGGTTGAGGGGATGAATGTCAACGTGACAGCTATACTACAACGTGTGAGTACTAACGAAGATGACATCAGGCGCAGCGCCAAGGGGATGCTGTCAACCCGGCTAATTGTCAACAATCACATGGATCGAATGGACAAATATGCCGCCGACGAACGGGCTAAAACACTAATTATTGAGGGCTTATCAGAACCAGTAGGCAATGAGGATCTCCGTAAGTTCTTAGACGACTTGTTCACAGATTTGGGGTTAAATTATGGAAACGAAAAATGTGAATTCATCTATCGCCAAGGGAAACGCCCCGACAACTCTCAGAATGTAAACAATGGCGCTGACAGGAAACCTAGAGCCGTTGTAGTGAAGCTGCAACAACGATCCACAAAAAGTGAAATATTTCGGAATATTAGGTTCCTACGTGGAAAAAACTGTTGGCTAGGTATCTCCCTGATGGACGAGCTCACCCCAAGAGAAAGGAAACAATACAATGACCTCAGGGCCATTTTTTTCTTGGCAAAGAAATCGGGCAAAATAAGAAACGTCAAACTCAGGCAGCGTAGTGTCATTATAAATGATCGGTCCTACCAGCACAAGGATATTGACGCCTTGCCCTTTGGCTTAAACATGTGGAAAGCGACAACGATCAAGACATCAGACGGACTTGGTTTTAGATCAGAGTATAACCCCCTATCGAATCTCTTCCCCTGTGAAGTAGTGTATAAGGACCAAACCTACAGCTCGCTGGAACAAGCATATCAGCATGACAAAGCCGTCTCTGCAGGTGAGCAACAGGCAGCCACAGACATTCTGGCTGCTGAGGATCCATACATTGTAATGAAGCTTGGATCCGATGTTACCCCTACGTCTGACTGGAAAAAAGGTGCCACAAAGCTCATGTACAATCTCATTAAGAGCAAGTTTAGCCCACCACATATGAAGGAAATTCTTCAAAAGACCAAGGAAAACAGACTGTATGAGCTAACCTATGACAAGACATACGGTGCTGGAAGGCACCTTGGCAACGCCAAGAACCTATCACATGAAAACGTGACAGGAGGAAACATCCTCGGTCTGCTACTGGAAAAGGCAAGAGCTGAGGCCAAGCGAGAAGCTGAGCAGAACCCCCCTCCAGCCGGAAGCGTCTCACCAACAACACTGAACCTAAGCAATCCATGGGAGATCAACCTTCATGTACCAGAAACCCCACAGCAACCACCTATAATCCCAGAGGAAGAAGATGGTGCCAAGGCGAACAGTCAACCTCTAATACCTATAATAGAAGAGCAAAAAGGGGCTTGTGCACAAGACTACCAGCCAGCAGCGAAAAAAGATCCACTACCCACACCTGCTCCAGAAGTTCCCTCCAAGGAACCTGAGCAACCTGACGGCTACAACCTGGAAAAAGCAGTGAAAGACATATGTTCTGCAGACTCTCTGATCCTAGGGTATCTGGAAGGTGTCTTGGACGCAAAAAAGCTAACCTCAACTCCGGCCAAACCCTGTGCAGCCCTCACAAAGCTAGTCGACAGCGCTGAAGGCAAGACCACGCCCACACCTGCTGAAGAGGAACTATTGAACAGTCCCACCCCCTCTGACACCAGCAGCACGAGCAAATTATGACCCTCATGGGGTTTATCACTAATATAACACGAAGAACTGCCATGATTGTATCAAACTGATTCCCTGTAAGATTAATTAAATTAAATTAAAGTACCGGTATATCACACAAGTATAGTATTGTCAACATTTTCGAAATGTCATACATGTATGTTTTCACATAAAGTACCGGTATGTTATACATGGAAAACTATAAGTGTCATTCAAGTAAATGTCATACATGTGTATGTTAATTTAAGCCGGTATGTGATATGCCATCCAAATGAATGTTCTGAAGTCGACAGCGCTAAGACATTTGTACTAATATGTTGTAAAAGTGTATATATTTTACTAATACAAGTCAATGGTTGCCCTCCACTCATATCTAGTCCAGCCTTTGCCAAACAATTGTAGAGGTATGGGTGGCCACAAGAGCCGAGGCCCTAAACCTCATGTATGTTCCATGTCTTGTGCTGAAATTGTAAATGTTTTATTTAATAACCAACATATATTATGGACGCATACTGGGTACAAAAAAGGTTTAGTGAGACGTCGAACATCGACTTTTGATGGCTGAACACAATTTGTTACCAGGCCAAGGCCTAAGTATATTGCATTTAAATACTCGAAGTATAAGATGTAAATTTCCTCAAGTAAAAATAGAATTGTGGAATAAAGGTATTGATGTATTAAGCTTCTCTGAATCATGGTTACAGGAAATTAATCAAGACTCAGACTATGACTTGCCAGGCTATAATTTATATAGACTGGATAGGCAAAGAGATAAGACGGCTGGCGGTGTTTGTACATATGTTAGTGAGGACCTCACATGTTCCGCTGAGGATTTTGCTACTTTAAATAAGAGTACGATTGATATCGAAATACAATGGCTTGTAATTTCTAAAGGTATGGCAAAAAATATTCTATTAGCCACAATATATAGACCTCCTGAAGGTAACAAAAATCGATTTATTGATGAATTATACACAATGATTGGTAAAATTGAAAATTTCGACAGCTATGATGTAATTCTAACCGGTGATTTTAATATAAATGTATTAAATGAAGACAATGTCAAAGAAAAGCTCTATTCCAAATTTGAGGATTATTCTTTACGCCAGTTGATATCATCTGCCACTCGCATTGCTGAGACAAAGTCATGCATTGATTTAATCTTTACAAATGTAATTAATGTAAACTCATACGGAGTAGTGGATATAAATATATCTGACCATCTGCCTGTCTACATTAGATTAAAACACATCAAAAGAATGCCATGTAAACATGAGTTTGTAGGAAGATCCTATCGCAAGTATGACTGTGTAAAGTTTCAGGAACATATAAACAACTGTGATTGGTCGAATTTTAATGACTGTATGGATGTAGATGAATGTTGGTCTATTTACTTTAAAAATATGTCGGAAGCGCTTGACATTAATTGTCCCATACGGAAATTTGTTATTAAAAATAAAGACGAGCCCTGGCTCACACCAGAGCTTAAAGTCAGCATAGCTGAAAAGAACCTAGCGTTAGCCAAGGCCAGACGCACTGATACTATATTAGACTGGTTTATAGCTAACCAGCTAAAGAACAGTATGTGTACTGAAATCAAAGAAGCCCACAGGGTACATGTTGTCGAGGAGGTGCAAAATAATGTCGGCGAGCCAAAAAAGTTCTGGGCAGCAATGAAGGAACTTATCCCCTCAAAGGGAAATAATAAGAAACAAATTAATTTAAAGGATAATGGTACTTTTATTGAACCCGAAAATGCAGCTGACTATATAAATACATTTTTTGCGGACATTGGTCCAAAATTAGCCTCAAAACATGACACCGAATGGTCCTTCGATGGCATTGAAGTACAAGATATGATGCAAGATCTTGATTTTAGTATGGTCGAAATTGTTAAAGTTGTACAAGATCTTAAGGTAAATAAGGCAGCTGCCATTGATTATATATCAACTAAATCATTTAAGGATTCTGTAATAGCTAATCCACACAGGTTTGTAAAAATAATTAATTTGGCTATAAATCATAGTAAAATTCCGGATGCTTGGAAAGAAGCTCAGGTTACACCCTTACCAAAATCAGGTGATTTAAATAATGTCTCTAATTTTCGACCAGTAAGCCAACTCCCTGTACCTGGCAAGGTTCTCGAGCGCTTAATACATGGTAGGCTAACTGACCACCTTGAATTAAATAATGTTTTGTTGAAAGAACAGGGTGGCTACCGTAAAGCGTGTTCTACCATTGACACTATTAGCGTTTTAACTAATGACATTCTGCGTGAGAGAAATGTTGGAAGATACACCCTAGCAGCATTTATCGATATAAAAAAAGCTTTTGATTCTTTAGATTATTTAATATTGATTAAAAAATTAAAATTATATGGTATTACCGGTAAAAACCTTAAATTAATTCAAAATTACTTCGAAAACAGAACTCAAATTACCAAGGCGAATGGTGTGTCTTCCAACATAGCTAACATGACATGTGGCGCCCCACAGGGTAGCATTTTGGGTCCGCTGTTCTTCTTAATATATGTGAATGATTTAAAAACCCGTGTTGGAAATGTCAAGTCGCTATTATACGCTGACGACACTGTTCTATATGTGTCTGGAACCAATATGAAAGAGCTAGAAACCGATATACAAGCCTCAATTAATCACTTTATAGCCTGGTCTTCAAAAAATAAATTGACTCTAAACGAATCTAAAACTAAATTAATGCTTTTTACATCCAATATAAAATACAAAACCCTACCTCTAGAAATGGTAAAAATTAAGGCAAACGAAGAAATTTTGAAATTTGTAACTTCTTATAAATATTTAGGCGTTACTCTTGACCATGAATTAAACTACAATAAACACATTAAAGAACTTAGGAAAAATCTTGCATATCGGTCTCACCTCCTAGGCAGATTAAAATTCTTTGTACCAACGGATATTTTACTTCTAATTTACAAGACCTATGCATTACCCTTGTTTGATTATGCGGATGTCCTATATAACGCGGCTAATGTAGACTGTCTTAATTTATTACAAGGGATTCAAAACCGTTGTTTGAAATATTGTTTAAAATTGCCTATTCTAACCTCTACAGAATATATTCATCAAGAGGCCAAAGTTCCAATGCTAGACAAACGCAGGGAATATCATGTAGAATTGTATGGGTATAAGAGAGCACATAAGATAGAGTTTACTGATGTTAGACCAAGATTAATGAGACATGCTGTTTCTCCTTTATTAAAATATGCATTAATTCACACAGCCTCCTACGAAAAAAGTGTAGAAGTTCATGTTGCCCAAGTGTGGAATGCTTTACACCACACTGTCAGAGCATCAGAAAGCATTTCTTATTTCAAAAAATTAATGAAAATGAAGCTTGAGAAAACAATACCGGTAAATATTGTATTATAGTAGAAGCCGTTGTTTGATTTCACGCTATAATCGAAAGTGCTTAACACAACCCCATGTATGCTCTGTAACATGAAATGGTATATCTAATTGACTGTTCAATAATGATTGATATATAGTGAGACAAAATGCACAAGTGTCTGTCCCGTATTGTCCTGGTCATCTTGCTGAAACAGGAATTTTGGAAAATTTTCATTCTAGTGACTCACAGTAATAAGGGTGGCATTAAACATCTGCTATGCAGACTGTCACCCTTGTCTTTTATTGATCAAGTGTAGTTATAATCGATTTTAATTCGAGACATGTTGGAAATATTAACCCCGATTGTAAAAGTACCGGTACTATAAATACAAATGATAATTTGATTCTTACTCGGCAAATTGTAAAAATGAAACAAACGTATAAATGTCCTCGATGTAATTCAATACTTTATGTGCTTAAATAGATCAATGAAAGATAAATCAACCTCTCAATCAACCTCTCAATTAGGCGATCAGCAGCGACCGGAGGAAGTGTCACTTTAAGAGGACACGCTAGTTAATTGTTATAATTTTTTTTTACTTACTAATAAAAGAAGACGTATGAAAATAAAACACAACAATAATTTTATTTTTTTTTATTTTCTTTTTTTCAATTCTAATAAACACGCTATTTTTGAAAAGATGCGCTCAATCAATCAATAACACACTTTTTTTCATATTTTTAAAGGACTCATTGTCACACCGTTAGAATGCACGTGAGGCTTATAATACAAGTAGCGCACGTCATCTTTCTCTATGGTGTAAGTGTCCATTTTTGGTTCGTACCACTTTGAAATTTCTATTTACCGCAAGGAGAGTTTTTCGTTTGCGAAAACATCTAAGAAGACGACTGGTTCTTTAGGGTTTTGTTACTTCTGTACACTTTTTGCACGCCATCTTTTTTTTGGGGATTTTCTTTCACCGGTGCCGCTGACTCGATCGTAGCAAATGTAAGTCTTAGGGTTGAGACTTAGGATCCCGTCACCTTCTCACGCCGCTTTCATAAGCCCCGAAGTTCTCAGATCGTGAAGGTAACGTCTCTCACAACATCCGCCGGGCGGCGGACACCATTTTCGCACTTTTTTCCGTTTTTATCTTCACGAAAAGCTCTAAGTGATCGTCACACGACGATGTCGGAATCCGCTTTCGTTTCTTTCTGAAGTATGTCTCTCTCAGGCGAGGTTTGACTACACAGAGGCAAATATCAGAGGCATCCAATAGCGCTAATTCTACTCTCAGACAAGGGTCAGGCACTGCTGGATTATAATAGATGGGTCAAGGGCTATTCTAGTGAGGGTCAGGCTACGCCGGACATTCAATAACAAGCTGGACTTTGGCAAACTTGCTTGAAAGTCTGACCATGCGGGATCCTCATGCCATAGTCTGGCAATGCTGAACTCTTGGGAGAGTATGCTGGACTCTTGCTGGCCAGACTTTCAAGCAAATTTGCCAAAGTCCAGCTTGTTATTGAATGTCCGGCGTAGCCTGACCCTCAGTAGAATAGTCCTTGACCCATCTATTATAGTCCAGCAGCGCCGGACCCTTGTATGAGAGTAGTATTGGCGACATTGGCCGACTCTGATATTTACCCGTGTGTACGGTGGGAGGAGGGGGTTCACAGCCACAGCTTGCGCTTATAGAGCGCTACTAGCGGAGGTCTGGATGAGGAGACTACGGCGTTTGTCTTAAAAAAAAATAGCCATGGCACATGTCGATGTCGCTTAATTATGCTCATATCTCATGGCGATTTTAAGAATTGCTCATGTCACCTGTCACTATGTTTTTCAAGCTTCACTAGGTCTCATGTCGAATGTCGATGCTAAGAAACAGACATGACGTCATCTCGAATTTAGCGGTCTACACTACCGCTGCTGCTGCTGCTGCTGCTTGTGCAGCTCGTGCAGCTGCTGCAGCTGCTGACAGCTGCAGCTGCTGTAGTTGCTGACGCTGTCACGGATGCTGTTGACAGATGCTGCTGCTTGTGCCGCTCGTGCAGCTGCTGCTGCTGCTGACGTTGTCACGGATTCCGCTGACAGATGCTACTGCTTGTGCTGCTTGCGCTGCTCGTGCAGCTGCTGCAGCTGCTGACGATGTCACGGATACTGTTGACAGATGTGGCTGCTTGTGCTGCTTGTGAAGCTGCTGCTGCTGCTGACGATGTCACGGATGCTGCTGACAGATGCTGCTGCTTGTGCTGCACGAGACTGAGTAGCCGCTATTACTAATGCTACTAATACTAGTATGAGAAAATACATTTAGTCAGTTGATTAAATCAAGGAGGTTTTCTGACTTCAGTGGATCGTTTAGCCATCGGCCACGGGCAAAACTTGAAACCATTTTATACATGGGACAATTGGCAGAGTCGAAACGTGTTGGTACGATGGGGTCGATCATGTTCATCATCAGTTCAGGCAAAGGAAGTGTGTTGACAGCACGCGAAAACTTCATGTCTGAATGTTTCAACACAAGACTTTTTATCACACTCACACAGCTGCTTTGAAGAGTGAATCCTTGACCAAACTTGTGCTTTTCCAACACAGCTTTGGCCTCTTTCTGTGCAGTAAGGGATCTCTCTTTCGGGTTCATCTCAGTGCTGTCTAGCATGTCCTCAAAGTCTTTAACATAATGTTCCAACGGGCTACAAATGATGGACTCCAGATCATCGTCCGCATATGTCGTCTCCTCGCACCATATTGTGTCTTCGCCTGTTTCGAATTCCGTCATTTTCTTGACAATCTCCTCCTGAGTGCCTTGCATATATCGAAGCTCCTTCAAGGAGTTGATAACTTGTATAGCGAAGACTGACAAACTTGAAGGAATTTCACCACAGTCAGGCCAAGTATACGGAGCTAAGAAAAATAGCTCTAACAAAATCTTCTCCCTCTGTCCAAATGAAACTACTGTTCCGATGAAGTTGAAGCATGCTTCTATCCATTGCTCCTTGGTGACGTCCTTCCAATGTTTCTTTACCTCACATGCATCATAGGGCACTGTTTCTCTTCTTGCTTCAAGTGGGAGTTGCTTTTTCTTTCTTGGACTCATTTCGAGAAGGTTTCGATGCTCTGTAGCGTCAACACTTTCATAAATAAAGAAAATGGCAGAACTAATCATCGTAACGTGCTGAGCGAGCGTAGAGTGGACAATGCTACGAAGATGAAGGGCGGGTGGAGAAAGTGTGACGGGTGAGAGTGGCGTTTCACTCCTTATGTACCCTGTCCTAGATAAGCCTCTTAAACGGCTGAAAAGACTCTCTCAGTACAGAGCTTCTACCGCAGGTGGGTTTAGACTTAAGCAGCTTAGTTCACACACGTGTCTGTTAGAAAAGCTACTTGCACACCTGCCTTCCCTTTTCACTAGTATTCACCCTCTGCCGACTTATAAGACACCTATACACTCCTTCTCGTGAAATCTATGGAAGATGATGGAAGGACCACCGACTAGATTTTCTTTGATCAGAGCGTGGAGGACGGCGTCGAATGGAGGGAACGTTGTGAACACAGCTTATAGGTTTTGGAAGAGGACCTGTAAAGTCAAACTGGCGAGAGAGATCTCGTCTTTCAACATGACAATGCTGCGATCTTGGAAAAAATTAGCGTGATTTTTTCAAAAGCTTCTATGAAAGGTTTGACGTCTTCGTTGTTGTAGTGGATCAAGTAATCTCTCATAGTTTGCATCTTCTTGTCGTACTAAACTTTCTGACATGTGGCGTAGTCGGATTTCGGCCATTTTGACGCCCGTCAGTTCGCTGTCAAAAGCCGATCTCGGTGGCAGGGTTCTGTTTACCAGTTTCTTGGTATACGTCATCCATTCGTAAGGAAAGCGACCTTTCTCTTCGTTTCTGGTGAAAGCTCGCAAATAATTCGCGTAGCTGTAACCAAGTGCCAAATAGTTGACTACTACGTCCAAGAAAACTCTGTGTAAACCGTCAAGTATTGATTGCTTCTCTTTATGACGCTGAATTGTTGGTTTCTTCGGTCTCCGGAGGCAAAGAACGAGTGAAGGCGTATTTTTGATCAGGTTCAAGTCGTAACGCTGCGTGTTGAAGCCCACGACTGGAGCTTGACGGATGTATCTCAGAAGCCGCTTCTTCAGTTGAACTAACGGTTGTCTGGTGTGAGCTGCAGCGAAGCCGCCTGGAGAAGGGGTGAATGTCGCTTCCTCCAGCAGGAGAGCTTCACCTATCGCCACATGTAACTTCGCTAACGTTGGTCGGTAAAGTTCTAGCACAGCTTTCTCGACGATGGCGTTCTCGTTTATGTGATTTTAAACTCGGTCTAACAAGGGGTCGGAATCTGCGTCGGATTCTCTGACGTACACCGACCCCTCCTACCCCGGAAAGTCGGATGCGACGCTAGCCGACAAAGGGACGTGATCCCACAGCAGGGACACGTGTTCGGTCGACGGTTCTCTGCACGGTCTGAAGAAAGCCTCGAAATCGAAGGTAATGTTGTAAGGGTAGATTCTGGAATGTCCGTCGGGAGGAAAAGTTTCACGTGTGGCAGCGGGACAGAACTGACGTAACAAATTTGAAGCGCGCTTGCTGGTGTTGTATAAGTGAAAGGAAATGTGGCGGAAGACGCAGAGGTTGTCCTTGTTGGGAAAATCTAACACACGGCTTCTCTTTCCAACTCGACCGTCCTGACTGTTCCTACCGCCTATGGGAAAACCCCCCGGTCCCATGTAAACGCAAATGTTCAAAATTAGTAGGAAAAAGAGCGCACCGCTTGGTGTCAGCGTCGCAAAGTTTCCGTACTTCCTCGCAAGCGACGGTGTTTTCCATCTTTGAGAGGAGCTCTTCCAAAGTTTCTGAATTAGTTATAGTAGGGAGCGGTTGTAATGAGAGTTGCGTTGTTCTGGGAGACGTGAAAGTAGCGCAGTATGCTCTTGTCTTCTCTGTGTTGTAAGAGTAAGCCTACCGAGAAACCCACTTTTATCATTGTGTGAAGCGGATTGCGACGCATAGTATCTACAGCGTCACTCAACTCGCCGGTTGGTAGTTTGACGTTTGTTACACTCACGCGAGTCCCGTGCATCCTGACATTCGTTCGTATTGCAGGCCAATTCGCCGTGAACGTTTCCTCACCGTTCGGTACAGCGCATGTACGTGGAGGGATAGTCACCTCGTCCAGAGATTCGCGTCGACAGGTGATCTTTTCAGCAATCGACATCGCCGCATAGAGGGCAAAACTTAGGTATTGTTCTTCATTTTTCTACGGGTCACTCGTGATTGTACGGTCTTTTAAAAATTTTGAAACACTTTTCTCAAACGTCCTGCGTCATGTTTTTCTTTTTTTGTTTTTTTCACTTATTTACCAATTATTTTTTAAAAAATAAACGTTATTTATCACTTCAAATACTAGACGCCTCTTACCACACGATACTATTAGCATAGTGAAAGGTGACTGTAGTCTAGGATCGAATTCAACAGATGTCCATCTTACTGCAGGGATCAGACGAGAGTGGTCAACACTGGAGTGTCACAGCTCACTTTTATGTCTTTGGGTACAGCTGCATACAACCCTTGAACATACATTGCGACGTCGCTGCGACCCATGTCGTCTTGCAACACTTTCATCAGAGCCATAGGCTCAGACGTCTCGTTGTACTTCCAAGCTCTCAGCACTTCATAGACAGGGTTCTTCACAGTCCTGTCAGAAGGCACAGGTTGAGAGATGAAAGCTACTTCATGAGAAGTCAACCCTAAGTAGATCCCTATGGTCTTCCAGTCTCTAGGGCAGAGCTCAGCTAAAAGAGAAAAATATTTCTGCACTTTCCACTCCATGTCTCCACTCTCTAAGCCATCCCACATGTCATGCTTGTCCATGTACTCACGTGAGAATTTGATGAGGTCCATACGGTAAGATTCTTCCAAGGCGGCGGCTAGGTCCTTCCACCTAGTAGTACAACTTTTCTGGTACCAAGTAGTGAACATTTCTCTAGCTTGAGTTATGACACTTGTCTCACAACTGAGATATCCCATATCCTTCAAGTTCACTTCAAGGTATGAACCTAACCGTATGTAATCTGATGTGGGCAACTTACTACTTATTTTCAGTAGCATAGCGTCTGACAAGTATCCTAACGGCTCTGCTTTAAAGTATGATGATACAGGTACTACTGCAGCAGAACCAATAACAGGAGCAGCGTCTGCGCTGGTATCCGACGACTCGTTGTCGGAACAGGGCAACCACACGACTTCGTAAGGTGGTGGTGAGGGCAGTCGCCACGGACCGGACGCGCTACCAGTGGAAATGAGGTCGAAAAACGGACTGTGGGCCCGTAGCCCTTCGGGTTCCTCGTACGCCTCGTCGTCAGCGTCGTTCTCTGTCTCACCCTGTTGCTTTAGGGCATGTATGTCTACTACGCGCTGCTGGGGCTGAGTGTCCGAATAGCTGTAAGTCTCAGCGCGAGCGGCGTTGATGGCGTCGGTTGATGTAGCGGTGGAGAGGTTCTGTGCAACATGCTGCGTGTCAGTACTAGTAGCGGCAGTCGCAGCAAGAGGTGTAGCAGCAGCAGCAGCAGCAGCAGGCGCAGCGCTAGCAGGTGCAGCAGTAGCAGGCGCAGCAGTAGCAGGCACAGCAGCAGCAGGCGCAGCAGCCTCAGCAGGCGCAGCAGTAGCAGGCGCAGCAGTAGCAGGCGCAGCAGCAGCAGCAGCAGCAGCAGCAGCAGCACTAGCAGCACGAGGATCACCAGCAGCCGCAGCAGGCGCAGCAGTAGCAGCAGCAGCGTGCTTAGCAGCAACAACCGTCGCGAGTGTAACAACGTCGCTACCACGACGACTACTACTACCACTACTACTGCTGCGTGCGCTCGCTACAGCGGGAGGGTGATAAGACCAAGCGGTTGCGGCGGTAGTCTCAATTTCAGTAGCAAGAGGAGACGCTGACGCTAAACGATCACCGTTCTGCGTACTCTTCTTGTTCTTGAACTCGATTAGATCCTTGGACGACACTAGTTGTTGTGTTTTGCTCATGATGGTGACTGTAGAGAGCAGCAAAAGACTGAGTGAGTGAATGGGTGTTTCCAGCCCCCTTATATACTCCTTCTCGCTTCTAGAGCTAAGCTACTTACGGCCCTGTTCAGCTGCCGCCGGCTGACCGGCGGCCATTCACAAAGAGAAACAAAAAGACATAAGGCATGACGTTTTCAGCTGGATCCCTTTCCCCCTCCCCTTTGAGAGATCGACTGACATGAGCTAAGCTACTTACTGCCTTGTTCAGCAATTCAACGTGCGTTAGCTGTATAAAGGATTAAGCAGTTGCTGCCGCCGGCTGACCGGCGGACATTCACAAAGAGAAACAAAAGACATAAGTCATGACGTTTTCAGCTGGATCTCTTTCCCCCCTTTTTTGAGAGATTGACTGCCATGAGCGGGCGGTGTACCGACTGTGCTAATTCAACGCGCATTAGCTGTATAAAGGATTAAGCAGTCATGAGCTTAGAGTGTGTATACAAAAAACTACAGGAGGCGTGTGGTGTGAAGCAGGACCCCCTAAGACGGGTGTGTCTGTCTGTGAGTAGAGTCGTGTGCATGTGGTGAGCGACTTAAGTGTAAAACAAAAAAAATCACCGCCTCCTGCCGTGGTGAGTAGACCGGCCGGCGGCGGCCGGCTAGTTCAATAGGGGTGACAGCTGACTAAGGCTGTGCATGAAAATCCGATTTTCACCTGACCTCTGACGTTTGTTACAATGAATGCCAAAGGGGGAGAGAGTCGTCCTCAGGTAGGGGGTAGGAGGTAAGGCTATGGATAAGGAAAAAACACCATTTTCAGCTGGCCTCCACAGATGGCGATGACATACCCCTCGTCATCTAAGCTCTTATGAAGCTCTTAAGGAGCGGAGCGGCTGCTAGACAGCTGGGGTGCTGTTGGAAATAGGATTAAACTCCCTCTGTATAAAAGCTCTGATTTCTGTTGGAAAAAAACCATATCACCTCTGACCACAGTAACGTCTACTACCACCACCACCAGCACCACCGCCGCCGCCACCGCCGCCGCCCCCAGTCACAGCTGATCGCCTCATTAAAGCATGTGACGTCGTCACTTCTAGTCACATGCTTCATCAAGTCGCTTCCAGTCACGTGATCCTAAAGACCCTCACTTCCTAAACAAAAAAAAATGAAGAGACACGCTTCTTCCTCTCGAGAGGAAGAAGCGTGTCTCTCGATTAAAACCTTTCTTTTCTTTTTTTCTTAAAAGAGTCAAACGCCCCTTAGAGTGCCCCCCCACCCCCCTAGAGTGCCCCCCTCCCCCCTCCCCCCCTCCCCCCCACCCGCCCCATGCATCCTAAAAGCGCCCCCCTCCCCATGCATCTTAAAGGGGCCCCCCTCCCCCCCTCCCCTCCCCTCCCCTCCCCTCCCCTCCCCCCTTATACACTCTAAAGAACGCTTCTACCTAGTTCAATAAGTCACTTCCAGTCGCTCGTAAAACAATAAAAATGAAAAAAACAAACTTATATCGTGGTGTTTTTTATTAGTTTACCGAAAAAAATAAGAGACTCGCCTCCTCCTCCTTCTCCTCCTCCTCCTCCTCTCCTTATCCTCCTCCTCCTCCTCCTCCTCCTCCTCCTCCTCCTCCTCCTCCTCCTCCAAAAAAAAAATAATATATATATCACATTTTAAAGCGCGTGACCCCTTAAAGACGCTCATCTCTTCATTAAGTCGCGTGGCGTCACTTCTTCTTCTTCTTCTTCTTCTTCTTCTTCTTCTTCTTCTTCTTCTTCTTCTTCTTCTTCTTCCGGTCACGTGATCAATCAGGTCACTTCCGGTCACGTGATCGTCAATGAGGTCACTCACTTCCGGTTGGCCATTAGGTCATGTGACGTCACTTCCGGTCACGTGACTCATCAGGTCACTTCCGGTCACGTGATCCTAAATTAGGTCATATGAAGTCACTTCCGGTCCCCTAAGTAGGTCATATGACGTCACTTCCGGTCCATAAGTAGGTCATATGACGTCACTTCCGGTCACGTGACCAAATGGCGGCCTCTGATTGGCTAACTAGGTCACGTGACGTCACCACTAATCCCCTAAGTAGGTCACTTCCGGTCACGTGACCAAATGGAGGCCTCTGATTGGCTGCATGTCGATTGAGTAATAAACAGTAGTTAACCATAGTCCCGTTCCGATACATACAATACTACTTACACCCATGAAAATTCTTGGACGATTTCAGGCAAAATTGACCCTTTTATAGCACCTTTTAATTTGATGTAATAATTGTACCGATTTTAAGCATTTACTAACATTGTTCAGGTGCTTTCATGTAAGATTTATTAAATGGCATAAGAAAGACCCAAAAATGGCATAGTTTGCTTAAGTGTATCCAAAGCTACATAAAAGGTCTTCATGTGAAGTTTTTCAGGAATTTACCCATCATGCAATGCGTTGCTTTTTGGTCAACTTTTGCTGCACTACTTTCTAATTTCAGAGGACCAAAACCCCCAAAACATGCATGGGAGCCCATATCGATATCACTCCTATTTGTCAGCAAATGATCTAAGGATTTCTTGAGGGAAAAATCTGATGACTTTTGGCACTATATTTTCTTGATTATGTAGATAAATAATGACAATTTTTTTCTACTCTTCTCAAAGAATGCAAAGTCATAAAACTACAAATACAAAATTATTTTAAAAATAAACGTGAATATCCTCATCAGTTGATGCCTATAACTTCTGTGGTCATTGCTTGATAAATAGAAAAACCCATATCAGTAGTGGCTAACCTAGGTCCATCATTGGTGTGTTGTATTTGTATACCACTAGTTGGGGACACCTGTGATGACCACTCAGTGGCTCCCCCTGGAACTAAAAAGACTAAGGTGGGTTGGTCAGCAGTGACCAATCTGACAATAATAACTAATCTAGGTTTGTCGTATACTGAGCCAAAAAATGACTAAGTAGGTTAGGCACTAGTGACTGAGAGGTTGGGCGTATAGGGAGCCTAGGAATATCAGTGTAGCCATAGAAAGATATTAGGAGAACTCTGATGACTTTGAATCAATGGGAGCGACCCATGTTAAGGTCAATCCTGATCAAATACGATTTAGCAGAATGAAGCCAAATGACCACAGCGGGGTGTGCCTAATACTACTCTAAGACCCTCTAATTGGACTGGAGTCGGCCTTATCTGTTCATCAAACCATTTTTATGATAGACATGATATAAATGTGCCATATTATATTCCCTGTCAATGGAAGTCATACATCATTGGCCAAAAAATAATAAAAGCTGTGTCTCAGGTTACACGGACTAAAAATCTAGGGTAGGTAGGTCGGAAAAAGGTAAAAAAGAATAATTTAAAGCCAACCTAAAGCCGATTTAGTGCTGTATAAGCCGGGCCCCGAGTATAAGCCCGAGGGGTGCAATATGTATTCAATAAAAAATCGTATTTCTGGCCTTAGCATCGCTTACATGGTGGCCCATGGTTGGGGTTTCTCAAACAAAGCTGTGGATATGTGTTTTATTACATTATCTTACATTTAGACCTTGGTAACAGTAATTATATACTCATTTCAGAAGAGCAGTACATATTTAGGGGTTTCAGCTAATTATTGATGGAGGTCAATTCCAGTCACTCTAGTTGAGATACAAACTTTGATTGAGACTAAGATCACTCTATCATAATGCTTGTTTTCAATTGGGTTTATTGAGCCTTTTATAATTTACAAAATGGAAGGACAAAGCCATTCGTATCAAAATCGTCAATTTATATCAAACGAGTCAGTTTCACATAATATAAATGCAAGGATAGGAAACAAAGAATGACACTTCAATGCAAAATTGAAACAAGAAAGAAATAATACTAAGAATGAAACAATGAATAGATGTTACGAAGGCAATAACAGTAAAGTATCGACAAGATAGATCTTGTCTAAGGAGATATACAGTGTCTCTCATATCAATCAGTTGTTGTAGGATACAATAAATGATAATGGTAGCAAACACAGCAAAAGTACATATATTTCTGCAATCCTACCTCTCAATGCATTCTCTTCAACGCACACACGTGTATATATTTAACGATATTCCCTCTTTTAAAACATGATTAGAAATGGACAAATATGGGTATCTCTGATATCAAATGCAAGCATAAAGTTTCAGTAATACAGTGCACCAGGGATAACTTTCACCATTCTTCACTTTTCACAAATCAATTATCTCAACACATGCATATTTGATTTATCAAATATGCGCCGCTTGCATCAGCAGTCGGTTACACTGTGAGCACAAAAGAAGAGTAGCGTACACTGTAAATAGTTAGTGTAGGTACGCAGTAGAATCTACATTAGATTTACAGTGGAATATACTGTAGAATGGATTTACAGTAGAATCTACTGTAGATTTACAGTAGATTCTACTGTTCACCTGCGATGAACTGTACACCAGAAGAATCTACTGTACACTTACAAAAATGTTTACAGTGTATGCCAAGTACATTTCACCAAATTTGATGTATAATACATACAAAAACGCGTTTACACTTAGATGTAGTAAAAGTAACAATAAGTTAAAGGTCTTTATTCTCATAGAATAAAATATCACACAATATCACGTATGTACATATGGAGGACAATATCACAATGATATCACAGTAATATCACATCGACCATTAACAATATCACACAGCGGACAGAACGTAAACAAACCGCCAAAAGATATAATAATTCTGCTAGAAATGTAAACAAGCATTTCATGATCAATACAGTACCAAACGACTAGTTGCGGATACAATTACATTTTTTGTGTTTTTCATCAGACACATTTATGATTATGGCCAGGCTGATAATTCATTAATAATAAAATTCTAAATAGTCTGATGCAAATAGTTGAAATGGCTTAGATATAGTACATTTATGATCACACAGTAGACGGGGTATACACAAGTTAATACCATAAATTCCCGGTTATAGTCTACATTTAACCCAGAACCCGCATCTAGTCTTTTAGAAACCCTAAGGGAGTGGTCATATTTTAACAACAGGGGGGGGGGGTCGGTGGATTTTCACGCAAGCGGGTTGACATTTTTTTGGTCCCCCCCACGGGAGGGGTCGAAATTTTTTTGGTCCCCCCCCTCAGACAAGTTGAAATTGAGCGCGGCCGACCCCTTTGAGCTATAGTAGCGCGCGGGCTTTTTCGCTAAAAAAGCGGTGCAATTTTTTTGGTCCCCCCCTCAAGAGGGGTCCAAATTTGTTTGGTCCCCCCCCCCCCCCAAATCCACCAACCCCCCCCCCCTGTTGTTAAAAAATGACCACTCCCTAATTACCCACATGTGAATAGGGTCTGATTTTGGCTGCATTAGTTCTGTAGCTACTTCTAAAAGGCCTTCTTCAACCCGCACCCATTCTTGTACCTGTACTAGAAGTTTGGTTTGCTTATAACCCACAGGTGTTTTACATGAATTTACGCTATCGTCACAGTGTACTGTCTCAGGCGATGATGAAAAGGATGCGTGACGGGCAATTTTTGGAAATACAAGATCTCCTATGCTTTAGCACTGGAAGGCCGTATTCAATGGGCTAAGTTGTTTTTCCTTCATTTAATGGCTTCAAATAAAAGAATACACACAAATGCTAACTACATTGATACCGTCTCTGATGTATTTCACTTGTGGGGGCTGGGGCACATCCCACTCAGCCTGCGGCTTCGTGGGGTCCTGCCCCAGCCCCCACTCGTGAAATACAGCAGAGACGGTATCAATGTAGTTGGCATTTGTCTATGTCTCTGACTACAAAGATGTGAATGTTTATATTTCATGACAGAGGATGTACCGCTTTAGCCTTGCTGGAATGGGAAGTTTCTTTACCACAGATGGTTGAAGTGACACTAGATTCTCCCGCACACAGCGCCGGCCGTACCACTGCAAAGACTGCACCCGATTAAGAAAACCCAACAATGTGCGAATCTGCTCCAGAATTTTCTTCCAATCGCGACGTCCATCAGAATCATCCTCTGGGTAGATCTCCAGTGACTTATCACAGAACTCCTGAAAGTGGGTATATCGGATTTTTAACAAAATTCTAAATCCTACATAGATATGTTCCAAATACTGTAAAAATGGGCGCATTAAAATGGTATCCATGGGCAGTGAGAGCTCAGAAAATGTATCTCATGGGGTTCAACTATGGGCTTTTCTAGTGTATTTTCAATGGGGCGGGGGAATACAATTGTGCATGATTTTATTCCAAAATGACCATATATTGAGCAATAAAATCAAATATGAGCAAAATCAGAGGGAATGAAGGGGAATGGACTAGGCCAAAAAAAAAAAAAGGTGTGTTTCAGGCAACATGGTCCAAAAATTTAGGGTAGGTAGGTCGGATTTTTTATATATTTTTTTTTGAATATTGGAGGTACCTTGAATGAGTCGCGGACTGTCATATCGACTCGCGGGTCATCAAGACGACTCACCAATTCTTACTACAACCAGGAATATCATGAAATTATTGGACATTCTTGTTAATAAGCAATTTCCTGAGGCTGGACAGTTAATTAGGCAATATATATATGTGATCTGTTCTTCCTGACCAAAAAATTGCTAAAATTTCCGAAAAAAAAAAAGAATATTTGCAACAAAAAAAAAGAAGAAAATTCTCCAAAATCGGATAAAAAAGGTTGGGTCGGCCCTTTTTGGAAACTAGGGTCGGGTTGCCTGAAACACACCTTTTTTTTTTTTTGGCCCTAGATAAAAGTGAAATATGTCATTTGTGAACATTCTGACTCATTATTAGAGACATTTTTGTCCCACACATTGGATATACTCACTTGAAGGTCCACCATCTGCTGGGTGAAATACTCAGGGAAGACCCGCTTCTTCCTGGTGATGTGCTGGTTCATTTGTCTTGCTGTATCCTCAGCCCTGTCTATGCCCCACCATAGGGTCTCCACCACTTCTGTGAGGGTACCCCCTGGTCTCCCAGTGATGGTATCCCCCTGTAGATAAGCTGATATAGCCATCTCAATGCTACACAGCTGTGTCTGAGTCCCAGCTGTGACCCTCAGACCAGACTGCAGAAGGATTAAAGGTATGCCAGCATATCTGTGGTGATGCTCATATGGAGTGAAGTTATATTTGAGCCAGGCGAAGTTCATCACTGCTGTGTCCGCGCCATGTCTGATCAGCCAGCGGACGTAGTTACTGCGGCTGTGCTTTTTGATGGCGTATTCCAGAGCCATGCCATGGTTGCCATACTCTATGTAGATGTTGCCTCCATGTAGGAATAGGAAGTTAAGGTGGTATTGGAGAACTAGCTGATGACCTGTAGAAGCGTACGGCCAGAGACCTTCAGTGTCGGCCATCAAATGCAGAAATGGCACGGTTTTATCAACATTGTAATTTACGTCCGCGCCAAAGTTGATTAGAATTTTGAAAAGCAGCGCGTTAGTTTTTAAGACCTCCCTCTGCGCGCCACTCTGGCCTAGCTTGGTGTGGTTGTATATTGAATGCGACATCTCATCTCGCAGTATTGAAATAGGGGTGACCTCACAACCCAAGCATCTAATGCTTCTTTTATTTGGGTCTGCTCCATTCTCCAACAGTAGGTGAACAATATGGATCACATTGTCATTGTATCTAGAGTTAGGTATGGCTTGTATCAATGGTATGCTTTCAGATGCACCGTAAAGACCATTGGGATCAGCCCCATACTTTAGCATTAGATGAAGCAAGTCTGGAGGACAGCGATGATCCTGTACTGCTAACACGAGAGCGTTCTCCAGCGCACCGGGCTTCTTCGCTTTAGCATTAGCTTCAAGAAGCAACTTCATCCCCTCGGTCCACCCTTGCCTTGCAGCTTCACAAAGAGCAGTCCTTTGTAATGAGGTTTTCTTGAAATCAGTCAACCATTTGAGGGGTATTTTCTCATTCTCGTTAATATCCCAACGACTCTTAAGGATCTTCCTCAGCTGGTCTGTGTTTCGGTCGCGTATAATCGCATGGACAATGTTAGACCGCTGGAGCTGAGACTTTAAATCCTTTTTAGTCGTCCAGTCTGGCACATCGATAACATCCACACTCAAATTGCACCCCATTGTGTGTGTTTGATATAGTAACCTCTGCCCAGTAAACGTTTTACAACGTTATATAACGTTTCTCTATGGCTCCTTAGTGTGGAAAAACGTTATATAACGTATAAAACGTTATTTTGACGTAAAATAACGTATTTTTGTTAGCTGGGTGGTACATTCTGGAGGTGTGTTCAGAAGGCCTCTCTGCGCGGTTTAAATCTCTACACTGATATTCCTAGGCTCCCTATACGCCCAACCTCTCAGTCACTAGTGCCTAACCTAGTTAGTCATTTTTTGGCTCCCTATATGACCAACCTAGATTAGTTATTATTGTCAGGTTGGTCACTACTGACCAACCCACCTTAGTCTTTTTAGTTCCAGGTGGAGCCACTGAGTGGTCATCACAGGTGGCCCCAACTAGTGGTATACAAATACAACACACCAATGTTGGACCTAGGTTAGCCACTGCTGACTGACCCTTTGGTCATTTTTGAATATAACTTTGCCATTGTGACTAACACTCATTTGACCATCCTGGGTACTGACTAACCCTTTCAACCTATGGATTTTCAGTGAAGTAGAGTCATCCCTCTCCAAGCAGATCTTTGATAATATAGTCGCAAATCCAACTGTTTGAAATTATCCACAGGGTAATGAATATGGCCTTATCGCTACAGCGAGGTAATTGACCATGATGAATGGCGCCATCTCTCTCGCTCTCTCTTCAGTTAGGTATGCTTGCACCATCACAGTAACACACTTGTATTAACAATTCAATATCTTACATTATTGAATGGTTGACTTCATTTGATGACAGCCATATGTATGTGTTCTATCAGACTAGCTGGGAAATGTGTCTGAAGCCATAGCAGGTGACTCTCAATTTATGTATAATTTGTAGCGCGGCATCGCTGCTCCAAACCTCGATCTGCAAAGATGAGGAAAAAACACATGGTTGATTATTTACGAAGAATATCTCAAATCAACAATAAAATGACAGAATGTAGTTGGATAAATATACTAGTACTGCAGTGGCAATTTAATTACACATACCAGTATATCAGGTAGCTACCCAGCGATGCACCGCGCCCCAAGCTGGCCCAATCATAAGTTCTACCTTAGACTCAGAGTTGGAGATTGAAAATATTACACCACTCCGACCCTATTTGCGATATGCTAAGGCATTCCCGCCATGCAATACAGTAGGTCAGACAAACGCTGTCTCCACGATTTTCCCGCGCCAATATCTCCGGCAGCGGAGCTGCTGGTTATATTATAAAACGTTTTTCCTCTATGCATTGCGCAACCATGCATGTATCAGGGACTTTAAAATATTGCTTAGACTTTAGCTTCAGCAATTGCTGAAGGTTTTCTCTGGAATGTATATTAAGAGATTCCTTAAACTGTTAGACATACACTGTAAAGGGTTGGTTGCCATTTTTGTAGGTGTACTGTAGATTTTACTGTAGGTGTACAGTTTATTGTAGGTAAACAGTAGAATCTACTGTAAATTTATATTAGATTCTACTGTTCACCTACACTAACTATTTACAGTGTCAAATTGCGAATCATTCATATTGGTAGCATGCTTTTGTTTTTGCCATTACATTAGGCCAAATAAAAAAAGGTTTGTTTCAGGTAATATGGGATGAGAATCTAGGGTCGATAGGTCGGATTTTTTTTTCTAACCTTTTTTTTTAACAGCCCCTCTACAATACCAAAAAAAGGTGTAAAAATTGGGGGGATTCAAAACTTTTGTAAACCTTTAATTGACCCCCCCCCCCCCACGAAAAGTAAAAATGTCAAAATTTCTTCAAACATTGCATGAAAAAAAGTAGGGTCGGCCCTGTTATGATAGGGTCGGTCGGGTGACCTGAAACAAACCTTCTTTTTTGGGGCCTTATTAATAGAGCAATATCTTCCTCATCAACATACTTGCTGCATATCGATTTATAGATTTCTAATTGTTATTCCCAATACGGTTATTGACCATGAATTATCATGTAAGCATGCTGCAGCTATGAGGAATCGACCACAGTATTGGATGGGCAACAGACCCCATTATAGGAATGTGACCATACTAGAAATCATTCTATATAGATCGCATCCATTTTTTGATTGTTGTATTTTGAAAATCATTCTATGAATAAATACGCATTACAAAATCAAAAAAAAAAAATCATGTATTTTGAGGTAGAATACGATCTGCACATTTCTTTTTTTGCAATAAAACAGTTCAACCAAGCGAAATATTCAGTCCCTCTTTTTTGTTCCTTGTACATTTCAACGTCAATAAAAAAGAAAGCAAAGACCCCACGCTCTGAGGTTGGGGCCACTGCATCGGCAAATTCCAGATTGGTATGGCTAGACGAGTCCATCTCACTATGTGCGACACGACAGTATCCATAAAAGCTAAACCCCTATGCGATATTGAGTTTGAGTTTGGTATTTTTTTATTGTCATAAATTAAACATCGGCAGATACGTCTGATAAGAATGGATATAGCATTATCTGCCCTCAAGGTCTGTTGTATTGACTCAAGGTTGTGTCTACACACACAGAAAAGTGAGAGTCATTGTCGCTAAAACTACCCTCACCTGAGGATCAGGCACTGCCTGACTCTCAGGTATGAGTAGTTTTAGCGACAATGACTCTCACTTTTCTGAGGGTGTATGTTGAAGTAGAGGCCTATGTGAAATAGTGATGTATACATTGGCTCATGGGTGGGGGGGGGGGGGGTTAGTGGTCTATATCACTATATCATGAATTTATCTAAATCTAGATATCTAAACATAATAATAATCTATATCTCTGAACACACCAGCTTTGAACAGTTGACAGATAAACACAATAATATGCTAAATTATTCAATTCTAAACACCTTATTCTCCTAAACACATTGATTTAAATATATAAATTTCTAAGCACTGAGCTAAACATGATATTGGTCTAAACATATTCAGGAACATATTGTGTGAACAAATTTGGGATGGGATTGTGTTTAAGTTTAGGATCTAAACACATTTTTTGCAGTGTACTTGACAATAGGCACGCCTCTCTATATTCCCCAATAGCTCAGAGTGGTGACATCATCACTCGTAATCCTAACTGTGACTCACCTAGAAATCTATTTTGTCGATTCATCAAACTAGAATATTATAAAACCCATTAATCTATCAAAGATTATCAACACAAAGGTGACTCAGCAGAATCCATTTTCATCTTTCTTCAATCGTTCAGTATCCAGGAGCCTTTTTCTCTCTAGAAACGACCATTTTTCCTCTACTATACTGTGGTAATAAGCACGTTTAGGCCACTCAAAAAAAGGAAAAGTGGTTTATCATCACCAAGGTCTGAAAAAAGTGACGAGGGAGGCTTCTTTTTTTTCTTTTTTTTTACTCGCAGGCTAAAATGTATGGGATGATAAACGTTTTTCATGACCAAAATTCATATTTTAGTAGCTAAGAAATTATGGATCTTTAAAAGTAGGGAAAACCTAAGATATTTCTATCCTACTACATTGCTGGCAGTATTAGCTTTAATTTGATACCCATTATCCCAATATTTGTCCATTTTTATCATTTTTTTCATCAAAAATTAGCAAAAAAATGAAGAAAAGTTTTCCTCAAAAGCTGATTTTTATGATGCGCGCGGTGATGAGAAACCATTTTATTTTTTGAGTGGCCTTAGGTGTTCATTATGTTTGTAATTCTTACTTATTATTATGTCTCAGATAGGCAAATGGGCTACCTCACGAGTATGGTCGTATTTCTTCACTGGTGGAAATTCGTTAAGAGAGACATTTTTACCCACGATTACCAAAGAGAAAAATGCTCCCAGCTTCTAGATCCTCATCAGACGTAGTGCATGGCGCCTTCTCTTGTATGGGCTGGGACTAACTCATGACGAATTAGAGTACCAATGGATCTCATCGTCTCAAACCTCTATTTGAAAAGGATCAAACACTAACCTACCTTCTGGGCGGCCTCTACCGTATCACTGTAACAAATACATCCTTGTAAGTGAGCTCATTATCCGGAATAACGTGTGTATCCTCTATAATAAGCGTTGTGCGTCTTCTCCTCCTGGTTTAGCAGTGAATATATAGAATGACAGGGTATGGGCCTCCTCCAGAATACCTGACCTAGTTTATGTAGGACTACTGTGGCCGTCAGTGCTGACTGAAGGTAACCATTTTATTATTTATACTTATTGACTGCGAGGCACGGTTGCTTGGGAGAAAGAAAGGTGGAGGTGATCGAGGGATAGGTCGGGAATGGGGAGGGAGTGGGAGGTGGGGGGGGGGGGGCAATCGGGGGAGGGTGTAGAACCGTGATGTGTATCAATGACGTGATGTGTCCGTAGTAGATACACGTCACGTCATTGATACACATCACGGTTCTATAAAGGATCACACACAGAAAAGTGAGAGTCATTGTCGCTAAAACTACCCTCACCTTACCTGACTCTCAGGTGAGGGTAATTTTAGCGACAATGACTCTCACTTTTCTGAGGGTGATGACGATGGAGGTGGTGTGTGTGGGGTGGGGGTGTAGGCAGACAGAAACTATCGTTAATTCTTGCATGTGCTTATATATAGAAGCAATTTCTTCTATAGATCCATGCCGAAAATAGTTTAGACTTGAAGCTTATAATCAGGCTGTTATCGTTATGTCTTTTGCATGGTAATTGTACATTTAACAACAGGGCGGTACTTTCAGAATTATTTTTCTCTGCATACAGGTACAGGAAGCACTTTTCGTCATTTAGTATTGGTATTTTTGCTCTATTTTCTTTTCACCTTCTTAGTTCTGACTACATTTTTCATCTATCACTTTGAAAATCGTCAAATATAGAAAACACCATTGCACTCATCTCATAAGCCTAAATGGACACGTTACGCGTTGAGAGAAGTGAAAGAAGTAAGAATGCTAGTTCCCGTTCTCCAGTTTGAATATTCTAGATATATAGACAAATGCCAATGCCCATTGATACCATCTCTGTTGTATTTCACGAGTGAGGGCTGGGGCCATATCCCACAAAGCCGCAGGCTGAGTGGGATATGCCCCAGCCCCCACGAGTGAAATACATCAGAGATGGTATCAATGTAGTTGGCATTTGCGTTTATTTTTTATTTGAGGCTATATTATGAAGAAAAACTATCTTTTCCTAGCCCATTGAATACGGCCACATTTTATTCAATGGGGGGCATTGAATAAGGCCCTTCAGTGCTAAAGCATAGGAGATCTTGTATTTCCAAAAAATAAAGATGCAATAACTTGAGGATAATAACATTTCGAATGATGCATTTAAATAGCAATACTCTCTTTTTTAATATATTAACCTTCGAGGCATTAATACCATGCCAATATCATATTTCGATTGATATGGAAAACATACAGGATCTTCCATGATATCTCTTCTAGACAAAAATTTCCAATTTCAGGCTTAAATGGTAACCTGGTTAAGGCTGGATTCAAAACAAATATGAAGGGTAAAAAATCAATTTACTTAATCAAGCGACAGATAATTCAGACAAAAAATAATTAGAGATAGTTCTAAATCGTAAATGTAGGATAACCTCGGGGCGTCATTACTGACTTGTCACGGTGCATCGTTCCCAATGTGTCCTTAACAATCCAGTAAAGTCAACATGAAGTTTGAAGTTAAGTTAATTTGTATTGGCTCAATTATAATGACGAGGATAATAACCCATGAAATGAGCCAAAACAGATGACTCAGTATAACATTAATGGCATCAAATTGAATCACAACGCTTGCAAAAATAGAAAAATGGCATGATAGCAGCGGACCTCCTACAAAGAGTTATGAATAACAAGAAACAGTTGTACATTAATATAGCACAAACAAGGATTTTTTATCGTCCACAACAGAGCTTAGATGTTTGGTTATCACTATTTTTCCGTCTATTCTAACCCTTAAAAGTATGATGGACATGACGTAACACACACTAACATAGCTTACATGCCCAAGTACCCAATTATACGTGATGGATGCATCCTATGATGCATTTGAATATTATAAATTGTTACATCGAGACATGAATATCTCCGACTTGATGTAATAATTAAATATAGAAACTTGTTCCTGATTGTTGCAGTTAAAATTTAAAAAAGCTTGAACTGAATTGACTATACTACGTCAGCTTATATTATGTATTTTGATATTGACAATATGTCGGAACATGAAGAATGTTGAGCACGTAATTACATTAATACGGGTGGGGGCAACCATAACATTTCCTATGTCCGGTAGGAGTACCATTTATTTGATCTCATGCCATAGAATTCAGCTTAGAATTCAAGTAATTATCAGATTTAGGCTATAATTCCACTTATTGAAAACGCAATGTAAAAGCTATACCTGGGCCACATGGGACCCTCTATATAGGGTATATACTTGCCCATATGGGGCATTTTATTGTGCCCATTTTTTAAAACAGGATATTGTATTAGCATTTGGAGTTTATTTGGGTAGGATTTTAAATACAGAAAAAAAATCAGACCATGTCACTTTAAAGCTTGACTGTCATGGTTGAAGTGAGGCCAAAAGCACTGTTGGATATAGTTCAGTTTCCCTTCACAAGAGGGCTCTTAAGGGCTGGGAGCTCAGCTCTTACAGGCACAAGATAGGGTGAATATGTTGTAGCTGGAAAATGCTCATGGTCCCCTGTCCAAACACTGCTGCCCTCTGGTGGAACTGTTATTTTAGTCTATGTATGGAAAATGCTGAACTTATTCCCGGACGGCCCAGCTTTAAGGAACACAGACAGTACAGAAGTCAGAGCAGCAGTCGAACCAGAAGGTGGCGCAGGAGAAGTCGCAGTAACACGGCTGGGCTCCAGGCACGAGTACAGGGGGCGCCACCCGAGCTCCACAGGACCCGAACCCACCACCACAGGATCCAGCTAGAGGCAGAAATATAGAAATATACATAAGCTGAGGCTCCACTAACCGAATTTATTCACAAATCGGCACAATTGTCACGAATCTGGCTCAGTTATATACACCATATATATACTATGGACCCTGCCATAGGTTTATGTTTGTAAATAATGTTTATGTTTACAAACAAGTGGAAAATAGAATTGCCAAGGGTATACAACACGATGTAGGTCCCAATTTAAGCCCTGATTTTGACTCTCAGGCCGATCTGGCCTCCCGATCTCAGATCAAATAGGTTTGAATTTCATTTATTTGATATTCCCCCCTTCGAGGCTGTGTCTCACGACCTTGGTCCAATGTTTTTGTCTCTGACCGGGTGCCGTCTCTGACCGGGTGCCGTCTCTGACCGGGTGCCATCTCTGACCGGGTGCCGTCTCTGACCGGATGTCATTCAGGAGTTTAGTTATCTTCTGCCAACAGCAGGAGGCTAATTATAGTTACATAACAACTGCCATAACGTTTTTACAAATCATAATATATATGAGTATATGTTAAAAATTAAAAAACACTTCCTTCTGACACCAGGTCAGAGACGGCACCCGGTCAGAGACGGCACCCGGTCAGAGACGGCACCCGGTCAGAGACGGCACCCGGTCAGAGACGGCACCCGGTCAGAGACGGCACCCGATCAGAGACAAAAACATTGGCTCAAGGTCGTGAGACACAGCCTCATAGGGCTCTAATCGGCCGATTTATTACAATAACAAATAGGAAATGTGTTTTTGTTTTGACCTGATTAGACTGTAAAGACCTAAATGATCGGTTCGTGAGAATGACCCAAAAAGTCGGGTAGTGGATCCCCAGCTATAAACTAGATCTGAAAGCAATTATCGTCTTCGATGTAATAAGCGCACAGTGCGCTTAAAAAAAGATTTTAAACTAAAAGAACAAAAACTAAATTCAATTCTAATAAGCGCACACCCTCCACCCGTTTTTCCCAAATTATTTTGGCTGTTACATGTATCAACATAATGAACAAAAAGTGCATTAAAAGATTTCATCTTGGCAACAATGAGGAATTAATTTTGACTCGATATTTTATATATTTTGGGCGTTTTATTGTCTAAAAGTGGCCCAAATAGGGGGGGGGTTCGCTAATCAGGGGATGTGCGCTTATTACATCGAATACGGTATCCATTAATTTGCGGTAGACAATTTCTACTTTTGGCATAAGGATTTTGAGTTTGAGCTTCATTGTTTTATTAGGCAAAATATGTCTCAAAACTAGGAGAGCTCTCCCCATATCGCCAAAATACAACCTATAACTTTTACAAATTACAGGTATTTACAAGGATAGACACATACATATATATTAGACCGTTATTCAGATCGATTTCAGGAGTCAGTGTGTGTGTGTTCATTTTGCACTCAGAAAATCTACACTTTGGGTATTGGTAGATAGTCATCCGGCTACAAAGACACAGTTTCAGAAACGGCCCATGTTCATGAATTATTTGAATATTTTAAAAACCCTGTATTTAGGCCACTCAAAAAATAGGTGTTTCTCATCACCGCGGGCATAATTGAAATCGTGATTTGAGGAAAGCTTCCTCTCTTTTTTATTTTAGGGAGTGCTCATTTTTAACAACAGGAGGGGGGCCGTGAGATTTCGCATGGAGCGTGCGAAATATTTTCACCCCCCCCCATAGAGGGGTCCAAACTTTTTACCCCCCCCCCCCCCCTCGGCAGGCAGCAAATCGCACGTGTTCGCTGCCCTTTGTAGCATAGTAACGCGCAGGCTTTTTCCCTCAAAACAGGTTGAATTCTTTTGACCCCCCCCCCAAGAGGGGTCAAAAATTTTTACCCCCCCCCGGTCAAGGGGTACTAATTTTTTACCCCCCCCCCCAGTCCACCAGCCTCCCCCCCCCCCTGTTGTTAAAAATTGAGCACTCCCTTAGTAGGCAAGAAAGTGATACCCAAGTCTTTTTTTATTCTAATGAAACATCTGTTAAATATTTGGTATCAAAGTAAAGCTTATATTGTCAGTAATGCAGAGAGCTAGGAATAAATAACAACTTTTGCAGATCAACAAACTCTTAACTACTTAAAAGTGAAAATGTGAGCGAAAAGTCGTAGTTTCCCTATATATTTTAGCCACCAGTAAAAAAACTATATCAAATTTTTAAAAACGCCCTCGTCACAATTCTCACTGCAGGGTGATGAGAAACTTCTTTTCTTTTTTGAGTGGCCTTATTTATAAAAGATTCAACTTGTTTTAACTTACAAGCAGGTGGAAGTGTGTAGGCGCCCGGGGGACAAATACAGTTAAAGGAGCCCGGTGTGTTTTGACAGAATTCAGGAATGGTACAGCCTGTCCGATCCATGCACTCATCGTCATCTGAATGGTACAAGCACGATAGTATTATACATCCATGATATAACCCAAAGGTACAAGCACAATAGTATTATACATCCATGATATTACCCAATGGTACAAGCACAATAGTATTATACATCCATGATATCACCCAATGGTACAAGCACAATAGTATTATACATCCATGATATTACCCAATGGTACAAGCACAATAGTATTATACATCCATGATATTACCCAATGGTACAAGCACAATAGTATTATACATCCATGATATTACCCAATGGTACAAGCACAATAGTATTATACATCCATGATATCGCCCAATGGTACAAGCACAATAGTATTATACATCCATGATATTACCCAATGGTACAAGCACAATAGTATTATACATCCATGATATCACCCAATGGTACAAGCACAATAGTAGTAGTACAATACATCCATGATATTACCCAATGGTACAAGCACAATAGTATTATGCATCCATGATATCACTCAAGGATAGCTTGTACATGTGACATTTAAAGTAGATACATGCAAGGTGCAGTCAGCGGGAGTCAACTTCTACCTTTCTTGGCTTGACCTTTTAGGTTGGACCTTTTTTAGGGTTGGTCAAACCCTAAGATTCTTAATCAGCACCCTTTTTACATTAGATTTAGCTGTGTTATTAAAATTTCTATCTCTAAAAGGGTCCTTATCGTGATGGTACTCTGGTGTACAAATATGAAATATAGTAAATGGTATTTTTCATCCGATACGAAAACAGTAGTAAGAACAGCCAAGCCTAGGACAGTTCAGCACTTTTGTAGGTTAAACCTAACATATCTATAGATCTATCTAGACATTTTAAAGCTTCTAGGAAGCACTACATTGCCGGTTATGGATAGTGCATGCCATCTATAGACGGACCAATCCTGCGAAAAAGCAGATATTCTGGAAAGCAGATATTCTATTCCATTTCTAAACCTAATGACTGTACTACACACTAAGATGTGGACTTGGCGCTATTCAGGACCCATGTACAGAACCCCAGAAGGGCCAGAAAAGTCTTTTTCCACTTTTGTAGATTTGTTGTTGTTTTTTTGTGATAGTTTTTTTTAATCACATTTTAAAAATTAGTTGTTTTTTGGGTTTTTTGTAACAGTTTTTCTTCACCTTTGTAAAAGTTCGTAAAATAACCTTTTTTTTTGGTTGAAAATACATTTACTGACCCTTCTGAGCTTCCGTACCCATGGACATCAAGACAGTTATATTGCCAGAGTATGTGGAGTAGAATCCTTCCCAATTTAGAGGTAGAATGTATTATTTTGTTAAATGTCAACATTTATTTCATGCCATTGAAATTGACCATTCAGGAATTGAATTCAGGATTATATATTACATAATTGTAATGTCCTCACCTGTGCAGAAGAATCCATTGCCATTATATCCGGTGTTACACGTGCAGGTAAATGAGCCAGGATTATTGGCACATGTCGCGCATCATCACAAGGTGCCGCAGAACATTCATTGTCATCTGCAAAGTGATAATATAGCTTGTCAATCTGCTTGTTTGCATTTTATATCAATATAATGTCATGTTTTCCTGATAGAAACAAAACATAGATAGGATTCATAACATGGAAACTAGGCTCCATATCCCCAATATACCCCCATATTATTGAAATGTCACACTTGCCACACGGCTAACCCATAAACCAATCCATGAAGATATACCAGAAAAAAACAATAGAATTCTGCTCCAAAGTTTTCAAAAATACCCTCAAAATTGATCACACACAGTATTGGTGAGATCAGGCCTGGAATATATGGCTTAATATTGACTAGATATAGATTCAACGAATTGGTTGCAATTGTAACACACCCTAACTTCGGATGATGAATCTTATCAGAAGAAAGAGTCAAGGCAGTTCGTGTGCAGTGTAACAGTAGGGTGGCCGGACGATTTTTATAAATCAGTCTGACAAGTATGTATCATATATACACAGAAAGCCCCAATATTCGCATTTAACAAACTCTCATTGTTATCTTTTAACTCTTCATAGGAAATGGCTGGTAGTTGATTATAAGTACCTCACCCCTCTAACCTCTCTGACAGCTTTTGACATTTCCCTATTGTACATAGATGGTACCAAATCCTCACTCATTGCACGTAGCTGCTGCAGTGCTAAGTGTGTGAACTAAAGGCCCTCTCTTAAACCCTACACAACAGAGGTGCCCTCTCGTAGTCAATACATGATATTAATCTTCAGATTGGGGTTTTAGACTCTCAGCAGATGCCCTGACGCTGGCTGGCGGTAGGTTGTATCATTTCCATTCCAAATGCACCATTTTCAGCTCATTTAGCTCTATTTTCAGTAGTCTACCGTAAATTACCAATTGAAGAGTTCTAGAAAAATAATTGAGCTAAAAATACATAATTTTAGGAGGCTTAATTATATAAGATATAATTGTCTCAAGTAACTATAGGACCCCCCATGACATGCCTGTATACAATACGCTTCAAACAAAAAAAGAATTTCGTTGATACATTGATTCACCACCAAACAGTGTCAATTCTCCCAGAGGATAGGTTCCTGAGATCACCCAGTTATAGAGCTCAAGACAGACTCAAAATCTAAAGGTCTGTCAAGATTGCCCTTGAATTACATTATGTAATACAATTTATCATGCTAATTCCAGCTCATGTATGAAGGATCCATTCAAGACCTCTTGATATCAAGTTACTAGAGGTCTCTATCTGCTCCCTAGCCAAAATGAGAGGCCATCGTAAAAGGGTCACTTAACATAGGATCAGATATAGATTGAGCGACCAGCTAGAGCCTCCAGCCACCCTAGTTAGTAACAGGTTGCCAAACAAAGGTTTATTTCGGAAAGGAAATAAGAATCACAGGAAAACACACAGTCCGGATTACTACTCTGATCTGTCCTCAGTTCAGGTGAGTTGGCTTCTCGGCTGCTGCCGTTAACCTTATGAGCTGAGTAGAGCAAGCTAGCGAATTGCTCCGGACATCAGCTTATATAGGTAGCCAGACTGCACATGCATGTGCAATATCGGCCACCTATAGCGTCCCCTATTCATACTCGAGAGCCGGGACAAGTGTCTCAACCTAAATGATCTGGACAGGGTTTGGAACCAATGCCCAGCAGGACCCGCCTATATATATATAGTAAACTAAGACCAACAGGCCCCTACACAATAAAGAAACAACATTATTAATGTGAAAAAGTAATTGCCATAATGTTGCTCATACCTGTGCATGAGAATCCATTCCCACTGTATCCAAAGATACAATTACAATCAAATGAACCTGGTGTATTGGAGCATGTTGCTGCAGTGTCACAAGGAGAACCGGAGCATTCGTTATCATCTGGAAAATAGACACAGCGACTATAAAACCTGGATGCTCATCAGAATAGTTCATTATGTGACACAGAGGGTTACATCACGTGATAGGATACAAAAAATACCAGCCCAGATCACGATCAATGCATGCGCGTATATATAACTGTAGCGGGCACGTATCGCTCGGGGCAGCCCGAGCGTGCGTGGAGAGCGCATTGCCCGCCTGTTGGTAGCTCAGGTACCGTAGCGGAGCGGTGAGACTTCAGCTGGCCCTGTGGTGCAGCGGTAGCATACTCAACTTCGGAGCGGAGGGACCGGGGTTCGATTCCCCGTGGGGCTCGACGTTTTCACCGACCCGTTACACTGGTGCCGTGACCAGGATGGGACATCATGGGTTGGGTATCTGAGCGGTTTCAGCTTCTGCTAGGTAGGTCCTCGTGGCCTGACATTGTACCTAGCAAAAGTCTGAAGGGGAGTAATGTAGCGGGCACGTATTGCTCGGGGCAGCCCGAGCGTGCGTGGAGAGCGCATTGCCCGCCTGTTGGTAGCTCAGGTACCGTAGCGGAGCGGTGAGACTTCAGCTGGCCCTGTGGTGCAGCGGTAGCATACTCAACTTCGGAGCGGAGGGACCGGGGTTCGATTCCCCGTGGGGCTCGACGTTTTCACCGACCCGTTACATAACCTTAAAGTGGCATGGTCCAATTTTTTTCCAAATTTTGAATCCTACTTCAATGTGCTCAAACTGTTCTTAGAGTAACATATCCGAAGGATGGGGCACAGAAAAATATCCTTGATGAGCAATCTATGAAGATATACCAAAACATTTTCAAAATACCCTGAAAATCAATTATGTTCAGTACTGGTGAGATTAAGAATAAAGAAACAACATTATTAAGTCTAAAAGGTAATTGCCAGTATGTTGCTCATACCTGTGCATGAGAATCCATTCCCACTGAATCCAGTTATACAATTACAATCAAATGAGCCTGTTACGATAATGTTGCAAGAGATAGATTCAGATTGTAGGAATCTGATAGGATAGTACTATATTTAGGATTGTACTAGACATAATTTTAATGGCTTTACGTCAATAGGAAAATCATACCACACTATCACATAGTATGTTTAAAAAAAGCATATGCGTAGGGGATGCAGTCTTTACTGTTGGCATATAGAGAATCAGAGTTTACAACGTTGAGGGTGTAATAGTCTAATATACCTGTGCAGGTGAATCCATTACCACTATATCCAGGGTTACATGTACAGGTAAATGAGCCGGGATTATTGCCACATGTAGCGTCATCATCACAAGGTGCCGCAGAACATTCATTATCGTCTGAAAGGTGAAGTGATGAGTTGAAATATTTTTAAGCAGTCTCAATTGTTTCATGTAAAAGTAATGATAATATGCATGAATTAGATATGCATAAAGATGGATAGGTATCTTCATAATGTAATCATAGGGATGTGCAAAAAAAAAGGAGGAATGATAATGTTGCAAGAGACAGTCTTTGATAGATTCAGATGGTAGGAATCTGATAGGATAGTACTATATTTAGGATTGTACTAGACATAATTTTTATGGCTTTACGTCAATAGGAAAATCACACCACACTATCACATAGTATGTTTAAAAAAAGCATATGCGTAGGGGATGCAGTCTTTACTGTTAACATATAGAGAATCAGAGTTTACAACGTTGAGGGTGTAATAGTCTAATATACCTGTGCAGGTGAATCCATTACCACTATATCCAGGGTTACATGTACAGGTAAATGAGCCGGGATTATTGCCACATGTAGCCTCATCATCACAAGGTGCCGCAGAACATTCATTATCATCTGAAAGGTGAAGTGATGAGTTGAAATATTTTTAAGCAGTCTCAATTGTTTCTTGTAAAAGTAATGATAATATGCATGAATTAGATATGCATAAAGATGGATAGGTATCTTCATAATGTAATCATAGGGATGTGCAAAAAAAAAAGGAGGAACGATAATGTTGCAAGAGACAGTCTTTGATAGATTCAGATGGTAGGAATCGGATAGGATAGTACTATATTTAGGATTGTACTAGACATAATTTTAATGGCTTTACGTCAATAGGAAAATCACACCACACTATCACATAGTATGTTTAAAAAAAACATATGCGTAGGAGATGCAGTCTTTACTGTTGGCATATAGAGAATCAGAGTTTACAACGTTGAGGGTGTAATAGTCTAATATACCTGTGCAGGTGAATCCATTACCACTATATCCAGGGTTACATGTACAGGTAAATGAGCCGGGATTATTTGCACATGTAGCGTCATCATCACAAGGTGCAGCAGAACATTCATTATCGTCTGAAAGGTGAAGTGATGAGTTGAGATATTTTTAAGCAGTCTCAATTGTTTCATGTAAAAGTAATGATAATGTGGTGGTTCGTAGTTATTCTAGTTTAAGGAACAACGATCACGGCAGTTTCCAGGTGTGAGAATATCAGTCTTTATTATAAAAACAACTCCGGTTCCTTCACAAGGGAACGATCAGTGTAGAATCAATACACACAGGTAAATCAGGTTTCTCTATAGCTAGAGGAAACGTTCAGTATAGTCTTAGTATACAACCCTGTCCGCACGGTTGGACATAGTGAAGTCTATCGTCAGTCGGGCCTGCACTGACTGCCTTCCAGGTAAACACACAGGTCTTATATAACACCAGCTCTTAGGTCACGTGGCCAGGTGGGTGGGTCGGCAGCCCACCTGAGAGCGGCACACGGTAACCTGGAGAGGACCTGCGCCCTCTCCCGGGAACTGTGTGCACTAGCTTCAGGTAGAGAAGCCAAGTAAACAGACGTTACCCGGAAATACCGTGTATGAGATTAATATGTAATATCATGCCCCTACACTATGCATGAATTAGATATGCATAAAGATGGATAGGTATCTTCATAATGTAATCATAGGGATGTGCAAAAAAAAAAGGAGGAACGATAATGTTGCAAGAGACAGTCTTTGATAGATTCAGATGGTAGGAATCTGATAGGATAGTACTATATTTAGGATTGTACTAGACATAATTTTTATGGCTTTACCCCAATAGGAAAATCGCACCACACTATCACATAGTATGTTTAAAAAAAACATATGCGTAGGGGATGCAGTCTTTACTGTTGGCATATAGAGAATCAGAGTTTACAACGTTGAGGGTGTAATAGTCTAATATACCTGTGCAGGTGAATCCATTACCACTATATCCAGGGTTACATGTACAGGTAAATGAGCCGGGATTATTTGCACATGTAGCGTCATCATCACAAGGTGCCGCAGAACATTCATTATCGTCTGAAAGGTGAAGTGATGAGTTGAAATATTTTTAAGCAGTCTCAATTGTTTCATGTAAATGTAATGATAATATGCATGAATTAGATATGCATAAAGATGGATAGGTATCTTCATAATGTAATCATAGGGATGTGCAAAAAAAAAAGGAGGTACTATAATGTTGCAAGAGCCAGTCTTTGATAGATTCGGATGGTAGGAATCTGATAGGATAGTACTATATTTAGGATTGTACTAGACATATTTTTTATGGCTTTATGTCAATAGGAAAATCACACCACACTATCACATAGTATGTTTAAAAAAAGCATATGCGTAGGGGATGCAGTCTTTACTGTAAACATATAGAGAATCAGAGTTTACAACGTTGAGGGTGTAATAGTCTAATATACCTGTGCAGGTGAATCCATTACCACTATATCCAGGGTTACATGTACAGGTAAATGAGCCGGGATTATTTGCACATGTAGCGTCATCATCACAAGGTGCCGCAGAACATTCATTATCGTCTGAAAGGTGAAGTGATGAGTTGAAATATTTTTAAGCAGTCTCAATTGTTTCATGTAAAAGTAATGATAATATGCATGTATTAGATATGCATAAAGATGGATAGGTATCTTCATAATGTAATCATAGGGATGTGCAAAAAAAAAAGGAGGAACGATAATGTTGCAAGAGACAGTCTTTGATAGATTCAGATGGTAGGAATCTGATAGGATAGTACTATATTTAGGATTGTACTAGACATCATTATCTGCTCGCCCTGTATAGAGAAGATTCAAGACCGGCTTGGAGGAATAAAATTTATTCATAAGAAATAAAGTTTTATGATTATATACACACATGTAAAATATACGGTAGATAAACCTACATTAAATACAATTATTAATGTGTAAAGGTATATGAGACACATTATATGTTTAATGTGGGTAAAAGATTTGAATGATAAGAGTTTGTTGATGTAAGAGCCTTATTACAAGGTGTGGGTGGGTGGGATTCAATGTTCATGAAGAGTAGTGGCGTCCACCGCTGGCGGAAGGTGAATGAGGCGTAGATTGAAGTTGGCTGACCTGAGGTCAGCTATTGGAGGAAGTAGGGTGTGTATGAGGAATGTTACCCTTTAATGTCTTATGGTTGATTGAATTTCTCCCCAGGGGGCGACAATGACACGCAATTCCAGCACCTCTGTGGAATGGCGACAGCATTATCTGCTCGCCCTGTATAGAGAAGATTCAAGACCGGCTTGGAGGAATAAAATTTATTTATAAGAAATAAAGTTTTATGATTATATACACACATGTAAAATATACGGTAGATAAACCTACATTAAATACAATTATTAATGTGTAAAGGGCCAAGCCAGCCAAGAATTGTATTGAATGGTTTATGCATTGTCTAGTCTTTTTGTGATAGTCTTATTGACTTTTGTCGTTGTTTGGTGGCGTATGTACGTCTTGTACGCCTGCGACTTCCACCCGCCGTATGTTTGGATCTCCTGCTCGGTACAGCCCCCCCTGCCCGGCTGCTGTCGCGGTGGCCTTCCTCAGTGTGTGCAGTGAGAATTGTCTGTGACTGACGCCAAGGGCCTTCAATGCCCCGTCCCACTTCTGCCTTAGGTATGTCACGGGCATTGGGGTGGCGGTATCTGGGAACACAAATAGGGGTTTGTCCTGACCCAGGCGTGGGTTGTCGGTTATCACCTGTCGGATTGCTCTCACTGGGCACAGGAAGGGGTTTGTAGAACTGTGTAGTGTAACGAGCTTCCTCTGGTTGTGTCTTTGTAAGTTCTTTGCCCATTTTATGTTTATGGTAACTGAGTCCGGGCTGAACTTCACATCCCTCCTGGTTAGATGTTTGTTGGGGTTGAATCCCCTGACTGATGGCGGTGCTACTTCTGATTGTCTCAATGCGGCATGGAATGTTGTCAGCAGCATGGCCCTGATCACTGTGCCCCTCATTGTCCTTGGGAGGGCCATGATGATCTGCCGCAACAGTGACAGGGGGATGGGCTCCTTCGCCCTGCTTTTTATGCCTTTTTGCCTGTCCATGGCCTCCAGTGCCATCTTGACCCTGGTGTGTGACATGACCCCGTCCACCAGCAGCATGTGTTGGGTTATGTGTGACATGATGTTCCTGACTGTCAGCGGGGAGAGTTTTCTCACCGCCAGGTACTCCACGTACGCGCACACTTCCTGGTGGGTGGGGTTGTATGGCCTGATTGCCATCGAATGACAGAAGGCCAGGTATGCTGTTACAGCCGACTGCCTGTTTTTGAGAGTGCCTGACGCTCTTGCCTGTGTCTGCCTCCACGCTGCCTGCCGCTGCAGATACATGAAGCCCGGATCTGCAGATAATAAGAGGAGTAATGTTGTCAAATATATAGTTTGAAGATTCGACAATCGAGAGTTTTTGTTCGGTTATGAGTTTGTTGGCCTCAGCCAGATGAGTTTTTGACAAGTGGGCCCTACTCAGGGCATCTGCCACTTTGTTTTTCACCCCTGCAATGTGAGGAAATGTGAGTTTTAGGTTTAACACCGCCTGTGTCATCCAGAGGGCACGTGCGCAGTCCAGGAGTACAGGGTCGTGTCCCTTCCCGGTACTGAAAACAGATACAGCTGCCTGATTATCACATTGTACAGTCACATGTTTGCCTCTGCATGATTTATTGATGAGTGTATGTAAGGCTACCACCACATTTATTCCCTCTAGGTGAGCGATGTTGACGACAGGGTCGTCAATGGGGGAGGTCTGTGTGGCGTATGCCTTGACACCATCGGTGGCCCCGATGCCGGAGCCACATGCATCTACAAATATTGTCTTTTGGGGGGGGCCTTTTGGTATTAATGAGACCCCGTTCCATCACTGTCCAAATTCCAGGAACCACTTCATGTCCTTCCTCATTGATGCTGAAACATTTATGTGTTTCTTGTTCATGCCTCTGAGGGCCTCGAGGAGGCGCGCCACAAAAAGTCTACCGGGGTGTATGCACTTTGACATGTGTAGCAATGACCCTAATAGGCTTTGTAGTTGCTTCTTCGACAACGACCTTCTTTCGCTGACCTTTTTGAGTATCTCTCCCAATTTTGCAGTGGGTATGGATATGCTGAGTTCTTTCGCGTTAATTACCACCCCCAGCCACTTTACGACCTTGCTGGGGGGCTGTAATTTCTCCGTGGCTTCCGGGAGTCCAAGGCTCTTGATGAGGTCCCTGGCCACTTTGTAGTCTCTGGCTGCTGTTTGTCTGTCAACAGATAGAATAATAATGTCGTCTAAGTACATTTTCGCATATACTTTATGTCTTTCCAACATTCTTACTATGCACTCCGCGACGGCCTGCATGTGTGAGGCCGATGCCCTGCTGCCAAATGGCACAGTTATGTCTAAGAAATACTCCCCCCTCCATTTGAGGGCCAATAGAGGCCAATCTAACACATCCGAGGCCAGGTTTTTATAGGCGCGAGATATATCAATGCTTGACATGAATGCCCCATTTCCTATTTCTAATAGTTTTTGTGTGAATGCATCCACCGTGGGTAGTGAATGGGTCCTTTCCCTGCCCATTACAGTGTTTTTAGCTATATAACTATTTATTGACGTCTCCCTCGGGTATGTCATGTCCGTGATGATGTCATAAGGGGGGATGTGTGAGTCCATTCAGTAAACGGCTGTGTGTCAAACTGTCCTAATAAGCCCCCCAAACTTTTCTCTTTTTCAATTAATTTGTCAATATCCCCGGGGTAGTTGTTGGCACTGGGGTGGTTGTTATTGTCTGCGCTATGAGAGGTGGGTCCCATATAACCCATGGGGAAACCGTAGGTGAGGAAGTCGAGGATTTGCCTATCTTCTATAGAATCAGAGAGTTCTTGGTCCCACCGAGCTATGTTGAGGTTGGTAGGTAGCGGGATTCTGGCGCCCATGTTATTTGGTACTCCTGTGTTTCTAACTGCCTCGTAAATTTTTGCTAGATCAGTGTATTTAGATTGGTGGGCCCATGTGGGCCACGTGTGGGCCCTGTGTGCAGCGAAATGGGATGGGTGCATGTCAAGAGATTCATCAACTACATTAGATTCACACATTTTTCTAACTCGGTTGAAGTCGATATTCGGCATACCTTCGTTCGTGTGTGGATGTGCCTCGCGAGAGGTGGGACGAGACGTGATGACGTCACTCACCTGGGGGGAATCCCCGGGGCTCTCCTCGTGTGCTGCGTTGTCAACAAAGGGAGCACGTGCATGCGAGGGGGCGGAGCCGTCCCGCTGCACCCTTCGCTCACGTGTGTCACCGTCTGCGGCTTTGTCAAACATTGTGTCATACATAAAGTCAATATTTACATCGTGGGAATCAAATACATCGGGGAATTCAAACCTGGATTTATATACAGGGATTGGGGCCGCCCCTATCGCTGAGGAGGGGGCCCCTGGAACTCGTTTTTTGCATATTGTGCGTACCCTTGTTGTTGTTGCTGTGGTGCATGTTGTTGTTGCTGCTGTTGTTGTTGCGGGCGTCGATCGTTGCCACCATTTTGATATGGCGGTCGCTGCCCGTGTTGCTGTGACTGTGCATGGTCCCTCACCTTATTCTGACAGGCGATGATGTTGTGTGGGAACTGTAGACCTTTGGCGTCACAGTATGAGCAGTGATGCATCAGGCGCCCGTGCGGGCCGTTGTGATGCCTTTTATACGTACAGCCTTTAGCCGAGTTGAAGTCCCGACATGTGATGTTGTCATAGTTCGTGCCGGTTTTTGCGCTCGGGCCGGCGGTATCATATGTGCCGGACGCGATTGCAAGGTCTAGCTTAAGGTTCTGCATTGCCTGTTTGTTCTCCCACCCAAATTCCTTGACCTCGATCTTGTCCCAGACCGCCTGGGTCCATTTTCTGACCGGGGGCCACGTTCTGGACTTTGTATCTCGGGTTACGTGTCCGAGATGGGTGAGAATATTGTCTCTGTCCTCGGGGGCGCAGCCTTTTGGGTGCTGCACCAGGGCTGTGATGGCATTTATGTACTCGAGGCACGTCATTGATGCTCGTGCTTCAAATTTGGCTTTAAGCGTGTTGCAGCCCTCCCTTTCTAAGAACACATAGGGCTTTATTATTGGCTCAACGAATGGGTCGCAGATAAATGGGTTCTTACCATCCGACTGTTGCATGTCGTATCGCTCTCTTGCCATGTTGTGTCGCAGGAATCCCGCGCGATCTGCCTGCCGCCTGGTGGTCCGGGGCGACATCAATCCTTCGTTGTCGTAGTATCTGTCGCCTCCCCCAGGGGGCGATCGCGGCACGCGTCGTCTCCGCTGCGGTGACGGGGTCCGGGGCGGGCGCCAGCCGACCGGCGGTGAGCGCGGCCCCCAGTCCCCGCGTCCCCAGCTGTCGTGTCGTCTCCGATTCCCGTGCTTCGTCATGGTCGGGTCGCGGCTCCTGTCGTCCAGGGGGTACGCCGACTCCTCCCACGCCGTGATGTCGGGGTGAGGGCGGTCGTGCCCCCTCCACGGTCCGGTCCTGTGGCCGGCCCATTCGTCCTCAAAGCGGGCGCGTGGGGGACGCGTCTCCTCCCTGCGCCGGTCCTCGGGTCCCGGTGATAGCGTCGCCCTGGCTGCCGGTGTGGATGCGTGTGGGGGAGGCCGGGAGAGTGTGACATGTAGCGACTCCTCCCGTCCCCGCCTCACGTCGACCCTCCGTCGTGGGGTCTCCTCTGCGCCTCCCCTCTCGGACCTTTGTATTTCGGCCGAGACGAGGAAAGCGAGGTGGTCGTTTACCTCCTTGATGCTGGCCTTCACTTCCTTCATCTCCTCCTCCAGTTTGTGTACTCGTCTCAGCTCCGTCTCGAGGTGAGCTACCCTCTCTATGGGGTCCAGGGGGTAGACCGTGGAGCTGTCCACTATCTCCCCCTCCTCGGGTTGGGCGGCATGCACATCGACCGCCCCGAGGAACCGAATGGCATCTAATTGTTCACAATGCTCTGCGTATGCTCCGGGGTTTCCAGTGAGGCACCGCCGGCTGGGGCGGGACATCGACTCGGTGATTCTGGCACGTGCCGCCCGGGAGGCAGCTCGTGTTTCCCGGCGCTCTCGCCCGGCCATGGCGGGAGTCTTAAAGTTCAATTCACAATCCGCGTTAATCCTTGGTTACCTTACTCCGACAGGTAAAATGAGGGACCTCAACTGTAAATGTGGGTCCTTGGGGTATCACAGGTAAAATATTTCGAAGTATAGGTGAATATTACCGTGTATCTGACCAAGTAGAATTCAATGTTCATGAAGAGTAGTGGCGTCCACCGCTGGCGGAAGGTGAATGAGGCGTAGATTGAAGTTGGCTGACCTGAGGTCAGCTATTGGAGGAAGTAGGGTGTGTATGAGGAATGTTACCCTTTAATGTCTTATGGTTGATTGAATTTCTCCCCAGGGGGCGACAATGACACGCAATTCCAGCACCTCTGTAGAATGGCGACAGAATTTTAATGGCTTTACGTCAATAGGAAAATCACACCACACCATCACATAGTATGTTTAAAAAAAACATATGCGTAGGGGATGCAGTCTTTACTGTTAACATATAGAGAATCAGAGTTTACAACGTTGAGGGTGTAATAGTCTAATATACCTGTGCAGGTGAATCCATTACCACTATATCCAGGGTTACATGTACAGGTAAATGAGCCGGGATTATTTGCACATGTAGCGTCATCATCACAAGGTGCCGCAGAACATTCATTATCGTCTGAAAGGTGAAGTGATGAGTTGAAATATTTTTAAGCAGTCTCAATTGTTTCATGTAAAAGTAATGATAATATGCATGTATTAGATATGCATAAAGATGGATAGGTATCTTCATAATGTAATCATAGGGATGTTGAAAAAAAAAAAGGAGGTACTATAATGTTGCAAGAGCCAGTCTTTGATAGATTCGGATGGTAGGAATCTGATAGGATAGTACTATATTTAGGATTGTACTAGACATATTTTTTAATGGCTTTATGTCAATAGGAAAATCACACCACACTATCACATAGTATGTTTAAAAAAAGCATATGCGTAGGGGATGCAGTCTTTACTGTTGGCATATAGAGAATCAGAGTTTACAACGTTGAGGGTGTAATAGTCTAATATACCTGTGCAGGTGAATCCATTACCACTATATCCAGGGTTACATGTACAGGTATATGAGCCGGGATTATTTGCACATGTAGCGTCATCATCACAAGGTGCCGCAGAACATTCATTATCGTCTGAAAGGTGAAGTGATGAGTTGAAATATTTTTAAGCAGTCTCAATTGTTTCATGTAAAAGTAATGATAATATGCATGTATTAGATGTGCATAAAGATGGATAGGTATCTTCATAATGTAATCATAGGGATGTGCAAAAAAAAAAGGAGGAACGATAATGTTGCAAGAGACAGTCTTTGATAGATTCAGATGGTAGGAATCTGATAGGATAGTACTATATTTAGGATTGTACTAGACATCATTATCTGCTCGCCCTGTATAGAGAAGATTCAAGACAGGCTTGGAGGAATAAAATTTATTTATAAGAAATAAAGTTTTAAATGATTATATACACACATGTAAAATATACGGTAGATAAACCTACATTAAATACAATTATTAATGTGTAAAGGTATATGAGACACATTATATGTTTAATGTGGGTAAAAGATTTGAATGATAAGAGTTTGTTGATGTAAGAGCCTTATTACAAGGTGTGGGTGGGTGGGATTCAATGTTCATGAAGAGTAGTGGCGTCCACCGCTGGCGGAAGGTGAATGAGGCGTAGATTGAAGTTGGCTGACCTGAGGTCAGCTATTGGAGGAAGTAGGGTGTGTATGAGGAATGTTACCCTTTAATGTCTTATGGTTGATTGAATTTCTCCCCAGGGGGCGACAATGACACGCAATTCCAGCACCTCTGTGGAATGGCGACAGCATTATCTGCTCGCCCTGTATAGAGAAGATTCAAGACCGGCTTGGAGGAATAAAATTTATTTATAAGAAATAAAGTTTTATGATTATATACACACATGTAAAATATACGGTAGATAAACCTACATTAAAAACAATTATTAATGTGTAAAGGGCCAAGCCAGCCAAGAATTGTATTGAATGGTTTATGCATTGTCTAGTCTTTTTGTGATAGTCTTATTGACTTTTGTCGTGGTTTGGTGGCGTATGTACGTCTTGTACGCCTGCGACTTCCACCCGCCGTATGTTTGGATCTCCTGCTCGGTACAGCCCCCCCTGCCCGGCTGCTGTCGCGGTGGCCTTCCTCAGTGTGTGCAGTGAGAATTGTCTGTGACTGACGCCAAGGGCCTTCAATGCCCCGTCCCACTTCTGCCTTAGGTATGTCACGGGCATTGGGGTGGCGGTATCTGGGAACACAAATAGGGGTTTGTCCTGACCCAGGCGTGGGTTGTCGGTTATCACCTGTCGGATTGCTCTCACTGGGCACAGGAAGGGGTTTGTAGAACTGTGTAGTGTAACGAGCTTCCTCTGGTTGTGTCTTTGTAAGTTCTTTGCCCATTTTATGTTTATGGTAACTGAGTCCGGGCTGAACTTCACATCCCTCCTGGTTAGATGTTTGTTGGGGTTGAATCCCCTGACTGATGGCGGTGCTACTTCTGATTGTCTCAATGCGGCATGGAATGTTGTCAGCAGCATGGCCCTGATCACTGTGCCCCTCATTGTCCTTGGGAGGGCCATGATGATCTGCCGCAACAGTGACAGGGGGATGGGCTCCTTCGCCCTGCTTTTTATGCCTTTTTGCCTGTCCATGGCCTCCAGTGCCATCTTGACCCTGGTGTGTGACATGACCCCGTCCACCAGCAGCATGTGTTGGGTTATGTGTGACATGATGTTCCTGACTGTCAGCGGGGAGAGTTTTCTCACCGCCAGGTACTCCACGTACGCGCACACTTCCTGGTGGGTGGGGTTGTATGGCCTGATTGCCATCGAATGACAGAAGGCCAGGTATGCTGTTACAGCCGACTGCCTGTTTTTGAGAGTGCCTGACGCTCTTGCCTGTGTCTGCCTCCACGCTGCCTGCCGCTGCAGATACATGAAGCCCGGATCTGCAGATAATAAGAGGAGTAATGTTGTCAAATATATAGTTTGTAGATTCGACAATCGAGAGTTTTTGTTCGGTTATGAGTTTGTTGGCCTCAGCCAGATGAGTTTTTGACAAGTGGGCCCTACTCAGGGCATCTGCCACTTTGTTTTTCACCCCTGCAATGTGAGGAAATGTGAGTTTTAGGTTTAACACCGCCTGTGTCATCCAGAGGGCATGAGCGCAGTCCAGGAGTACAGGGTCGTGTCCCTTCCCGGTACTGAAAACAGATACAGCTGCCTGATTATCACATTGTACAGTCACATGTTTGCCTCTGCATGATTTATTGATGAGTGTATGTAAGGCTACCACCACATTTATTCCCTCTAGGTGAGCGATGTTGACGACAGGGTCGTCAATGGGGGAGGTCTGTGTGGCGTATGCCTGGACACCATCGGTGGCCCCGATGCCGGAGCCAAATGCATCTACAAATATTGTCTTTTGGGGGGGGGCCTTTTGGTATTAATGAGACCCCGTTCCATCCCTGTCCAAATTTCAGGAACCACTTCATGTCCTTCCTCATTGATGCTGAAACATTTATGTGTTTCTTGTTCATGCCTCTGAGGGCCTCGAGGAGGCGCGCCACAAAAAGTCTACCGGGGTGTATGCACTTTGACATGTGTAGCAATGACCCTAATAGGCTTTGTAGTTGCTTCTTCGACAACGACCTTCTTTCGCTGACCTTTTTGAGTATCTCTCCCAATTTTGCAGTGGGTATGGATATGCTGAGTTCTTTCGCGTTAATTACCACCCCCAGCCACTTTACGACCTTGCTGGGGGGCTGTAATTTCTCCGTGGCTTCCGGGAGTCCAAGGCTCTTGATGAGGTCCCTGGCCACTTTGTAGTCTCTGGCTGCTGTTTGTCTGTCAACAGATAGAATAATAATGTCGTCTAAGTACATTTTCGCATATACTTTATGTCTTTCCAACATTCTTACTATGCACTCCGCGACGGCCTGCATGTGTGAGGCCGATGCCCTGCTGCCAAATGGCACAGTTATGTCTAAGAAATACTCCCCCCTCCATTTGAGGGCCAATAGAGGCCAATCTAACACATCCGAGGCCAGGTTTTTATAGGCGCGAGATATATCAATGCTTGACATGAATGCCCCATTTCCTATTTCTAATAGTTTTTGTGTGAATGCATCCACCGTGGGTAGTGAATGGGTCCTTTCCCTGCCCATTACAGTGTTTTTAGCTATATAACTATTTATTGACGTCTCCCTCGGGTATGTCATGTCCGTGATGATGTCATAAGGGGGGATGTGTGAGTCCATTCAGTAAACGGCTGTGTGTCAAACTGTCCTAATAAGCCCCCCAAACTTTTCTCTTTTTCAATTAATTTGTCAATATCCCCGGGGTAGTTGTTGGCACTGGGGTGGTTGTTATTGTCTGCGCTATGAGAGGTGGGTCCCATATAACCCATGGGGAAACCGTAGGTGAGGAAGTCGAGGATTTGCCTATCTTCTATAGAATCAGAGAGTTCTTGGTCCCACCGAGCTATGTTGAGGTTGGTAGGTAGCGGGATTCTGGCGCCCATGTTATTTGGTACTCCTGTGTTTCTAACTGCCTCGTAAATTTTTGCTAGATCAGTGTATTTAGATTGGTGGGCCCATGTGGGCCACGTGTGGGCCCTGTGTGCAGCGAAATGGGATGGGTGCATGTCAAGAGATTCATCAACTACATTAGATTCACACATTTTTCTAACTCGGTTGAAGTCGATATTCGGCATACCTTCGTTCGTGTGTGGATGTGCCTCGCGAGAGGTGGGACGAGACGTGATGACGTCACTCACCTGGGGGGAATCCCCGGGGCTCTCCTCGTGTGCTGCGTTGTCAACAAAGGGAGCACGTGCATGCGAGGGGGCGGAGCCGTCCCGCTGCACCCTTCGCTCACGTGTGTCACCGTCTGCGGCTTTGTCAAACATTGTGTCATACATAAAGTCAATATTTACATCGTGGGAATCAAATACATCGGGGAATTCAAACCTGGATTTATATACAGGGATTGGGGCCGCCCCTATCGCTGAGGAGGGGGCCCCTGGAACTCGTTTTTTGCATATTGTGCGTACCCTTGTTGTTGTTGCTGTGGTGCATGTTGTTGTTGCTGCTGTTGTTGTTGCGGGCGTCGATCGTTGCCACCATTTTGATATGGCGGTCGCTGCCCGTGTTGCTGTGACTGTGCATGGTCCCTCACCTTATTCTGACAGGCGATGATGTTGTGTGGGAACTGTAGACCTTTGGCGTCACAGTATGAGCAGTGATGCATCAGGCGCCCGTGCGGGCCGTTGTGATGCCTTTTATACGTACAGCCTTTAGCCGAGTTGAAGTCCCGACATGTGATGTTGTCATAGTTCGTGCCGGTTTTTGCGCTCGGGCCGGCGGTATCATATGTGCCGGACGCGATTGCAAGGTCTAGCTTAAGGTTCTGCATTGCCTGTTTGTTCTCCCACCCAAATTCCTTGACCTCGATCTTGTCCCAGACCGCCTGGGTCCATTTTCTGACCGGGGGCCACGTTCTGGACTTTGTATCTCGGGTTACGTGTCCGAGATGGGTGAGAATATTGTCTCTGTCCTCGGGGGCGCAGCCATTTGGGTGCTGCACCAGGGCTGTGATGGCATTTATGTACTCGAGGCACGTCATTGATGCTCGTGCTTCAAATTTGGCTTTAAGCGTGTTGCAGCCCTCCCTTTCTAAGAACACATAGGGCTTTATTATTGGCTCAACGAATGGGTCGCAGATAAATGGGTTCTTACCATCCGACTGTTGCATGTCGTATCGCTCTCTTGCCATGTTGTGTCGCAGGAATCCCGCGCGATCTGCCTGCCGCCTGGTGGTCCGGGGCGACATCAATCCTTCGTTGTCGTAGTATCTGTCGCCTCCCCCAGGGGGCGATCGCGGCACGCGTCGTCTCCGCTGCGGTGACAGGGTCCGGGGCGGGCGCCAGCCGATCGGTGAGCGCCGCCCCCAGTCCCCGCGTCCCCAGCTGTCGTGTCGTCTCCGATTCCCGTGCGTCGTCATGGTCGGGTCGCGGCTCCTGTCGTCCAGGGGGTACGCCGACTCCTCCCACGCCGTGATGTCGGGGAGAGGGCAGTCGTGCCCCCTCCACGGTCCGGTCCTGTGGCCGGCCTATTCGTCCTCGAAGCGGGCGCGTGGGGGACGTGTCTCCTCCCTGCGCCGGTCCTCGGGTCCCGGTGATAGCGTCGCCCTGGCTGCCGGTGTGGATGCGTGTGGGGGAGGCCGGGAGAGTGTGACATGTAGCGACTCCTCCCGTCCCCGCCTCACGTCGACCCTCCGTCGTGGGGTCTCCTCTGCGCCTCCCCTCTCGGCCCTTTGTATTTCGGCCGAGACGAGGAAAGCGAGGTGGTCGTTTACCTCCTTGATGCTGGCCTTCACTTCCTTCATCTCCTCCTCCAGTTTGTGTACTCGTCTCAGCTCCGTCTCGAGGTGAGCTACCCTCTCTATGGGGTCCAGGGGGTAGACCGTGGAGCTGTCCACTATCTCCCCCTCCTCGGGTTGGGCGGCATGCACATCGACCGCCCCGAGGAACCGAATGGCATCTAATTGTTCACAATGCTCTGCGTATGCTCCGGGGTTTCCAGTGAGGCACCGCCGGCTGGGGCGGGACATCGACTTGGTGATTCTGGCACGTGCCGCCCGGGAGGCAGCTCGTGTTTCCCGGCGCTCTCGCCCGGCCATGGCGGGAGTCTTAAAGTTCAATTCACAATCCGCGTTAATCCTTGGTTACCTTACTCCGACAGGTAAAATAAGGGACCTCAACTGTAAATGTGGGTCCTTGGGGTATCACAGGTAAAATATTTCGAAGTATAGGTGAATATTACCGTGTATCTGACCAAGTAGAATTCAATGTTCATGAAGAGTAGTGGCGTCCACCGCTGGCGGAAGGTGAATGAGGCGTAGATTGAAGTTGGCTGACCTGAGGTCAGCTATTGGAGGAAGTAGGGTGTGTATGAGGAATGTTACCCCTTAATGTCTTATGGTTGATTGAATTTCTCCCCAGGGGGCGACAATGACACGCAATTCCAGCACCTCTGTGGAATGGCGACAGAATTTTAATGGCTTTACGTCAATAGGAAAATCACACCACACTATCACATAGTATGTTTAAAAAAAACATATGCGTAGGGGATGCAGTCTTTACTGTTGGCATATAGAGAATCAGAGTTTACAACGTGGAGGGTGTAATAGTCTAATATACCTGTGCAGGTGAATCCATTACCACTATATCCAGGGTTACATGTACAGGTAAATGAGCCGGGATTATTTGCACATGTAGCGTCATCATCACAAGGTGCCGCAGAACATTCATTATCGTCTGAAAGGTGAAGTGATAAGTTGAAATATTTTTAAGCAGTCTCAATTGTTTCATGTAAAAGTAATGATAATATGCATGAATTAGATATGCATAAAGATAGATAGGTATCTTCATAATGTAATCATAGGGATGTGCAAACATAGAAAGGAGGAACGATAATGTTGCAAGAGCCAGTCTTTGATAGATTCAGATGGTAGGAATCTGATAGGATAGTACTATGTTTAGGATTGTACTAGACATAATTTTAATGGCTTTACGTCAATAGGAAAATCACACCACACTATCACATAGTATGTTTAAAAAAAACATATGCGTAGGGGATGCAGTCTTTACTGTTGGCATATAGAGAATCAGAGTTTACAACGTTGAGGGTGTAATAGTCTAATATACCTGTGCAGGTGAATCCATTACCACTATATCCAGAGTTACATGTACAGGTAAATGAGCCGGGATTATTTGCACATGTAGCGTCATCATCACAAGGTGCCGCAGAACATTCATTATCGTCTGAAAGGTGAAGTGATGAGTTGAAATATTTTTAAGCAGTCTCAATTGTTTCATGTAGAAGTAATGATAATATGCATGAATTAGATATGCATAAAGATAGATAGGTATCTTCATAATGTAATCATAGGGATGTGCAAAGAAAAATGGAGGAACGATAATGTTGCAAGAGAAAGTCTTTGATAGATTCAGATGGTAGGAATCTGATAGGATAGTACTATATTTAGGATTGTACTACACATAATTCTAATGGCTTTACGTCAATAGGAAAATCACACCACACTATCACATAGTATGTTTAAAAAAAGCATATGCGTAGGAGATGCAGTCTTTACTGTTGGCATATAGAGAATCAGAGTTTACAATGTTGAGGGTGTAATAGTCTAATATACCTGTGCAGGTGAATCCATTACCACTATATCCAGGGTTACATGTACAGGTATATGAGCCGGGATTATTTGCACATGTAGCGTCATCATCACAAGGTGCAGCAGAACATTCATTATCGTCTGAAAGGTGAAGTGATGAGTTGAAATATTTTTAAGCAGTCTCAATTGTTTCATGTAAAAGTAAGGATAATATGCATGAATTAGATATGCATAAAGATAGATAGGTATCTTCATAATGTAATCATAGGGATGTGCAAAAAAAAAAGGAGGAAAGATAATGTTGCAAGAGACAGTCTTTGATAGATTCAGATGGTAGGAATCTGATAGGATAGTACTATATTTAGGATTGTACTAGACATAATTTTTATGGCTTTACGTCAATAGGAAAATCACACCACACTATCACATAGTATGTTTAAAAAAAGCATATGCGTAGGGAATGCAGTCTTTACTGTTGGCATATAGAGAATCAGAGTTTACAACGTTGAGGGTGTAATAGTCTAATATACCTGTGCAGGTGAATCCATTACCACTATATCCAGGGTTACATGTACAGGTAAATGAGCCAGGATTATTTGCACATGTAGCGTCATCATCACAAGGTGCCGCAGAACATTCATTATCGTCTGAAAGGTGAAGTGATGAGTTGAAATATTTTTAAGCAGTCTCAATTGTTTCATGTAAAAGTAGTGATAATATGCATGAATTAGATATGCATAAAGATAGATAGGTATCTTCATAATGTAATGATAGGGATGTGCAAAGAAAAAAGGAGGAACGATAATGTTGCAAGAGACAGTCTTTGATAGATTCAGATGGTAGGAATCTGATAGGATAGTACTATATTTAGGATTGTACTAGACATAATTTTAATGGCTTTACGTCAATAGGAAAATCACACCACACTATCACATAGTATGTTTAAAAAAAACATATGCGTAGGGGATGCAGTCTTTACTGTTGGCATATAGAGAATCAGAGTTTACAACGTTGAGGGTGTAATAGTCTAATATACCTGTGCAGGTGAATCCATTACCACTATATCCAGGGTTACATGTACAGGTAAATGAGCCGGGATTATTGCCACATGTAGCGTCATCATCACAAGGTGCCGCAGAACATTCATTATCATCTGAAAGGTGAAGTGATGAGTTGAAATATTTTTAAGCAGTCTCAATTGTTTCATGTCAAAGTAATGATAATATGCATGAATTAGATATGCATAAAGATAGATAGGTATTGTAGTTGGTCTCTTTCTACGGTTGTAACACTTGAGTACAAAAACCAGACAAGGTAAATTAGACTTTAATATACGGCGACTTTATTATAAAGGAAACTCTTGTGTATTATAGTACAAGTATAACCAGCGGATATACCAGACATATAATACAGTGGGGCAACCCTACAGCATAGAGTTAAGCCCGTGAGCACGGGGTGGTCATGTCACGACAGTCCCAAACCTGACTGACTTCCAATGGAGAAGCAGCCACCTTATATACAGCGCTGCGTAGGCCACGTGACCGTACTAGCAGCGCCACCTGTTAGGTTTAGTTATGTAAAACGATTATGTAACAACTACTGACGGTAACCGAAGGTGGTACTGGTATACTACAGTATGTTTGGCTTATGCCCATCCACCACTGCCCTGATGTACACTAGGTACCAGTCAATGGGATGGGAGTCACCAGACAACCAGTCTTCGTCATCGGAACCTTCTGCGGTGTGAGGCGGCGGAAGAGCCATTTTGCCATTTTCCTGAACTAGGTCAGAAAGGCTCAGGTTCTTCCGCTCAGCATCACCGAGACTGAGGTTCAGATGAACGTGCGCTGCCTTAGCACGAAGACGCCGATTGGCCCTGCTTTCTGCGATGGACCAGCCCTCGGCTTCCGCCGCAGCTAGTTTCTCAGCAGTACGCTTGAGCCTATCAGCCTCTGACAGCACGACCTCTTCGTTAGCTGGGGTTTCAGGGGAAGATATAATCTTCCTCTTATGCCTTCGCTTCCGTTTGGTCTTGACTCGAACCGTCGACCCATCAGATGATTCATCGTCAGGGCCCGTCGGTTCCTTAGCCTTGGCACCGTCGGGTTTCGGAGAAGATCCCCCAGCAGGGTTCTCCTCCTGGATGGTACCCTCAGTACCACCCAGACCAGGTTCTGTTTTCGGAACAACATTGCCAGACCCCGCAGGGTTAGGCTCTGTTGTTACCGAAGCCGAGACTGAACCGACGGTTGGAGCACCGGAGGTGTCCATGTCAGTGTCAGACTCGAGTACCTGGTCTTCCCCGTCGGAGACTACAGCCTCCTCCGGGGCCGAGCATTTAGCGTCTACTCGGGCTGCCATACTGATAGCTCAGGTGTAGGTGAACCTCACGGTTCACTCACCCAAGCCTTTAGTAGGACAGTAGGTAACCAATAGTGTAGGTACTGCCGGGCAGACCTAGGCACCACTGATCAACACGTTACCCTGCGGGCAAACATGCCGATCTGAAGAAGCCTGGCTGCCTGTGGGGCTTATATACCCCACCCGTCCCCCGTGACCCCGCCCCTTGACCGGCTTCTCAGCCAATCAGGGGTCGCGTCCAAAAGACGCGCCGAGGTGACCCAATTTCCCACGGCTCATTTGGCGCGAGAAATCGATCAGGTGACGACGGACAGCGCCCTTCCCACGCCGGCATATCCGACGGTGGGAACGTTCACCGTTGTTTACCATTTCGTGGCCGAGCCACAGGAAAACCCGGGTATGGTACATCGGCGTTAGAGGACATAACATAGCAGCGTGTTTCTAAGAGATATGTGGTCAAAATTAATCCCATACTTAGAATTAATCGGCAAAGCCAGCCACCCGCCCTGAACACGTGCTTTTCTACCTCCAACGGATAACCACACCGGATAACCCTTCTCTTCTCATTGTGTTTTGGTGATCGAGTACCGGGCCAATGACCACCGGCCCAATACGGAACTGTCCATGGAAATTTAATGAAGCCAGCAGCTAACTGTCGTCAACAAGGTAAGAAAAAAATGTTTACACAATTTTATCTCGCTCTCTGACACGTGCACTCCTCCGTAGACCTTCTACCGGTATGTCCAGCAATGATGACACCGGCGGCGTCAAATTGCTGTGTTTACCGTTGTCTACGGTTAGTCCTTTATGCACAGCTGACCTTTTTTTACGAGGCCTATCGCGCTTGGGCTTGGTAACACACGACTGTGGTTCAATCGGTAATTTCCTAGGACGACCCCTTCTCCGTGTTACCGTCGGTACCGACGGTATGACCGTTGGTCCTGCCTTCGGTACCTTCGGTAGCTTAGGGTCGGTTGGTGCTGTTACTGGACCAGTGCCAGCACCGAGGGAATCTTCACCGTCATCTATATATGGCACCCCATACCAAGGTCTGAGTCTAGCCACATGTGATTTAGTTAGAGTCCCTTTTAGCAAACGTATTACTACAGTAGTTTCACTCACCACCATAGTAACCGTATGCGGACCATCCCAGGAGTACAGAGTCTTTACTTTGGAATTCGGTGTGCTAAACCCCGCGACCTTATCCCCCACCTTAAATTGGCAGAGTTTAAGGCCCGTGTCATAGCCCACCTTCTGCAAAGTAGCAGATTTTTCCAAGTTGTCCCTTACTACTCCATAGGTCTCGCGTAATGATTGGCGCAATGACTCAACAAACATTACTGTGCAGGGTTGCTCGAGCTGGTGTCCCTGCACCCCATAGACCATGTCGCTCGGCATGACTATGTCTTCACCCATTACGAGCATATTAGGCATACAGCCCGTCGACGCATGTTCGGTAGCATTGTAAGCATGGGAGATATAGCGAGCGTGCTCATCCCAATCATCCCGGTGCTCATTAACCATTGTCGTGAGACATTGGATCAACGTCCGATTGAAACGTTCCACCATACCGTCCGATTGGGGTCGATAGGGGTTCGTATGCGTCTTGCAGATGTGTATTTTACTACACAGCTCTGCCCACAGTCGAGATTCAAACTCGCGACCCTGGTCGGAGTGAAGCATTAAAGGACCTCCCCACGTGAGGATCCAATTCTCGAAAAGTGCTTCTGCGCAGGTGACAGCTGTATGATTTACCAACGGATATACTTGGACATACTTGGTATAGTAGTCCTGTACCACCATCATACAGGTATTCCCACGGGGGGTCGTGTTGAAACCACTAATGATATCAACAGCGATCCGGGCAAATCGAACACCGAATAGCTCTTGACTTAGAGGTAGTTTACCCATGCCAGGTCCAGGCTTTGATAAACAGCATCCCAGCAGGCAAACTTCAGTTGATTCAATGTTGATTCAATGTGTGTAGCGACATAATATCAACAGTTGATACAGGGTTGTCATTTTGTTGATATTGATGAGGTCATCAACGCTGATCATTCATCAGTGATTCAACATCGATATGACTATTGTAAATCAACAACAAATAAACATAATAAAATGATTTACATTGATTTGATATTGACTGCTGATGCATAATTTGAGATTCAGTATAGTAGATACAGTATTCTTATGTAGACTTATTCCTTCAATTTATACATTTTCATTACAACACCCCCCCCCCCTTTTCTCCAAGATTAAATGCTAATTCTAGCACTATCCATGGTAGGGGTACATAAATGACCTCTGATGATCACGCTAAGAGGCATTCACATCCATTTCAAACTGACCTGGTCATGACTGAGGCTTTATCTATCATCCATAGCAACATAAAGGGTGTCTTACTGAAACCATGCATGTATTCTTTTCATTTAATTCTAAATGTTTACCAAATGCACACACCATAGTTGTCAATGAAAATGAATGACATTTTGATCAATTGTATACATTGATGAGAAAATAAGAGCTTACAATTAGGGAAAATTGATGCAGCATGGAGATAGAAATGCTAAGGAGTAGGTTGTGGAGGCACCTAGTGGGAAAGGTGGGAAAACCCATGGTTAATTTAAAGTTGATATCCAAACATTGCATCAACGTTGAAACAGGTGTTGGTTGACAATGTTGAAATTGCAACATTGCATTAATGTTGAAAACAGGTTGATCTACCCTGTAACCCTATATCAACCAGTTTTCAACGTTGAATCAAGGTTTTGTGCCCACTGGGATTGGGGACATTGCTTCACCCAACGCCGTATGTCCAAAGTCATACCAGGCCAGTAATATCTACTCTTTATCTTTGCCTCAGTTCGTTGTCTGCCAAAGTGTGCTGAAGTTCGGTGACCATGACAGTAATTGAGCAACTGTAGTCTGAGTGACAAAGGCACCACAGACTGAGCTGTTCTTTTCCTGCCAGGTTGCACCCTCCAGCGGCACAATACACTGTTCCGTATAAAAAGATTATCCCACTGCGCTAACAGTTGTCTAACTTCTTTACATTCCAGTGAAAGTGCGGGGCGAACAGGCTTGGACAGGCCCAGCAGCTTCAAGGAGTACACCCTCGAAATCGCCGGATCTGCAAGCTGCTCATCCTTCAAGTGATTTAACGTCCAGTTAGGAACTTTCGCACCCACAGACGCAATCACTGCATTGTGAGACCCACAGTCTCGGCAGTCTACACGGTGACAGTTCCAGATAGGATAGCGGGACAGGCTGTCCGCATTCACATGATCTAGTCCACTCCTGTGTATGATATATGCTCATTCGTCATGCCAAACTCAGAGAGGTGGTTCAACCATCTACCCATCATCCCCTCAGCGTCCTTGAAGTTCAGGAGCCACTGAAGAGATGAATGATCCGTCCGTACGAGATAATTTCCACCATATAGGAAATGTCTGTACTTTTTTGTGTAAACCACCACTGCCAAGAGTTCACACTTGGTTGTGCAGTAGTTACGGTGTGTTTTGCTTAAACTGTTGGACGAAAATGCCAGCGGCACTTCTCGCCCATCCTGGATCTGCGACAAGGCAGCACCAATACTTGTATTAGAAGCATCAGTGTCCAAGATGAACTTACCAACAGGTGCAGGGTAGTGCAAAACAGGTGTTTCTAAGAAGAGTCTCTCTAACTCACTGAAAGACTGTTCTGCGGCTGGAGACCAGACTATCTTAGCCTTAGCCTTCTTCTCTCCAATCATCAGCTCTTGTAAGGGAGCTGCGACTCTCGAGAATTCAGGTATAAAATCTCTGTAGTATCAACAAAACCCAATGAAAGAGCGTATCTCCTTCGTGTCCATCGGACGGGGCCAGTTCTGTACCACTTCGATTTTATTAGGATCAGCCATGATGCCATGTTCGGAAACAATTCTACCTAGGTATTCCACTGATTTCCTAAAAAGCTTGCACTTTGAAGGTTTCAATTTCAGACCGTATGACAAAATTCGTTTCAGCACAGCTTGGAGGTTCTGTAGAGTTTCCTCCACAGATCCCCCGAAGACGATGATGTCGTCCAAATATACTAGGCACTTTTTCCAAAGTAAACCCCGTAACATGGTCTCCATCATTGCCTCAAAGGTTGCCGGGGCATTGCATAGCCCAAATGGCATGACGTTGAACTCAAATAGTCCCATATGGGTAGAAAATGCGTTTTTTTCTCTGTCCCGGGGGACCATGCCGATCTGCCAATAACCAGATTGTAAATCCAGTGTACAGAACCATTTCGCCCCACGCAGAGATTTCACACATTCATCTATCCGAGGTAGAGGATATGCATTCTTCCTAGTGAGTCCGTTCAACTTCCTATAGTCGATGCAAAATCGACAGGAACCGTCCTTTTTGGTGACCATCACCACAGGACTTGACCATGGACTTTCACTAGGTTGAATCACATCTTCATCCAACATCTTTTCTACCTCAGCCTCCATAGCACTTTTCTTAGCCATGGGTAACCGACGGTAGGGGATTCTACTGGGAAGCGCGTCTCCAGTATCAACCCGGTGTTGTACCGTATTGGTACGCCCTAAAGGATCTCCTGGTTGCGCAAAAGCATCAGATAACTCCGACAGCTCATGTGCCATCATTTCGCTCTCTAGGGTTGTTAGGTGGGACTCACACAACAGGGACCTTAGATGTTTCGGTAGGTTGGATTTAGCTAGAGCCTCTTCGTGGGATGAGTCTCCCGCCACCACACCTACGTCCACAAAGTCCGTAGTCAATGAGTCTACCCCATATGCTCGCGTAGTGTTACCAATAGGCGTTCCTTTTCGTAGAGTGATTTCTCTACTACTCGAGTTACAGATTGGTATCACCCCCCAACGAGCGTTGGCCAGGTAAGTATGATAGCCAGCAAGACCCAGCTCGGAGAGCTTATGATCTTCTGGTTCAAACATTCCCGGCCTTTTGGCCTGCACTCCCACGCAGCTGACTAGGACATCTGATACATGTCCCGGTGCCAACTTTGTGTCTTGTGCCACTGACGCCACAGAAGAACCATTCCTTAAAACGCACTGTACAGATTGTTTATAAGGATGCTTAATCTGAAGCCGGCCTGTTGCGGTGTTCATTGTCACTCCGTAAAGAGCAGCAAAGTCCATCCCCAGTATGCCATCATCAGTGATGTCGGTGATGGTTGGACATATCCAGTATGTCTTGCCATCTACCAACATAGGTTTTACAGTTCTGCCATAAGTCTGCATACTATCTCCCGTAGCAGTCCGAGCCTTTACTCCTAGTAGCGGAGCATCGGGCTGGTTGCAAAGATGGGCCATGAATTTACGATCGACCAAGGTGTGTGATGCACCCGTGTCAACCAAAAACTCACCACGCGTCCCGGAAATAACCAGACTCAGGTACCAACGCTGTCCCCGCAAAGGGACACACTCAGAGGTCAGCATCGGGCTTCCCCCTCCATCCATAGCAACCCCTTTTGTCAGGAGATAATCCCAACATGGGTCACTCGGGGAGTCTTGAATCACACTGCTCTGGGCAATCGATTCTAACCAAGACTCCTCTAAGCCAGCGACTACAGAATCCTCAGGATTCCGTTTGTCTTTGCCAGCCCCGCCTTGCCAGATGCTTACAGGTTGTACAGACCCTTCTGCCTCTGCGCGGCCTTGGTTCATGGAAGAGTTAACACCGTCTACTAATCTCTTACAGGCATGGCTAACTGTGGGGGCGCCATCCTTGCCAAGAGGATGGGCCCCATTCAGTTTTCCGTCTCCTTTTCGGTTTTAGCAGCGACGGGTGCAGGGGCTTTGCATTCGCTAGCCCAATGACCCATCTTCTGACAGCGCCTACATGGCTGAGGTTTCGTGTCCTTTTTCTTCTTGTTCTTTCTCTTTCCAGATCCAGAATTAGAAGTGGACGCAGAGTTCTTTTCCAAGTGCTTCCGCAACAGACCCTCAATCATCTTCTCCATGTCCCTGTCAGGCATTACTGCCGCCACCTCCTCAGAGGCGGGCTGTTTCTTCTTAGTTGGTTTCGTGGCGGCCTCCGTCACCTGAGCTCCTTTAGGGGCTACAGATGGGGATGCCGACACTCCTCCACTAGGAAAAACAGCCTGTTTGGTGTCATACACATCTGCATGGTCAAAAAGGTCTGCCAGAGATAAATCCGGCTGCCATTTCTCCCTCAGATATGCCTGGAGGTTGGTGTCTCTGACTCCATTGACAAACCTGGAGGTTAACTCCTGGATGACAGTGGGGGTGTCAGGTCTACATCCCTGATAACACTTGGATATCAGTTCTTGTAGAGCAAATCCGTAGGATCTCAGATGCTCGTCCTTGCGTTGGACACGTTTGAGCAACTGAGTCCTTGGGTCATGCTCACCAATCTTCCCAATTGCCCATTCAGCCGTCTCCTCGAGTGAGCTCAATGTCTTGATCTTCACTCTCTCAAACGCCAAAAGGGCTGGTTCCCCCGGCCCGTTGCAGAGTGCTTGCTTCAGAGCAACCAGCGCTTGCTGGTTGTTCCAGCGATTGCTCTCCACAATAGCCTTGAACCGAACTTTGTACTTTCTCCAGGGTGGCGACCCTGTGAAAGGCGGAATATCGATGGCCTTTTGACGGGCTGCATCTGGATGTTTGATCTCCCCAAAGTTAAAAGGAGCATACCGTTCATCCAGTTCATCGATGTCCTGCGGGACGATGTCTGTCCCCAGCTTCTCAATCGCCGGGTTCCTGTCGTACTTAGCCCGCTGGACAGGAGTTAAGCCCTGTCTAGCTCTGGGCTTCGGTACTGGAACCGAGACCAAGGTCTGCTGTTGGTTCAACATCGTTGAACCAGTAGATGGGTGGGTGTACCCTGGAGGTGTTGCCGTTCCTCCAAAGGCGCCACCACAGACCGGAGTCTGTAGATAGCTAGCCCCCATCTGAGGTGTCATACCTGTCACCGTGGTATGTACTACCGGCGGGACACCTGAAGGTGTCACTGCCGTGTACACATTGGGTACGGGTATGACTGGAGGTACCACCGTTACTGGTGGTGGTACCAGCTCCGACTTCGTCTTCAGGTCATGGTTGACTTGCCTTAAGCTGCGAGGTCTTGCCTGGCTAAGTGGAGCTGCGCGCTCAAATCCTTTCCCAAGGTATTTAAGCTTGCAACCTCACATTCGCCAGACACCCTCTGGTGCAAAAGTTTGTCAACCTCCACCTTATGTGAAGCCATCTCGTTTTGGAGTTCCAGAAGGAACCTTTTCTTCTCATCAACCTCCTTTAGGAATAACTTCCTAGTTTGGTTGATGGAAGCAAGTTCCTTCCGGGCTTCCGCGAGGTCCTGCAGCTCAGTTTTCCTGGCTGTGATACGCATGTCGGCCAGTAGATCCCCATCCAGCGGTAAGCTGGATGGTTCCTCTACTGCTGGCAGGTTCACTTTACCAGGAGCTTTTGCTGCCACAATAGTCTTCATAGATGGCTCTCCACTCCCCATACCAACGGGTGTAGGAGTGGCACCATCAGTGAAAACCGATGTGTCTGGATCCAATGAAGGATCCGCTAACTAATCCCGTATAAGCCGCACCCCGACTTTGGCCATATCCTATAAGCTGCATCTAACTAATACTAGTTAGATGAATAAAACAGTTAATTTACACAATAGAACCGTGTTGTTTTACATCATACAACATACAATAGATATACAACGATAACAGTTAGACTCATAGTCAACCCGTTACAGTATCTTCATAATGTAATCATAGGGATGTGCAAAGAAAAAAGGAGGAACGATAATGTTGCAAGAGACAGTCTTTGATAGATTCAGATGGTAGGAATCTGATAGGATAGTACTATATTTAGGATTGTACTAGACATAATTTTTATGGCTTTACGTCAATAGGAAAATCACACCACACTATCACATAGTATGTTTAAAAAAAGCATATGCGTAGGGGATGCAGTCTTTACTGTTGGCATATAGAGAATCAGAGTTTACAACGTTGAGGGTGTAATAGTCTAATATACCTGTGCAGGTGAATCCATTACCACTATATCCAGGGTTACATGTACAGGTAAATGAGCCGGGATTATTTGCACATGTAGCGTCATCATCACAAGGTGCCGCAGAACATTCATTATCGTCTGAAAGGTGAAGTGATGAGTTGAAATATTTTTAAGCAGTCTCAATTGTTTCATGTAGAAGTAATGATAATATGCATCAATTAGATATGCATAAAGATGGATAGGTATCTTCATAATGTAATCATAGGGATGTGCAAAAAAAAAGGAGGAACGATAATGTTGCAAGAGACAGTCTTTGATAGATTCAGATGGTAGGAATCTGATAGGATAGTACTATATTTAGGATTGTACTAGACATAATTTTAATGGCTTTACGTCAATAGGAAAATCACACCACACTATCACATAGTATGTTTAAAAAAAGCATATGCGTAGGGGATGCAGTCTTTACTGTTGGCATATAGAGAATCAGAGTTTACAACGTTGAGGGTGTAATAGTCTAATATACCTGTGCAGGTGAATCCATTACCACTATATCCAGGGTTACATGTACAGGTAAACGAGCCAGGATTATTGTCACATGTAGCATCAGTATCACAGGGTGCAACAGAACATTCATTATCATCTGCAAAGTGATAATATGGCTTGTCAACCTACTTATTTATTTGAATTTCATATCAAAATGATATTGAAAATACCAGCGCTGCCCAGTGGCAGCAGCGGTTTTCAAGGGGTATTTTAGATGCTGCCCAGGGGCTAAATTGGCGATCTTTCATCTTGAATTGGGAATCTTTCATCTGATATCGGAGAGGTTTGTTTACATTGCCGCAGTTGCTCCATGATCACATGACCACCGTGCTGGCTTCTAATTGGTCTAGAGCATCAATATGCGTACCACATGTCAGGGCGGTATGGAAAACCTGCCACACTTCCTTCTTTGTTCTTATACAGGATGATACAAATAAAGTTAGGTTGTGTAATAAAGTACTTTCTGCAGAATGGGACAGAATGGGGTCTAATTAAAATTTCCTTCTGTATTCTTCAATAGGGGATCAGAGCTTGCTACGTTGAGAGTGTGACCATGCAATTTACCTGCAGTCTATACAAAAACCTGCCGGACACCGGCTATAGCTGGCAAAATGTCTGCCGGTCCGGCAGAAAAAGGGCGTCTGCAGGCCTAAATGATTGACTGTATTCTAGAGATTCTTGCCTATATGCCATTTTTTACGGCTTGTAAATCGGACCATTATTAAGATTTCTACAACATAAAACAGAAAGTGTGAATATTTTCTGTATTGTTCTTCAGTAATCTACATATTAAAATGGTCAATATAATTGTAAAATGAAGGGGGAACCCTATTTATTATCATTGCCAGTACAAACACTTGCTTTATATTTTATTTGTAAATAGCAAGATTGCACTCAAATATCCGGGCCTGCAAAAATTGAGCCGGGCCTGCATAGAAAAGAATCTGCAGGACCGAATATCCTGCACGGTGAAAAAGTTTTCGTATAGACTGGTAATTATTACCTGTGCAGGAGAATCCATCCCCACTATATCCAGGGTTACATGTACAGGTAAATGAGCCAGGATTATTGTCACATGTAGCATCAGGATGACAAGCAGAAGGATTGGAACATTCATTATCATCTGAAAAACATTGACATGAACCAATTATTTGAGTGGCTTAAGTTTGTACTTTTCAAATTAAAACAAAATGATCATAATAAATAATTCCTTTTCATGTTTACATTCACATGTTTCGTTTCACACTCATTTCTAATCAATATTCTTGAAAATGCATATATGAATCTCTATATTCTATATTTCATTTCTTTATCTAAGAATAAGATATCCCCTGAAATCTTCTTCTTCAAGCTTGAGATATTGTGCTAATGGGGTCTTAGAGTAGATTAAAGCAATATTTCCTACTCTCCTGTGTTCCAAACCCTAACTCCCATTCTGCCCTCAATCACGCTTCAGCAGATTCCTCAGTTGGGTACATTGGATTGAGTGAGGATTTGTATGATTGAAGAGTGTATGAATGGCCGGAAACAATTAGGGGCACTTCAGGGATGCTGTCACTCCCCAATCATATAGCTCTACACCTAAAACTATGGCAGTCAGGTAAGCACCTACTTGGAGAAGGAGTGTGTACAATAGCAGACAGGAAAATAAGTAACAATTGTTACAAAAAACAGTAATTCACATGAATGTGCCCATCTCTAAATCTGGGTGTCCCACTAAGGGATACCTAATACTAGGCCTATGCATTCCATTCAAGAGATGAGTTCATAGTGCCCTGCTTCTAAGTGTCCCATGATTTCACTCCACTTTCCATATACTGTAAACGTATTATATTTAGCGCTGTACATATTTTTAAGATTTTCACGGATATGAAAATCTGCTAAAGTATGTACAGCGTGAATATCTATCTAATATAATAATGTAACTATCCTATTCCTAAATCCCTGAATTTAAAAACACATGAAATTGTACTTTATAGGTAAAACGCGAAAATACTTATGTGCGAAAATACTTACGCGAGAAAATATCTACGTTTACAGTAAGAGCGACCAGTGGCCCTCTCCTTCTGTCATAAAATAAGTACCGTAAATTCTCGCGTAGAAGCCGCGGCTTGTACGCGAGTCAGACTCAGCTTTCTTTTGATACCAAACATGCCTATATCTATAGGGTGCGGCTTATACAAGAGTTTTTATTAGTATACTACAGTACCAAAATCGCAATATTCAGACCCCCTCTGCGGCTTATATAATTAGTCAAAGTTAGGGGTGCGGCTTATACGTGAGTTAGGCTTATACGCGAGAATTTACGGTACCTGTGCATGAGAGTCCATTCCAGCTGTATCCCGGGTTACAATTACATGTAAATGAGCCCGGGTTATTGACACATATAGCGTCCGCACCACAAGGGGAACCAAGTGAACACTCGTCATTATCTGCAAATAAAGAAACAAATTGATATATGATATATGGCATATTTGATAGAAAAAAACAAATAGACAGAGCTGCACGCTAAAGTGGCGGAGTCACTGGTTACTGCACGAGCCGTGCTTGGGCCGTGTTGCTTCCAAGTGTGATATGATCCAAGGTACCACAAGTGGAGAAACTAGGAATTCAGACTGATTAGAGTGGATCTCTGTGTTTATTTCATGTAATTTATGATAAATTATACTTTAAAATGACATTCATACACCCCTGTGGAGAAAGGCCATTCTGGTAATGAAGCATAGTAATTTCATGTCTCCACATGAAATAAATCTCCTTACCTGTACATGTTGTTATGCCATCGCCGGTCCACCCGGGGTCACAGGTACATGTGTACGTCCCCGGGGTGTTGGTGCAGGAGGCCGCAGCATGACAAGGACTAAGGGTGCACTCATTGTTATCTACAACATACACGTTTTATGATTAATATTCAACAAATACCGTAAAAATAGGTATCTATAACAATGTATTTCCAATAGGTGTTTTTACACATGTAGCGCACACTCCAAAAGTCTGATTAGCTGATATCCGATCTGAATTCTGGGAAAAAAATTAAAAAGTAGGTAGGACATGAAGTATATGGCTATATCTAACGTTCTGGCTCATTTTTAGCAAAATTTATTTTTGAGCTCTAATAATCGGACTATAGCACTTTAAAGTAATATTGTGTCCCTTATACGATTCTCTGCGTGGTTGTCTCTGAGAATATACGGAAACTATTTTACATTATACCACGATTCTGGCGTTTCCCGTGCCGAGAGTGGATATTTGCCGTTCGGTTATCTCAGGATATACGCACGCTCAGAATTTATTTTTTACACCAAGACGCTTCTATATATTTTAACAAGGTAATGAAAGATAGGCATAGCCATTTTGGCTACGAAATTCGTCCGGGATTCGAACCCGGACCGCGCACGCCAAAAGCGAGCAGCGAAGCCACAGCGCCGTGGGGGCTGGACAATAATGTGGAGATGAAACCTTAGAATTGCTTACCTTCTCTCGCCATGCTTCTCCCAGCGGTACCAAATACGTAGTGAATAACATGAAAATATGGCCAATTGAGACCATGACAGGGTTAATCCTTCAATCCGGTACATGTGTAGATATCCTTCTTGATGTTCCCGTGCTGTTTTACCCTTTTAATTGTGTAAAATCCTCATATTTCCACATTTTCCGATCGATACCAACACGCCGGGAGTAGTAAACAAGGAGACGACATAGATCACGTGACCGACTGACGCAACCAACACCGCCAATTCGAGTGACCAATGAACTACACATGACGATCAGCTGATCGAAGCCACCGCGGAAAGTGGGTCAATCGGGCGCATTGGTCACTCGACTTGGCGTGTTGGTTTTACATGCCTTCCCGCTGTGTACCAGTCTAACCGGGCTGGCATCGATCGTCGAAATATGAGGATTTTACGCAATTAAAAGGCTAATACTGCACGGGATCATCAACAAGGATATCCAAACATGTACTGGATTGAAGGAATAAGCTTGACATTGTCTAATTTGGCCTCATTTGGATGTTATTCACTACGTATTTGGTACGACTGGGAGAAACATGGCGCTCGGTGAGTGTGCCAGTCGATCCGCAAGACAAAATGGACAATTGAAAAAGGTAGGCCTTATACGATATGATATTCATATATTTGAAGAAATAGTGGTATAAACGCATTAATGGCTGCTCGGGAAAGCACTTGTGAGGTATATCTAGCTAATAATGAACTCGGCTTCGCCTCGTTCATTATTGCAAGATATGCCTCACGCGTGCTTTCCCGAGCTGCCATTATTGCATTAGCAATATTCGTTTTGTAAGTTATTATGGAGTGACAGACAGTGACCATTACACGACAGTTGGCTGAGATATCAAATGACTGTTTACTTTTTGAGATACAAGATTTCGTGCCCTATGCTGTGAAACTACCAGAAGTGCTCTCGGTGACCACCAGACGGCGCTCTGTGTATTACGTCATATTATCGCCCACTTTCTGTGGGCATCGGCAGTGCTAAGCCTATGGGGTTTTATCAGTCTTTTAGGTATGGAAGCTTTAATGAATGGTATTGGCGATTGGCATCACATGTGACCCAGGGGAGGGAGAGGGAGAGGGAGAGGGAAAAAACGAAGTTTGAAAAAAATAAAAAAAAAAAAAAATTAATTAGAGGGAGGTACTCACAAAGCGTCTCATATACCGTCTCAAAAAAGCGTTCCTCAAGCCTTTAACATGGAACTCTATGGGTTCAACAAGTTGGTGGAGGGCATAAGAGGGAGGTTTTTCCTATACCTGCAATGCTAAAGAAATTAGTGGAAAAAAAGCCAAAAGTGACACTTTTTTAAATGCCTTTTTTGAGAATTTGAGGAAACCCACATTTACAATATTGGTATGGGGAGATTGGCATTGAGCTGTAAGACTCAAAACACAGACATTTCTTTGGCAGGAAGATTTATTTGCTGAATTATTCGAGGTACAAGTGATGGGAAAAATGTCTTAAATTGGGTTGAGAACCGTCGTATAAGACCCTGAGGCACAGTAGTGCCCCTGGGTCAATAATGATCATATCAACTAACCAAACACATGTACATGATCGGGAAGGCGATTCCCAGTCATTTAAGCACATACAAATTTTTCCCGAATTAGATATGAATTATATTTCTACAGGTTCTATGGTGAAGGAATGGGAAAGTGCCCAGTGGGAGACCCGTATGTCAGGGTTGGTGCGCGATTTCTTCCTGTGTCCTGATGCTGGTAAATTAGTAGTATAGTAATGGGTGTGGACCACCAAATTCGACATGGCGACATGGGCATTTCTTAAAATCGACATTTGACATGGCAACCTAAGCGACATATGACAAAGACAAACCTTAAAATCGACATGTGACATGAAGCCTAGTGACATGACATCAAGCTTAGCGACAAGGAAAAAGTAGGATAACTAAAATTGAGGTGCCTTTAGCTGTCTCTATCTATATAGAATCGGGATATAGAATACCCAATAATTCAATTGGGTTAGTGACATAAGTGACACAGGTTTTTGCTTAGTGACATGGGACATGGGCATTTCTTATAATCGACAGGGGACATGGGACCCCCCCATCCAGAGCCCCATAGTATTCAGAGCCTTACCAGAACATGTCCTGCCATCACCAGTGAATCCATCATTGCACACACACACATCTGTATCACAATTCCCATTGGTGTCACAGTTTGGTATGCCAGCGCCAGCAAAGCATTCATTGACATCTAGATAAATATTCAAGTATAATATTGACACCATGTCTCAAACATTTTTAAGGCCACTCAAAAAAAAAAGTGGTTTCTCATCACCAAGGTCCGAGAAATCTGACGAGGGAGGCTTTTTTTTTCTTTTTTTTTTTTTACTAGCAGGCCAAAATGTATAGGACAATTTACGGGTTTCTTTGGCCAAAATTCACATTTTATTGGTTAAGAATTAATTGATCTTTAGAAGTTGGGAAAATGTAAGTTATTTCTATACGACTGCATTGCTGGCATTATTAGCTTTAATTTGATACCAAATATGACCAATTTTATCCATTTTGATGAGGTTTTTCATCAAAATTTGGCAAAAAAAAAGAAAAAAGTTTTCCCCAAAACCAGATTTTTATGATGCGCGCGGTGATGAGAAACCATTTTATTTTTTTGAGTGGCCTAATATTACTTTTTTTCATAATAAACCGTTTTATAATATGTAAACTTTATTGATGTTGATGATGATTATATAGTACACCATACCGCATGGCGTGCTTTCCAAGAATTAAAAATGAGATTTAACCGTTTCATGTCAAATCATAAAATCATTGCAAAATTGTACTAACATCTATTCTATTATACTAAGGCATGGCCCTAAGCCTATGCCTTCCTTTATTCTTTCTTACTTTATATGTGAATGCATACATTGTTCAATTTATTACGACAATCTATCGACTGGAAGGAGGTGAGTTACAGGTCCTTGACTTACCAATTTTTGAGTATAAATTAAAGAAATTACCATATAATACAATAGGAATGCATCAATGCAGTATGTAAAGTTAAATGTGATGAATCACAGAATATAATAGTTTTACCTCTACAGGGCCCACACCCAACATTTCCTGCCACTTCTGGTCTCTGGTCAGGCAGAACTTGAAATCCATTGCAGATGCTTACTACCATTCCTGCTGGCGCCCTCCTCTGTACTATGGGAGGACACGTGACCTTGATACCTGTGAGGGTAGGACAGAGTTAATACAGGATCGTAAAAACCTTAATGCACTTATCATTCATGATCATTCATGATGATCATAAATTTATGAACAAAATTTCCAGCAGAAAATTGACTTGAGCAATCCAACAAATTGTTACGATGGGCTTTTTGCTGAAATTTATTTGCGCCCTCCCCCCAAATAAAAGGGGTTGCCCTGTAAACTTTATACGACCTGATATAACGATATAAATAACGTTTCTTTAAGGCTCCTTACTACGGCATAACGTCATATAAAGAGGGGGTGGGGGATATCACCCAGCTAGCAAGAAAACGTTATTTTAGGCCAATTACAAGGGGTCGAAATAGTTTACTCTCAGTATTCCCATAATTTGACTTCAATAAGTGTCTTGAACTTGGCAAATGGTCCCTCCTCCTTGCGAGAACAAAACCATTAACATTAAGGCCACTCAAAAAAATAAAATGGTTTCTCATAACCGTGCGCATCATAAAAATCAGCTTTTGAGGAAAACTTTAACTTTTTTTGGCAAATCTTTGATGAAAAATATGATAAAAATGGACAAATATTGGCATATTTGGTATCAAATTAAAGCTAATACTGCCAGCATTGCAGTAGGATAGAGATAAATTACATTTTCCCTACTTTTAAAGGTCCATAAAGTACATAAGCACTATTAAAAATGTGAATTTTGGTGATGAAAAACGTATATAATCCCATACATTATAGCCCGCGAGTTTTAAAAAAAATAATAATAAAAAAGCCTCCCTTGTCACATTTTTCAGACCTTGGTGATGAGAAACCACTTTTTTTTTGAGTGGCCTAATTAAGGGCATGTTATGTCATGACACTGCATGTTAAAGAAACATGGACACTGACAACTCACATCACAAACTGTGACGCAGCTGCAATTAAAGCTAATTATCCGTGGGGATAAGCGATGACAGGCCGCAAAAGGAAGTAGCCTAAAATAACTAACTACTGGTATGTATGTGACTTGAAGGGCGTTTCTGGTGGGGACTTATGGAGGCCGTAACTTTTTCCATGAACCGTAACTTTTTTCCATAAACCACAACTTTTTTATTTCTTCAATTTCTCTTAATCAAGGCTAAGGAGAGCACAGTTTTTGCATAAAGAAGTAAGACCCAGCATGTATGGTCCCCATAGCATAGTTTATAACATCATAGTCTTGCATCTTTATAGCTATTTTTAAAAAGTCCATAGTCCATAAATTGACTTATGGTGTCCATAACTTTCTTATGGAGGTCCGTAAGTCAGCTCCACATACGAGAAACGCCTTCCAGGGGATGTGCAAAGAGTGTTGAAAGTAAAGGTCAAACTTGGTGGTTTGATCACCCATATGTAACAAGTAAATAAGTAACAATCATGTAGATAGATGCGCAAGCACATCATTTAACCTTGCAGTTTACAAAAGGTTTCTGTAGTTTTTTTGCGTGGCAGCAAACACAATTCTTGCATTTCAAGGAACATAGTGTCTGCATGATTGGTATATTTAAACATGTTTAATTGTTATTATTGGTGAGATTTTGCTCAATGATAATCGGTAGAGTTTACATCTGTTGAAAATATATTGATATAGGTGGATGATAAAGGTGGCATAATGGGACCCGTTCCGTCAAGGCACTTTATCATGTAGTAACAACCACATTTACATCGGAGGGGGATGGGTAGTTTTAGCGTAGTTAACCTAATGCTAGGGCTCCACTACACTGAAAATCCATAGGTTGAAAGGGTTAGTCAGTACAGACTAACCCAGGTTGGTCATATGAGTGTTAGTCACAATGGCAAAATTATATTCAAAAATGACCAAGGGGTCAGTCAGTAGTGGCTAACCTAGGTCCATCATTGGTGTGTTGTATTTGTATACCACTAGTTGGAGCCACCTGTGATGACCACTCAGTGGCTCCCCCTGGAACTAGAAAGACTAAGGTGGGTTGGTCAGTGGTGACCAACCTGACAATAATAACTAATCTAGGTTGGTCGTATAGGGAGCCAAAAAATGATTAACTAGGTTAGGCACTAGTGACTGAGAGATTAGGCGTATAGGGAGGCTAGGAATATCAGTGTACGCGATTTTCTGGTCAATTTTCATGAAAGTAAAATCGGCCGATTTTGGCGACACGACTGATCAGAAACGATTGTTCATTTAATGGTTTAATGGGCCAATATTGGCATTTTGATATTGGCCCACCTCTGGTTTGACTGCTGGCCCAATAATGGCCCATGCTTGGAGAAAGGGATATTGATTTCATGTTGGCCCAATGGTGGGCAAACATTACAGTGTTTTTACATTATTCCAAGGTTAGAAATGAAACATTGGGGCAACCTTGTAATACATATGTCGCCTCAACATATACTTTTCAATATAGGACCACTGCAACAAAAACTAATATTAAACAATACTATTTTTATGTGTATAATTAAATGAAGATTGAAGTTTTGAAGTTTAGACCTTCAATATAAGGGCCCCAGACGGGTAAATTCGACAAGGAGACATAGGCACTTCATAGGATCGACAAGGGGACAAATCCACTTCTTAGGATCGACAAGGGACAGGGAAGTTGAGTGACAAGGGACAAATGCCATTCCTTAGCTGTGACAAGGGACACAGTGCTTTTGGAACAGCTTAGTGACAAGAAGTTTTTTCCCTGACTTAGAATGTAGCATTTGATAATGATATCAAATTTTCTTTTGCTGTGAAATACATTTTGTGCAATTATGTACTAGAATGCACCATTTCAAGTCATGAATTTCAAAATGTTCTAACACATTCCCTTCCATAAATTTGACAAATCGACAAGTGTTTGGGTAGGGACAAGTGAATTTCTTAGTATCGACAAGAGACATGGGACCCCCCTCTATGGACCTGCATGGTGCAATAGACCCTAGAAATCTAGCCTTGGCAATTCTAATTTGCATTATTTTTCATCTGTTTGTATCCGATTTGTAATAGCGCCTATCTGAAGAGCCCCAGCTTATATATAGTCTCGCGTAATAGCCGCGGCTTGTACAAAAGTCAGCCTCAGGCCAAAAAAAAGGGCTTGTTTCAGGTCACCCGACCGACCCTATCTAAACAGGGCCGACCCTACGTTTTTTGATATGCAATTTTGAAGAAATTTTATGTGTTTATATTTTTTGGGGCCAATTTGAGGTTTACAAAATTTTGGGAAAAAATCTCTGCATTTCCACACTTTTTTGGGGTCAATTTTAGAGGGGAAGTAAAAGAAAATAAGGAAAAAAACAAATCCGACCTAGCGACCCTAGAGTTTCTTCCCATGTTACCTCAGCGTGTATTTTTGCTGGGCCTCAGCAGAGGCCACAGTCCTCCTCCGAGGCTCTGCTCAGCGAAAATACACTCATGGAATACCGCTTCTGATATGCTCACTCGTTATGTATTTGCTTAATATCTGATGGACCCATAACATCTTCCTATGTTACCTGAAACAAACCTTTTTTTTTTAAATTGGCCTCAGCAGAGCCTCAGAGGTGGACTGCGGCCTCTGCCGAGGCCCAGCGAAAATACACTCATGGAATACCGCTTCTGATATGCTCACTCGTTATGTATTTGCTTAATATTTGATGGACCCTTAAGCACTGGTATGGTTATTTAAAGTACATTTTTAATGGGTAGACTTATATTGTGCACTCCAAAATTCATGCATTGAGCGTAAACTGATAATTGAATTAATTCTAACCTGACTTCTAGGGAATAATATGCAACAAAGTAGGTAGGACATGAAGTATGGCCATATTGAACAGTCTACCGTAGTTCATTTTAACTAAACTAACTTTTGAGCCCTAATCATCGGACTATGTCACTTTTAGGTAAGGGGAGCGACAGGTCAAGGCGTACAAAGAGGGGGGAGGGGGCACAGATAGGGATCTGGAGGGTATAGGGTGGTGGGCCCGGGGTATTTACAGGAGTGCATTGTTAGTTCGGGTACATAACTCCCTTCAATGAAACATGAGTCATTGTAACATATATTACATTTAACCCCTTTGATGAACGGATGTAAGTGTCTCTTAATGAGGCCAGTGCTGACGTGTTTATTGCCATGTAGCCCTGCCCAATAAGAAGCTAGACTTAAGCCACAAAAGAAAAAGTTGTTACACCAAGGGCTAGGAAATATGACGAGGGAGGCTTATTTTCTTCTCTTATTTTTTTACTTGTGGGTTAAAATGTATAGAAAATGTAGGTTTTTCATAACCAAAATTAACATTTTATTGGTTAAGAAAATAATTAATCTTTAAAAGTGGATTACTACATTGCTGCCATTTTTAGCTTTAATTTGATACTAAATATGACAATATTTGTCCATTTTTATCATGTTTTTCCATAAAAAATTGGCAAAAAATACGAAACAGTTTTCCTCAAACCCCGATTTTTATGATGCGCGCGGTGATGAGAAACCTTTTTTTTAGTGGCCTTATAGCCTGATCTAATTAATGGACAAATAGCGACGTCTAATTAAAGGACAAATAACGACGTCGTTAACTTTATGTCAAGATGGGGACAGCATCTAGACCATCTAGACTCTTGTGGAATTTAAGCCACTCCCCAATTTCAGCAACAATTTAGTAGACACGACGCCGTGGAGGCTTAGTTGCTGCTAGACCACATACTGTAAGACAAGGGAATTTGTCCAATTTGTGATAACCCAGGCAATGGGTTATTAGGCCATTTAACTGAGTTATCCAACTGGCCCAAAATATCCGGCGGTTATAAAACGCAGCGGTACAGTATGTATACATGTATATTGTATATAGTGTTATGATATACTTTAACTTTAACCACCCATTTATCCCTATATAGGCCCCCATATCAGCGATTATAACACTTGCTGGTCAAAGACGTTATGTGGTCAAAGACTATCCAATTGTATCGATCTCATGAGACACAGCCATAAATGCTTTCCTCCAAACCACGTAGAGATCTTTTGAAAACTTGAAAAAAAAAATCAGTTTGAAAGGCTGATTCATTGCAAGTGAAAGTGTACATGTTTCAGTTGTCCTAAATTGGGGGTGGTGAGAGCACTCATAAATTTCCAAATCGTGATATGCAGGGTACCGTAAAACCTCACAAATAAGGCTAACTTGCCTGTACTCTCGTCTGTTATTTATTACACCCAACAACGATGCAGTATGATTGTTCAGCAACGTGTTTTTTTGTATATTTTTGTAATCAGGACAGATCACAAACAAAATGCCTGTACAGACTAGTTGAAACGAATTTCCTGAATAAATTATCTTAATGACCCTTTATCCGTTTTCGTTTACGGGTCCAGAAACGAAAACCTGAAGAATATTTGCTCAGAAATACAAAATACAAATATTCTAAGCGAATTTTTCCCCCATTACCTTGTGAATATCTCTTATATGCGAGTTCTTGAAAAATACAAACACAAAATAACAACAATTTCCAGATAATTGTGGATCAAAGAGAGCAAAGAGAGCGGCAAATACGCCCACCTGATTCTTGAGTTCCCAGTGGCGGATCCAGGATTTTTAGAGGGGGGGCCCAAACCTGACCAACCTAGAGTGACTGTTAGTTTTCCCCACGCACTGCAAGCGAAGTGCAGCGGGCATACTAGAGGGGTTTGGGGGCATGCCCCCCAAGAGAATTCATAATGTTTAGAAACCATGGGTATGGGAGGAGAGGGGGAGAATGTCATATGGCTTGGCACCATTACCCATGCTCTAATCTGTATGGGATGGGCCCTTACAGGGGCCCTAAGTCCCCCCTCCCCCCCCCCCCCCCCCCTATCTGGGGGCCCTCAGTCAGGCCCTAAGATTCATACTCCACTGAAATAGGATATAACATGTTCTGTGAAATCGTCCCCTTCTCTCTTTCTTTTCCTCTTTTCTTCTCTCTTCCTCTTTTTTTTTTTTTTTTTTTTGGGGGGGGGGGGGTGCAAGGCCCGTCCCCCCTGGATCCGCCAATGGTTCCAAACCCAATTTGATTCCAGAACCAGTGAAACCGCTTTTGACTCCAAAAACCGGCTTTGCCTCAAAGGTTAAATTTGACTCAAAGGTTGAATCAGAATCAAAGGGGCGAATTTGACCCAAAAAGTCGAATTTGGCTCCAAGATCAGCACAGAATGGATAGGGAAGACAGAAATTTTCAGCATTATTTTTCACACTAGCCTATCGAAAATGTGAGCTGTGAATAGCGTTTTCGTAAATGGCAGGGTCATTCCAATAGCTTTCACAAAGTATAATATATCTGACCCATTTAACAAAATGGGTCGTAAATCACATATTGAAAATGATGTGTTAACGCCATATTCGTGTACAGCTCATCAAGAGCTTTCATTTGGTATGTGACATGTAGTATATTGGCCAGTTTTAACCCTTTAGTGATATTTTTGTGTCGACTTGAATGGAATTTAATTAAAATGAGACAATTAGGAAGGAAATTAGACATAAACTATATACAATACAATCATAAATCCTATGGGCATTATTTTGTGAATAATGAGAGTGGAAATTTGGTTTATAACTTAGTATTCCAGAAGATAATTATTCATATCTTAGAAAAATGTCAAAAATTAATTTTTCCAATTTTTTCTCACCCTATACTACTCAAAGAGCCCATATCTAGGCTATTTAAAGGGCGACTTCCGACCCATTTCGTTAAAACGGGTCACATATAGCAGAATATTATATCGCAAAAAAATATTCAGTTGTTAAGCAATCTGCCAATGATGATGTAACTAACTGACTTTTCTAAAAAAAATAGTTCCCTGCCCAAAAGGGTTTATTCCTTATCTCCTTTTAATACAAAACAGGCCAACTTCATAATATGATTAGAAATAGGTAACGTGGGCTTTTCTGTTTTTATCTGTATATAGTCTTGTTTGTAATATTATGTGAACTTGATTGTGTGATTGCAATCAGAATTGCATTAGAATAATGTATCGTTATTATGTAAACCAAACTATGGCAGCCAGCACATTGCTGACCAGTCGTTTCCATTGGAGATAAGGCTGTATAGTCATGTGCTATGGAATGATGAAACTGTACACCTCTGTATACATGTATTAGTATAAGTTGAATATGATTTGTAAGAACGTTGGTAGTAATTAAGTTGTATATCTTAAAATTGATGATGATAATTATTGTCAAAATCACTATGTTCATATTGTGGAAAACAATAAAAACTATTTCAAACCAAAAAAATGTATGACCTTTCCTTTGGTGAAGAACACTTTAATTTCACGATACATGTACTCATGCTTAGGGCTTAGTACCTTCCATTAATTGGGTATTCAATGTTAAAAGTGTCCGACTTCAGGTGTGTGTCCGTCTTATGGTGAATCTACCCTACACCAACAATGTCTGAAATGGGAAAAATGTAGTCTCCAATGAGAAATACTTTTTTATGACTGTATTTGGACTACCGTAAATTCTCGCGTATAAGCCTAACTCTCGTATAAGCCGCACCCCGAGTTTGGGGCGATCCTATAAGCCGCACTGGCCATCTGATTATGGTGGCTTTAATACTGTACTATAGTAACAAAAACTCGCATATAAGCTGCACCCAGACCATGGGCCGATCCTATAAGCCGCACCAGCGATCTGACCCTCGTACTAGCCGCGGCTTCTACGCGAGAATTTACGGTAATCTGAATAACTTTCTTCACTTACGTCTTGATTTCCACACTGGATGCCTCACCGTACACTGACACATGGATCTATCCCTTGGTGCGAGGAATATTTAATGTGCGACAGGAAGAATTGTCAAAATAATGACAATCTGAAGGTGTGTTACTTCCATGGTGCTGCGGACTGAAATGCACTGGGGTGAAAAGGTATGGTAGAAGGTACGTTACGTTTCTCTACCTCTCTAGGACTCTCTAGCCCTGAGAGGATTTAGGCAAAAAGAAAAAAGTTTGTTTCAGGTAACAATGGCAAGAAAATGTAGGGTTGGTATGTCGTTTTTTTGTTTTGTTTTTTTGTTTACATGAAAGTATTAACCCAAGCCAGGCTTTCTGAAGACCCTAAAATTGACCAAAAATGGGTAAAATTACGAAAAGTTCTCCAAAATTGCATAAAAAACGTAGGGTCGGCCCTGTTTTGATAGAGTGGGTTGGGTGACCTGAAACAAACCTTTTTTTGGCCTTATTGGGAGTAATTGTGTAATTGCCTGTACTATGAGACAAGTGTGATAATTACGTATGGGGCCTACCTTCTCCTAGAGGGCCACACTCCTGGAAAAAGCTAGACCTCAATAGTGTTATTCAGAGACTCGTAATGATATCTCCACTGTGGCCATTGCTCATTATATATAGAATAACATACCTACTTTAATTTACATAATTATAATCAAAATGTCCCCCAAAAAGGAGTGACCTATCTACTCATTGGACCAAGAAGAATCCTGAAATTGGCGATGATGAAAAACGGAGGAGCTTACATGCATGGTATTGTGGCATTTTATCCCATTCTTTTATTTGGTTCAAAAAACGTTTGGGATTTTGCGTTTTGGAATTGCCGCCGCACCAAGAGGTATCACAATTACCCCTAAAAAAATCATAAAGCTCTTCTATAGCGATACTCCTAACCATTTCTTTAGTATTTGATCCTTTAAAAAATTATGTTAATACCTGCACAGAGAACAAACCTATCTTAGATATTTTCAGATGACTTTTCTATTTTGCCATATTTACAACATCCCCCATGTTGGCTACACGACATGCACTCGCATCTTTTTGAACGGCGAACTTAACTTAATTTCGACCCTGGCCAGACACTTCAGGCATGGGATTGGGCTTTGAAGAAAAATCCAAAAAGCAGCCAAAAGACGTTATAGGGGGGGGGGGGGCATTTTATATACATTGCATGGCATGAAGGCCTCTAGAGACTGAGACCCTGCCTCCCCCCTTATTAATGTTAAAAACAATTTTCATTGGATTTGCACAAATCACATGGGTGACCTTTTGGCCTTCAAAAACCCGGAAATCTGGATAAATCCGGCGAACTAATTATTAAGTATATTTTGATATACATAGACAAAGGTGCACGAGTTTCAGTCCGTTGACTGGGTTATTTCACGAGTTGACCTTGGGCCGTATTTCACGAGGCCGTAGGCCGAGTGAAATGCAGCCCAAGGGTCAACAAGTGAAATAACCCAGTCAACAGACTTAAAAGAGTGTACCTTTGTGTTAATTTTTTATCTTTTTCTATTCAAAATACCGAAATTATTGTAGGGGGAAGCCTAAAAGGGCTGAATTGGCTTCTTTCTAAGCCCTTCAAATGTAAACAAACCGCCATTTTGATGACGTCACAGGGCCGTGAAATACGGCCATGGGTTATTTCACGGGGGGTGTGCAATACGGCGTTCATTGGTTAAGTCAATGGGACAGCCGTATTTGACAAAAAATAAATAGACAAATGCCAACGCCCATTCATACCATCTCTGTTGTATTTCACAAGTGGGGACTGGGGCAGTATCCCACAAAGCGGCAAGTCGAGTAAGATGTGCTCCAACAAGTGTAATACATCAGAGGCATTGATGTAGTTGGCTTTTTTTTCTTTTTTTTAAATTTCAAATTTGAAGCCATTTAATGAAGCAGAAACTACTTTTCTGTTGTATTTCACGAGTGGGGGCTGGGGCAGTATCCCACGAAGCCGCAGGCTGAATGGGATGCGCCCCAGCCCCAACGACTCAAATACATCAGAGCGGTATCAGTGTAGCTGGTTTTTGTGTTTTTTTTAATTTTTTATTTGAAGGCATTTGATGAAGGAAAAACGACTTTTCTTAGCCAATTGAATACGGCCACATTGTATTAAATGGGGGCGGGGCATTGGGGGAGCATTGAATACGACCTGCCAGTGCTTAAGTATAGGAGATCTTGTATTTACAAAAAATACAATGTAGTATGTAGCGTCTACTGTTTCTCTCATCCTGATCATCCATTCTTGTACTTGTAATAGTGTACAGCTACGATTGTGCCTTGCTTCCCCGTGTCTGAGTAAGCAGACAATAGAGAGGTCGCAGCACTGGCCTTTATTGTATCCTCATCAAAGAACCAACTCTGAAGATGGCATAATTTGGATAAATTGTGTCCATTACTTTATTGGGAAAACAATGTTATATCCCCTTGCATCGTCCATAAACCAGACCAGCCTATAATTCAGTAACTTCATTTGTTACTAATACATATATATTTATATACACAATACACTGGGACGTTTCTATCTATAGAATTATGGGTATATCGTACCCCGTGATCACAGTTCAGATTAAAATACCAGCACTTGCTTTTTGCTGCTTTTGGTTTCATAACGTATACATCAAGCAAGCGTAATGTGTTTTACGTTCTCCCAACTAGTCTCAACAATACTTCATCGGGCAATTATTTTACTGCAACTTTTGATTTCTCCTTCCATCAATTTCTTGTATATCTTTGCAAAGTAAAAAGTTCAGTTGCTGTGCATAAGCCGTATCAATTATTTTTTGTCTACGTTTGGAGTGTATCACGACAACTAGCTGATTGCATAGAATAAAAGTGACAAAAGAAAGGTAACTTCTAATGGCGATTTTTAATGATAAATATATCCATGGAATCATTCAGAAATAAATTCTCCCATTTACACAGAATAAGACGGGAAATCACAGCTGAGGACGGGCCCGACACAGCCCACACTTTATATATGTTACAGTTTTATATCACTTATGAGCTCTCGAAGAAAGCTCTGAATTCTTCCAAGGAGATGTGGTCGGGGTTCTGTGGGGACATCTCACAAGCCAACTGCAAGTATGGAAAAGAAAGACACGGGTAAATTAACTGAGCGTTACTTATAAATATATCTATTACGGTGTCTACACAGGATTATTATTTTACGTCCCGAAAGGTTATGACACAAGTGTCAAATCCGGTGTCATTTCCAGACAAGTAATGTATTGTCTTAACCTTTGGTCTCTTTGAGTTCTTTCCACAGATGTGGGATATAGACAATTTACATAGCGAAATACCGCAAATGAGACTGGATCAAAAAGAATCTCTCAATAGCAAATGTGATTTCTGAAATGGCTATTAAAAGAAATCCATTTAGACCTTGCTGTTTCTAGCCGACCCAAGCATAAGGAATAAATTATTGTTTTCATAAAGCGAACAAGATGGTGAATTGTAGCAATGAGCCACACATTAAGTTATGTGCAGGGAAATGGTTGGATTTTACACTAGTTTAAAGAGCTCCTTTTTAGAAGCATAGGCAATAGTCATCCTACTTACCGCGTTGATGATATCGTTGTCGTCAGGAAGGTGTTGCTTTACGCACAGGTTGCGCAGGTTTTCTTTTGAGATGAATCCTTGTCTGTCCATGTCCACGCCCAGGAACATCTGGTCTTTACGGTTGCTGGCGGTGATGGCGATCTTCTTGAGTTGACCTTTGACTTCCCGGACGAGGGCGGCGAGCTCTGCAGGGTCGGTTCTCTGGGTGGTACTGCCACCTGCTGGCTCCATCGGGCACTCAGCCATCTTTTGACGAAGGCTTTGGATTGTGTTTGCTGAAATGAAATATTTTCAGTTGGTTATATCTCAAAGATGATATTTTATATACATCTTGATTTAACACAAATGACATTGTGTATTGAGATCATTGATAATTTTTTCTATTATAAATAACATTTCATGTGATTTGTATCCTTCAAGTCTTTTTAAGTCACACCAGACATGATCAACCAGTTGAATTTCATCTTCTATGTTTTAGCTTATATCTTATGCTAGATACATATATATTTATTGGGGGGAGTACTGAAGATATACATTTTAACCAGAATCCTTTTACTTCTATGATCAATGATGAAGCTAAAAACATTTTTAAAACCCCCTACCTGGGAATTTGTCCTTGTTTTGCTCCATATAAGACAGTACATAGGCATCGGCGTTGGTGATGAGGAATCGGTGGGAGAACACATGGACGATGGCCCCAATGTAGAAGTCTCCGGGACCGTAGAACTGGGGTCCGTCAGGGGGACAGCTGGGCTTGGCTGCCCGTGTGCGCTCCAGGAACTTTCCTCCGATGCGGCCGGAGTTCCTGACTGGAGGTTCGTGGATGGTGATCATGTCGTCAGAGAGACGGTAGGAGATGATGAACTTACGTCCCTGGTCCTCGGGCTTGGAAGAGTCCTAAGGGGAAACAAACAACAAACATCAATGTCTATTAATATTTTCCACAAGGCTAAGGATAGGGGTCCTTACAGCACGGTGCAACCACTGCTAAATCAATGCCTATTAATGACTACCGCAAATTCCTGCGTATAACCCGCACCTCCCGTATAACCCGCACCCTGACTCTGGGACAAGTATATAACCTGCAACTGGGGTCTGAAAATTGATATCATAGTACTGTTCTATACTTTCAAAAACCCTCGTGCTTCTCCACCCAGGCTTTGAGAATATTGTATAACCCGCACGAGAGGTTTAGTTCGCGTATAACCGGCGGGTTATACGAGGGAATTTACGGTAGTTTCAAGTGTGGAAGTGTGAATTAAAATATTCAGTTGCATTAAATAATATTTCAAATCGTGAAAAAAGGTTAAATATGAAGGCTGAAGATGGGGCAGAACATTTAATTGAAACCTACATGTTTTGGTCCTGTTAGGCCTTTGTTAGTGTCATTATTTCCTTTGCAAATGACTTTTCAAATTATAAAACACTGCATACCGTAAAACCCCTCCTTCAAGACGACCTCATCTTTAAGACGACCCCATTGTATGAAGAATGGTTTTCTCTTTAAATCCTATACAAGGACGTAGAGATCATATTAAAGGAAAAAGAGATGATGAGACAAAGATCTGAGTTGGGAAACACAGGGGAGCTATGGTCGACATTCATGGTACAGTTGTCAGTAAGGGAGCATTCTTTATTTATGGCAGGGAGGGGAGGTGTGCAAATGAAGGGGTGGGTGGGGGGGGGGGGGGTCATCTTTTTGATAGGTATTTGGACGGGGGGGGGGTCTTTTTTTTCAACCTATTCTTGCAGGGGGGGGGTCTTTTTTTCAGGGGTATTCTTTTTGGGGAGGGGGTAGGCCTATTTGTTGACACAAAGTAACCCAAATTCCACGACAAATGTTGCGAATTGCGGTCATAGAGATTTGTCAGGACTTGTGATGGGATCAAAAGTATTGCACCCACGTTTAGCAAAAAAATAAGCCTGCGCACTACAGAACCAGAAAAATGTGTGCTCTTCTAGTTGTGGGAGGCCACCAAAATTATGGGGAAATTCCACCATAGATTGTTGTTGCCTATGACTAGGCCTACTCCCTCAATTCATGGCTAAGCACATGCTATAGTATAGGCCTATGTAGACTTTGTAGAGTGGTAACATTGATTTAAGTAGGCCTATATAGACGTCTATGGTCTGGGGGGGAGGGGGGATTTTTTTTCAACCTATTTGGAGGGGGTATTTTCTTTCAACCTATTCAAAGAGGGGGGTTGATTGATTGATTGATTGATTTGTTTAACGTCCAGACGTACATCAAGTACCTCACGGGACATATCTCAAGTTGGCAAGGAGTCATCCACAAATAGTGGTAGTCTGCCTCGCAGCAGTAGGACAGATATTTATATGCTGCTTGCCCAATCCAGCAGTGACTGCATCTATCAGGGATGTGATTTGAAAATTGTCAGATGGTAGGAAAAAATGTATAGGCCCAAAAACAACTGCGAAGTTTCTGTTTTCAGTTGTTTTAAGCACAGCACAGGCACATTTTCTTGTGCAGCACTGCAATTAACCTGTGTGTGTGTGTGGGGGGGGGGGGGGGGGGGGGGGAGGTGACTTTTGGAAATCTGAAAGCCTAATGCTGCATTTTGTTTGGGGGGTTTGGGGGATGCCCCCAGAAAATTTAGAATGTCTACCCTGGAAATGGTGCATTCTGATGCATTTTAGCACAAAATGTATAAAAAGGATCAGATCTCTATTTGCAGGCCTCTTATAACAGTTTTTTGGAGGAAGGTTCTAAAAAAAATTGAAATTCAAAACTTGAAATTGTGCAATTTGCTGCTTTTTGGAACAAAATATATGAAAGCTCAGGTCTTCATGATTGGGGCTGGAACCTTGTTTTGAGGGGGAAAGGTTTTAGAAAATTTTGAAATTCTAGAATTGAAACAGTGCTATCTGCTGCTTTTTGGAACAAAATATATGAAAGCTCAGGTCTTCATGATTGGGACTGGTACCTTGCTTTGAGGGGGAAAGGTTTTAGAAAATTTTGAAATTCTAATATTGAAACCACACCATCTGCTGCTTTTTGGAACAAAATATATGAAAGCTCAGGTCTTCATGATTGGGAATGGAACCTTGTTTTGAGGGGAAAGGTTTAGAAAATCTTGAAATTCTAGCATTGAAACAGTGCTATCTGCTGCTTTTTGGAACAAAATATATGAAAGCTCAGGTCTTCATGATTAGGACTGGAACCTTGTTTTGAGGGGGAATATATTAAAGCTCAGGTCTTTGTGTAAGCTTTCTGTCTGCAATGCCCCCCAGCCCTATTCTCTGGGGTTGGAACCTTTCTTTTTGGAGAATGGTTTTAGAAAATTTTGAAATTCTAGCATTGAAACGGTGCTATCTGCTGCCTTTTTGGAACAAGATTTATTAAAGCTGAGGTCTTTATGGTTGCGACAGGAACCTTGCTTTTGGAGGAAAAGGTTTAGAAAATTTTGAAATTCTACAATTGAAATGGTGCTATCTGCTGTGTTTTGGAACAAAATATATTAAAGCTCAAGTCTTTGTGTTAGCTCTCCATCTGCAATGCCCCCAGCCCTATTATCTGGGGCTGGAACCTTTCTTTTTGGAGGGAAAGGTTTTAGAAAATTTTGAAATTCTAGAATTGAAATGGTGCTATCTGTTGCTCTTTGGAACCAAATGTATTAAAACTTGTGTCTTAATATGTCCTCTATAATTGTGCTGGAACCTTTCTTTTTGGAGGGAAAGGTTTTAGAAATTTTTGAAATTCTAGAATTGAAACTGTGCTATCTGTTGCTCTTTGGAACCAAATATATTAAAACTTGTGTCTTAATATGTCCTCTATGATTGGGCTGGAACCTTGTTTTTGAAGGGAAATGTTTTGAGAAAATTTTGAAAGCCTAGACTTGAAAACTTGCAATCTGGTGCATTATATATTTGACTATAGTTGATATCATGATGGGCAAGCATCAACTATAGTATAGGCCTACTATATCAGTTTTTTGGCAGGAGTTTTCAGCCAAGCATAACAAACACAACGCTGCAGGGCTACCTTCCCATCCCCCTCACACCTTAATCCACGACTGAATGAGTTAAGTGTCTATTTGTAAATCAGATGGCACAACAGTACTAGGGGGGTTTGGGGGCATGTCCCCCAAGAAAATTTTGAAAACAAAGGAGGCAAATGGTACAACAGTACTAGGGGGGTTTGGGGGCATGCCCCCCAAGAAAATTTTGGAAACAAAGGAGGCAAATGGTACAATTTGGTGTATTTCAGACTTCTGGTCTGAAGAATCAGGACTTCACTTTTTGGAGATTCTGTCTGGCAATGGAGTAGCAGACCCCCCCCCCCCCCCCCCACTGAAAAAATATCTCATTGGATCTGGGAAAATCATGAGGGTCGATTTTTTAGCTCTATTTGGTAGGAAATCCTACCAAAGTAGGAGAAATCACATCCCTGATCTATGGATGATTGAATCTATGAAACGAATGACCGCATCTATGAGGTGAGGGAGAAAACCGCTACCGGGGCACGTCCCCCATCTCTTTTCGAAGGATAGCAAGTGTTCTTTTATTTGCCTGTTCCTACCTACCTGGGCTAGTACCATAGTAGGCAGGGCAAGACAAACCACGGCCTCTGATATCTCAGATGTGGTTCACTGAGGTGAGATCACAAGGTAGACCATCAGCATGAAGGCCCGGGCCTGCGCATATGGGCAGCAGCTGCCAATGCATCTGGGTTAGTGGCAATCACAGTACCTAGTCCACAAAGTGACCCCTCAAGTTTTGTCGCCTTTTACGATTCCGGTATGCCCATTGGTATTATGGAAGGCTCCCAATGAAGTTATTCTACTCCTTTATGCCCCCATCATGAAGGCCCCCACTAACACAGGGGGAGGGTCCTTTTTTCTTACCCATTCAGAGAGTGGGGAGGGGGGGGGGTCTTTTTTTTTCAAGTATTAATTTTGCAAAACGCACGTCCCCCTCCCTAATGAATGCTCGGGATGCTCCCTAATCAATTCTAACTTCTTTTTTTTTTAAAATTTTATTCAAGGTTTATTTTAACTTGGACCACTTCTTCAGTACCAGGCATATAGCCCGGGCCCGATCTCCCTTCGGTAGTCCACCTGAGCCATGGCATGTGTGCTGTAGCTCTCTGTTCCTGTTATTATAGTTTCGTTTGGTGCTGTCAGACATAAAATGACGAGGGGCATCATTGTCATTGTCATTTTCGGGTAGGACTGTCATTGGACATGATTGGTATCCAATTTGTTTCGATTCCGATTATCACTATTTTGGTCTCGACTTTTCGATTATATCGATTTATTTTGAGCTGAGATCAATGGCTAAAATATGCATGAAAATATTAAAGTGGATTGACATCTTGACTTTTTTTTTCGACATGGGACTTTTTTTTTTATTAAGAAATTGACCTATATTTAGTGCCAAAGACAAATTACTTTGGTAAAGTTAGTAGTTACAGGGGGTGGCTCAACTTACATTGCGGCTCATTAAACCTCACTCTCCCCTCTAGCTGCTCTACTCTAGTCTAGCCTCTAGCCTAGGCCATAGAAGCCTAGGCCTATCGATGACAGTCCTATTTTCGGGTAATTTTTTCTTCTCAAGAATTCCTTTTGAAGTAATCTTTCTAGAGCAGAATTTTTGCGCGAACACGATGGTGTCATCGAAATTACAATCAGAGCAGTAGTAAATGAGATATGGCTGCTTTTGTATTACGGCCGAGAGCACAAATTTCATTACGGCCATACTACAAACGCCCATAGCTCATGTTCTACTGCTCTGATCGAAATTTCGATAGCACCAGCGTGTTCACTAGAAAATTCTACATCAGAAAAGTCATTTCAAGAAGAAGTTTGGAAAACTTTTTTTTTCAAACTTGAAGCGAGCCTGTGAATGGCAAAATTCCAGCCCGCCACTAACTGTCTCGTCTCTTCTCGCTGCGCGCGAGAGGCCGCGAGTTGTCATGGTGACGCTTACACTTCCGGTTTCGGTAGTTTTCAAACGGCGCCGTTGACGTTAACTTCCATAGTTGACATTAATGGTCATTTTACTTGATTAAAATGTCTTTCTCAATTATATTAAGCTGATCAATACGGGTAAATAGTCTATATATTCAATAGTGTTGTTTAGATATACGATTAGAGCCAATTTTGGCTTGAATTTGATCTGCACAATTTTCGGTCAATGGCGTCCATGACAGGGATTGCTTAAAAATAAGACTTTTTAGTTTGAGATGATCTGCAGAGTAGGTCAATTATTGATTTACTATGCTTCCTTCGGCATTGTCGGGCCGCACTACTTTACTTTACAAACCACAAAAAAATTAAGTGAAATTGTGATTCCTTACTTATGAAAATGATGAGTTTGTGATCTCTTTTATTGGGGTAAAATGAAAAAAATGGACAAAAATGATATTTCTTTCTAATATTTTTGTTTTAACAAATACAAACATAAAAATCGACAGACATATGCATCAAGTGTAGGCTTTTCATATTATGCAGTTGGATTTTTGTAAAAACATTTGTTTTTGACATTTTTTTAAATTCTTTTATTTCGACCCCCCACTACCAGAAGCTTTTGGTCGACATGAAACATTTGAATCTGTTTTGACGTTTTGAGAAAAGGTTGTCGACCATAGCTAATAAGAAAGCCCCACCTTTAAGACGACCCCCTAGTTAGAGAAAATAAATTCCAAAATAAGGTCGTGTTAAAGGCGGGGTTTTACGGTAGTACAACAAGCGGATGTCTTGTATTGTAGATGATGTACATACCAGGATGGCCTCAAAGCGAAGCACCTTGCCGTCGTTCTCCAACATCTTGATGAAGTCCTTCTTTGGTGGTTGTGGGACGAGCGACAAACACGACTGTAGGGAGTCCTCGAGCGAGCCGAAGCCATTGTATGGTGCGATCTCCTGTAACAGCAGAGGAAAGAGATAGTTATCAGACAGTTAGTAAGAATTCGAAATAACTAATAAATCATTGAAACAGTATTAAATGCTTATGTGTCGATAAAAACTTGCTAATCATTTTTGATAGTTCCTGATTAATTTCATGAATCTTTTGAGTAAAGGTGTCTATTCATCAGTCTGTAAAGGTATACAGGATAGGTGTAACATTTTACATGTTGTCAATTTACTAACACCAAATTTTGTTGTATATTCACATTGAACCAAACATTTCTACTGCAGTAAATCATTCAAGTGTGCTGACCCAAGTCTATTAGAAAGCCTAAAATGATACCATATGGTGCCCAAAGTTTGCATAGTAGTGAAATTTTTATGTGTCGGAGTGTGATTCCACCAAAATATTTAATGTAAAAATTAGCTGTGCGACTGATGCCGCATGTGATATGATTCAAGCTTCAATATCAGATGTGGAGTTTGTATGCATGATGTGAATTCATAAAGACAAATTCAGTGAAAAGATGTCAAATGATGCATAGTGTACAAAGAGTAAAAGATGCATTTAAAATCTGCATAATCATAAGATATGCATGGAAGATGTAACATATTGTGGTGATGTGTGTAAAGCACTGAAGGTGATAAAATAATGCAATATTTGTTAATTTAACTCACAGCTTTGTTCAACTTCTCTTCCTGATACAATCAAGTTTAAAACATTAGTTTTGTGAACATTTTTCCATGTGCATATTGCCATTTTAGTTCATGTCTGCATGAATGTGTATTTAGGTTCATAATACCTGGTATTAACTGTTTTATTTTGTGATTGTTGATTATTTAAAATATTAAGGTATTTCATACCAGTCATGGCAGATGGATTTACATATTCAAATTTTGTTTGTATTAAACCATTAATCAGAGATTTAGTTGGCTATTCATTGACAAAATCCCTGAAAGGGTACTCAATTGCCCTAAAACCCATATTTTCAGTGTATATGGGAGAGATCTTTGAAAACCCTATTTTCAGGGAAATCCCTGATCACTCTCATGTACAAAGAAAGTGAACACAATTTTACAATTTAAAACTTGAACTTGAACTATCAAATTCTTTACTCACCATCTTGGGGAGTGGAAGGAGCTTGGGTGAGACCTCGACGCTCTGGAACTCCTTGATACCAAAGTTCTGGTAGAAGAAGGCTTTGGTGAAGTTGTCGCAGTCGTAGATGAGGAAGCGTCGGTTGTAGATGGTGACGGTATGTCCCATGAGCAGGTCGCGGGGCGTCAAGTACTCCTTGATCTCCTGGTCAGTCAGCTCCATAACAACACCCGGGAACGACAACTCAACGTTGTACCTGAGGGAGGATTAGTCACATTCATAAGTGAATAGGGCCAAAAAAAAAGAAGTTTGTCTCAGGTAACATGGGAAGAAAATGTAGGGTCGGTAGGTCGGATTTTTCTTTTCTTTTTTAATTTTCTTTTTAACATGAATGTACTACCCATTTTTTTTGAATATCCTAAAATTGACCAAAAAAGGGTAAAAACATGAAAATTTCTTCAAAATTGCATAAAAAAACGTAGGGTCGGCCCTCTTTTGATAGGGTCGGTCGGGTGACCTGAAACAAACCTTTTTTTTTTTTGGCCTAGTGCAGAAGGGTAAATAGTAAGTTACTTAAAGTACTAGGAAGGTACCGAGGCTCTAACGAGCCAAGCAGTACTGAGTGCTTGGTGGGACAAGGGTGAGACACATCGGAGGTGACGTCAGTTCCCCGAAGCACACCCAATGAACATACACAATGGTTTCGGAGCAGCTAGTTAATTTTTTGCAATTATATCTACATTAATGCAGTGAATTTATCATTCTTTAACTAGCTATATATTTTTTCTTTTACTGAAAAACTGAATTGTAAATTATTCTGACAAATTTGGAAGATTGACATTTGCATTTAATATCTTGCAATCCAGCTGTCCTCCTCTCATACCATCCTTAAAGTCTATTTGCATTTGGATTTCCACACCTTCTATGCAGTTCTGGGGGTCCTCCGTCATAGTGATTGTGCGAGGAATGCTATAGTAAGTTAGCTCTGTGGGAACCATATGTATCATGATGAATTTAGAAAAATTGGCTATGAAAGTTCAACATGTGCTGTGACGTACCTGTCCTTGGGGATCTTGTGTCTGGTGATGAGGACAGGGAAGGGGTCGCGACCATCGTTAGCCTGGTGTACTTCACGTACCTCCAGTGTGTCGTTTACCAGGTAGTACTGAAGGGAGACAAGAGGAAGAGCTGTAAGCACATATCATTATCAAAGCTTATCCAAACAAGCTTAGTGTAAGAGACTTTTCCAAAGGTGTGTCTTTTCCCAAGTTCTGGAGCACTATTTAAATAGTATATATCCCTCCTCTAAAATCACATCCTTAGCTTTGTCAAAAATACCCTTCCTCTAAAATAATGTTTGGCACAGATGTTTCACCCCATTTCTAATCTCTCTCTTTTTAAAAACCAATTCTCATGGAGTTTGAAAGCTAGTTGACTACTGATGGCCTATGTTGGACATTTGCTTGAAATTGCATTAATGTCAAAATCAAATTTTCCCGCTGTAAAAAAACTGTAAAAGAGAAGTGTGACTTACGTGGATAATGAACTGCCTCATTTCACCGAACATGTTATCACGGTCGTCCCAGACGGCGTAGAAACGCAGAACCTTGCGGTCCATCTGAATGAACTGCCGCAGTTTGTCAAAGTCTGAGGCGGTCTTACATGTCTTGGGGGCGGCGGCCTCGACACGACGCTCTATGTAGGGGTCCTTGGGGATGTCTGTGGCTGGCTCTTGTGGGTTCACCTCAATGCCCTCACTCTCCAGGAAGTTCTGTGGACACAACAGGAACATGTTAATTTATTTTTATGATAGTATAGAAAAACTTCTTTCATGACCAGAGTTGAGTGTTCCCAAGCCCTAGTTCAGTGGTGGTTATCACTGTGCTGGGAAAGATGTCCCTTCCCTATAAATCGCATAGTAAACATACTAATCAAACCCTTTCTTTTTCTTTGTGAAAAATTCAACTCAAGAAATACAACTTTGTCAAAGTACAAAATATTATATATTAAAAAAAATACTATTCACTGATGCAGTGAAGTGTTTTTACCCATTGCAGTTATTCAACCTTGAACTTTTGGTCTCCAAGACCTCGTATTCAAAAAAGGTTTTATTGTAGAATTAAATGAGACTGCATAAATTATACTCACACTGGACCATTCATCACAGTTGTACAGGTGGAAGACCTTGCCGTAGAATGTGGCGTTGATTCCGATGTTCAGGTCCTTCCAGTGCCAGTGGTCGCCAACGTCATTCTTAGGTAACCGCTGACGCTTGATAAGTTTACCTATGTAAAACATGATCAATATTGTGATGAGTAAGAATGACGTATAATAGGGTAACAATTAAGGAAAAAAAAAAAAAAGGGTGCCTCGGACATATCGTTCTTAAGTTTATTTTTTCATTTGCAGTGTCTATGGTTCTCAAGTAGTTTTTCCTCAAAATTAATATTCTCATCTTATATTTTTTTGAATGTCAGTATGATATATCTTTCAAATTCATCCTATACATATAGAGATTTTGGTGTAGCCTATAAACAGCATTGTACGCCTGCTCAACTTTAAGCGATGTGTTTTAAAACAAATCATCATATAAAGAGTGATTGCATACCTTGTGGCATGCCAGAGTTTTCGATGACGGGTTCGACGACAGAGATGCTGTCATCCTCAAGGTAGTAGTAGATGTTAACATGGCGGACGCGGTAGTGCTCGTTGGGCGACTCATGGACTGTCTGCTTGTACCAGGCATTAAACTTCAGTACCTGGAGATAAGGGGTAAATAACATATTAAGACACATAGTACATGTATTATGGTTATTTTTTTTCAAAAGCCATTTAAAACACAAGATATTACGGATATTGTTGTTAAAAAAACACCTGTAATTTTCTTTCATGTGATCATTGACATACAATATATTGTATTAATGTCGGTGATATTCATGATCATTATTGTTTCATTTGATCTATTTTTTACAGATATGGATGTTCTTGTAGTCAAAAATCATTTCTCCACATATTGGGAGCTAGAAAAAGAAATTAGCTTTACCTTTTTGTCCCAGGCAACATGTGCTGGTACAAAGTCCTGTGGTGGAGCCTGTTTGGCCTGGCCATAGGTAAGTGTTGGGTTGTAGTTGGCGAGTTCGTCAAGCTCGGCCTCTGACAGTTGGTTGTGTGGGATGGGGTCGCCGCCGATACCGAACTCAGGTTTCTTCTGGAGGGCATAGCCATTTCTATAACCTAAACTTTGACTCCTGTGGTACTTTGTTTGCTGTAGGGGAGAAATTAAGAAACACAATTAATGATACCGTCAATATAGATCTATTCTAGGGCTAGTCTAGGCAGACCTTGATACTGTAACCAATACTAAATAAACTTGTCTTATTTACATGCTTTAGGGAGTGCTCATTTTTTAACAACAGGGGGGGGGGGGCGGTGAGATTTCGCGCGGAGGGCGCAAAATTTTTTCACCCCCCCCCCTAGAGGGGTCGAAATTTTTTACCCCCCCCCCGGCAGGTCGAAAATCGCGCGCGTTCGCGCCCCTTTGTAGCATAGTAATGCGCGGGCCTTTTCCCTCAAAACAGGTTGAATTTTTTTTACCCCCCCCAAGAGGGGTCTAAATTTTTTACCCCCCCCCCGGTCAAGGGGTCCAAATTTTTTACCCCCCCCCCCAAATCCACCACCCCCCCCTGTTGTTAAAAAATGAGCACTCCCTTATATCATACATATAGTAGTTTGGCATAAACATAACCCTTCAGATCACATTGTTTTGATTATTTCGATGCATCTCTCTCCTCCATTTACAGTATATCTTGACTATTAAATGGGATTTTGTCTGAGTATCTTGAAGTTGACGAAAAGCTTTGTCTAGATCTAAGGAAAGGTGTAACCCTCGTCATTGCTCAGACATTGGCCTCGCCCTCGGCATTATACCAGGAAACTTCAAGATGAATAGATCTATGTTCAATGTAATAGATAAATCTACTGTGCTATATTTTAGATTCAATCAGGCAATATCACTTTACATTGTATCAAATTGTCGGAGATGTTGATTCATAAATTCCCCTATCTAAAAGTTAATTTGCTGACCCTTTATTTTGGAAACCATCATCTAGACTATGATTGATTTATTTTCTATCAAGTTATTCAAGTTAACCATTTGTCATTGCACGTATGCATGTCATAACATTAACTAGACTCCAGTTCTTTAATTTTTAACAGGCTATATTGATCTTGAACTAGGTAGCTAACGAAAGGCATGCCATGAAAATCAATCATCGTTCATGAATTTGTAAGTGAACTGAGATTTTGAGGGGGTACAAATCATACACATGGTGCACACTTTTATTCCCTTAGCAACAATACATGATATGCGTACTATGGGCACAGTGAAAGTATCTAGACCATGCACTAGATCGTAGCGGATAGTCTAGACGCGTGTGTTACTGTTAGGGAACCATGGCCATGCAGAAAACATGAACCCAATCTGTCAACACAACCGTGTTGACGAGACTCCCGAGACGGAAACCACGGCCAGCCTTCCCGTCACACAAACCTCTCGACTAAACACACTAAATCACAGCAGTTTCACTTACCGTTGGGTCCCTGAAGTTATTGCCGGGGAGAAATGGTAACCCTTCCATGTTATTTTTGTGATCTTGTGTCTTCCCCGACACCCAGCTTATTATTAAAACTTGGTGTTGATATCAGCGCTGTTGTTACAGGGCTGGATGCGGGGTGGTTGCTTAGAGTGGTTGCTAAGGAAAACAAACGGGTCTCGTGCCAAGTCTCGCCGTGCGCGAGACGCGTTTCCTCCCCTTCCCGCCAGGAGAGCTCCACTCCCGGTGCCGCCATCTCCCGCGCAGCGAGGGAACCACTCCCCCAGTCTTTGGCTTGTTTCCATGATAGACACAGACCTGGATTATTATATCCATCCGTGCAATCCATTTGCTCACTCCACATCATCTCAACAGCCGCAGCCGCTGCCCACTGGAGCAATTTACCATTTCCGCTCGGGTTTTATATCATGGTCGTCGACACTAGGTCATCATGAGCGAGGTAAGTGAACTGAGATTTTTGGAGATGTTGGTGAGTTCTTCCTCCGTGGAGCTGTCTTCCCTTCCCCGGAGGCTGGGGTGGCCGGTGCCGGGGTGGGGAGGAGGAGGGGCGGCCGCTGTCAGGATCCCTGCCGGGCCGATGTCAGGTTGCCGTCAAGACGGTTCTTTATGTCAATACTTCCCCATGCAAGCAGGCAGGCATATTTATGATATCGGTAGCATTGTGTGGGATGGGGTGGATGGGTGCATGCTGTGTGTGGTCTTGTGATCTGCTCACACACCGGCTCACACACCTACACAGGAAGGCTATCACGTCATCATGATTTGTATTATCGGAGCTAATCAGACTCATGAATGTATCTCCACTACCAAGTGCTCTGAGCTACTCTGTAATAACTCAGAGCCGGGTAGGGGTTAAACTTTAATCATCATGATCCTCATGCATTTGATTGGGGCCTGGGAACAGTCCTGCATTGCCACTTGATTTGGTTCGAGGCATAGAACCAATAGGGTAGGCCTACAATAGGGCCTACCGGTACTTTTCCCCCCTATATCATTAATCATATTAAACATGTAGACTATTAAAACCGACATGATCACATTGATGGCATAGTGCCATAGAACACATGATCCGGTACATAGGTCATGGAATGGGTCGGTGATGCATCATCATACATGCATGGTTAGATCCTAATCAACTCCTTTTATCCAGAGAGGGATGAGAGGTAAATCTACAGAGAACTAACGTACCGGGTAACTCAATTATGACAATTATACAATCAGATTTAAAACTGGAACCAAGTACCGTAATAATGATTCATTTATGATTTGCTATGCCTATGTCTAGTTGATGGGTCATCTGGCAGGAAATGCTCTGGTTTACTTTTCTCCGTCCAATGCTCGTTTAATTGTGTTCATGTATATTATTATACACAAATGTATATAGTAATTAGCACCTTTAGCAATTTTGCAGAAGGTGCGGTAGGGTAGTCAGTTTCAGCAGGGGCTAGAAGGAACCCCATGTCTCTGGTTTCAGGAAATAAATATTATCGATACCCGGTACTGTCATATTATGCCTCATGCCATGGTCGTTCGTTGGTGCCCTTTAAATAAAGATGACATGGGCATTTCTTGAAATTGACAGCACGACATGCACATTTCTTTAGATCACGACATGATTAAAGGGCATACTTTAATATCTAAGAGGAAGGGGAAAGGGTGTGCGCGGAGAGGGAGGGGGCGGGGGGGGGACCTCAAGGCTACAGGTACCTAGATCCCCACAATCTGGTACAATCTGATAATTGACTCAGGGCACCTGGTAATTCCTGGATGTATAGCCGACGGGTATTCAAGTTATTGAGACAGCCCTCCCCCAACACTTTGACTACCGGTATTCACTTTACGGTGGACCTGTGCCGTGGCCATAATTATAAGTGGTCAGCGATTTCCCTGAAAGTAGGGATTTCAAAGATTTCTCCCCAGTTTAAATATACACCGAAAATTAAGGACAATTCAATACCCTTTCAGGGATTTTGTCAATACCCAACTTTAATAGATCTCTGTAGGTACCTAGGCCTACTATTGGTACTGTATGAGAAAAGTGGTACATGTACCGTATCTCTATATAGCCCTGAGTGAGTTGTTGTGTAAATCACATGATCAATCTTTCAACATCTATTTTACATTTACCAGGGGTTACTATCCCAATCTGTGACTCCTGAACAGTGGTACCGTGCCGTGGGCATTGCTCCCAAAGATTGCTCTATACTATACTATAGTCTATACTCTATCCTCGGATATCACATATGACATAATACATGGAGATAAAGCACCGTTATATCCCCCTAATGCTGTGAGTCTCCCTGCCTTGTAGGGGGGGGGGGGGGCGGTCCCTGTACGGATCACTAGTGGTATACCACCTGCTCGTAGTAAACCCGTTACAATGTAGGGTAAATTCACCATGAGCCAGACACATACCCGGAGACGGACAGTGTGATTTGAGCTTATTCATTTAGGGAGTGATCATTTTTTAACAACAGGGGGGGGGGGGGGGTTTCCACGCGGAGAGCGCGAAATTTTTTACCCCCCCCCCCCCGGGTCAAGGGGTCAAAATTTTTTACCCCCCCCCCCCCCTTAGGGTCGAAAATCGGCTCGCGCGCGGGCCCTTTGAAGCATAGTAACGCGCGGGCTTTTTGGCTCAAAACAGATTAAATTTTTTTGCCCCCCCCCCCCCCAAGAGGGGTCCAAATTTCCCCCCCCCCCCGTCAAGGGGTCCAAATTTGTTTGCCCCCCCCCCCCCAAAACCCACCACCCCCCCCCCCCCCCCTGTTGATAATAAATGATCACCCCTTACAACACAAAGACTTAAAAAAAAGAAGAACACTTAAATTTACCATAATTCACAAATAAAAAGCTTAGCATGCTTGAATGACCACAAAATCAAGTGTCCGTCTCAAGGCAATGTGTCCGATTTCAGGTGAATCTACCCTACTACCAGGTACACTGGTGTATGACGTAATCCTTATGATATTAGCATGTAGTCTAATCTGTTACGTGAAGGTAGATCACTGCCTGATCTAGCACTGATCTAGTACACCTGGGTACTAGATTGGTCGGTTGATACACAGGGGACAGGGGTGTCGGTAGACTTGACTTTGAAGGGAATACTAGTAGGGCCAATATGGGGGAGGGGGGAGGGTGAAGAGCTTTTATCTTCAAAAGAACCCAAAGGGTATGTAATAGATAGACTATGGTTATGAGAGGCTAACTCAAAATAACCACAGTAAACTGGCTGGCACCCTTATAGGGTGCCTGCTAGTCTACAGTAGTCATATGGCTGTGGTTTAATATTTAGGGGCTGGTGATTATAAGCATCTTTAAAGGGAAGCGGTGCTGCAAAAAAGCACCCCATTTGCTATGTCCGCTTCAAATAATGGTATAAGAACATATACCAGTAGATGGGGATGAGAGTTGCAATTTCACAATTTTGAGTATTAGATTACATCGTTGCATGGGAAAGGCATCTTCTCTGTAAAAGATTTTCTAGTACATACCTTAACAAGACCATCTTGGGGGTGCCCTATCTCATATGAGATAGACTGGCTGATAAGCTTTACTTTGATATAGTTTAAATTATGATATCACTAAAGCTTCCAAGACATCCCAGAAATGCACAGCTCTGAATGTGAGGTAAACATGTCAAAGAGGTGTGCAACAAGAAATAAATACAGCCCTTCAGAAGCTCTTTGTCTCTCAGTCTCAATAGTCTCAATGACCCTTTTAACCTAGATCCATGTGAGTCCCAGTACCCTCATGTACCCTCTCAGGTTGAGGCGTTTATCCCACCCCTCCCCACCCCTTACCCCAGGCGCTAATCTGAGAGGAGATAAGAGAGCTGCCTTGATGGTACAGCGTCCATTATTGGTATCAGTTACCGCCGATAGGGGGTGAGTGTGAGTGAGGGGGCGGAACTGTTTAGAGGTACTTTCTTTTAGCATGATATAGTGAGTTCCCCAGTTAGTTATGACTTCCAAGAGTCTATTGTATGTCATTGATATCCATTGGTGGAACTGATATGTACTATACCTATGTATTTTTAGTTTTAAACTGGAGTTTTGGGATTGTTAGATATAAAGACAAAGTCTCCGTCTGGTGTTGTTCGTCACGAGTTGAAACCCGGGCGTATCATGCGAGGCAAAAGTGAGTGCCGAGTGTGATATGCCCAGGCATCAACGAGTGGAGAACGATGCAAATGTATCATACTGAGTGAGATTTTGTATAGTGATACATGTCCCTACTGTCTATTAAGATCTTAAGAAAGTAAAGAAAACACAAAAAGAGCACAAAACAACGTGCAGATCATGAAGTATAACTACACTGTACTCCACGGCACAGGGGGATTACGATGCTTCCATAAGTTTAATAACAATAATACCTTAGAGAGTGTATTTCGTATCCGCCATGTAAAAAATGTATATATAGCTCTTGAAGTTTGAGCCCCCACCCCTGAACTCCCAATTACAAGGTCACACTGGATATTAGGGGAATAGGAATGCATACCAAACTTCATAGCGTAGATGTCCTTGTCAATCAATTGTCACTTAAGACTTTGTATCGTTGCAAAATAAAACCAAAAAAACAACCATACACATACAATAGATGTTGAACCAGGTCTCTATATTAGGCCAAAAAAAAAAAAGTTGTGTTCAGGTAACATGGCCCAAAAAATAATGGGTAGTTAGGTCGATTTTTTTTTTTTTTTACCAAATATTTTTAAGGATTTTGAGACAAAATTCCTCCCTTTTTCCTATAATTTTCAGAAAAAATATATGATTTTCGGAAAAAATATATTTCAGTTAAAAAAAAGTGTTTTTTGGTAGAAAAAACACAAAAATGCCTTCCAAAAAAAAAAAAAGAATTGGGTAGGGCCAAAAAAATAGGGTCTCTAGGGATACCTGAAGACAACTTCTTTTTTTTGGCCTAAGGGGGAGGGTGTCTATGTGTGTGTAGGGCGGGTAGATAGGAGTCTTGATAAGAACAGCCATCCTATGGGGGCCACTACTAGGTCAGGGTATGGGTGTCCCTCTCAAGTGGTAACACTACCCTCCCTGCCTATAGGCGCTATCATTCAATACCCTGGGTGGGCACCTAAATACCTGCCTGATACTGGCAGGTGTATGGGCATGTGTGTTTAGGTAGCGGCCATATGGCTCTCATCAAGACCTCATTCTTAAATAGGTGGATGTTTGTGGGGGGGGGGGGGAGCACCTGGGTAGAATATAGTGTGCAGTAGGACAATATTTTTGAAGAGAGTTTCTTTTCTTTTGATATTTGGCCTACCAGTAGAATATTTCATGAGAAGTGCTGGACAAAAGTTTCTTTGAATGTGTCTGGAACAGATGGTGACTAGAGAACGACTCCCAGAACAGCCAGGTAAAATGGAATTATGCATGTACTTGACATTGTATTGGGGTGATATTTAATTAAAGCAAATGATCCCAGCCAACTAGTGTGTAGGGGAGGGGATTGGAGGTGCTCATACCTTTTTTTCTCAGCGAAATAAAAGAAAAGGCACTTTATCATGCATCAAGGTAAATCCAATATCGTTAATCCTTTGAGGACAGTATAATGTCTTAATGCATCATCACCTTGGTCGTCATGATGCATGAATGCAGCCCCAATGCAACCCTGGCGAGTAGCTCGCCAGTGCTGCATTCAATCATCATGTCGATCCTACAGGGTTGAGACACTCCCAAAAGGTTGGCATGATGCACCAGTGCAGCACTGGCGAGTTACTCGTCAGGGCTGCCTTGGTGCATCATGATGAAAAATGTTATCTTTCAGGGACATGAGTAGTATAGTATGTATCGGAACGGGACTATAGTTAAGTACTGTTTATTACTCAATCGACATGCAGCCAATCAGAGGCCTCCATTTGGTCACGTGACCGGAAGTGACCTACTTAGGGGATTAGTGGTGACGTCACGTGACCTAGTTAGCCAATCAGAGGCCGCCATTGGGTCACGTGACCGGAAGTGACCTACTTAGGGGATTAGCGGTGCATTCTGGGTAACCCTGCAGCCAATCAGAGGCCTCCATTGGGTGACCGGAAGTGACCTACTTAGGGGATGGTGCATTCTGGGTAACCTACTGACCTACTTAGGGGACCGGAAGTGACGTCACATGACCTAATGGCCAACCGGAAGTGACCTCATTGAGGATCACGTGACCGGAAGTGACCTGATTGATCACGTGACCGGAAGAAGAAGAAGAAGAAGAAGAAGAAGAAGAAGAAGTGACGTCACGCGACTTAATGAAGAGATGAGCGTCTTTAAGGGGTCACGGGCTTTAAAATGTGATATCTTTTTTTTTTGGAGGAGGAGGCGAGTCTCTTATTTTTTTTTTGGTAAACTAATAAAAAACACCACGATATAAGTTTTTTTTTCATTTTTTATTGTTTTACGAGCGACTGGAAGTGACTTATTGAACTAGTTAGAAGCGTTCTTTAGAGTGTATAAGGGGGAAGGAGGGGAAGGAGGGGAGGGGAGGGGGGGAGGGGGGCCCTTTTAACATGCATGGGGAGGGGGGCGCTTTTAGGATGCATGGGGCGAGTGGGGGAGGGGGGGAGGGGGGGGAGGGGGGCACTCTAGGGGGGGGGGCACTCTAAGGGGCGCGTTTGTCTCTTTTAAGAAAGAAAAAGATTTTCAATCGAGAGACACGCTTCTTCCTCTCGAGAGGAAGAAGCGTGTCTCTTCGTGTTTTTTTTTTGTTTATCACGTGCTGCGATGAGGTGATCAGCTGCGACTGGAGGAAGTGACACTTTAAGAGATCGCGCGTCTTAATTGTTATGATATATATATATATATATATTTTTTTTTTTTTTTTACTTACTAATAAAGAAGACGTATGAAAATAAAACACAACAATTCACATGTCCGTCGTTCTCGTTGTTTCTTGCTTGATAAAGTCAAGTAATATCGCGATGCCGAGGCCAAACTTTCCCATGTCCTCAGTCAACACTCGAAGGAGTTCAAAAGGCGTACCGCCGGCGCCGTCAGCTTCATCTTGCCACATTTTCAACACTCGGAAGGCCCACTCAGCGGGACTTCCTCCGTATTCGCATTCTTCAGCGATCTTATCTAACCTCTCAGGCGACAATTTTAAATGGTCCCCCACCTCTTTCCACCTGCTACCCAGACGTCTGCCGAGGGTGCCCAAGTGCTTATGCATCGCGCGCGAGTCGGGGTTTTCGAAATCCAACCCCTGTCTGTGGAGAAGGGCCATCCACTGAGCCAACAGTTCCATGCGTCTAATGCGGGTGAAGACGCGACCGAGCTCGCCCCATCTATGACGATGCGGGGTTTCACCCCACCACACTCGGAACATCGCCGTACACAGCTCCTCCGGTGTCTTGACACTGCGCTCTACTAGAGCATCCATACGGGCGGCGCTGACTTTTAAGCTACTGCCCAACTCTCTCCAACAGCCGCTCAACTCTTTACCTAGTTGACGAAGCAAGGCGTCGCTATAGGCTAACCGCCGCTGTCCTACCTGTCGGGTCTCCCCATCATCGGTCTGCTGCCTCGCGCCGCGTCTCACGTCGTCAAGCCGCATTAACTTTTTTTCAGGCGCACCGGGCGGTGAAGGCGAGCTTGAAAGTGGAATAGCTTGAGCCATCTCGTCTCGTCTTGGCGGCGGCGGCAGCGGCGGCGGCGGCGGCGGCGGCGGTGGCGGCGGTGGTGGTGGTGGCGGTGGTGGTGGTAGTAGCCGTTACTGGGGTCAGAGGCGATATGTTTTTTTTCCAACAGAAATGAGAGCTTTTTATACAGAGGGAGTTTAATCCCATTTCCAACAGCGCTCCAGCTGTCTAGCGCCCTGTCCGCATGACGCTTTTTCAGCCGCTCCGCTCCTTAAGAGCTTAGATGACGAGGGGGTGTGGCATCGCTATCCGTGGAGACCAGCTGAAAACGGTGTTTTTTCCTCACTCATAGCCTTAATACCTCCTACCCCCTACCCGAGGACGTCTCCCTCCCTCTGACATTCATTGTAACAAACGTCAGAGGTCAGGTGAAAATCGGATTTTTTTTCATGCACAGCCTTAGGCAGCTGTCACCCCTCCCTATTGAACTAGCCGGCCGCCCGCCCGCCTGGCCGGCCCGGTCTACTCACCACGGCAGGAGGTGGCGATTTTTGTCTTACACTTAAGTCGCTCACCACATGCACACGCCTCTACTCACAGACAGACACGTTCGTCTTAGGGGGGTCCTGCTTCACGCCACACGCCTCCTGTAGTTTTTTTTTGTATACACACTGTAAGCTCATCACCGTTACCGTTAATCCTTTATACAGCTAACGCGCGCTGAATGGCTGAACAGGGTGGTAAGCGGCTTAGCTCACCACAGTGGATCCCTCAAAAAGGGATCCAGCTGAAAACGTCATACCTTATGTCTTTGTGAATGGCCGCCGCCGGTCAGTCGACGGCAGGCAGCAACCGCTTAACCCTTTATACAGCTAATGCGCGTTGAATTGCTGAACAGGGTGGTAAGCGGCTTAGCTCATCATCACAGTCGATCTCTCAAAAGAGGGGGGGGGAAAGGGATCCAGCTGAAAACGTCATGCCTTATGTCTTTTTGTTTCTCTTTGTGAATGGCCGCCGGCCAGCCGGCGGCAGCTGAACAGGGTCGGTAAGTAGCTTAGCTCTAGAAGCGAGAAGGCGTATATAAGGGGCTTGGAAACCTCCATTCACTCACTCATTCTTTTTTGCTGCTCTCTACAGTCACCACCATGAGCAAAAGACAACAGCTAGCGGCGTTCAAGAACAAGAAGACTACGCGGAACAGCGTTCGTTTAGCGTCAGTGCCTGCTCTTGCTACTGAACATGAGACTACCGCCGCAGCCGGTTGGTCTTATCACCCTCCTGCTGTAGCGAGCGCTCGCGGCAGTAGTAGTAGTAGTAGTAGTAGTAGCAGTAGCACTAGTAGTAGCAGTAGTAGTAGTAGTGGTAGTAGTACTAGTAGTACTACTGGTAGCAGTCGTCGTGCTAGCGACGTTGTTACACTCGCGACGGTACACGTTGCTGCTAAGCGCGCTGCCGCTGCTACCGCCGTCCCGCCTGCCGCTGCTGCTGCTGCTGCTGCTGCTGCTGCGCCTGCTACTGCTGCGCTTGCTACGGCTGCGCCTGCTGAGGCTGCTGCTGCGCCTGCTACTGTTGCGTCTGCTGCGGCTGCGCCTGCTGCGGCTGCTTCTGCTGCACCTGCTGCTACTGCTACTACTACTGACGACAACGCTCCTGGCACAGCGCAGTACTGGCAACCGGGTTTTTACCTCCCCACTACTGTTGATGACTTTGATGACCTGCCGCACGTTGCACAGCCCCTCTCCTCCACCACTACATCGACGGACGCCCTCGACGCCGCTCGCGCTGAGAGTTACAGCTATTCGGACACTCAGCCCCTGAACCGAGAAGAAGAGGAGGAGGAGGAGCAGCAACAGGGTGAGACAGAGAACGACGCTGACGACGAGGCGTACGAAGAACCCGAAGGGCAAGGGGTGAGCGGTACGTTTTTCGGCTTCCCTCTTCGACCTTTCGACCTCACTTCCTCCACTGCTAGCGCCCCCCCGTCCGGTCCGTGGCGACTGCCCTCACCGCCACCTTACGAGGGCGGCGGCGGCGCTTCATCTTCTACCGCTACACACAGCACGGACGGCGTGTGGCTGCGCTGTTCCAACAACGAGACCTCCGATACCACCAGCGCTGACGCTGCTCCTGCTATCGGTTCTGCTGCTGATTCAGCTCACGCTGATGGTGTTACTCATCCTGCGGGTGTGAAACGTTCTAAGGTGAGTTCCAGGACAACAAGGCCCACTAAGAAGAGAAAAATACAAGAAAAAGAAGGAGATGGACGAGAAGAAGCAGAGAAAACACTCGGGTTAGAGTTCTGCTTAGACGGAGCTTTGACGCTGGAGATCTGGGAGGACGTGGCTAGACTGTCTAGGAGGCCGCGCTACACAAAAGACGGTCAGGTGAAAGAGGCGTCTCTGACCAGAAGCAAGCGAGTGCACTTCACGGCCGACGCGCTGCGCGAGCTCATAGCACGCATCGCCGATATCCGCGCAGTGGTGCGCATACGCGACACAGCGGCCGCGCAAGGAAAACCTAATCACACCCCCTGGTTCGCAGTGCTGGATGAGGCGGGCGAAGTGTACGCAGCTGTGAGCTACTACAGCGGTAAGAACCTCGTCCACGTGCGCAAGTACGAAGGTCCTGACAAAAAACCCACACAGCAGGGGGTGACGCTGTCCGCCAGAGCGCTCAAAGAGTTGGATGACAAAACAGAGATCATTCTGAAATATCTCGGCATAGATTCGGAATGAGAGACGCTCAACGCTCACGCGCGCACACACACACACAGCGTTTGACGTACGCTGTATGAGACAGACAGACAGACAGACAGACGGATACACAGACAGCAGACAGAAAGATAGTTACATAGACGACAGATTGATAGATGGCTAGATAGATAGATAGATAGTTAGACGGCTAAGTAGTTGGTAACCGAGTGAAAAAAAACATGACACAGTACGTATGCGAAAAGTGTTTCAAAATGTTTAAAAGAGCGTACAACCACGAGAGACACGTAGAAAATTGTAGAGTAGTAGCTAAGTTTTGCCCTCTATGCGGCGAAGGGGATTGCCGAAAGAGCGCTTGTCGACGCGAATCTCTGGACGGGGTGACCGTCCCTCCGCGCATATGTGCTGTACCGAACGGGGAGGAAACGTTCACGGCGAATTGGCCTGCGATACAAACGGGCGTCAGGATGCACGGGACTCGCGTGAGTGTAACAAACTTCAGGCTACCAACCGGCGAGTTGAGTGACGCTGTAGATACTATGCGTCGCATTCACTTGACACAAAGATTCAGATACAAAGTGGGTTTCTCGGTAGGCTTACTGTTACAACACAGAGAAGACAAGAGCAAACTGCGCTACTTCCACGCCTCCCAGAACAACGCAACTCTCATACAACCGCTCCCTACTGTAACTAATTCAGAAACTTTGGAAGAGCTCCTCTCAAAGATGCAAAACACCGTCGCTTGCGAGGAGGTACGGAAACTTTGCGACGCTGACACCAAGTGGCACGTTCTTTTTCCTACCAATTTGAACATCTGCGTTTACATGGGACCGGGGGAATTCCCCATAGGCGGTAGGATCACTCAGGCCGGTCGAGTTGGAAAGAGAAGCGGCGTGTTAGATTTTCCCAACAAGGACAACCTCTGCATCTTCCGCTGCATTTCCTTTCACTTATACAACACCAGCAAGCGCGCTTCAGATTTGTTACGTCAGTTCTGTCCCGCTGCCACACCTGAATCCTTTCCGGGTCTGAACATCCGCGACTTACCCGCGTTAGAGAACTTGTTTGACGTACAAATAGCGGTTTACACCGCGTCGCGTCAAGTGCCGGGGCGGAAGTTGAGAAGACGCGTTACTCTGATCAGACCGCCTTCCAGAACTGTGGCCGCCCGAGGTAAAGTCAACCTACACCTGACGGCGAAAGGCGGTTTGCACGTCTCTCTCGTCACGGACTTCAACGCGTACGCGGGCATATACGAATGTTGCAAGTGTAAGGCGGCGTTCACCACCGAGTTCTTGCTGAAGAGACACAGGAACCAGCTTTCCTCTTGCCGACAAGTCAAGTTGCGCTACGTAGGTGGCATCTACCAAAATTCGAGAACGATTTTCGAAGCGCTAGCAGACTTCTCCATTTTTCCCCCCGACGGACATTCCGGAATCTACCCTTACAAGATCGCCTTCGATTTCGAGGCTTTCTTCAGACCGTGCAAAGAACCGTCGACGGAGCACGTGTCCCTGCTGTGGGATCACGTCCCTTTGTCGGCTAGCGTCGCATCCGACTTTCCGGGGTGGGAGGGGCCCGTCTGCTTCGTCAGAGCGTCCGACGCAGATTCCGACCCCTTGTTGGACCGAGTTTTAAATCACATAAACGAGAACGCCAAAGCGATCGGGGAAGCTGTGCTAGAACTTTACCGACCGACGTTAGCGAAGTTAGATGCGGCGATAGGTGAAGCTCTCCTGCTGGAGGAGGCGACGTTCACCACCCCTTCTCCAGGCGGCTTCGCTGCGGCTCAGACCAGACACCCGTTAGTTCAACTGAAGAAGCGTCTTCTGAGATACATCCGTCAAGCTCCAGTGGTGGGCTTCAACTCGGGGCGTTACGACTTGAACCTGATCAAAATACGCCTTCACTCGTTCTTCGCCTCCGGAGACCGAAGAAACCAAGAATTCAGCGTCATAAAGAGAAGCAATCAATACTTGGCGGTTTACACACAGCACACGGTTTTCTTGGACGTAGTCAACTATTTGGCACCCGGTTACAACTACGCGACCTATTTGCGAGCTTTCACCAGGAACGAAGAGAAAGGTCACTTTCCTTACGAATGGATGACGTCTACCAGGAAACTGGCAAACAGAACGCTGCCGCCGAGATCGGCTTTCGACAGCGAGCTGACGGGCGTCAAAATGTCCGAATCCGACTACGCCGCATGTCAGAAAGTTTGGTCCGACGAGAAGATGCAAACTATGGAAGACTACTTGATCCACTACAACAACAAAGACGTGAAACCTTTCATAGAAGCTCTGAAAAATCACGCTAAATTTTTCCAAGATCGCGGCATCGACATGTTGAAAGACGGAGTTTCTCTCGCCGGTTTGACTTTACGCTTCCTCTTCCAAAACCTAGAAGACGCGTTCACAACGTTTCCCCAGTTCGACGCCGTCCTCCACGCTCTGATCAAAGAGAATCTAGTCGGCGGTCCTTCCATCATCTTCCATAGATTTCACGAGAAGGGCACCACGCGGATAAGGGAGCACAAGTACGGCGAAGAAGCGAGACCGTGCCAACACATCCTAGGACTAGACGCTAACTCACTGTACTTGCGCTGCATGAGCGAAGCGCACTGCACGGGCTATTACGCGGTGAGACGGCCCGAGACCGAGTTCAAGCCCGAAATCAGGCAAAGAAACTCTCACAGCGCTTTGGAGTGGTTACGCTTCGTAGAGCACGACCGCGACGTGAAACTGCGCCACGCTCTGAACGGCGGCGAGATGGCGGTAGGCTGTCGGAGAATTCGCGTGGACGGATTTCACGCGGCCTCTAATACGGTTTTCCAGTTTCACGGGTGTTGGTTCCACGCTCACGAGTGCATACCGTCGCACCGATATCAGTGCGCTTCACTGAGAGAGGAGAGACGCGACAGAACGACCAGAGTAAGCGCTTACTTGAAAGCGTTAGGTTACAAGCTGGTCGTCGTGTGGGAGTGCGAATGGCGAGAGATGAAGCGTCGAGATGAGCGGGTCAAGGCCTCCCAACAACGCTGGAAGGTTGACGCTTTGAAAGTGTCTCGAAACGCGATGAGCGAGAGCGACATCCTTTCCGCTGTGAAAGAGGAGAAAATGTTCGGTTTAGTTCAAGTGGACATCACTACGCCGCCTCACCTACGAGAGTACTTCGAAGAAATGACCCCCGTTTTCAAGAACGCGACCGTTTCAAAATCGGACATAGGCCCTCACATGTCAGACTTTGCGCAGGAAGAAAAGCTGTTGAACACGCCTCAGAGATGTCTGATAGGGAGTTACCACGGAAAAAATATTCTCTTGGGAACGCCGCTTCTCAAGTGGTATTTAGAGCACGGTTTGATAGTCACCAAAGTGCAGCTGGTGGTAGAATACCTACCTAAACGCTCCTTTGCCGGTTTCGCGGACGAAGTGACGGCGGCGCGAAGACGTGGCGACGTGAACGAGAACGAGAAAATTCTGTCAGACTGTTACAAGTTAATGGGAAACGCTACGTACGGTAAAACAATCTGCAACAAAGAAAAACACACGGCGGTGAGATACACTGACAGTCGGAAGTTCGAACTATTGGCCAATTCGTGGCGCTTCAAAAAGGCGTCCGGGTTGACTTCCGATCTGTTTGAAGTCGAACTACAACCGAAAACGGTCAAGAACAACCTCCCTATTCAGATAGGGTTCATGGTATACCAGTACGCGAAGTTGAAAATGTTAGAGTTCACATACGACTTCTTGGATAGATTCGTCGATCGGCGCGATTATGCCCTTTGTCAAATGGACACCGACAGTCTTTACATGGCTCTCAGCGGTGCCACGTTGGATGACCTAGTGAAACCTCGCCTGAGAGAGACGTACTTCAGAGAGAAACGAAAGTGGCTTCCGACAGCGGTGTGCGACGAGCACTTAGAGCTTTTCGTGAAGACAAAAACGGAAAGAGTGCGAGAATGGTGTGCGCCGCCCGGCGGATGTTGTGAGAGACGGTACCTTCACGATCTGAGAACTTCGGGGCTCATGAAAGCGGAGTGGGAAGGTGACGGGATCCTAAGTCTCAACCCTAAGACTTACATTTGCTACGATCGAGTCAGCGACACCGGTGAAAGAAAATCCAAAAAATGGAGTGCAAAAGGCGTACAGAAGAAACAAAACCCCCAGGAACCAGACGCCTTCTTGGATGTTCTTCGCCAACGAAAAACTCTCATTGCTGTAAATAGAAATTTCAAAGTGGTGCGAAACAAAATGGTCACCTACACCATAGAGAAAGACGGCGTGCGCTACTTGTATTATAAGCGTCGCGTGCATTCTGACGGTGTGACAACGAGTCCTTTAGAGATATGAAAAAAAAAAAAAAAAAAAATAAGCGTGTGCATCTTTTCAAAAATAGAGTGTTTATCAAGATTGAAAAAAAAATAAATAAAAAAAAATTAAAAGAAAATATTGTTGTGTTTTTATTATCATACGGCTTCTTTTACTAGTAAGTCGCGCAGTCTCTTAAAGCGTCACTCATGTGACGACGTCGCTTCCAGTCACGGGATCCTAAACAAAATAAAAACTTCTTCTTCTTCCGGTCACGTGATCAATCAGGTCGCTTCCGGTTGGCCATTAAGTCGTGTGACGTCACTTCCGGTCACGTGACTCATCAGGTCACTTCCGATCACGTGATCCTAAATTAGGTCATATGACGTCACTTCCGGTCCCCTAAGTAGGTCAGTAGGTTACCCAGAATGCACCATCCCCTAAGTAGGTCACTTCCGGTCACCCAATGGAGGCCTCTGATTGGCTGCAGGGTTACCCAGAATGCACCGCTAATCCCCTAAGTAGGTCACTTCCGGTCACGTGACCAAATGGAGGCCTCTGATTGGCTAACTAGGTCACGTGACGTCACCACTAATCCCCTAAGTAGGTCACTTCCGGTCACGTGACCAAATGGAGGCCTCTGATTGGCTGCATGTCGATTGAGTAATAAACAGTACTTAACTATAGTCCCGTTCCGATACATACTATACTACTGACATGTCGTCCTAAAAATGGTTAAAGAGTTGACTTTAAAATAACCTCATATGATGGACCCTATGGATAGAGAGGGCATGCCGATCCTGATGACCCTGCATGGTTTGTAGCTCTCTACAAATGTGATGCCTTTGATGACCAGTGCAAGTCTACTCGTACAACGGGGCTGTTGTGTGGGAGATATGGAGGCAGGAAAAAGGCTAACTGATAAACCGCTCAGAAATGTCTGTAATGCTTTCCTAGCAATAGGACGCCCAAGTAGCGTCAGATAACTCCAGATACATTTGAGTAACATGGAGGTGAGGGGAAACATGTAACAAACTGATATGGTACTGATACTAAATGTAGCATATTGATACGGTACTGATACTGACTGATATTTATGTAATACACAATAACGAATCACTACTAGTAGACACCAGGACTTTCGGTTAATAGATCCCCTAAACATGGTGATACAATCTCCATCAATGGAAACCACTGAAAGAACATACCGTACCGTTGCATTTAAGTGCTGGGTTTTGAATAAGCGGTGGGGGTAGAGGGGTATTGAAATATTTCTTAAGCACTAAAATATGATCTCCAACAAGCGCCTATACAAGCCAGGGTATATATATATAACCCTTTAAGGACCGTATAATGCATTAATGCATCATGCCCTTGGTTGTCATGATGCATGAATGCAGCCCTGGCGAGTAACTTGCGAGTGCTGCATTCAACTTTCAAGCATCATGCCGACCCTATAGGGTAGAGACACTCCTGAGGGGTCGGCATGATGCGCCAATGCAGCACCGACGAATTACCTTGGTGCATCATGATGACAAATGTCATATATTAGCGACACGCTGTCCTTAAAGGGTTAGGTGCCTCTGTATGTGTACCCGGTAGGTGTGTTATGGGTTGGGGTCTACACCAACAGGCACCCCGGGATGCACCCCCCCCCCCCTCTTGATCCCCCCCCCCCCCCCCCAACACACACACTTCGCTCCCTAGACTTGCTCAAGTCTTTGATTTCAAATAAAGATAAACACGGATGTTTTCTCTGATATACGAGCAGCTGGGGGAGGGGAGTAGGTGGTCGGGGGTAGCGGGTGACGGAGTAGGAGCTCTCATTGACGCGGGCCAGTCTAATGACTCCTTTGCTTGTCAGTTTCAGCCGAGAGGTGGAATGGCCAGACTGTAAGCAGTGTATGATATTGCCCCTTTGACGGCTTTGGCGAGTAACTCGCCAATGGTGCACATGCTATGTAAGCACCATGTCCACAGGTTTGGGGTGTATCGACCGTGTATCAACCGCGTAAAACATGGATGCAGCAACAGTGCTTAACTCCCCAGGGCTGCATTAATATATTATGACATCAAAGGACATAATACCATAGAACAATGTAGTCACCATGCGGCCATGGAAGGGCTTATTTTGACAGTTGTAGGTCCAAAACCTCAAAAACTAAATAGATGATCCACAGGATGATACATTATATTTAGCTGTTTAGAAATGTATACAAATTCGACATGGGTTTCCCTATTTGTGGGACATACATACACCACTGGATCCATCAGCGGATTAGGAGTACCCCCTCCCCTTCTCCTCATCCTCCCACCCATAAACCTGACACATAAACTGACACCCTAATACCCCTATATGTGTGAGACTGCACCAGTGGTCATGGTAATGGGGTAGAAGTGGTTCTGTGCGTGTGGTAGGCAGGGTGGGAGACTGTTGGGGGGGGGGGGTACTCACTGCCAAACAACCCTCAGAAGGTGGGTCTTAGACAGGGTTCTCCTCACACTGCAGTGACACCGGCGGGCCACCGGCATTATTTTCACTGCCGCCGGCGTCAGCTTACCCCAGAATCGCCGCCGGTGTCATTTTAGCTATCTATAGGTTTTTGAATTTTGAAATTCCATTGATTAGAATAGAAGTTTTTGAGTCTGTGGAGAAGCCTGTGGGACTCGCTCAAGTCTCGCTCCTAACCCATCTTTAAGATTACAGAAAATGGTGACTTGGCAAGTTCGTCCCTATGTGCGTTATATAGTGAGTACCCCCCCCCCTCCTCCGGGTTGAGTAGAGAAACTACCACTGGTCTAATGTGAGGGCCCTAGACGGGGGGGTAGCTGTGTCACTTGTTGATCCTAAGAAATGCCAATGTCCCTTGTCGATCCTAAGAGATGGATCTTGTCCCTTGTCGATTTAAAGGGGTAGGTTTGTCACTTGTCGCCAAACCCCAGCATTCCCTTGTCCCTCGTCCATAAGGCCTAAAACAAGGGCTTGTCGCCTTGTCGAATTTACCCGTCTGGAGCCCTAATGTGGTGCAGCAGCCAGCTTCTACCCCAGCACGTTATAGCATGATTGACAGAGCTCTGGGGCAGGTTTGAATTATGGTGCTAGGAGGGAGCAGGGAAGAAAGGCAGGAGTGATGGGGGCTCAAGCCTGGGGAGTGTGTTACCATCCGTCATCTTCCTGTACTAGAGTCATGGCTTGTCAATCACTCGCCTTGCTAGGTGCTTACATATATATTAGCACCAGATGCTTGCGCGGCCATTTTTTTGGCGTGATTGGTTCGCACGAGCACTACACTGTTATACTGTGGCTCCCTGTACGACCAATCTCATAGTCACGATACACTTGTTTCATCAGCCATGTTCCACTAGGGGGAGCCCCTGTAGAGCAGCTGGTTACAGGGGCTAACTCCTAACCCTGCCCCTGGGCCCCATAGGTTTAACATGGGGGCAAAGACACCTCTCACAATGACAATAATCATATACAGTCAGATCTCTATAATCCGCCATCCAATAGTCCGCCAGTCTCACCTTCTGCCAGGTTAACAAGGGGTTAGTCTTTGTATATTATCATACAAATCTCACTCTATAAACCACCACACTCACCATCCAACCAATTTCGGCCAGCAAGGAGGCATGGCGGTTTATAGAGATCTGACTGTAGAAATAATACTCCCCTGGCTTAGAAATTTCTCATGTCTAAAGGGAAATAATGTAAGTATATATGCCTCTGATATTGGACCAATATCTTATTTCAATATCTTATTTCAAAAATGATTTAGATCATGATAAATATGAGTGTAAAACCATTACAAGAGGAGGGGTGCAGGAGGAGGTTAATGAGTGTGGGTGTTGACTGTAACACAAACAAAAACGGCCCATAGGGGGCACCAAGGTGATTAAATGTACCTTACTCCACCACAGGGGATTGTGTCCCAGCCAGCATTCTGATGTTGTACCAACGTTGGTTCAACGTTAGTTGGCGTTGGCATGACGTTGGACATTGACATTGTCACAACTACATTTTGGCCGGCGATTTCTACTATGTGCCAACGTCGCCGTTCGCATAACGTTGGCTTAATGTTGTACCAGTGTCAGATATTGACATTGTGCCAACCTCTACCCTACCACTTTATGGTTAAATATGACATTTGTTTGTGGTGTTTATCCAACTTTGATTATCAATGTGTGAGAATTAGTGAACATAGTTTGCTCATCATATATAGGCCTAATGGCTGTGAACAATCATCATTTAAGAGCATTTCTCTATTTTCATTTCACCTTAATCTCAGCTTGAATGGCCAAGAAGTGATACAGAATCTTACCCTTTCCCTACACCTTATCTACCTGTCATTGCCTACAAAAAGGTGTCCTCATTGGAATATTGCCAGGATTTTTTTATATTACATAATAAAGGTGGTAATAAGGAATACGATGAATTATAAAGAGAATATACTTTTGTATAGTGCTAGGCCCAACCAAGTTAGTCATTTTTTGGCTCCCTATTACGACCAACCTAGGTTACCGTAAAACCTCTGAATGTGCCGATTTTAGTACTGTATCATAGTGGTAAAAACTCGCGTATAAGCCGCACCCCGACCCTGGGCCGATCCTATAAGCCGCACTGCCGATCTGATTCGCGTACTAGCCTCGGCTTATACACGAGGTTTTACAGTAGTTAATATTGTCAGATTGGTCCCCGGGATTGGTTGGTACTAACCAACTCACTTTAGTCTTTCCATCTTAGCCTACGTCCTTTTGAGTAAGGCATTAGTCATATGTTGTCTTGCCTCAGTCATTCTTGAATAGCATTTGCCAGGTTCGTGCCTCTACGTGGGTACCCACATTTTTGACCATGTTGCTCTGTTGATTTTAGCAGAAGGACTGTATCGTCGTGTCGATTTTTTAGGTATATAATAACTTAGAGAAAAATCACTGGGGGTCGAGTTTTATCCCTGATCCTCCTGAATTAAAAAAACGGCTGTGTCACCCGTGTCGAATTTTAAAACAGCCGTGTCGCCCGTGTCGAATTTTACCCATATAGAGCCACAGGTTCTCCCAGACAAGTTATACCATCAGGACCCTTTGTCTAGCAGTGGACGCGGTGAGGCCTGTACTGTCCCCTGACCAGGAGGAACACCTCCCTCACACATCTCTGTCCTGTCCAGCCTGCAGCCACCCCCAGTGACAGAGACCATACCCCGCGTATTACATTACTGACATGGTACCCACACTGTTAGAAGTTAGTGTAGCTGCATCATACTGTAGATTTACAGTATGAATTAAAAAGGACATATTTTGGTTTAATAGTATTACATACTATTGGCTACACACTGTCAGAAGTTAGTGTGGCTAGCTGCATAGTGAGATATACTGTAGATTTACAGTATGAATTAAAAAGGACATATTTTGGTTTAATAGTATTACATACTATTGGCTACACACTGTCAGAAGTTAGTGTGGCTAGCTGCATAGTGAGATATACTGTAGATTTACAGTATAAATTAAAAAGGACATATTTTGGTTAATAGTATTACATACTATTTGGCTACACACTGTCAGAAATTGATGTAGCTGCATAGTGAGATATACTGTAGGTTTACGTTATAAAAGGATATTTTTTTGGTTTACAGTATTACATACTATTTGGCTACACACTGTCAGAAGTTAGTGTAGCTAGCTGCATAGTGAGATATACACTGGATTTACAGTATAAAAGGATGTATTTTTGGTTTCCAGTATTACATACTGTTCGGCTACACACTGTCAAAAGTTTGTGTAGCTGCATAGTGAGATATACTGTAGGTTTACAGTATAAAAGGATTTATTTTTGGTTTCCAGTATTACATACTATTGGCTACACACTGTCAGAAGTTAGTGTAGTGGCACAGTGAGATATAATGTAGATTTACTGTTTAAAAGGATTTATTTTTGGTTTCCAGTATTACATACTATTTGGCTACACACTGTCAGAAGTTAGTGTAGCTGCATCTTTACATTACAGTATGAATTAAAAAGGACATATTTTTGGTTTCCAGTATAACATACTGTACAGCTACACTCACCTACTGTAAAACCCACCCACAGGAGGTCCTTGATTTGAGTCTCCACTGGGCACAACAGGCATTACTATCGCAATGTACCTGAATTACACTAATAAACCTATTCAAAATTGAAGATTAGTATTGCTCTATAAAAATATGTAGATGTACCTTTGAAATAAGTATTAAAAAAAGCACAGGGAGAAAAATAAAATAATTTTTGCACTGGTAGCCTGTCTGGGGGTCGAACCATGTGTCCTTAGATGGACCTACAGCTACACCACAATATGGTGTAAACTATGTGTACCCGTAAAACCTCGCGTAGAAGCCGCGGCTTGTACGCGAATCAGACTCAGCTTTCTTTTGATACCAAACATGCCTATATAGGGTGCGGCTTATACGAGAGTTTTTATATGTATAGTACAGTACCAAATAACGAATTTTCAGAACCCCTCTGCGGTTTATATGATTTGTCAAAGTTAGGGGTGCGGCTAATACGCGAGTTAGGCTTATACGCGAGGCTTTACGGTACAGTATAAACTACTGGAAACCAAAAGTATGTCCCTTTATACTGTGCAGCTACAGCACTTACTTCTAACAGTGCATACAGCATACAGGATAGAGAAGAAGCAGGCAGCCCACAACAAATGCTGCCCTAACACCAGGAGGACACAATGAAAGCCCGGGGGGGGGGGTAGTCACTATTTGATGCTAGGTACCAACTGCGAAACTACAGCCCCCCCCCCCTATTTGGTCATTTCACAGCCCCTTGAAAATGTGCATTATTTTTACAGCCCCCTATTTTCTAAGAAATCAGATGACAGCCCACGGTTACGAGGCCTCTTCTGTGAGGTTATTTTGGAATTATATAGATCACTCAAGTCATGTATGAGATTTAAGGGTTCATTATTTTTATTTCAATTGTGACAGCCCCTGATTTTGTACTTTCCAGTCATTGACAGCCCCTAAATTTTTACTTTCATATAGTAACTGTTAACAGCCCCCCGTTTTTCTTGCTCCAACGAGCGCACAGCGACAGCTCTTTGGGGTCGTTACCGCAGTTGGTACCCATTCCTTTACTGAGTACCCCCCCCCCCCCCCCAGGAATGAAAGCAGATACAGGACTAGCTCTGAGCTCTGGGGTGGACAGGACACCCAGGACACAGCCCAGTGGTGGCACAATGGGGTCAGTAGGGGCCTGCTATCATAGGGCCAGTATCGCCGACAAGCTGAAACAAATAGAGATGCATGTATTCTACCACTTGTGAAGGAATTCCTACTTTTCCCTTTTCAATTTTTGGTATTACATTATTTTTCTATGGGCTTCATACACCCTAGGCCTACACCACTGATTTGGAGACATGCCTTTAATGACAGAAACTGGGGAATAAATATAAAAAGACACAGCAGAAACAAACATGAGGCAAACATTGCCTCTAATATAGAGTAATAGACTTCATAGCAAAGAGAGGGATGTTGAGCAACAGAGGGATGTATGAAAGTCAGAAGTCAAAGAGTGAGATAAATGTCTGAGCAGGACCAAGGTGCCATGGCAGAGCTCTATAATACATGTTCAGTCAATCCAGAGCAGGAAATGCCTATTACTCAGAACCAGCCGCACTCAGACCAATATAAAGCCCCGCTGGCGTTAGACTATTAGATTATTTACTTCACCCTCTGCTTGGCCTAGTTGTGGTTTGTGCTGGGAATGTGATTTATAATGCATGGGTATTGTCATAATCAATGACTACCTTCTGTGTAGATGTAAAGGACCCCCTGCAGCTAATGGGGTTTAGATACAAGACGTCGTATACAGCACTAGCACATTAGGTTATGGGGGCCACCATCTGAGCAATGCATAGTGTGGTTAGGCCGCAACTCCAGACCAGTGCATTATGGGTGAATTTCTTATCGGTCCCTTTGTTCCAGGTGTGAAAAAAGGGATTAACCTGATAAGGAGATGCGGGTGTAGCCCCCGACTACCTGAAGTACCAGGTTATGCTAGCGCCGTATAGCGTATAAGAGGGTTAAGTTATAGAGGCCGCCATTTTGTCCACCAAAGGACATTATGCATCCCAGGGTTTTGTAAGTACCATAAAACCTTGTGTACAAGCCGCGGCTAGTATGTGAGTCAGATCGCCAGTGCGGCTTGTATGCGAGTCTTTGCTGCTATGGTACATTGCTAAATTAGCAATTTTCAGACGCTCTCTGAGGCATATATAGGATATGTCAAATTCAGGGGTCGGCTTATACACGAGTTAGGCTTATATGCGAGGTTTTACGGTACGGTACCGTCGCGATATAATGCTGGGCGTCAAAAGAGCGCTTTTATAAGCCTTGGGGCCACTGGGGTCTTCAAATTTGTGTTAAATGCCCACATCTCCGTTACCTTCCAACAGCAGTCGGGTGGAGCCAGCAAAGCTACTCTGTCACTAGCATCTTGAATAAGCATCTGTCTTGTAAAAGAGGTCTTCCAATTCGTCTTTAGCACAGAGATCTTGAAAGAACAATGTATAAGCACCTGCGTTGTGTAGGGGCTAGGGTTATACAGGGTTTATATGGCGGGTTCTGTTGGATGCTGTGTTGCGAACTCAGTCCGAACCCTTCAGCCCGACGGCAGGTGGTAACACCTGTCCCGGGCTTGGGGTATGGACAGAGGTCGCTATAAGCTTCCGGTCTGCTTGTGCGCGCCCAGGCTGGCTGCCTATATATAGCCAGCATCCGATAGGACTCGTCGGTCACTCTGGATCCAAGCTTGGACAGAGGCCCTGTGATCATATCGGCTACGAGCCTACTGACCCGCTCCGAACTCTACACTGATATAGCTTTGCCTGTCTAGGTTACTGAATAGACCTTTGATTCGCAACCTGTACACTTGATCCGAACTGTGTCTACTTTTGTTCTTTACTTAATAATATATCAGTATTATAAAGGACAGAGTCTCGTTTATTACAGTTGTATAAGCGCTGGGGGTAACAGCTCACTATAGATTTAAAAGCATCCCACAAGAGGTATAACTCACATTAAAGAATAAGAAAAGCACCATGCGCCCAAGCAGACAGAGATACTTGAGAGCCACAAGAACAGGAGCCAACAAAAGATAAGAAGAAGAAAGGAGGCAGGAAAATAGGTGATAAAACAGCAGCCGTTTTCCCAGATGGCAGCTTCACACTGACAGACCCCAGATGTGGGCTGCGGGCACTGCTAGCCCTGTAAGGACGGCCTGATGCATTAATGCATCATGCCCTTGGTCGTCATGATGCATGAATGCAGCCCTGGCGAGTAACTCGCCAGGGCTGCATTCAAGTATCATGCCGACCCTGCGCTACTCCCGAAGGGTTGGCATGATGCAGCCCCAGTGAGATAACTCAACGGAGCTGCATCAGTGCATCATGACGACAAATCTAATCTTTTAGCGACTTGCCGTCGCGAAAGGGTTACCAGACGGTTAGCAGCCGTTTTGTTAGGCTCTAATCCGTGTCTATTGTACCTGCAGGGTCTGCTGCTGTAGATAACACTCTAGCCGTCTCTCTCTATATATATATATATATATATATATATATATATATATATATATATATATACATATATACATATATATATATATACATATATATATATACATATATATATATATATATATATATACATATATATATATATATATATATATATATATATATAATATATATATATATATATAAATATATATATATATATATATATATATATATATATATATATATATATATATATATATCCTTTAAGGGCCGTATAGTGCTCTCATATGTTATGTCCTATACGGTCATGATGCATGAATGCAGCCGCGGTGAGTCTAATCGCTAGTGCTACATTCATGAATGCATCATGCTGATCCTACGGGAGTGCATCACAGGAGTGTATCAACCGCGTCTGGTCAGAATGATGCATGAATGCAGCCCTTGAAATTCACTCACCAGGGCTGCATTCCTGCATCATATTTAAAGGGGATAATACATGAATGCACCATGTGACCCTTAAAGGGATATGTATAGATCTCTAGCCTCTTTAGGGAGTGGTCATTTTTTAACAACAGGGGGGGGGGGTTGGTGGATTTGGGGGGACCAAACAAATTTGGACTCCTGGAAGGGGGAGGACCAAAAAAATGTGGACCCCTCTTGAGGGGGGGACCCAAAAAATTGCACCCTTTTTAGCGAAAAAGCCAGCGCGTTATTATAGCTCAAAGGGGTCGGCCGCGCTCAATTTCAACTTGCCTGAGGGGGGGACCAAAAAAATGTCAACCCCCTCGCACGAAAATCCACCACCCCCCCCCCCCCCCTTTCTTAAAAAATTATCACTCCCTTACGACGCTGGAGCTCTTTGGTGAGACTATGCTATATGTCTCTGGAGGGTCCTTGTGAGGCCGATCACAGAGTCTTATACTTACCCCGGGCTTACTATACACTCGTGATTTAGGATGTCGGCGGGGCTAGTAAATTAACTTTGTCTAGCTATGTCTAGCGGTTCCTTCTCGTTCCTAGGATATAGCTGAAAGAACGTCTGTTGGAATTCTGTGGGGCATTATTAACTATGTATATACATGTGGAGACCCAATCTTGGGTCATTTAAGTGGTCGCGTCCACAAAATGATATGGAATTTTTGTTACCATAGCAACCCGTCCCATTGGGATCACTATAAAAGAAAATCTCATCGAATAGTTGTTGTTTTTTAATGTAAAGGCTGAAAAGATGTCTATAGGATATTTTATAGGCTATACGCATTCACTGGATTACTGACAAAAGAGTTTATAGATCTACTCACCCTTAAAACCCCCTAGAACGTGATGTTATTGAATACACTACTAGGGGACGTTAAATATATATTATTAAAGTAAAAGTATACACTAAGAGGGTTTTTTGAGGTGGTGACCATAAAGAGACGGTTTACGTAGTCCTTTAACCTTTTCAGGACGGATCTTGCTATAAGATGATATTTGTCATCATGATGCACCAATGCAGCCCCGGCGAGTAACTCACAGGTGCTGCATTGGTGCATAATGTCTGAACCCTGTAGGGTCGGCATGATGCTTGAATGCAGCACTGGTGAGTTATTCACCAGGGCTGCATTTATGCATCATGACGACCAAGGACACAATGCATTAATACATTATGCCGTCCTTAAAGGGTTACTATCTATGGCTGCCTATCTGGCTGGGTGCACGCCCCTGGCCCCTGTGCTGTAGTATCTCGTGGCAGAGTGGACACAGATTGAATCACAGAGTTGTGCTAATGTTTGGGGGTGTTTGAGAATTGCCAGAAGGCAGACTACAGTGTTGTCAGTTATAGTGTGATGTGTACACACATGGTATATGTACGGTCTAGTGCATAGCAGTGCGTTGATGGCTATAGGTTAAACACTTCAAGGACTAAAAGTATAGCTTCGCCATTGTCTGGCCCCGGCAGTCTGTTGTGATTAATTCTACTTACCCTTTCATAGCCATAGTCTATCTGTTACATAAATTTGTCGTCATGATGAACCAACGCAGCGCCGAACATTGCATTGGTGCATCATGCCGAGCGTATCAGCCTCATAGGATCAGAATGATGCTTGAGTGCAGCCCTGGTGAGTTACTCGTATTCACAAAACCACAAATGGACATCACTACATTAAAGCACTATGTGTCCCTTAAAGGTCTGAGAGAGGGGACGGCTTGTATTGTCTTGTCCTGGGTAAGGCCTTACTGATTGTCATGGTTACCAGTATATATAAGCCCTGATTTTACTCATTGAGTTAAACTTAATTTGCAAAAGATTTTCAAAATGCCGGTGTGTAGTAGGCTCTGCACAAACATACATGTGATATGTTGACTACCAATCTAGTCCCACCAGAAACTTGCTATGGTTTTCCATATCTCACTCACAGTACAAGGTCCTCAAATGTAGGGGTACACTGATGTTCTTTGGCTCCCTTCTTGGCGAAATATCTCTCAGTCACTATAGTACCTAACCAAATTAGTCATTTTTAGGCTCCATAAACGACCAACCTAGGTTAGTTAATACTATCAGGTTGGTCAGTACTGACCAACTCAACTTAGTCTTCTTCACTTCAATGAGTTTTAGGCTAAGTCCTTTTGAGTAAGGTATTAGTTATATATGTTGTTTTACCTCAATGAATAGCACTTGGTTATGCCTGTCTCCCTATGACCAACCTGGGTAGCCACTACAGACTAAGGGCTGGGGCATTTAGATTATCTGTGTAGGACCGGGGTGGATACTGAGGGGTAGGGGTAGTTCAGTGATAAGAAAGATAATCCAGGATTACAAGTGGTGTGGCATAAAACAGGCAGATTTAATTATAGATAGAAGAGTCAGTGTCCAAGGATGGGATTTGATATCGCAGTTACAGTGTGTCTCCTTTAGTCTTTCAAATTCCATAACCAGCAGTATATAATACAACTATTGATCGAAAACATGGCATTGGCTTTACCCCTTCAATGCTTTATCTCAGAAGATTTCCGAGCGTCTGAGTCAGAAAATATGTATTCGATCTTGACCCTTTAAGGATAGATGTAGCAAAAAGATGAATTAGTCGTTATGATGCACAAATGCAGCCCCGGCGAGTAACTCGCTGGTTCTGCATTGGTGCATCATGCCGACCCTTCAGGAGTGTCTCAACCCTATAGGTCTGGCATGATGCTTTAATGCAGCATTGGCGAGTTACTTGCCAGGGCATGCATCATGACAACAAAGGTCATGATGCACTAATGCATGTTGTCGTCCTTAAAGGGCTAATGTTTTTAATCAGTGAATGGTAACTGCAAACAAGTTCATATATCAGTCGAGATGAGAGGTGCCCTCAAAGTCGGACATGAGATCACAGGAGTATTGCAGAATAATGGAAACCTCCCAGGGTCCTTCTTTACTTGGATCTTGCCCCTGTTTAGAGTAGAATAAGGCCAAAAAAAAAAGGTTTGTTTCAGGTAACATGGGCAGAAAATGTAGGGTCGGTAGGTCGGATTCCTTTTTTTAACATGAAAATACCAGCCGGCCGGTCGGAAAACCCAAAAATTGACCGAAAAAGGGTAAAAATACAGAAATTTCATCAAAGTTGCATAAAAAAACGTAGGGTCGGCCCTGTTCTGATAGGGTCGGTCGGGTTACCTGAAACAAACCTTTTTTTTTGGCCTTACCACAGTGTAATTACAGTTGCAGAAGTAACCCTTTAAAGACTGCTACAGTGTTGCCGAAAACTTTTTCAGCACACAGGCCAATGTGGCCTGTCTAGGCCATTTGTCTTCTACACAGGCCACATGAAACTACTGTGTATACATTGATGCAATAAGGACATTCAAAACAAGATTTTCTTGATGGACAGAGACAATCCGAAATTAAAATATGTGCAAATTTATTGATTATCGTTACATGACAATAACTTTGCTTCTAATAGGACTATCTGAGAAATTCTTTCACTTTTGGAAAGCTACGATCATGGCCGGCCATTGTGGCCGGTGAACAAGAGCCTCACATCGGCCATCAAGATTCTACATCGGCAAAACCCGATGTGCCGATGTCGTTTCGGCAACACTGTGCATAGTATTTTAACCCTTTAAGGATGGCATAATGCCTTAATACATCATGCCCTTGGTCATGATGCATGAATGCAGCCCTGGCGGGTATCTCGCCAGTGCTGCGTTCTCGCATCATGCCAACCCTCCAGGAGTGTCCCACTCCTGGAGGGTCGGCATGATGCGCCGATGTAGCACCGGCGAGTTACTCACCGGGGCTGCATTGGTGTGTCATGACGACAAATGTCATCTTTTAGCGACATCTGTCATTAAAGGGTTAATGTGCCATGCTATGCATGATACATGAATGCAGCAGTATGCTGACCATGCAGTAGTGTATCAACCCTGTAGGAAAGGCGTGATGCTTGAATGCAGCACTGGTGAGTTACTCGCCAGGGCTGAATTCATGGATCATGATGATAGAGAGTATTCTGCATTAAAACACTAAGTGATCAGTAAAGGGTTAAATTAACTATTAAACATCAAAACCCCCACCAGGGGACCACAGGGGTCAGAGTGCAGCTCCCAGAAGCCTCTCTGATGGCGTGTTAACACGCAGTGCGCATGCTCCCCGTGTTAAAACTATCCGGTTTGTTGTTGTTGGCTGTGAGTTTGTTTTATGTGTTCCCTTTTTGCTGCCTTGTCCTTAGGTACTTCCCTTGGTACTTATAGGGAGTGCTCATTTTTTAACAACAGAGGGGGGGGGGGTTGGATTTGGGGGGGGTAAAAAAGTTTTCAATGAAAAAGCCCCCTCGTTACTACCGTAGAGCGTTGCGTATAAGCCGCGGCTAGTACATGAGTCAGATCGGCGGTGCGGCTTATAGGATTGGTCCAGGGACAGGATGCGGCTTATACGGGAGTTTTTGCTATTATGGTACGGTACTAAAGACCTCCATAATCAGATCTCTAGTGCGGCTTATAGGATCGCCCTAAAGTCGGGTGCGGCTATAATATACGCGAGTTAGGCTTAAAAAAAGTGAATCTCCCAGGATTTGGCGAAGCCGACAAAGAAAGATATAACTGATTAAATTGCAGGGGTCTGTACACAAATCTTGAAACTCTCAGAGGGGAGCCTCATATTGCGGTCCTATGGCCATGTATATTACCTCCAGGGTTGCCTGCATGTCATAAATGACCACCACAGACATTGGGACATATTGTTAATAATACTCCAGGGTCTCCTTAATGAGACCCTGAATGGATTGTTAAATTGGTGCGAGGTGATGGTATCTAGTAATAATGAGATGCAGGTCTTATGAGGGATAAGTACCACCCAGCGTGTGAGCTCACCTTCCGATGGGAGATTCACTATATATGCTAGGTTTTACGGTATACTATTTTCGAGCCACTGGGGGGGGGGGGGGGGGAATGTCCATCCCTCTAGGGGGGTGGAATCTTTTTTTGCGTCCCCCTTCAAAAATTCACCACCCCCCTTGTTAAAAAATGAGCACTCCCTTATAGCCCCCCATCCATTATGTCGATGTTTGGAGGCAGGTTCCGCCATAATGAGAGGCACAAGGGGATGGTTTTGGTGTTTTTTTTTTTTTTTAATCTATTATTTATCAAAGCTATTCTCTTTCGCTTTTCTTTCAAGTTGGGAAAGGCCATGGTGAAATTTAATACAATGTCAAAGTACAGAGAAAGGCAGAGAGATAGAGAGGAAAATAGAAGCTCACAAGCGGAGAAAGCAAAAAAAAAGTCACAGAGAAAGACAAAGTGAGAGGGAGTAAAATAGAACCTCACAAGTAGAGAACACAACAACAAAATGTCACAGAGAAAGCAATAGAGATGGAAAAAAAGAAGTCATAATTCTGACTTTTTTTTCGGATTATTATCTTCACTTTTGGATACGCCTCGTCACATAGTGAGACGATTCATCTGTTGAAAGCTCTTGAAAAACAAAATCCCATGCCCCAATTATATGACGATGATAGCAGTTTTCTGTTGTTAGTAGAAGCAGATATAGCCTGTTAGTGATTCCCACAGTCAACAGTGGTCAATAAAAACCACCCTCTGTAGACAGAAACACAGCCGCTGACGGAGCATGCTACAACACCCCGGTACACAGTCATTACATCACTTAGCACTTTATCCAATACAGCACTAGGCGGTACATGACAAGTGGACCTACCGTCCCAGGAAGGGGGGGGGGGTACTCAGATCTGAAATGACTACACCCACCTCCAAACACCCCACAGAAGCGGTAGTGATGGGACTTAAAATTAGGGGCATTCACTCTCGGCACTTTAAAAAAGATAGGGGGCGGTAACTCTAGAAGAGGGTGCAGTAATTGGGTCTCAGTATTAAAGGTGCAAATGATAACATGTAAAGAAGAAACTATTATCCATGTCTACTGTACTGTTTGCATCAGGCAACAAAGGTATAGTTTTAGAGTGGTCCTTGAAATAACGGAGGCGGTGACTTATCTGTAAGGAATCAGGGGACAGTCCTCTGCATTTTGGATGGACAGTGGTTTTGTGGCTACTGTTTTTAGGCGGACGGCAGGTACCGTCATAGAGTGAGTACCCCCCCCCCCCACCCCACACCCTCCAGGGGCCTACCGTGTTCCACCCACATTGTATGATGTGAGTGCTCTACTGGGTTGACATGTGTAAAGACAGTGGAGGAACAAGGCCATGTTACCTACATTCAGTCAGACCCATCACAGCATTTACATCCTCCATGACCAGGGAAGGAACCCCTCCTCACCACCTCCTGTGGCAGCGGCGGATTTTGAGAAGGGGGGGGGGGGGCATTCCTCAAAAAATCCCCAAAAATATTTATATTCAAAAAACTTAATAGGCTATGTTTGGGCCTCAAGCAATTTACCAAGACCCTATAATGTGATACACACATTTCCCCAAATTAAATTGTACCTCTCCCACATAGGCAAAAGTTGGGGCAGAGTTGCTTGGGCTCCGAATCAGGGGGCTCAAAACTACTTTTATATACGTTTCCCATACAAGCGTATATAAATGCCATCATACCTAAAATCTGATGTGGGCCCCCAATAAAGATTTCTTCCTACACATGTGACCCTGAATCGGAGGGAACTGGTTTCAGATGGCCCTGTTTCCCATTATGACCTTTCCGGGACATTTACATGGCAGTACTGAACTTAAAGCCGCTTAATGTTCCAAGGCATTTGGAATTTGCTTGAATGTGAACATTTGTGCAGTGTATAATGTGGGTGCCAGGTATCTGGCGGACCCTCCCTGTGAAGCTGTATGGTCGGCACAGGACCAACCCAGCACCAGCAGCAGCCTTGTCAACGCTCCCATCATGCCTAGCCATCGGAACAGGAAATGGGTGTCACCGGGTGCCGCCATATTGTTAGTAATTACCTCACTCTCCAAGCACATCAAAGCGCTCCCAGCGGAGCTGCGTCCATCGGGCGTCCAATAATCCCAGCCCCATTGTAGACATAGGACACAATCAAAGACAGCCCTGTTGTAGTATGTCTCTATGATACAAAAGGCACTGGGCCTAAATGGGTCGATTGGAGCGCCATGGTGGCAGTAGCAGCGGCGGGGAGGGGAACTACGAGGTGGCTGCACAGTTGAATTAACCGTTCCTGCAGAGAAGTTCATCTGCACTCACTCTCATTTCAGAGGTGCCACCTTTCCTACTTTTGAAGGAATTCCTACTTTTCTTACTGGAATTTATGTGAATTTCGTACCAAAAAACAGAATTGGGATTCTCCCCACTTTTTGTCGACGGCTAAGTGGCATCTCTGCATTATGTGAATCTTTTGATAATCTCTGGGAACCAGAGAATTTCATCTTTTTATTTATTTTTTGTGGGGGCGGGAGGGGGGCAAGATGGCTGCCCGCTGCAGTAGCATACATGATAGGGTGCCACCCTTTGATTAATGAGTGTGAGTAGTTTCTCTACTCCCATATGTAGTACCGGGTAGTCTTATGCATGGGGGGGTATTAACCCTGTAAGGACGGCATCATGCCTTAATGCATTATGCCATTGGTTGTCATGATGCATGAATGCAGCCCTGGCGAGTGCATAACTAGACAGTGCTGCATTCAAGCATCATACTGACCCTACGGGGTTGAGACACTACCGGAGGGTCAGCATGATGCACAATTCAGCACCGGTGAGTTACTCGCCGGGAATTTATTGGTGCATCATGACGACAAATGTAATCTTTTAGCGACATGAGTCCTTAAAGGGTTAATGCATGGGGTGGTATTAAGGACAAAGGGTGCTCAGGAATCAATCAAGTCTCCCCTGAGCAGTTATCATATCATTCCTATACATAAGCAAATTGAATCAATTGGAAAATTAGAAATGATCCAAGTAAATGTTATGTATTTGTCATCTTAAATATATTTAATCCTGTTATAACAGTTTCTCGCATTCATGCATCATGGCGATGGAATGGGGAAAAAGATCCACATGACATGACGAGTAACTCGCATTGATGCATCATGCCGACCCGCCAGGAGTGTCCCAACCTCATAAGGTCGGCATGATGCTTGAATGCAGCTCTGGTGAGTTACTCGCCGGGGCTGCATTCATGCATCATGACGACCAAGGACATGATGCATTAATGCATTATGCCGTCCTTAAAGGGTTAAATGGGGAGGCCGGGAATGGAGGTGCTATAGATACCAAGAAGACATACAATAAATATTTCCATCAGCGGAATGGAATATCTCCACAATAAGAGAATTGAGGATGTGACAATTATATCCATAAACACAATACATAATTGTGAAGACACCTTTTGTACCCAACACTTTATCGTCTACAACACTATAACAGTGCTCTTTTCCATCCCCATTCCACGAGGACGCCCCACCAATGTGACAATTTGCATTGTCTTGGAATAACAACAACGGAATTAAGCCTTTAAGGACGGCATAATGCATTTACGCATCATATGCCTTGGTCGTCGTGATACTTGAATACAGCCCTGGCGAGTGACTCGCTAGTGCTGCATTCATGCATCTTGCCGACTCTCTGGGGTTGAGACACTCCCGAAGGGTTGGCATGATGCACCAATGCAGCACCGGCGAGGGCTGTATTGATGCATCATGATGACCATTATCATCTTTTAACGACATCCGTCATTAAAGGGTTAGGCATGTGGCAGTGTTTTCATCCAATCCAATCTCACGGGGATCGATGGTTGGCCTCCATTCCCACATCTGTAGTCATGCGCAGTGGGTTGGACGCTAGACACTTCCTGTCTGTATTTAACCCTTTAAGTCCCCACCCGCCCTGTATATGGGGCAGGAGTACCTGGCCCTGATCCACCTCAACTGCTGCTGTAGGGGTGCCAACGTTTTAGCATTTAAGGGTCAAATACACTGTAAATAGTTAGTGTAGGTACAAAGTAGACTATACTGTAGATCTAGAGTAGAATCTACTGTAGAACGGATGTACAGTATAATCTATTGTAGATTTCCAGTAGATTCTACTGTTTGCCTACAATAAAGTGTACACATACAGTAGAATCTACTGTACACCTGCAAGAACTTCTTACAGTGTATAGATTAAATGGGACCGATATAATCCAGGGAAAAACGGAAAAGGATTTCTTATCCCTACCATACACAACCACTGAATGCCTTGTTGACTCAGGGTTTAATTAACCCTGAGTAATATACACCTACTAATTTTGCATTTTAAGACAATTTTGTGACATAGGAGAATCGTTGTATTTCGGTTATCATTCGAGATAGACAAAAGCGGGAAAAAACATGAGATAGGCAAGGTCGGGGGACAGCATTTTCCGCAATTTTTTTTCAAAAAATCTCAATTTTTCTTAAAGAAATTGAACTGCGATCTTCACGAATTTATTTCTCTCTTTCACTATTATGGAAATGTAGTAAAAAAAAGCTACCACCTCCATGGGCCTCCATAGGCTGTAAGGCATTAAGTTTTTGGGTGCAAGATAGAAATGACATTTTGAGTGAATTTGCCCCTATTTCTCTCTTTCTACCCCCAAAGCGGGCAAAAACTGGGCACATTCTACCGCCAGGACCTATGCAACAAGTCACATCCACTCTATATCTATATGTTAACAGATAGCGGTTATGATACAGATAGCTAATGTACACCAGGGGCGGGGGGACAGTTTAGTCTAGTAGGAGACGGGGGTTCCCATGCACCCGAATGGTATATTTTTTTAACCAACTTTTTTTCAATCCTGAATATGTCTATTTTAATTTTTTTGATGTTCCCAGCGTGAAATATTGTCCCATCACATTTTTCTGGCGGCCATCTTGGATTTCTGATGAAATTTTGGAGATCAAGAGAAAAATCACATTTTCCTCCATAATTTCCAAACCATTGGAGCTACATTCATGATTTTCGCACAGAAGACTAGAAAATGAGGATTCTTTCTACCACATAAAGGAAAATGACCTTGACCAAGGTCAAGGTCACTAAATTTGACCTTGAATATGAAAAAATCACCAAATTACAGGATATGACTATGTTTCAACTCCTCTAAAGAAGCCAAAAAAGGTAATTTTGTGCATATTAGGAGTTGTCATCTTAGAACACATCAGCATTATACAACTTAGTTGATAGGAGGTGAAATTGAAATATCCGTTGCCATGGTAACCAGGTATTTCCAAATTTGACCATGAATTTTTGAGATCAGGAAAAAATCACATTTTCCTCCATAATTTCCAAACCATTGGAGCTACATTTATGATTTTTGCACAGATAACTAATAAATGAGGCTTCTTTCAACCAAATAAAGGATAATGACCTTGGCCAAGGTCAAGGTCACTAAATTTGACCTTGAATATGAAAGAATCACCAAATTACAGGATATGACTATGTTTCAACTCCTATTAAGAAGCCAAAAAAGGTAATTTTGTGCATATTAGGAGTTGTCATCTTAGAACACATGAGTACCATACAACTTGGTTGATAGGAGGTGAAATTAAAACATCCGTTGCCATGGTAACCAGGTATTTCCAAATTTGACCTGGAATTTTTGCGATTAAGAAAAAATCACATTTTCCTCCATAATTTCCAAACCATTGGAGCTACATTCATGATTTTTGCACAGATAACTAATAAGTGAGGCTTCTTTTTACAAAATAAAGGATAATGACCTTGGCCAAGGTCAAGGTCACTAAATTTGACCTTGAATATGGAAAAATCACCAAATTACAGGATATGACTATGTTTCAACTCCCTTAAAGAAGCCAAAAAAGGTAATTCTGTGCATCTTAGGAGTTGTGATCTTAGAACACATCAGTACCTTACAACTCAGTTGATAGGACGTGAAATTAAAATATCCGTTGCCATGGTAACCAGGTTTTTCCAAATTTCACCTTGAATTTTTGAGTTCAAGAGAAAAATCACATTTTCCTCCATAATTTCCAAACTGTTTAAGCTACATTTATGATTTTCGCACAGAAGACTAATAAATGAAGACTCTCTCTAACAAATAAAGGAAAGTGACCTTGACCAAGGTCAAGGTCACTAAATTTGACCTTGAATATGGAAAAATCACCAAATTACAGGATATGACTATGTTTCAACTCCTCTAAAGAAGTCAAAAAAGGTAATTTTGTGCATATTAGGAGTTGTGATCTCAGAACACATCAGTACCATACAACTAAGTTGATAGGAGGTGAAATTAAAATATCCGTTGCCATGGTAACCAGGTATTTCCAAATTTCATCTGGAATCTTTGAGATCAAGAGAAAAATCACATTTTCATCCATAATTTCCAAACCATTAGAGCCATGTTTATGATTTTCACACAGAAAACAAACTAAATGAGGCTTCTTTCTACAAAATGAAGGTAAATGACCTTGACCAAGGTCAAGGTCACTAAATTTGACCTTGAATATTGAAAAATCACCAAATTACAGGAAATGACTATGTTTCAACTCCTCTAAAGAAGCCAAAAAATATAATTTTATGCATATTAGGAGTTGTAATCCTAGAACACATCAGTACCATACAACTTATTTGATAGGAGGTGAAATCAGAATATCTGTTGCCATGGTAACCAGGCATTAATAAGTGAGTTAAACCTCCAGTGCAGGTTACATACAATATCCTCAAATTTTAGGTGTGGGCGATACAGTAAACTTGGTTACAGCGAACTCCCTAAAAACAAGTTTTGAGTTACAACAAACAAATTAGCTTATTCCCAATTTTTACCCACACTGGTACTGTTGGTTTGGAATTGGTTATAACAAAGTAAATCTTACATTTAGAAATTAAATCCACACATTTTTCGGGAAATTAATGTTATTTTACTCCAGAAAACTATCACGAAACTGTATTGATAATTAATGCAAACCCCATTTAGAAAGAGAACTGCTAGTGCAAACCCCAGGTAGAAAGAGTACTGTTGGTGGGCATATGGGGATACTAGCTCTTACAGAGAGAGAAGCCCTCAGACTAGAGAGGTGCCTCCACATTCCAGAGGGATGCCCTCAGACTAGGAATAGGTCATAGGGAGGCCCTCACACTAGCCACACCTCAAAAAAATAGGAGGATGTTAAAGAATGAAGTACTCTGTCAATCATGAAATCATTGCATTGCCAAACAAAATCCCTAATGAGAGGGGGTGGTGATGGGGGTCGGGAGGATGCAGGAAAGGTTGTACAGTGGTCGGAGGTGAGTGGCAGAAGTGCCCTCACTCACCTACTGTCATACGTCCCTATATGCAACATGGCCATTTCTTAAACTGACATGGTGACATGGCTTTTAGGGGCATGAGAAATATTATTGGAGATTGCATCAGTATGCACTATTTCAATCTAGACTCTCAACATTTTCTTGCAGTGTGCTCCCTAAGTCCCCTTGTGTTCTTTGTAGGAAGTTCCCAGAGCTTAAAAATGCATTGGAATGAATGAAAGAACAGAGACCCCTCGCTCACTTGTCTAGTGCTCAGGGTGGGAGGGACAGAGGTCCCCTCACTCACTTGTCCAGTTGTTGGAGTTCAAAGAACAGAGACCCCCTCACACACCTGTCCAGTAGTCAGAGTGGGGAGGGACAGAGGTCCCCTCACTTACCTGTCCAGTGGCTGGAGGTGAGAGTGGCAGATATCCCCTCATTCACCTGTACGGTGGTCAGACTTCAAAGGGCAGAAGTCCCCTCAGTAACCTGAATTATACTTCTGGAAGTCAGAATTTACTAAACTAATTTATAACAGCAGTACTTTGTTCTAAAGTGGGTAGTGTAGTGGGTCGCCGCTGTACTATTTATATAGAACCAGTTTGGGTTATATTGAGTATGTGTGTTGCCGTGTATCCAGGCCGCACTCCTGTCCAGTGCTGGGTATGTAGTTACATAAGCCTGCACCTGAGGATTGGTGGAGCGCGACCTGGTAATATGCATTGAGCCGAAACAGCCACGTGTCACCCGATGTATCTCGGGTACCGTGTCGGTCCGGATGAACCGGTGCAAGGTTACCCGGAGTTCCTCGGGAACTCAAGTGTTTACGAGTAATGGAGAGAATTACATAAGTGTCAGTATATAGACCTGGAGGTTCTGCTAATCAAGGACCCAGTCTTGCTGTGCACTTCGGCCAGCCTGACTGCTCCACAACAGAGATTCCTCGAACTCTGTTGTACCCTTTTGGCCTAGTCCTGCTGCTGCTCCCAACCTGGTCGTCCTGCGTCTTTCTCTGTTCTACCCTCCGGGGAGGAACAGGAGGAGATAGACGCACTGGTGAATAACTCCGGACACAGAACTCCCTCTGAGGAGTCTGGTCCATATGGAGTCGACCAAGATGGGAGAGAGCCTTGGACCTCTGGGAATTATATACTAGACCGTGAGCGTATACCTCCTGTATGTTCATATAAACCACTGGTGTTCAGAAGTATATTTGATTGTCACTATCCGTCTGTATGATTACAAGCCGTATGTCTGAAATGAATAAAGTGTAATTTCTGAACAACCTATTTTCGAATCTGGAGTTTTCGATAGCCAATGCCTATTTTAGAATAGCCAACAGCTACATTACTATAGAGATGTACAGAAGTAAATCAGATCCTTGCAAATATGGCTGTCTCACGAACCAATGATTTGTCTCTGACCAGGTACCGTCTCTGACCAGGTGCCGTCTCTGACAAGGTTACACCTCTGACCAGGTGCCGTCTCTGACCGGTTTGGCATGATAAGGTCAATATACCAACAGCAGGCGGCTAATTATAATTATAATTATATAACTACTGCCATGAAGTTTTTACAAATCGTTATATGTATGAGTATAATTTCTGTTTAGACACCTTTTTTCTGACACCTGGTCAGAGACGGCACCTGGTCAGAGACGGCACCTGGTCAGAGACGGCACCTGGTCAGAGACGGCACCTGGTCAGAGACAAAAACATTGGCCCAAGTTTGTGAGACACAGCCGTATGTAATAAACAAAATTTGTTATAATAGACTTTGTAATAATGAAGTTTTACTGGGTTTGATTAACATCTGAAGAGTTTGGATGTAAAACAACATAAGCGCCAAAATACAAAAACGGGAAAAACTACTTTTTAGGGTCTGGTTTTAAAGTTTTCACTGTAGAATCCTTAATAATTGTCCGATTTACAAACCATAAAAATTGGAAAATAGCGTAATTTTCTAAGAATAAAAAAATAGGGGTATCCGGCACTGTTTTGCTAGACCCGGTTAGGTGACCGGAAACACACCTTTTCTTTTTTTGGCCTTATCTAGTACACAGGGCCCGCCGATAATACAGTTTTTTTTTGCAAAACAACATAAATCCATGAGCAGTTTATTCGCAAATCAACATAAATCCATGAGCAGAATATTTGCAAAACAACATAAATCCCCCTCACCAGATGATGTTTTTAGTGTGTATGGCTCTTAATTCCTGCATGTGTATTGCCAAAAAATTATCCATATTTCATATTTCTTCTAAGTCAGGCTGCTCATTTCATTTTGAGAGAGCAACATCATATATGATAATGGCATTTTAGACATTATACATACAGGAAGTAAGAGCCATACACAAACACAGTGTCTGGTGAGGTAAGTTTATGTCATTTTGCAAAAATAAACCACTGTATTTTAGGCAGGCCCTATGTACTAGATGGAGACAGTTTGAATAATTTTTTCCACTTTTATTTTAGTTTGCCCTAGCCTATGGCTATAAATATTTTTTTCCTGTCTATGCATATAGGCATATTTAGGCATTGTGATTTTAGGCATTAATACCCCCCATGATTACTGGCCCCCTGCCCTCAGGCCCTCTGACTTTAAAGACCCAGGTCTTTTGACGCCCTGTCCATAGGCCACAACCACCCACCATCCTATCATCCACCACCTGTCATACAGTCTTTGCCAAAACGTGCCGGACAGTGGCAACGTCCGCCTGAAATGGCTCTGGTCCGGCAGAATAACTACTGTTGCCAGACCAGATGTCCTGCTGGTCCAAAGCTGAATTCTTCAAAAATTCCAACTAGAACTGAAGGTACAAGTCCTAGAGTACACACTAAAGTTAATCAAAGTTATTTTTATTTTCTATTTTCTATCATAAAATAGCATATATTATTTTCTTTCGGTATCCGGTCCTGTGGAAATTTGTCTGATCCTGCGAAATTTGCAAGCTGCAGGACAGGGATTCCTTCTATGACAGTACTGATGTGATTTAAGTATTAAGCCCTTTTTTTTGCTTGTTGAAAGGCATCAAAATATGGTAAAATGCTGTAATTTGGTAACTTTTTTAATTTCCAAAGTCAAATCAGTGACCTTGACCTCAAGGTCATATGCATTTGGCTTTTTCATGGATGGTGACCTTGACATTGGTCAAGGTCACTTTCCTTTATTTGGTAGAAAGAAGCCACATTTATTAGTTATCTGTGCAAAAATCATAAATGTAGCTTAGACAGTTTGGAAATTATGGAGGAAAGTGTGATTTTTCTCTTGAACTCAAAAATTCAAGGTGAAATTTGGAAATACCTGGTTACCATGGCAACGGATGTTTTAATTTCACGACCTTTCAACTGAGTTGTATGGTACTGATGTGTTCTAAGATCACAACTCCTAATATGCACAGAATTACCTTTTTTGGCTTCTTTAGAGGAGTTGAAACATAGTCATATCCTGTAATTTGGTGATTTTTCCATGTTCAAGGTCAAATTTAGTGACCTTGACCTTGGCCAATATCATTATCCTTTATTTTGTAGAAAGAAGCCTCATTTGTTAGTTATCTGTGCAAAAATCATGAATGTAGCTCCAATGGTTTGGAAATTATGGAGGAAAATGTGATTTTTTCTTGATCTCAAAAATTCCAGGTCAAATTTGGAAATACCTGGTTACCATGGCAAAGGATATTTTAATTTCACCTCCTATCAGCTAAGTTGTATGATATTGATGTGTTCTAAGATCAGAACTCCTAATATGCACAGAATTACCTTTTTTGGCTTCTTTAGAGGAGTTGAAACATAGTCATATCCTGTAATTTGGTGATTTTTCCATATTCAAGGTCAAATTTAGTGACCTTGACCTTGGTCAAGGTCATTTTCCTTCGTTTGGTAGAAAGATGTCTCATTTATTAGTTTCCTGTGCGGAAATCATAAATGTAGCTTAAACAGTTTGGAAATTATGGAGGAAAATGTGATTTTTCTCTTGAACTCAAAAATTCAAGGTGAAATTCAGAAATACCTGGTTACCATGGCAACGGATATTTTAATTTCACGTCCTATCAACTAAGTTCTATGGTAATGATGTGTTCTAAGATCACAAATCCTAATATGCATAGAACTACCTTTTTTGGCATCTTTAGAGGAGTTGAAACAAAGTCATATCCTGTAATTACATGATTTTTCCATATTCAAGGTCAAATTTAGTGACCTTGACCTTGGTCCAGGTCATTATCCTTTATGTGGTAGAAAGAATCCTCATTTTTTAGTCTTCTGTGCGAAAATCATGAATGTAGCTCCAATGGTTTGGAAATTATGGAGGAAAATGTGATTTTTCTCTTGATCTCCAAAATTACATCAGAAATCCAAGATGGCCGCCAGAAAAATGTGATGGGATAATATTTCACACTGGGAACATCAAAAAAATTAAAATAGACATATTCAGGATTGAAAAAAGTTGGTTAAAAAAATATACCGTTCGGGTGCATGGGAACCCCTGTTTCCTACTCAACTACAGGGGATGGACGGCAAAGGCATGAACGCAAAACACACGCCGCCCTGTAGCCGACCGACACGGCGAAACGGAAACGGCGATGGTGTTGCTGCTGATGCTCCGATCGACTCGCTTTACGGCCGAGACGTAAAACAGCGGTTACGCGCTGCTGGGCGCTGACCCCGACAGCCACCTGCTCGCCCCCAGCCACCTGCTTTCCCACAGCCACCTGCTCACCTACAGCCACCACCTGGAATTTGATTATATATGACTTCCAATATATGAAATTAGGGTAGCTTTTTCTGGCGATTACGATTCTGCCGTCAGAAATGAGAAATAATGTATTGTACTCAAATTAGATCACTCATTCGAATTCATTTCTGATGCCAGAATTGACAGATTACCCTGAGTCATCTGTGAGGCCACTCACACACTCCATTTTTGACAAGGCTCACTATGAAATATGTGTACCATGGTTACCCAGTGACTCTAAACAATCAGGATTTGATATAATGTATGTCTTCCCTCGTCGTCATGATGCATAAATAGAATGTCCCTTGCAAGTGCTCATGACTCGCCACTGGTGCACCCTTCGGCATTATTTTTTGAATGCAGCACTGGCAAGTTACCTGCCAAAGCTGCATTCATGTATCATGACGACAGTAAAGGGCATAGCAGGAGTTAAGGCAGACAGTAAGACAATAGCATAGGAGCACAACTAAGGAAGTACTTGGAAAAAACACAGAAAAATGGGCATAATTTTTAATTCCCCCCACCCCTCAGAAAGGGTCGACATTTTTTACGCCTGCCCCCCAACCCACCACCCCCTCTGTAACTAATAAATGAAGACTCCCTTAGACCCCAATTCGGTGTAATTAGGAATTAGTTTAGATGCATCTGAACCACAATAGGACAGACAATTACGCCACAATAACACAGAGACATTGGGTCTGCAGCCTTCACAGAAATGCCTCATGAAAAATAAACAGCACAGAGAAATGTGATGACATCTTTGAATGTGTGGGATGCCATACAGGACTTTCCCTATCAGAAAGCCAACACTGTCGGAAGTCTTTAACCCTTTTAGGACGGATGTCACTAAAATATGACATTTGTCGTCATGATGCACCAATGCAGCTCCGGCGAGTAACTCAGCGGTGCTGCATTGGTGCATCATGCCGACCCTTTGGGAGTTTCTCAACCTCATAAGGTCGGCATGATGAATGAATGCAGCACTGGTGAGTTACTCACCAGGGCTGCATTCATGCATCAATGCGACCAAGAGCGTGATGCATTAATGCATCATGCCATCCTGAAAGGGTTGGCCAAAAACGAAGGGGATCTTTAATTTAAGTTACTGTGCCTCAGTCTATAGGAAGCGCCATATTCAATGCTCCCCATTGAATACAATGTGGCTGTATTCAATGGGCTAAGATAAATCCGTCTGTCCTTCATAATGAGCTACAAATACAAAAATAAACACAAATGTCAACTACATTGATACTATCTGACGTATTCCTCTTGTGGGTGCTGGGGCACATCCCACTCAGCCATGGGATTCCCCTTCTGACCTCTCCCCAACCATGGTAAATATTTGACTGTTTCATATCCACAGAATATTATACTATTTAATTTTTAAACACATATAAGTAATATCAAGAATTTGAAGAAAACCTGATGTAGCCACTCTCGTTGCCATAATAATTTGTCTGACTGTGGAAACATAGTTGTTTTGTTTTAGGCCACCTCTTTTTGATAACTTGGATTACGGGCTTTTGCTTCCAAATTTTTGGAAGGGCAGAGGCAAAAAAAAATAAGAAAAAAGCTGCCCTACGGGGGGCACCAGATCACAAAATTTCCCGAAGGGCAGAGGCAAAAAAATAAAAAGGCATGGAAAATCTCATTTCTAGGCAATCTAATGAAGATATATTGAGAATTATCCCCAATCTGAAAGGCCTCACTCTACCTTTTGCTGCTCAACATGTACTTCTTTTTTTTGGGGGGTAAAATTCTCAAAAAATCTCGGAGGGGAAAGGTAAAAAAAAACACTTTTTTTTTTGCAAAATGCCAAAAATCTCGGCGGCGGATCCGTAATCCAAGTTATCAAAATAAAACGGCCTTAGAGAGAATGCCCATGCAAAGTCAAGCTGCCAGACGCTCACCTTTTCCTCCATAAATAGAAAAACATAATATTATTCTGGAAATTGTAGGAGCATTTCAACATATTGCAATGGCGACGTTTATGTTTCCACACTGCAGGTTAACCCTTTAAGGACAGGTGTTGCTAGAAGTCGACATTTGTCAGCATGATGCACCAATGCCGCCCCGGCGAGTAACTCACCAGTGCTTCATGGGTGCATCATGTCGACCATACGGGATAGTCTTAACCCCATAAGGTCGGCATGATGCTTGAATGCAGCACCGGTGAGTCACTCGGCAGGTCTGCATTCATGCATCATGGTGACAAAGAGCATGATTATGTATCAATGCATTATGCCATCCTGATAGGGTTAAGATATATCCAATAGGTAGGTCGTCGTGGAAGCCAGCGACACAAATGAGATTCAAATTGTTATGAATAATACATGCTCCCCTCAGTAGATGTTATTGATAATGAACGCTCCCTAACCACCACCAGCCCGTGAAAACACAATTGAAGACATGGGAACACCGGGGTATTTAGGGAGTGCTTATTTATTAGTTACAAGGAGGGGGGGGGGCGGCATCATGCCTTAATGTATCATATCCTCGGTCGTAATGATGCATAAATGCAGTCCTGGTGAGTAACTCGCCAGTGCTGCATTCAAGCATTATGCCGACCCTATGGGGTTGAGACACTCCTGAAGGGTCGGCATGATGTACCAACGCAGCAATGACGAGTTACTCGCCAGGGCTGCATTGGTGCATCTTGACAACAAATGTCATCTTTTCAGGACATGTGTCCTTAAAGGGTTTAGGCTAGGAAAACACCGGTGGGGAGGGGGGGGTAGTGACTCTAGGAATGGAGTGGTTGGTTGTGGGATGAGATATGAATTCTGTATTTGAGAACGAATAAAATGCATTAGCAATTCCCCACATCCCCAAACTCTCTCCTATAGAATCAACAAAAAGGAGAATTTCAATTTCATTTCACAGTGTTTAACTTTCACTGAGAAGACTACCATGACCATCTTCCTCACATCAAATTGTATTTTAAAAGAAAAGCTGCCATCCAAAGATGTAATGGATTGACTGTTACTAGTTCGGAAACCGTGTTTTATATCTGTTTGCCCATTTCAGGCTTTTCAGATTTTGTCTTTCTTCGGTTGTTTATTTGAGACGATGGGCTTTCGGCTGGTAGGGTTTCTGTTAACAATCTTAATGGGAGAAACCTATATTTCTAGAAGAGAAAATGACAAGGGGGGGATATCTATTCATACCAGACTGTTGATTATACAGTATTAAAATGATCCACACTTTATTGACTCAGGGAGCCTTGCTCCTAGAGTCTTATGCGACGCCTCTGTGAGACGTTTTTCAGGGGAATTTTTTTTTTTTCATTTTCCAAATTTATCATAGAAACATTAGGCCCATTGATCAGAAGTACACAAAATCGGATAATTGAAGTGTTTTCCTACCCAGTGATGCAAGAAACATTCTTGTGCCCCTACTGGAACCCCCTGAAAAAAATTGCTAAAGTAGACCTATCCAAAAAACATATCTTTTTCCTCACTGTAGACAAACATCAAAGTACTGCTGTAGACATTTTGTCGATTTCGGCATTCAGTGTTAAAGCTATGGGAGATCTGATTTTTAGCAAGGTGAGACGCTTTTTGTCAGACCAAGATGGCATGAGAAGAGATGTGTGGACGAAAATCGAGACCCCTACTGGTAGACTGGAACCAGCGAACAGGAACAGGAAATGGAACCAGAATGTATGATGGTAGTTTTAGGGGTACTTTCGCGTGAGGAACCTGGTCAACAAAGTTTAGCCCTGGGCATGCGCAGTGGGTACTTCCAGTTTTGCTGGTACCCATCAGAAATTGTAGGAAATGGTACTGGACCGGAAACCTACCAGCAAAACTAGGGCAGGCAACTTTGTTGACCAGGTTCCTCACACGAAAGTGCCCCAAGTAGATTTACCATCAGCCTTTCTGGTTCCATTTCCTGTTCCAGTTCGCTGGTTCCAAGCTACCAGCAGGGGTTGCCCAGACCCAGCAAAATCCCAACATTTGGCAGTTACCAGAGCCTTCCTTCGGAAGGATTTGGGAACGAGAGTAACACACCATACACACACACAATATACACACACACACTATACACATACACCATACACATACACCATACACACACACCACACACACACTATACACACATTATACACACACACTCACACCCTGAGTCTTTTGTGATTAGGATCACACGCTAGATTTTTATAATATTTGTAACCCTATACCATACTAGGATTAGACTCGAGATTTAATACCAGGGCTGTGTTCATGCCTCATGACGACAAAGAGCACAACGCATTAACCCTATAAGGATGGATGTCGCTAAAAGATGACATTTGTCGTCATGATGCACAAATGCAGCCCTGGTGAGGAACTCGCTGTTGCTACATTGGGGCATCATGCTGATCCTCTGCGAGTGTCTCAAAGCCATAGGGTCAGCACGATGCTTGAATGTAGCACTGGCGAGTTACTCAACAGGGCTGCATTCATGCATCATGACGTCCAAGGGCATGATGTATTAAGGCATGATGTCGCCATCATACCACTAGCCTATGACAGCTCATGTCCTGTATATACTGTAAGTTCAGCTATGTGATGTCCCTGTTACATTCTAGGGTAAGCAGTTTCAAAGTAGGGGGGACTGAGGGGCATTTTGACCCTTTTTGACCCCTTTTTAACTGAGTTTAAATTTTTTTTATTTGGTAGAGATTATCACAGTTACGCAGGGCTTTTTTCAATCAAATGCCAAAAGAAAGAGAGAGGTTGACCTTTTTGGTTTGACCCTTTCTGGGATTGGTCAAAATTTGCCACGCCCATGCATTCAAAACAAAAAAGAGTAACTTCTGCAATAGTGTTGAGATACAGCATCGGGAAGCAATGACTGAACATCTGTGGAATAGACATTGCCTAAGGTCAAGTTACAATCATCTGGCCTCCTATCCTCCCCTAACCCCCCCCCCCCCCAACCAACCCCCCACCCCCCCTGCTACAATCATGTTACTATAAATAGACCGTCTTATCGATTGCCCAGCACCAGGTTTCCAGCCGCCGTGATTTGATTCTCTAACGTCCTAAGGGACCGGTACTGAGATAATAGGGTAGATTCACCCTGAGTCAGACACATACCCTGATACTGAGATAATGGGGTAGATTCACCATCAGTCGGACACATGCCTTGAGACTGAGATAATAGGGTAGATTCACCATGAGTCGGACACATACCCTGGTACTGAGATAATAGGGTAGATTCACCATGAGTCAGACACATACCCTGAGACTGAGATAATAGGGTAGATTCACCATGAGTCGGACGCATACCCTGGTATTGAGATAATAGGGTAGATTCACCATGAGTCGGATGTATACCCTGAGACGGACACTGAAATTTGAGCTTTTTTTCTGGAAAGAATAACAGTTAAACTTTGATTTTATTCACAAATAACGGGCTTAACATGCTTGAATAACCCCAAAACTCCAGGTAAATCTACCCTAGGCTATAGAGGTCTTTTGGGAGGGTCCATTACCAGGATGGTATCAGCCCGTTTCCTGCATGATGCATGGATGCATGGACGGTGATGCATCTATGTATCATGTAGACCATGCAGGGTTGATACACTCTCTAAGGATCGGCATGATGCACGAATGCAGCGCTGGCGAGAACTCACTGGCGCTAAGGCCAAACAAAAAAATAACCTGTGTTCCGGTTATATGGCCCAAAAAAACTAGGGTGGGTTGGTCGTTTTTTGTTTTTTTAAGGATTTATTTTTAGGATCATGAGATGAGTTGTAAGGGAAAAACTTATTTATGGAGTGGTTATTTGTTAGTGTAGAACCAATATCTGTCCAATTAACCATTATAAGTTCAGTTTTCGGTATACGACGAATTTCCTCCCGTCTGATCTTTAAAATGGTGACAATTTAGATAGCTGAAGGACATTTGGTACATTCTATCCCATTTTGTGATAACCTACATGACAGAAAACCTTAAAAAAAATCTTAAAAGTTTAGGCCTGTGCCAAATTGATAGGGTCGGTCGGGTTACCGGAACACAACTTCGTTTTTAGGCCTAAGTTGGTGCACACCATGTATGATGATAAATGTTACGGCCTGCCTCGGGCGGTATCTCGATTCAGAATTATGATTACAGGTCTTGGGCCCCGATACTGAAAACCTAGGATACACTATATACACCAGACCCTATAGACCAATGCAGCAAGAAAGGGAGACTTTTCAGAAAATTTGTTGATGAAGTCTTTGAACATTTCTGTAGTGTGCCCAACAAATACATAAATATAACTTCAAATTCCTGCATTCTTATATACATGTACACAATTGAAAAGATAATTGTCCTGTGAATCTCCTGATGCGAGATGTTCACATACAAAGCCATTACAGACAATGTTACGAAGATACTGCTAAAACAAATGCAAATACAACTATATTCTGAAAATGTATTTCTTGATGCATGGGTCTATAGAAGGGTAGTTGTAGTAGTAGTATATCAAAATGGGGATCAGGGATCCTGTGGTAAATGTCAGGATGCAACACACCACATCAAAATGTATTTGATTGTGCATTAAATGAAGCTCACTATGCTGCCACATTGATCTGAGGCCAAGGCAAATTAATTCTTGTGTCCAAGTAACGTAGCAAAAAACATTTTGTATAAATGTCCTTTTTTACCTAATGTTTTTCCCCCCAGGATAATATGGTAAACTTAACTACATTTAGCATTCATGCACCATGATGGCAAAGGGCATAATGCATTAATGCACGATGCCGTCCTTAAAGGGTTGAAGGGTTAACTGTCTGTTCCCCTTTGTTATAGGGCTGTCTATAGTGATACCACAGGGGGTCAGACACTGGGGTGTGTTGTGTGCTGCACTGCCCTGTAAAGCCTCCTGTCACCTCAGGGTATCCTTGTACACTGAAAATCGGTAGGTTGAAAGGGTTAGTCAGTACAGACTAACCCATGTTGGTCATATGAGTGTTAGTCACAATGGCAAAGTTATATTCAAAAATGACCAAGGGGTCAGTCAGTAGTGGCTAACCTAGGTCCATCATTGGTGTGTTGTATTTGTATACCACTAGTTGGGGCCACCTGTGATGACCACTCAGTGGCTCCCCCTGGAACTAAGAAGACTAAGGAACTAAGAAGGTGGGTTGGTCAGTAGTGACCAACCTGATAATAATAACTAATCTAGGTTGGTCGTATAGGGAGCCAAAAAATGACTAACTAGGTTAGGCACTAGTGACTGAGAGGCGTATAAGGAGTCTAAGAGTATCAGTGTGTAATGCGCCCCCGTGGACAGGACAGACTACCTCCTGGTTTGGGATGCTTAGTCAACACTACCTCATCATGGAGGGCAAAAGGGTGTTTTTCAGGTTACCACACCCCTCTTCTTTTGCTTGGTTTTCTTCTCAGATCGAGGTACCACTTTTCCTATTGTCTTAGGAATTTCTGCTTTCTGGCTGGAATTCCTGAATTCTACCAAGATCTTAAGATTTTAGACTCTTTGTTGGCCGGCGAATGACATACAATTATATACTCCCTCCAGGCTTGCCTCCAGAATGACTCCCTTTTCTGACTCTCTTTCTGACTCTCTTTCTGACTCTCTTGATGAACCTGACTCCCTTAAAAGGGAGTTATGTGACTCCCTTAAGAGAGCCCAGGTTTTGCCTCCAAAATGACTCCCTTTTATGACTCCCCGCTACAGACAGAGTCCAGGTCTATGCTGCAACTCCCTTTAGAAAGGGAGTCTAGGCACAGGATGGCTCCTTTGGAATAGAGAGTCATAATTTAAAGGTAATTCCTACCCCCTAACCCTCTATATAACCATTTCAATAGCTGTCTCCCTAGCTGATGTTTCTACATTATGTTGGTGCAATGACTCACAAGGAGGAGGCATCTCAGAAAGATCCCTCAGAGCACATTAGTTAATATACAAAGGAATATATGAGCTTTTGGGATTTAACTTTCTCATGTTGCTACAAATTGGGTGTCTATACCTTATACATCATGCTTATGCTACAGTTTTAAATTAACTGTAATTATTTCATGAAATGTAATTCTGACATTACATGTTGATGCTACAATGATATGCACTTATCAGCATAATTATCAATGTCACAAATAACATGGATCTAGAGATCTGAGCATGCAGAATATTACCATTTTAGGTATAGTGCTACCACCTAGCAGGCTTAACTGTAACCAACTGTTTGACTCCCTTGGGGGAAAAGGGAGTAGGGACCCTTGACTCTGATTAGAAACAGAGTCAGATGGCTTCTTAACATATATGCTAGATGGCATAACAGTCATTGTACAGTAGTGTCACCTAGTGGGTTTCCTATTTCCGTTTTGTATGCTCACCTCTGTGACTCCCTTAGGGAGTCCAGGTAACCATTGACTCACCTCGGCTGACCTGGACTCTGTTTGATCTAATTGAAAAGGAGTCAAGGCTGTTAGAAGGGGGAGTCAGACAGTGTGAAAAGTGAGCCAAAGGGACCCTGGCTCTCTTTTTATAGCCTGGACTCCCCTTGTGACTCGGTTTCTTCTCTCTGTGATGAATCCATTCATTCATCATGCATTCACGATGACAAAGGGAATGACGCATTTAGACACTCTGCGGCCCATAACCATTTAAGGACAAGTGTCGCTAATAGATGAGATTGGTAGCCATGATGCACCAACACAACTCGCCAGTGCTGCATTGGTGCATCATGCCGACACTTCGGGAGTGTCTGAATCCCACAGGGTCGGCATGATGCTTGAATGCAGCACTGGCGAGTTACTCACCAGGGCTGCATTTATGCATCATGACGACCAAGGGCATGCTGCATTAGGGCATCAGACCGCCCTTAAAGGGTTAAATGGTTATACTATCCTGCCCCATCCATCCCATTCCATCTTCCACGCACCCATCTCCATTCGATACCTTCCGGTAACATATCATCTGCCCTTTGTCCAAAACCCCATTTGCCAAGGTGTTGCTTTCTCCGTGAAGAATGGGCTGTCTACGAAGAGGAACACACCTTGTACACCTGCTGATGTCATGCCTTAGAGCCATCTATGAAATATAGACTTCCACAACCCACTCGTCAGTTTCTTTTCAAAAAGTAATCGACATATATATCGGTATATGATTCTGAGTCTATACGAAAGCCTGCCGGACGCCGGCTATAATCGGCAAAACCTCTGCCGGTGGTCAAGCAGAGTGATAGCCACTACCGGCCCGAATGGCTGGCTGTATTGTAGAGATTCCTGTCTACTTGCCCGTTTTTTATGGCTTGTAAAGCTGACCATTATTAGGGTTTTTTACAGCATAAAACAGAAAGCTTGAATATTTTACATATAAAGATGATTTACATAACTACAAGATAGAGGAGAACCCTATTCAATAGTATTGTCAGTACAAATGCTTGCTTTGTATTTCAATTTTTAAATAGCAAGATTGTACTCCATAGCAGGGCCTAAAAAATTCAAGCCGGGCCTGCAAAGGAAAACATCTGCAGGACCGAATGTCCTGCATGGTGAAACAGTTTTCTGGGCTCTAGACTCCTGTATATATGCTGGATTATCGCCTCCCAAGCGCCATCCACAAACAAAGTGATATGAATTCAATTATGGTCGAATTCCCTGGGCAAAGTATTAAACCACCAACATTGCCTTTACCTCTGATATATAGAGCCGTTTACTATGAAGCATTCTTGTAGGGTTAGGGCCTATATAGCAGTATATCATCCAGCTGCGATATTACATACCATGCACACACTCCTATACTATATTTATTGACTCAGGGTTTAATTAACCCTGAGTAATATACACCTACTAATTTTGCATTTTAAGACAATTGTGTGACATAGGAGAATCATTGTATTGCGGTTATCATTCGAGATAGACAAAAGCGGAAAAAAACATGAGATAGGCAAGGTCGGGGGACAGCATTTTCCACAATTTTTTTTCTAAAAATCTCAATTTTTCTTGAAGAAATTGAACTGCGATCTTCACGAATTTATTTCTCTCTTTCACTATTATGGAAATGTAGTAAAAAAAAAGCTACCACCTCCATGGGCCTCCATAGGCTGCAAGGCATTAAGTTTTTGGGTGCAAGATAGAAATGACATTTTGAGCGAATTTGCCCGTATTTCTCTCTTTCTACCCCCAAAGCGGGCAAAAACTGGGCACATTCTACCGCCAGGACCTATGCAACAAGTCACATCCACTCTATATCTATATGTTAACAGATAGCGGTTATGATACAGATAGCGAATGTACACCAGGGGCGGGGGGACAGGGGATGGACGGCAAAGGCATGGACACGTAACACACGCCGCCCTGTAGCCGACCGACACGGCGAAACGGAAACGGCGATGGTGTGGCTGCTGATGCTCCGATCGACTCGCTTTACAGCCGAGACGTAAAACAGCGGTTACGCGCTGCTGGGCGCTGACGCCGACAGCCACCTGCTCGCCCCCAGCCACCTGCTTTCCCACAGCCACCTGCTCACCTAGAGCCACCACCTGGAATTTGATTTATATGACTTCCAATATATGAAATTAGGGTAGCTTTTTCTGGCGATTACGATTCTGCCGTCAGAAATGAGAAATAATGTATTGTACTCAAATTAGATCACTCATTCGAATTCATTTCTGATGCCAGAATTGACAGATTACCCTGAGTCATCTGTGAGGCCACTCACACACTCCATTTTTAAACCTAGGCAGGACATACATGGCTCAAATTTTCCGAGCGATGTACAATTGAACTAAAACTGGTGGAATTCACAGCGCATAAAACACATATATGCAAAGTACTTGCACAACTGATGTTCAGTCAGGATTGTTCCACATATATAAAAAAGTTAATGTATGGGCCATGAGACATTTTAAATTGCAAGAATTCCTGTTAGACATATGTAAATTAATTGAAAGCTTAAGTGTTTCCTCTCAATGCAAGGGATAGTCGCCTGGGAAAACTTGTCAATAGTCTAGAAACAAGTGGATTTTATACATTTATAGATAAATTCTTTTTCTCCAATGTTCTTTGTGTTACAGCTTCGTACTCTACAATCAACTTGGATTGCTGTCGACTTCCTTCTAGTGGACAACTTACCCTTTAAAGGTACCCAACACAATCTAACTGATTGTAGATCGACCAACAATATTTTTTAATGACTTTTAGGGATGTTAGCCTGATGCATATTGAACACAAAGAAAAGAAAAAAATCCTATGTCACAGGATTTATTGGCCTTTTGGAGGGTATTCTAATTTGGGTGCATCATATAGGCCTTCATGAGAATATCATATTTTTCTACATTATTTGATACAGAAAAAAATCTAACAATAGCTCAATAAAAATGCAGGCATGCATTTAGATAATCATTAGGAACATGTTGAAAACAAGAAAATAGGGGGTCACGGGCAAAATGAAATTATGCTGAATTATTCTAAATAATTTCTTAGCTATTCACTGTATGAGCCTATAGGCAGGGCAGGTAAGAAATATAATGATCAGGCTGTGTAAAATACCAAGGTGTGACACTTGGATGGCAGATAAAGGAAGATCATAAAGTGGGAGAAATCTGCGAGTATCATGGTTTTAGGTAGTTCCAGTTTTTGCCACCAGGTGCCGTATGCGTAGATTGTCTTGAGTACCTTTAAGGACAGAGGTGTATCAAGGCTTCATTTTCACATGTCGCCATGATACACTAGCGCAGTGCACAAGTAACCCGCCAGTGCTGCATTCAATCATGTCGATACCGGGTTGAGATACTCGTGACACACCAATGCAGCACAGGCGAGTTACTCGCTAGGGCTGCATTGGTGCATCATGACGACAAATGTCATCTTTTGGATACATGCCGTCCTTAAAGGGTTAAAGAATATGGCCACCGTTTGGTACCTACCTGGACTCATGAAAACGTCATCAGGGGAGATACAGGAAGCACTAATGAAGACGAAGGGGATGGATGGGTCCTACACCGAGCAGACATTCATTTTCTACAACTACCATAATACTATAGCTCGTTTAAACGCCCGGGCGCTTAGACATTTAGATACCATGGTCACCCCACGGCTGTCATTCAAGATACAATTCAGAGGCATAGGAAAAGGAGGGGGGCAGGGGGGTCTGGGCCCCATAAATCACAGAGTAGGAGGGCCTAAATATGTTTGAGCACCCCCAAAAAAATTGGCCTAGACCCTATGATATAACACACACAATTCCCAAACCTTACCTCTCCCTCATAGGAAACAGTGGGGCCGAGGGGCGAAGACCAATTAGTACTGAATTAAGCTCAAACATTACTTCTCTGCTTTTTTTGAATGCTCCAAACAGTGCAGGCATGCAAGAAACCAGCAGAAATATCAACTAATCAGTGGCGTAGGAAAAGGGGGGGGCAGGGGGGCCCGGTCCCCAATCACTAAGGAGGGGGGACCTGAATATGTTTAGGCCCCCCCAAAATTTGTCAAGACCTGTAAAATAATTCACACAATTTTCAATCCTTAACTCTCCCGCATAGGGAAAAGTGGGGGCAAAGGGGACCTGGCCCCCAAATCACACCTAGAGGGGGCTCAAATACTACTTTTCCATACACTCTAATATAAGCATTTATATGATAAATCATGCATAAACACTGATACTTTAACTTGGTTGGAGTGGGCCCCCCTTGGGCCCCCCAATGAAGATTTGCTTCCTACGCCTCTGCTTATTATGAGACAAAAAACAACAGTCGAATAACATGCCTTCCATAGGGAATCCCCTGTAATATGGTGCTAGTACCCACTATAGTCCAATACAAAGCAGTAACATTGCAGGCCTGATTGTCTATAGAGGCGGCCATAATATGCCTCTGCACTCTAAATGGGACTCAGAGATTAATGGGGAGGTATGTGGGAGAGAGCAGAGATGGAGTAATGGACATGGCAGGTCTGAGTACAGTGCTGCTCCTCCTGCACAGATAATCTAAATGCTCCGGCCCTTTATCTGTAGTGGCTATCCCAGGTTGTTGGACATTGGTCAGGCATGACCAAGTGTTATTTAAGAATGACTGAGGCAAGACAACATATGGCTACTGTAAGCGTAGATATTTTCGCGTGTATAAATTTTCGCGGATTTGCTGAAAAGTACAATTTCGCTGGGATTTAAATTCACGGATTTTGACATATGTTAGCAGTGTAACTACAGTGTATAAATATACACGCTGTACATATTTTCGCAGATTTAAAAAAACGCGAAATCCACTAAAATATGTACAGCGCGAAAATATATACGTTAACAGTAATGCCTTACTCAAAAGTTCTTAGCCTGATACTCATTGAAATGGAGAGGACTAAGGTGAGTTAGTCAGTACTGACCATCCTGACAGTAGTAACTAACCTAGGTTGGTCGTATATGGAGCCAAAAAATGACTAATAAAGTTGGTCAGTACTGACTAAAATTTCTAGCATAAAGAAAATCAGTGTAATAGTGTAAGGGTATAGTAGCAGAGGTAGCAGTGGGGATGATGGAATGATATGAAGTGGTGTCTCCTCTCTACCTGATGGCTTTGTATATACACGCGTTTGTCTTCAGTATCCTTCATCGTATCTGCAAAATGATGGATAGTCTCTTTACAAGTGCTGTTAGAACACAGTAAAAAGGAAATAAAATCATGAGTTTAATACATAAAAGGTTTAATTATATCATCTGCATATATGCGCTTCGATATAAAATCTATTTTAGCAGAGGGACTTATTTTTACAAATAATGATGTTCAATGTGATGTATATACCATCTATTTATATATTCTGCCCTGAGTGACATTGTATTATTGTGGAATAATAATCTCAAATGTCAAATCCAAATGCCCCATCTCTAAATACCAGTATTAGATATAAAACAATCCTAATATACATCGTATCACAATTTCACAATATGCTAAGGTCCGTTGCCATGGAAACCTGCGGTCTCCTGACATGGCTTGGGCCAAAAATAAAAGGTTTGTTTCAGGTCACCCGACCGACCCTATCTAAAGAGGGCCGACCCTACGTTTTATTATGCAATTTTGAAGAAACTTTTATATTTTTATACTTTTTCGGGGTCCGTTTCAGGTTTACAAAATTTTTGGGAAAAAATCTCTCCATTTTTACACTTTTTTGGGTCAGTTTTAGAGGGGTACTAAAACAAACAAAAGAGTTTAAAAAAAAAATCCGACCTACCAACCCTAGAGTTTCTTCCCATGTTACCTGAAACGAAACTTTTTTTAAATTTCGCCTTATGGTAATGGCAATTCTATTTGTATACATCCTGTGCAATCTACATTTCCAGCATAACAACTATCATATTACAGTAGGTATATATTACTGTAAATGGGATGGCAAATAAATGGTAATGGGATGTATCCAACTTATTGCCACAATCCACAGAGTTTGGCCCAATATAGACTCTATAATATATGTATATTTACAATGATACTGGACATGCCACACTGCCAACAGTGACCATATACCTCCATCCCCTCCTCCTATTCAACCGACCACACTGATATTCTTTGGCTCCCTATATGACCAATTTCTCAGTCACTATAGTATGCCTCTACATGGGTCCCCACCTTTTTGACCATGTCAGCGTGTAGACTTTTAGCAAACAGGCAGTGTCGTTGTGTCGATTTTTATGTGTAAAGGATATTACTAGGGCCTTGTATAAGTGTCTTTGTCTGTCGATTTAGAAAAGGGCCCTGTCGCACGTGTCGATTCTTAAAACCCCCCATGTCACTGTGTCACACGTGTCGAATTTTACCCATGTAGAGGCACCTAATCAAGTTAGTCATTTTTTGGCTCCCTATACGACCAACCTAGGCTTGTTAATATTGTCAGGTTGGTCAGTACTAATCAACTCACCTTAGTCTTTCCATTCTATAGGCTAAGTCCTTTTGAGAAAGGCATTAGTTATTATGTTGTTTTGCCTCAGTCATTCTTAAAAAGCACTTGGTCATGCCTGACCAAGGTCCCTATCAATGTTTGGCGAGATATTGATGCTAGATGTCTCCACCCATGGGACTGAATTCTATCTCTGTAGGCTTCAGCTCTCTCTCACTCCAATATCCACCGGTGGATAATGGCCGCCACTCCTTTCTAGTCAGGACCAAACCTCTGCTGGAGAGTGATGGCTACTTTGGAGATTTGAGGCGCCCAGAGACTACTCTACCACAGACTGTTCCTATGACCAACCTGGGCAGGCCCGTAACTAGCCCTCTTCACGGGGTGGTTCGTTTTTTGGATATGGTGGAACTTGACATGATTATTTCAATGGTGGGACTGGACTTTTCTAGTATGAGTTGGAACTTTGTGTAATATATTTAAAGAGAATGCTGAGTTTTGTGTATCTTATCAATCTTTCATAGTTTTCTCTCTAGAATCCTTAATAATTGTCCGTTCGACAAGCTGAAGAAAATGAGATGGAGACAATTATTTCCTCTTTCCAGTCAGCTAGGCTGGAACACTTTTCCTGCTTCAGGGAGGTGGGGTGGTTCGTTCGAAACGGGCCTGCTGGGATAGCCACTACAGTCTACGGGCCGGAGTATTTAGATTGTCCGCGACAGGGACAGGTCACCAGGACCAGCTCACAGGAAGTGTTGGCTGCCGCCGGCATCCCATAATGCCACTTTTTGTCGTGTTTTCCGGTGGCGGTCACCAAAACGAGGCTGACCGTTGGTCGCTGGTTGAGAGCCACTACACGGCATATCTCTGTGTTAAAAGCGAAGAGAAAAAAGCACAAAATAAGTGCCAGTAGCCATATATGGCAGGGGGCTGGGGCTGGATGATAGCCTAGAGAGAGGGCAGGCAACTGGTGAATAAAAAGGGTTTATTTATGAATAAAGCTTACTGCCAGCTAGGGATGTAGGCAAAGCAAACAGATCCAACGTTTGCTATGATCAGCCAATTTATCGTTTCATCCTCCATTGTGCCTTAAAACTCCCCAAAAATATGTTCTGTACTACCTTCAATTAGATAAATGTTCACAAATCTTTAAATTTACAAAAATAACACATTTTTCGCCTGTTAAATTGATAATGATTAACAGGGTTTTCAGCTTATAGTTGCTATATATATTCATCTTGAATCAATGTTAAGAAGATTGAGATCATTTGAATAAGGTCATTTAAAATGATTTGTTCTTATTATAACTGAATACACTCTAGTACTAATGTGTGTGCAGACTTTTGAGTTTGCTTGGCAACTTGCCAAGCTAGTCTTACTAGGCTGCTAGGCTTAAAACACAGGTTGAATACTAAGGTAATTCACTTGGTCCATTTGAGGCTGCACCAGTCACTGAGTCAATCTCATTGGGTTGCTTAGCAACTTGACTAGTTGCTAAGCACCTCAAATAACAGTACTTTTCAACAATAGATTCAATATATGAATCATTCACTGACCCTTTACTACCTAATAGAGGATCAGCCCAAAAACAAATTTTACGAAGTAATTTCAGTTACTAAGCAGCTGAATAACACTGCTTAGCAACGAAGTAATTTCAGTTGCTAAGCAGCTGAATAACACTGCTTAGCAACGAAGTAATTTCAGTTGCTAAGCAGCTGAATAACACTGCTTAGCAACGAAGTAATTTCAGTTGCTAAGCAGCTGAATAACACTGCTTAGCAACGAAGTAATTTCAGTTGCTAAGCAGCTGAATAACACTGCTTAGCAACGAAGTACCTGTATGAATTCAGCGTAAAAGTAGTTACCGGGGGTTAAAACAGAGGCATTAATCAGTCGCTGGTCCATTTAAGCCTAAGCCGGCAGCAACCACTTAGAATACATCATTATTCATAATGGCGGCTAGTGGCGGCCATTTTGCTGTGTGACGTATTGGTGAGGGGTGTACAGGTCCACTTGACATATTACAGACCTTGACTCTACATCACTGCCTCCTACAGCGGATAGTAGGGGCTCCTGGGGTAGTGTCTGTACGCCGCTTGTTGTTACTAGAGCGGATAGTAGGAGGTCGAGAATCCCACCTCTTCCCTCCGTTCAGAGGTGGGGAGCAAGTCTGTCAGTTCTAGTCATTTACTCTGCCAAGTTGGCAGAGTAGCTCTTAGCCAATCACGGATGACGTTCTACTTGGCCACTCAGTGATGTGACGTCTGATTGGCTAAGAGTCAAAATGGCAACTGTGACAATTTCAAAAGATTTTGGATAGCCCTCAAACTTTTTAAAATATCCATAGGTTGAATGACAGTCTATATTTGACAATGGTACAAACATATAGAAGAACATATGAGCTAAGCACAGCATAAATTTGATGTTTCAAAACTGAATATCTCATTCAGAAAATGTGATTACTTCAGACCTTATTACCATAGCATACACTTGCTCTCAAACTGTCCCAAAGACAGTTCGAGCCTCTACGATCTAGGATAGTAGGGGCTCCTGGTCTTGTGACTGTACACCGCTTGTTGCTGTACATCTGCATGGCCTTTGACAGCTCAGATTAAATCTGAATTCAGATCTTTCGGTTTTCAAATTGGTCATTCATGTGATTCATCGAGATCCAATGAGAAATCTGTTTCACTTTATCTAGGGGGGAGGAACTTGGAAATATCAACAGACTAGAACACCAAAACACAGCAAATTGCACCAATTGCTTACTTGATTGTCAAAATTGTCTTGGGGGCATGCCCTCCAAAAAAAACCAACAGATTACTAGTACTGTTGTGTACCGTAGTTGTGGCATGTAATTTGCAACTGGACGCTCATTTTGTCTCACAATGCCTCTCCTGGCTCAGATGATTTGCCTTTTCCCAGTTCACACCCCTGCCTGGTCATAACCACAGTTTGTACAATTCCCATATCACACTTTGTCCGCAAACAATTTGTGCACAATGATTGTAAATCACACTTTGTCCAGAGCCAATTTCCAAAAAAAAAAATTGCCAAAAAAAGAGTCTTCAAATCACACTCTGTCCACACATTTTGAAACAAATGATCTTCAACACTCATAGTCAATCATAATATGAAATAACAAATAAACCAATATAATGATGCATTTAGATGCATGATGCACCAATACAGCATTGGCAAGTTACTCGCTGGGGCTGTATTGGTACATGATGACGACAAATGTAATCTTTTAGCGACGTCCGTCCTTAACAGGTAACGGATGCCCCTGGACGGTCTATAGCAGCCCTGTCCCCCTGAAGGGTGGAAAATGTAAATCTGTCATGGCTTCCCCACACGGGTCACTGAGCGTTGGAGAACGCTGGATGTGATTTATTAAACCCCGTGAAATTCTTCTTTTAACCATTTAAAGACGGCATGTTGCTTCCAAGCAATATTTGTCGTCATTGTGAACAATGCCGGGCCGGCGAGTAACTCGCCAGCCCAACACTACATTGGTGCATCATGCCAAACCTTAGGGAGTATATCAACCTCGTAGAGAGAGCATGATGCATGAATGCAGCCCTAGTGAGCAGTCTCACCATGGCTGCATTCATGCATCATAGCTACAAAGGGTATAGCAAACCAAAGCACTATGCAGCCCTTAACCCTTTAAGGACAGCATGATGCCTTAATGCATCATGCCCTTGGTCGTCATGATGCATGAAAGGCTGCATTTAAGCATTATGAGGACCCTATGGGGTTGAGACACTCCCGAAGGCTGTCAGGATGCAGCAATGTAGCACCGCCAAGTTACTCGCCGGGGCTGCATTGGTGCATCCTGACGACAAAGTCACCTTTTAGCGACATTCGTCCTTAAAGGGTTAAAGGGAAGAAAGCATATATAGCGGTAATGCAAAATCTCCATCCCATTCCGTGTATAATGGCGCTGTATTATGGCTTGTCTGGAGGCCATTTTGGTTTGTTTGTGTTTTAACTTCTAATGACTTCCATGAAACAGAATAATAGATTACTCTCCACTCTCAGTGGTTTCCTTGAGAAGTTGAGATCAGTGAATAATATATAGACTTCCCACCGACTTGTGCAGTGTGGTACAAACAAACATGTTCATGGATAGTGTGAGTGGGTGAGGGAGTGAGTGAGTGAGTGAGTGGGTGGATGGATCCCAGTGGGCACAGAACATTGAATCAATATTGATAAACATTTGTCAATGTTGAATCAATGTTGATTCAACATTGACCTGAATTTTGTGCCCACTGGGATGGGGCAGTGACTGAGTTACCTTATTAAGTGTTGAGTTTCAGGGCGGCGTTATGTATTAATGCATCATGCTCCTGGCCATTATGATACATGAATGCAGCCCTGGCGAGTAACTCACCAGTGCTGCATTCAAGCATCATGCCGACCCTACTGTGTTGAGACACTCCCAGAGGGTCGACATGATGCACCAATGCAGCCGTGGCAAGTTACGTGCCGGGGCTGCATTCGGGCATCATGATGACAAATGTAATCATTTAGTAGTGAGTAGATGAGTCTGTAAGTAATTAGGTCAGTGAGTTTTTGCCTGCATTGATATGTCGTATTAATAGGTGAGTTAGTTAATGCACAAATTGACAGCTGGTGGCTGAATATTACAACTTTTACATTTAGTGTGTTTTGTTAGGGAATTGGATAAAATCATGAATTTATAACCCTAATATATACAGTTTATATACATATCCTGTATGATGTACATTACTAACCATCTGTTTTCTCTATTGCTTGCAGGTAAGTCGCTATACTGAGTCCAGTGTCGTCTATTGTGTGGCAGGGCAGGTCAGTCAATTATAAGCATCTGTATATATGTACCATATGTATCAGTGTATACTCGTCTGAGAGTTCCCAGGTGGTCCTGTTCTGAACCGTATACTTTAAAAAACAATGAGGTTTAAAACAGGGTCGACCCTGATTCGATCAGATTTTTTTTCCCAAACTCTTTTTTTCATGAAAAGAAATGCAATCAAGATTTTTCAGTAGTTTTTTCCCCCTTTTTTATGAAATAAAAGAATAAAACAATTCATGAAAAAAGAGGAAATCTATAATATCAAGCACTTTTAAGCATGGACGTTCATAGCTGTCATGGAAAGTGTATACATACATACTCAACAAGCCTGTATGACATAGTCAGCTGATAGTGGTTACGTGGCCCCCTCGTGGGGTGCGCTATAGGGGGTCGGTAGGTGGCCACAGGGGGTCCTGGCACCCGGCCAGCCGACCTACCCTCTATCTGTATCACGTATCCATCTGTCATAGGTGTATAGGCCCTACGCTAGGATAGGTGTCCCCTCCCCCTCCCATCCCCCCCCCCCCCCCCAAAAAAAAAGAGGAAAAATCCTTAATCTATTTTCCATATGGGAAACGCCATTTAATGGTGCCTGGAGAAGGGACGGAAAGCTTTCTGTACGTATAATTATATTTCGATTTTTTTAACCCTTTAAGGATTGCATTTAAAAAAAAGTGCTATGGCAGTGCATATTCATAGTTAGAGGGCATCTTAAAATATTGGTTTTATGTCGCGATTGTCAGGCAATTTTGATAGTAAGTCAAGGGCATGTCAAGGAAAGGTCAGAGAATCTAGATCTACCTTGTTGGTGGCAATGTCAGTGGCACTGGCAATGCTGAGGCAATGTGCAGGAGGTGTAATGCTATCCATCAAAACAGAACTCAAGAATGACACAAGTTAGAAATGTGTGTATTTCCCAGGAAAAGCACAAGGTGTATGCACACAAGATAGACACGGGAGATTCTCCAGAATAGTGAACCTTTATAGTGACATGTTCAACGGTAATGTATATTTCCCGAGTTTTACTCGTGCAAATTACCAGAAACTCCACAAGTAGAATGAAGATGCGTATTTCTCAAGTTTCACTACAAGATGTGACAGAGAATATACAACAAGAAAATTTATAAAAAAACTTCCAGAAACGTTCTAAAATTCTTGAGTTTTTACATGAGAATGGCACAAGTTCTGCTTGAGATTTTTGATTGCAGGGGCAATATGGATGAGTAGGCTACCAGGGGTAGACACTAACTTTTTCAGCTGTGGGCCACCCGGGTCCGTAGCTCCAAAAATCCGACTTTTAGCTGTTGGCCAGGGAATATATTTTACTTTTTTTAAACAGAAAATCATATGAATTCCTGATTTACCAATGTAAAAATGACACCAAATTGCCTCATTTCCTCACATTTTTCTCTTTCCAACAGCATATTACTGTCTATACTGATCAGTTATATTCCTATCAAATATCTTGCAAAATTTTCTGTGGGCCACCCGGGCCCATGGGAAGGTAATTCTGAAGAAAACTACAGGCCCGGACCAAAAATTACGGGCCATTGGCTCCCGGGCCAGCGCTAGTGTCTACCCCTGACTACTGTACTGTAGATTCAGTGCTGGTGGAGAAGTCTGTGTGTGTGTGTGTGGGGGGGGGGGGGGTGGCCTCAGCCTCGGGTTGTGTTAGAATACCAGGACTGATAACAAACGGGGCAGAATGTAAAACAAGGTAGATAAGGGACAACTCCATGCAGTACTCAGGCCAAAAAAAAGGTGTGTTTCAGGTTACCCGACCCTACCTAGCAAAACAGGGCCGAAAATATACATATTCTAAGTAATTTTGGGGCTATTTCAGAGTCAATTTGATGGTCCAAGAGTCGACACCAGTGTTGGTAAGTCAGCGCTGAAGTTTGCGAGTCAATTTATTAGGTACTTTTCATGCCATGGGATCAATCTCTCTTTATAAAACAATTTTGGGGCTATTTCAGAGTCAATTTGATAGTCCACGAGTCAACACCGTTGTCAACGAGTCAACGCTGAAGTTTGCGTGTCAGTTTTTGGGTACTTTACAGGCCAAAGTAAAAAAAAAAAATTAAAAAAAAAAATCCGACCTACCCTACCTAGATTTTCAGACTATGTAACCTGAAACACACCTTTTTTTTTGGCCTCATGCATATAGCAGTCTACTCCTACCTACCAGGTGGTGCACCAGTCGGTTACCTCCCTGGCGAGTTGAAAAAAGTGTGCGTTCGCGCCCCTTTGTTGCATAGTAACACGCAGGCATTATCACTCAGAGAGGAAGGGAGGGGGGGGGGGATATCTCTGCCTGCCCCCCCCCCCCCCAAAAAAAGAAAGAAATTGTCAAGACCCTATAATGTGATACTCACAATTTCCAACCCTTACCTCTACCGCATAGGGAAAAGTGGGGACAGCGGAGGCTGGGTCCCCAATCAGAAATACGAAACCCAAATACTACTTACTTTTATTTACAATTCCAATATAAGTGTGTACATGCAAAATTACGCATTAAAACCAATGCTTAATGTCTGTTGAAGTGCACCCCCCCCCCCCCCCATGGGCCCCCCAATGAAGATGTGCTTTCTACGCCTAGGTCTCGCAGTCCCCCCTCCCCCCCGCCTTGCCCAGTCCCATCACATTCCTCACCCCTCCTTAGGGAATGTTCATTTATTAATTACAGGGGAGGATGGTGAGATTTTGCACGGAGGGGCGAAAACTTTTTACACCCCTCCCGCCTGCAAGAGCGCGTGAACCGTTTTGTAACCCCCCACGCCGAAGGCGCTGAAAATTTTTCGCCCACCCCCCTTTGAACTATAGTAGCGCAAGGCCTTTTTTTGCTAAAAAGGGGCTACATTTTTTACTCACCCCTCCCTCAAGGGGTTCAGAAATTTTTACGCCACCCCCCCTCAGGAGGGGTCGACATTTTTTATGCCCCCCCCCCCTGTAACTAATAAATAAAGACTCCCTTACCACGCCCAGGGTAGGGGACTACTTAGCCGCTATAGTTTTTCTCTCTTTGACTGATGCACGTCTGTTACACTGATTTATACGTCCTTGTGACGTCATGGGGATCCTGTGACGTCATTGACCTGGCAAGTCGCCATATTGTGACGTTATGACTAAAGGGTCATCGTCCGCCTCTGTCTGACATGTATATCTGTATTAATATACGCAGATATAACAAGTGGTGGCCCAGGGCTGACTTTTACTCATTGGAGAGGAGAAGGAACTACTTTCACAGACTGCTTACAATTGAGATGGAGACAAAAAAGAACAAAAACTAAAATGCTACGAAACCAGCCTCATCGTTTAACTTTATGAACCCTTTTCTGAATTTAAAATACAATATCGCAACACAAGTTATTGCTCCTATAGATGTGCCATTATGACCATCACCGTAAAAAATGTACGGAGTATAATATTGGTTTGAGTAATTAGTTTTTATTTTAAAAGTTTTTTTTTAGTAGCCAGACATTAAACACTTGTCATCATCTTTTCCTCAGCGCCTCTCGCAACAAGAAATGTTATTGTTTAAAGCGTCTGATTACTTGAATTCATACCTCATGGTAGGACTTTAATAACAGTTTGCTGATGGTCCTGCCATTTCTTTATAGACCACTTGATAATTCTTGAAATATATTTGTTTTGTGTCTACAAACAAAATTGGTACGCACCTACCGTCTCAGATTGTAACAGCTCATAGCATATTTATTCCTCGTACCGGTACGTTTCATTTGAGAGTATGCATTGACGAGCAGCTCATACTGATTCATGTAAATTGTCAAACTCTATGGTAAATAAAGATAATCTTGCTCTTAAAAAAAAAAAAATCCTGATGTGATGAATGGTAGAAGGGGATCAGGGAAGACGTACGGAAACCAAAGTAGAGGTCAAGGTCACCAAGCCCCCAGCCCAAACTTCTTTTTGTAACTTCTTATTTATCCGGGCATTACATCTTTACAAGTGGTGCGACCCAGCCTTCCTATACGACACGATGTCCATATTGAAAAATATTTTATAAGCAATCAATCGAGATAATAGAACAAAAAATAAACAAATCTTGCACCTACTGAAGTAGTCTACACTTACCTGAGTGATATGGGATTGGGATGAGCGGCCTTATATATACGTTTACATTGAGCTGGGCTAATTGACTCACAAATACATTGATATGACAGTCCTTTAACCCTTCAAAGACGGCATAATGTCTTAATGCATCATGCCCTTGGCCGTCATGATGCATGAATGCAGTCCTGGTGAGTAACTCGCCAGTGCTGTATTCAAGCATCATGCCGACCCTACGGGGTTGAGACACCTGCGAAGGGTCGGCATGATGGACCAATGCAGCACTGGGAAGTTACTCACCTTTAGCGACATCCGTCCTTAAAGGGTTACTATGGCAGGCCTTTTTAATGAGGAGATAAAATGTGACAGATGGCGTAATACCCTAGTCCTATTACGCCTAAATGGTGGACTTAATCTCTATGACATGCCGGAAATATAAATACATGCAGTTAAAGAGCAGATATGACAGGTACCCAGTAAACTGGCGTGACTTTTTGTACAAAGTAAATACGAGGACAGTTATAATAAAGGCAATCGAGAAAGAAAAACTCACGAGTATGATTTTATACACACTGTAAATAGTGTGGGTACACAGTAGAATCTACTGTAGGTTTACAATACAATCTACTGTATAATGGATTTACAGCTGAATCTACTGTACATTTACAGTAGAATCTACTGTTGATTTACAATAGAATCTACTGTAAAATGGATTTACAATAGAATCTACTGTAGATTTACAATAGATTCTACTGTAGAATGGATTTATAGTAGAATCTACTGTAGATTTACAGTAGATTCTACTGTTTACCTACAATAAATTGTACACCTACAGTAGATACTTCTGTACACCTACAAAGATGGCAACCAACCTTTACAGCGTATGTTTATATGCCTGTCCTAGAAGAAGTGACTGGCATTTATTATTCTTTATTCATATTAGGCTACAATTCAGTGAAAATTACCCCACAAATAACTTCACAGTTCCATTCTCTGCATGACCCCAAAAGTACCACCTCATTTCCTATCCCTTAATATAAGGGTTAAAATATAGAAGAAATAATATTCATTACTTTTACAGTTGAACTCCTTCACTTAAACGCTAAGGTGAATTCCATGTCAAATCACTCAACCCCCTTCAATTTAACACCTCAAAGCTTTCTCACTAGCCTCCTCCATCCTTCAAAACGTCCCCGCTGAAATAAAATAAACATTCTGATTGGAATTCCTGTCTTCATTTTTCTCACAAACAGAAAATTGAAACTAATTCAGAGTGTTCTTGGCTGTTGGAGCATGGCAGGGTTCCCTGTTGCATGCTGCTAACATGAATTCACAATTTAACCCTCTAAGGGCTGCATAATGTTTTAACCCTTTAAGGACAGATGTAGCTAAAAGATGGCATTTGTTGGCATGATGCACAAATGCAGTCCCAGCGTTAAACTTGCCGATACTGCATAGGTGCATCATACCGACCCTTTGGGAATGTCTCAACCCCATAGGGTCGGCATGCTGCTTGAATGGAGCACTGGCGAGTTGTTCGCCAGGGCTGCATTCATGCAACATGACAACCGAGGGCATGATGCATTAGTGCATTATACCATCCTGAAAAGGTTAATGCGATATGCCCTTTTGTCAAGTTCAAATTAGTCATGATGCATTTATGCAGCCCTGGCGAGTAACTCACCAGTGCTCATCATGTCAACCTTATGAGGTTGAGACATGCCCTAAGGGTCGGCATGATGCACCGGCGAGTTACTCACTGGGGGCTGCATTGGTGCATCATGTCATATTTTAGCGACATACGTCCTTAAAGGATTAATGCGCTATGCCCTTTTGTCAAGTCCAAGTTTGCCATGATGCATTTATGCAGCCGTAGGGTGTAACTCGCCAGCACTGCATTCATGCATCATGTCGACTCTACAGGACTGATACAGTCATACACTCCCGAAGAGTTCGTATGATGCACCAAAGCAGTGCTGACGAGTAAAACTGCCACTACTGCATTCATGCATCATGACGACAAAGGGCATCGCATTTAAAGCACTATGCGGCCGCTCAAGGGTTAGACAGCGAGTTGAAGATTGAAGTGTTCTTGTGAAGACAAAGGGGAGAGTTATTTTTCTTGTTCTCCAGTTCTGAACGCACAGTGAGGTGTTAGACCGTCTTCATGACAGGGTAGACACAGCTGTGGGCCTCCCGGGCCCGTAGCTCCAGAAATCTATGGGCCCGATCTTTCAGCGGTGGGCCAGGGAACAAATTTTACACTTTTCAGAGATAAAATCATATGTATACATCCCTGATTTATCTCTGTTAAAATGAAACCAAATTGCCTCATTCACTCATATTTCGCTCTTTCCAACGGCGGTTTGCATTACTTAGCTTATCAGGTATATTACCCTCAAATATATTGCAAAATATCCTGTGCTCCTGCGAAGTAAAATATCTGCAGTACCGAATTTCCTGCCTGGTACAAAATATTTTCACGAAGACTGGTGGGAGCAGGTCAGCTCTGGTGAGCAGCTCGGGGGGGGGGGGGTGAGCAGCACACCTGAGACGTGGATGTTGGGTGTCAGCTGGCTGCTTTATCACCCACACACCAATTAATACTCCTCCAGTAGGGGGTGGGGGGTGGGGGTACTTAGTCCTGTCCACCATGGGGGACGGGTGCTGGTGGTACGGTGCCTACACAGACAATCTAAAATCCCCAGGCCGTAGTCTGTAGTGGCTATCCCAGGTTGGTCATTAGGACATTAGTCAGGCATAACCAAGTGCCATTCAAGAATGACTGAGGCAAAATAATAAATGACTAATGCCTAATACTCAACAGAACTTAGCCTAAAATGACAAGACTAAGGTGAGCTGGTCAGTACTGACCAACCTGACAATATTAGCTAACCTAGGTTGGTGGTATAGGAAGCCAAAAAATGACAAACTTGGATAGGCTATAGTGACTGAGAGATTGGTCTTTTTTTTGGATATGGGAGAACTTAATAAATGCAATAGTGGCACTTGCTAGAATGCTATCAAAACAGATTCAAAAGGTGACTTGATCTTCCTTTTAGAGGAATTGAGACAATGAATAAGCGTCTGTCTTGAATATAAGTGCCAGTGAGGAACATTCTCCCTAATCTATAAGTGCCTGGACATTTATTTCCCACAGTACGGCGAAAAAAAGGCTCAGACAGGGCACTCAGTTCCGTCTGTATCGATGTCAGGCTCACATAGTGAAATTGTAGTAATGCCATATCTGCGAGAAACTTGCCAGGGCTGCATTCAAGCATCATGCTGACCTTGTTATGTTGAGACACTCCTGAAGGGTCGGCAATGCACCAATGCAGCACCTGCGAGTTATTTGCTGGGGCTGCAAGAGCCTACCTGTGTTGCACTATTACATTAACCAGTGTTGCCGAAAACTTTTTTTCAACGCAGGCCAAGGTGGCTTGCGTCTTGGCATGTTACGCAGGCCATTTCCTTCTCATACAGGCCATATGAATTTTGATATTGCAAGGTACTTTCATAAACTTCATTATAACTTGTTTTATAAACCATGTACTATGCACAAACTGAAAAGAAATTGAAAAAATATTCAATTTTACAAATATGGCCATAACTTTGCTTCTAATTGACCGATTTGAAAAATTCTTTCACCATTAGGAAGCTGAGATCATGGCAGGCCATTCTGGCCGGCATCCTAAAGCTCTACGCCGGCCATTAAGATTCTACGCCGGCAAAAGCCGGCGTGCCGGCGTAATTTCGGCAACACTGCATTAACGCACTTATACTGTCTTGCTGGTCTCGAATAAGCATCGGTCCTGTATAAGTGCTTGGAGAAATGAGAAGTCTAACTGCACGCTTATACAGTTTAACTCTGTAAGGATGGATGTCGCTAAAACATGACATTTGTCGTCATGATGCACCAATGCAGCCCCGGTGAGTAACTCACCGGTGCTCCATTGGTGCATCATGCCGACCCTTCAGGAGTGTCTCAACCCCGTAGGGTCGGCATGATGCTTGAATGCAGCACTGGCGAGTTACTCGCCAGTGCTGCATTCATGCATCATGACAACCAAGGGCATGGTGCATTAATGCATCATGCTGCCCTTAAAGGGTTAAACGGTGCTTCACAGTCAAAACATCTTCTCGAGGCTGAAACGCTTCTCTTTGTAAAACACCTAGACCTTGGTGTAGCACGATCAGGCTCCTGGCTTCCTGAAAAGGTAGATTGTCCCCCGGCATAAAGGCCATGTTGGATCCACCTGTCCCCCATCAGCGGCTGAATCACCCCTACCTACCCAGCCCACTAGTCACCAGACTAAACAACTTCTGCACCCCACCACCACCACCACCACCTCAGCCCTCAGTTAAACTCCAGCTTAGACTACTGCCACAAGCAGGGAAGGGTCCTGATATAGTACCTTCATTCTACTGTGGCCATATGTGTTTTGTTCTTTCCTTTCCCCGCTTCCTTCCTTGTGTGGCTGTCTTTGTGTGTTCGCTTGTGTTGTTCCTCTTCTTGTCTAAGTGTTATCCATGGATCCTGTTTTCCCAGGTTCAGTCCGTATAGGCCCTTCGGCTGTCAAAACTATATCTATCTATCCATTATTGCTGAAATCCACAAACTGTATTGTTTTTATGGGGACCATTTATGATAATTGCAAAGTACTGTTATACAGGGAGCAATAATGCTTCTATATATGGCCAAGCAGTAGGCCAAGCAGGCCTACAGAGATGTAAGTGATCAGGGATTACCCTAGGATTTCAAAGATTATTCCGCTGTTTAGATATACACTGAAAATAGCGTTTATGGGGTTATTGAGCACCTTTTCAGGGATTTTGTCAATACCTGACTTACATCTCTGACCTGGCCTAGAATGTCATTAAGTTTAGATTTTGGGGCCTTGGTGGCAAGGCTCAAAGGGCACAGAATTGTAAAGCATAGGACCACACAGTAATGCAATGCGCAGGACTGGAAAGGGCACAACTGCAATGTGCAGCACTGCAAAGTCTAGCACTGCAAAGCTGATATGTTAAGTGAATGTGTGTCTCGTATATGTATTATTTACCCAATAATAGCCACGTTGCTCCCGTCGTGGAAAATGGCAGGGAAAATAAATTCATTTCAGGTCAAGGAAAATGTCAGGGAATTTCAGATTCTGGCAGGGAAAATCTTTGAAATACCAAAAATGGCCAGGTTGCTGCCAGTCCTACCCCCTACCAGCGGCATGACCTGGTAGTGTGCCGACCCCCCGCTAGGGGCAGCACTCCTGCCGTATGAGACCCGTGAGACGCAGACACAGGAGGCCCTCAAAGGGAGGCATCTGGTTACCATGGTAACATACAAACTGACCCTGACCCTGGGCCCGGGCTGTGGATCACTGAATAGGGCAGTGTATTCCCAGACCACAGGCTATTATACAGGGGCCACCACAGAGCAGTTTAGAAAGCTGAAATAGTCCAAAGTGACATGATGAAAAGAGGATAGCAGGAAAGGTGACTCGCTGAATAAGTTTATCTATGTTTTTAAAAATATAGCTTTCTAATCAAGAATATCACAGCCTATGTTCCACCCTAAGGTTGCTATTAAAATGCTCTGTTCCCATCCGAGTTAGCTCAAATGTGTCAAGTTGCAGAATTCGATTCAACTTGTACTTGAATTCATTTCAGTACTCTGTGAATACATTGAATGGATAAGGGATGGATACTGTATTATGTGGATTTCTAAGGGCTGTTCAGCGGAGGTCTATACTTATAGGTAACAAAAAGGGTAATATTGTACTAATACCACAGTGTATACAGAGGTGACCGAAGAGCACCTTAGAAAGCTGAAATAGTCGAAAGTGACACGGTGAAAAAGAGGATAGCAGGAAAGGGGACTCTCTGTATATAAAGTTTGTTGTTTCTATAGAGTCTATTAGAATAGACTTGTTTTTAGGAATACATTTTTGTATAGCTTTCTAATCAGGAACATCAAAGATTATGTGCCACCGTAAAATGAGTAACCATACTTAACTAAATTTGTAAAGTTGCAAAATTTAATTCAACTTGTACTTGAATTCATTTCAGTATTCTGTGAATGCGATAATAGGCCTGTGTCCACTGGCATATAAAAGGCCGTTTGTCGTCTTTCAAAACATGAATTTGAATACAAATATGAAATATATGTTTTGTCTCCCAGTGGACACAGGTGGACGACAAAAGTCTCAAATACAAAGGGGGGATAGCAGTCTGTGGGTGTCAAAAGTGGCGATATTTAGATATCTAACATGTTTGATTTTCAGTGCAGAAATTGGACAATATGCTCTTTATTCTACTATAATAGCTTGATCATTTATGCCCCAGGCAGTCTGGAAGGAAATATATAACGCCAAGTGGACACACCATCAGAAAAATAAAGGTGGAATATATCTAGCAAATAGATCCCCAAATATGCACATGCTACTGGACGTCAAACAGGTGAAATCGTCCACTTTCCTTGTTGTATAGTGGACACAGGCCTAATGTGAGTCTCTAAGGGCTGTTTAGGAGAGGCTTATACTTACAGGTAACAAAAAGGGTAATATTGTACTAATACCACAGTGTATACAGAGGTGACCGAAGAGCACCTAAGAAGGCTGAAATAGTCGAAAGTGACACAATGAAAAAGGGGATAACAGGAAAGATGACTCGCTGTATAACTAACTATGTTGTTTCTATAGAGTCTATTAGAATAGACTTGTTTTTAGGAATACTTTTTTTGTATAGCTTTCTAATCAAGAACATCACAAATTATGTTCCACCATAACATTATTAACCATATTTAACATAAATTTGTTAACTTGCAGAATGTAATTCAATTTCTACTTGAAATTATTTCAGTAATCTATGAAGACACAGAATGAATATGGGGTAGATACTGAGTGGTGATTTCTAAGGGCTGTCCAGGGGAGGCTTATAGGTAACAAAAAGGGTCCAATTATACATCAAGAAGGGAGAAGGGAGAGCTTAGTCACTGACAGTGTAGAAGGGTACTGACTGAGACTAATGTGGGGGGGGGGTCACAAGAAGTCTTTAGAAAAAAGAAAAGTGTGCATGAGAGCAAAGGAATAGTGCAGTTGAGAGCAAAGAAGAACCTGTGCACTTAATATTCCGGACATAACAGTTCTTCATATTTTTGACTCAGGTTTACCCTGAGTCTTGTGCGACGGGTAGCGATGGGCTCCTCGGCGAAAAAATTAAAACTTCAATAATTCATACATTTCTATCGTTGTACGCTTCATTTTGCTTTCCATATATGCATAACAACATAGAGCAACTGTTCCCTGGCGCAATAGTTCCTATATTGACGCTAAGTGCGCTAAAAACACAAAATAATTTTTTTCTAAAATAGGGTGGTAATTTGCTTCACTATAGAAGTCTATGGGAGACTGTAGACAACCCTTGACATTGAACGATTACATATTGAACAGCTCAGTGCTAAGTCAATGGGACAGATCTCGGCAGCCGACCAAGCGGGATGAGACGCTTTTTTTCAGCAAGCCTCTACTGGATCCGATGGTAATTTAACACAGGGAGGTTACTACTGTATTCAAATGTACACCAACAACAGTGTTTGAATGCGGTCTGTTTTCTTCCTTCTACATGTCCTGTGTTCTCGTGTTTCACATGTCAATTTGAGATAACATCGTACAGTGATATAGCACTTTGATATAACTTATATCAGTGTACATATATCCAAAAACAGTTTTCATCGAAAGCAGAATCTCGTACAAAAAAAAGCAGGAGTGCCCCCCCCGAGCGCGAAAACGCTTCGCGGAGAAGCATCTCGATCAGAACGAGGCTACTGCATAAATTACCCGGCTCAGGCTTCAGTACAAGGCACACAAAGGAAGCCACTTTTGGCCAGGAAGAATCTCACCTGAATTTATCCATATAGAATACTTCATCTTTCTCTCAACATAGCACACGGAATACGTGTATCTCACACGTTGTATCAGAGTACAGCTTTGCACGAAATAAGCCGAAATAAAGATTCAAACTGCGTCAAACAAACGCAGGAGATCCCGACATTTTGTCACTCGCTGAAAGTAACATGGAATGGATGCCCGATCCGACTGAAAAGTGTCACAATCGAGCTCGCCCTTCCACTTCAGCCAATACTAAATTGTCCTGTGTTTCATCATATTACAACTGTGTCGTAGGATAGTGTAACATACCACCGAACGTACCACAGAATTGTGTATTGCAGTGCCATTTCGTCTGTGTTTACGGTACTACAGTCTTTCCCAAAGCAGATGACATCCTATCTCACATAGTAGGCCCAACATACACTGCACTATATTAGATACCGGAATGGTAATTTAATAGATATGTTACTGTCCACTCCTGTTCAATACATAACAAATATTTTCAGAACAAAAAAGACAACCCTGTACTAGTATATAGCTCAGACCCTACTATGCACTGTTCCCTGTTATATAATATAACAGGGCCATGTAGTACAGCTACAAGTTGCTTGAAACTGTTTCCTGCAATTCCACACAGGTTTATCATACAAAGGAAAAAAGAAAAAACCTGTAACCTCAAGGCCCTCCCCTCCCCCGGCCCTCTAACTATGCCACTGCCCTTGTTACTTGCGGCCCAATCAGGAGAGCGGGAAAAAGCACTGCACTCCCCTCTGGTGGTCTCTACTGATGCTACTTCGTTGCAACTGGTCACGTTTTGTAACTTTTGTGCACTTTCCCACCGGGGACTTATATCCGGTTTTCATCGCAACGTTCCGAGCGTCTAGTCATCATTCCGAACTTGTGTGGACTTTGAACATCATAATTGGTGAGTATTTGACTATCGGACACGTCTACTTGAGCTTACCCAACCTGTCTATATGGCGGAACTAGGGACGAAGTACTCACGTCCAACACTTCAGAACCCTTAACTATTTTTTTTTTATAACAGAGTACGAACAGAAAGTATAAGCCTGCACTATAAATTGCCGCCAGACTTCCGTATTCCTACTAAGTGTAACCCTCTAGTCCCGAGTGTTCATTTGTTAGTAACGAAGATGGGGGGGGGTGTAAAAAAGTTCAGACCCCTCCTGAGGGGGGGGGGGCAAATAAATGTCTGACCCCCCTTTGCAGCCAATAGCGCGTTACTATAGTTCAAAGAGGGGGGGGGGATCTTTCTCCACCATTTCATGAGGGGGGCACTCTCGAGGTGGGGGGGGCTTTAAAAATGTCCCCCCCTCAACACGAAATCACACCCCCCCCCCCGCCCCGGCAATTGATATATTAAATTATAAATGAGGAGCACTGGAGAAGTATATGCTAGATGAAGAAGATGGGGCCGTGCATGGATTGAATATGTAGCGTTCCCGTTGTAGACCATCTACTCCTTATAAATGATGTAAGATGGAATAACAGGCAGTCCCACCCTCGCCATAAACAGCTACTGTTAAAAAGTAGTGATTTACTTAATCATTATTCATCAACAACACTTATTTTTCCCCCCTTTTGGGCGGGGGGGGGCGGTCACGCAAAAAAATGCACCAACCACCCCCCGTTGTCATTATCACTCCCTACAAAAGAAGTAATACATGTAGTAGGCCTACTAGTGGTCGATACATTGGGGGAGCCACGCTTTTATTTGACATTTAACTCTCTAAAGTGATGGGATATTGGGGTGATGCATTTTTCAAACACAAATGATCACTTTTTGTGAAGTTTTGACAAAGAACAAAATTTACATTTCTGAAATTTCCATGCAGCCCATACAAAGGCATGCGGCAGCATACTTGTTGTTAATCGTTATCCGGTATATATTTCACATAGATTCAATATGGATACCCGCCCTACATCGCCCCAACCAGAAGCAGCCGCTCCCCAGGAGACCGTTTCAGAGGAACAGTGGGCGGGCCTCTCACAGGAGGCAAAACAGGTGAGAATCAACACTTGCTGTAATACTGATAATGTTTTTAATAAGTTGACAGCTTATTACCAAATTGTCACCCACTGATGTTGAGGGATGAATAAAAATTTTAATGCCTAGGTACAACAGCACTGAAGGGGTATGCGACTGGATTTTATCCAGTTCAGTTATCAGTGGGCTGAAGCTTGCAAGGTATAATGCACTGTGTATTACTTGAATATGATTTTCAATCCATTTTCCAATGTCTGTATCATTGAAACTTGTCAAATTCTACTTCCTCAGTCCCAATACACGTAAATGACATCCTCAGAGCAAAAAAATACCAGTCCACTGTAATTTATATCAAATGTCCAAACATGGCTGCAATATAAATCAGGCCCTACATGGTGTTGAGAATACTCAAGTTCCGCCCCTACATGGGTGTAGATTATTCACAACATCAGCGCTTCATGTTTTAATATTCCGAACAACAGAGTTATTGTTAGAATTTTGAGTTATTGTATATCTGTTTCATTGCAGAAATGGCGTATGAAACAACTAACAGAGCACTATAGGAAGCTGGTGGAATTCCACAGTGTGAGTATATTTTTTTTGTACTCGTAAAATTTATTAACACCTGGACCAGCAATTTATTCACATAATCAGGGGTACACTCCAAATATTTTAGCCATATGCCAGTAATTCAACATGGGGATTCATTAGACACTGGCTAATTTAAAACAGGGATGTAAATCTTCAACATTTATCAGGAATTTTATGGGAAAAATGTGAAACTATCGTAAAAATATCATGAGACTGCCCAAAATTGCACCCCTGCCAGCCAGTATAGGCTGTGGGGCCACTCTCCTCTCCTCGCAGGGCGGTACCCCACCTCGTTACGCCCCTGCTGGGCAGTACAGGGTGTCAGGCCGGTCTCCTCCCATACCAGGGGTGTTGTCCCACCTCCTTTCCGCCCTTCCTTAATACAGACACCCTCCCGACAAATTCCACATATGTTGTCTCAGTCAGCAATGAATATTCTTTAGTCCGTAAATAGTTCAAATATAAGATATCTTTCCTTGTCAACACAGCAGGGCGCAATACTGCTCTGCTTCCATATTGCTGCCCAAGTGGTGGTTAACAATAATAGGACATCACAGGTCCTTGTATGTCTACTTAATGACAATTTAGGGGTGTATCAAGCTTATTATGCGGGATAATGTAATCAATGTGCGGTTAATATTGATACAAAATGTTGTGACCATATACAAGAAACCCTTCTTCATGGTATATGTATTTTGAAAAAAAAAAAAAAAAAATGTTATGACATACCGGATAGGGCCATGATATTGCGGTTACTGTTGTAATGGGTGTTTAAACTATATGATTTAATGATGCTATCAATAAAGATGACTGCCATTATATTTGGCTATGCCCGACTTACATCCCAGAATAAAATTTGAGTGACCTTGTCAGAGGATTCCATGGTAATGTAAGTTTGGACATAACTTCCAAATTTTTTTCTTTTGAAGAAAATTTAATTCTTTTTCTTACAGCAAAGGGCAGCGCTACACGAGGCATGGGCTGCGGGAGGGGGTGACCCCCACTCACTGGCGCATCATGAGGTATTTTTCCTTCCTATATCATTTATCATATTTGTAAATACTCATATGTTGAATATTGGTTGACAGCCTGACCCTTACAGGCACCAAAAGGTACACTTCACATGCAAAGTAAAACACACTACACTGGGATATTAGTTACATACATCACATTATTCTATTGTAAGCTGGTAAAAATGTTCAATAGGAGGAGTACTTGAATTAGTGTCTTATCTTTAAAAATAATTTTCAACAGAGTAGAGCGCTGCATCATCGCCAGTACAGGGAGATCAATCGCGAGCATTTACAAGATGTCACTGAACTCAGCTCGCCGCCTGCTCCTCCGGAGTGAATAAGAAATGAGTAACGAGTAATTAGTAATTTATGAGCATGTGAATTTCATTACTGAATATATGATGGTGAGTTAGTGAATGGATGTTTTTGCTGATGTAGTCGTATTTTTTGTGCTGGGTTGTGGAAGGGTGGTTATCTCCGGCTATGCCTTGTAAATAGTGTAAGATATCAATGTAACAGAAGGGCTATTTAATATCTTTTTAAGAACTACTTAGTGCCTAAAAGGCCGAACATACGTTGTTGAAGTTGACCAGTTGGTGTTGGTTATATATTGCTCTACTGGCATTGGTGGTATGTCCTGCATCATGTACATTCATCACGGTGAAGCAATTGTTGTAGCTTTTTTCGGTAAGCACATATAGTAACATATACCTCCTAAGGTCGTAACTGTTCACTCCTTGCCCTATTGCTTAGCGCGGGAGCCATTTCTGTTTTTTTGCACATTGCTGGAAGTTGTTATGTATTCAGGTAGTAGTGATGACTGTGTTACAGTGGGATGGGGTGTTACACTGAACAATGACTTACTATAGTTATGAACAGCTGCGTAAATGCAGGGCAATTACAAATATCGATATGAATGTACAAAGCCTGAGGGACAAATTGAATAAATTAATCAGGTGAATGGCGTATTTGTTGATAAAATAATTAAAAATATCAAAATTAAGAAATCAACGTGAATACCACAGATGAGAGCTAATGTAACGAAGGATTCGCTGACTCATAGACCGGAAATGTTAGTGAATATTGTGAATGTGTCCATACGTGACTGTATTTTCCAACGGTATAGAAGAATGCACGTGTTGTACGTTTGCCGAAAGGTGGTGAAGTATGGAAGCTTACCAACTGCACGCCCGTCAGCCAGATAAACATTTTTTCAAACCTGATTCAGGGGGTAATACACCGCCAAGTTATGACATGTTGACTCTGTTCTGTCTTTTAAGGATAAGTCTGCAAAAGTCATAAATAATGGCAACCTGAAATAACATTATTTAATAGGCCTTTGCAAATACATGTACAAGGATTTGTCCATACTACTTTACAAACAAATGGTTGTTGATAGCTTCAAGTACTGGGATAATGTTCTACAGAGTAGTACCAATGACTTGGTACAGAAAATAGAAACTATTCAGAAGCATTGTTTAAGGGCATGTATAAAGATAAGAGACCGTAAATGTATTTCTACAGTGGCTCTACGTAGAAGATGTATGTGTAAAAAATTGGCAGATAGACCTAAAGAAAATCTGTTATGTTTGATGTATAAGTTTGCCAACAACCCGTATAATGTAGTGGTGCCCGTGAGGGCATGAAGGGGTAAAGTTAAGGTGAAAGTTAAGCTCCAACGCCCGGGGGGTGCTCTATATGAAAAGGGTCCGCTATGTAGCGGGTTCCAATTATGGAACAAACTGGATGGAAGTGTCCAGCGTATTGATTGTCGTGACAAATTTATCAAAGAAGTGAATGAGTGTTTGTTATATGAAAGTTACCCTATTTACTGGGACAAAGTTGTCGTTGAGTTACTGCGTGATCAGCTAACATGGTTATTCCTACAAGAGGGTTGAGTGACTATGTTATACAGGGTCTCATGTATGGTAAATCAGACACAGATGCACATAATGAAGGCTGTATCGTGTGAAATGGCAGTGCTTATACTGGTGATATTCATTGTCTCTTCTCTCTGCTGCGTTGTAAACCCCAGTCTGCATGCTGATTGATAAATCTTTGCTCTGTGATCCGTACCCGTCTGACACATTTATCATAGATATGTATACCTGATTGTAAAAATGTTGTATTGTATCGGTTAATTGCTAAATGTAAAAATATACTGGATCAATGTTAGGAGGATCAAATCCTGTGTGGAATAGGACATGTATGAAAATAAGTTGTATGTACTTATATATTCAGTTTTGGCTGTAGTCGAAAGACATTACTAGTTAATGGATTTATGCCAAATAAACATTTTTTCAAACTCAAACTCAATGACTCTGCACCAGATTTAATTTAATATATCATGAACAAATAGCAATAACTTGGACCTGCCGTATTACATGTAATTAATCCCTATGTTATATACTCTAGATATATCGTAATCAGATTCATTCAGGGGGAGCCATCTGGTATCTCTCAAACTGTGTACATAAATTGATAACTTGAGGCTGGTTTCTGGGTTCCTAACGGTTTCAATATCCCAGTATCGCATTATCACTTTATAGTCACATTTCTAGACTTCAGCGTGATGAGGCACTGTTATTAAGTTACATGAAAGGGGGAGCACTTATCTGTACACTTTAAACTTCACCCGTCAGATAATTTAGTGGATGCAGCTCCACTTGAAATAACACAACTGCTTTGTCCTTTCATCCATCTATGCTGAGATAGAATACATTTATTTGCTGATAGCATATGTATCTCACAATAGTAATGTTGCTGTCAATAATATTAATATGAAAAGATAAAATAAATATATACAATATAGAGCAAGAGACTGAAATAATATGCCCAAAAAAACCTGAGTCACTTGTGATCTAGGATCACACGCTCGATCTTTCTAAAGGGAAATCCCCAATAACTACCAAATCCCATATTTAGCGAAATAAAGTTCACACAAAATTATACTTTTTTTAAAAGCAAAATTGCGAAAGTTTATACCAGCGAAAATATCTACGTTTACAGTAGCATGAAATGTATTCTTCTCAGTAGGTATATTTTGATTGCCAGTGATGATAAGGTAAATTGTTCTAAACATATGATTAACAATTCTTCCGGCCTATGGATAGCAATGTTCTTATGGTTCAAATACCTAGTTCCCTTAGAGAGATACTCGACAGTGTATCCAATGTCTCCTCTCTGAAATGGAACACCCTGTAAGCCAAGGTATTTCTGTAAAAGCCATTATAGTTTCTTCACATGGTACTCAAATATCACCTAGAGTATTTTTACTGGACATCGATTCTCTGTCTCTTTGTAGCTCTATAGTGATCGATGCCCAGTTTTATACTTCAGACCAGTGGCTCATTTTGGCTGTTTTTCGCCTCACAGATTGCTCCTAGCGCAAAATCCTGACTAGGTGTCAATATATTCTCTATGCCAATGTGTAATATGAGGGTAGAAAACAGTGGAACCTCAGTTAGAAAAAATCCTACTGAACAGTTTTTGAGAAAATTAGGGTTTTGTTGCCCTTTTTTGCTGTTTTTAGTACATTTCCTACATAACCCGTGAACGCCAGCATTTCTCAATTTTCAGGTATTTAGAATTAGAATTTGACATTTTTTTATTCGCAGTAGGATTCCTGAATACCGAGCCATTCTAGAAAAGCTATTCTTTGGAAAAAATACTTAGTATTTCTTGATGATTTTCGTTGCACAAATTTAGGTTGTAATATAAAACTGCATTGTCATCCAATCAAAGTGTTTATGCACTGTTGAGGGTCACCCCCTCCCACCCTCTTCACTGTGCATTGAAGGAGAACAGGCAGGGGAGGTACACGTGTCTGTATATAGCTGTTGACCTGGGTGCTGGGTGCATTTTTAATTTATGGGGTGCCAACTGTTCATTAAAGAAAATTCAAATAGATTTTTTTTTTTTTAGTATCAGATTAATGGAACTACAAGTCGTGACAGCACTTAAAGCATTCTATTTGCATTAATATGAATGGTGGCCACCTTATGGGGTGCCAAATATTCATGAAAGAAAAATTGATAAGAATTTGTTTTTTATTAGCATTAAATTGATGCAACTACAATTCGAGATTGCATTTCAAGCATCGGGGCATTCAATGAATGGTAGTCATCTTAAATATATGGGGTGCCAACTGTTCATAAATAAAAAAAAGAATAGAATTAGTTTTTTTATTAGTATCAGATTAATGCAACTACAATTTGTGATTGCACTTAAAGCATTGTGGCATGCAATGACTGGTAGTCACCTTGAATGTATGGGGTGCCAACTGTTCATGAAAGAAAAAAAAGAAAGTTTTTTTTTTAAGAATCAAATTAATGCAACAGCAACTCAAGATTGCATTTAAGCATTATGGCATTCAATGATTGGTGGCCATCTTGAACCTATGGGGTGCCAACTCTTCATGAAAAAAACAACTAAATTGGATGTTTTTAACAGTTTAAAATTAATGCAACTACATTTCAAGATTGCATTTAAAGCATTGTGGCATTCAATGAATGGTGGCCATCCTAAACCTATGGGGTGCCAACTGTGTTTGAAAAAGGTATCAAATAGAAATGTTCTTATATAGATATCAAATTAATGCAACTACAATTCTTCATTGCACTGAAAGCATTGTGGCATTTAGTAAATGGTAGCCATCTTGAATGGGTTGAATGAAGGAAAAATCAAATAGGATTTGTTTTTTTGATAGTATCAAATTAATGCAACTACAAGTCAAGATTGCATTTCAAGCATTGGGACATTCAATAAGTGATAGCCATCTTGAATCTATGGGATGCCAACTGTTCATGAAAGAAAAATAGAATAGATTTTTTTTTATTAGTATCAAACTACTGCAACTGCAATTCGAGATTACATTGAAAGCATGGTGGCATTCAATCAATGGTTGCAATCTTGAATTTCGAAATGAACATACACACAGACATATAGGCATGAACATGGTGTTCTCCTTCATATAGATATTCATGGATTTCTACTTCTAATAAATATAGCTTTCTGTTACATGGATGTCGATGTCCAGTTTTAGATATATATCCATATAGTGCATTGGAGTGCTATAATGTTGGACTGCTGTATATTTGTCACTCTACCACCTAGCTGTAGAGTGCTGAACGTGGGATGAGAAGACTCAATAGTTTACTATAGTCTCCACAATCAATGATAAGTCAAGGAATCAGAATAAATATATACCCAGTATATTCTTTCCACAAGCATGTATCACTGCATCTTTATAGAGAGAAATGATGAAAAGGCAATTGCGAAATGTAGATAATTAAATGGCAATTTATACCCTCTATTTAATTTGGGTCTCGGATCTAACTCTCTGTCAGGGTTCAACACTATGTATACATGAAGTTTGAAACTAAAGCCGAATAACACAACATTGCTGTCTTCCATCATTACCTAGTGTATTATGTACACTGTAGACTCCCATATCCTACAACAAACTCAATGCCACAGTAACAGTTATAGCAATATGGGGTCTGAGGCAGGAGATAAGGAGAGTGGCTACACTCATACAGCCAGGGGGGCACTCTACCATGTATTGGAGAACCACTGCAGAACGACTCTTTCGGAGGCGGTGGTGGGAGGGGGGGGGGGGCTGGTCAGATGTTGTCAAGGCCCTGAAAACTAGTTTGTAGATTATCCATGTACATAGGGCGGTCAAATTTCCCAAGCTCTGAAAAGTGGGGCGGCCAAATATCCCAAACTCTGAGAAGAGGGGCGGTAGGGCAGCAGTTGGTATCTACCCTCAAAGACTCAGTGCCCCCCCCCTCGGGGGGATACAGCCTTAGTTACCTGTATGTAAAAACAAGGTGAAAACCAACCCAGACACTGACAGGTGCTTAACTCACAACACACTCCTCTTCTAGTCAGGTGGGACAACTCTCAATTACCCCTCGGTACTCACAGGCAAATCACTCTAGGCAGGTTTTAGGTAGAGGAAGATGAATTGAGAGAAGGGGGATGTTTTAACCTTTTTATGTTTTGTGCAGATTCCTTTGTTGGGATATAGGGAAATAGACTTGCAGCCACGTAGGAAGGATGCTTTGTATTGGACACAGGGGAAGATCTTTTCAGCGTGGCCTGAACTGTACTGCACATACCTGCATATATAAAATATTTGATCAGCCAAGTAAAAAGGGTGGTCGAATTCTGCTTCGCTGGCTGAATTCTGGAAGGCTGTGTCTACCGAAATGTGTCATCCTTGTGACTTGTCCAGATCCGATGTGAATTTAGCTTCCCTAATCATAGGTGGGATGGGGGAGAGTGGGTCTTTTTTCATTAGGTCAGAACACCATCAATCATACTGTATGTACCATATTTGGCATCTAGCTTTTTTTGCATTATGTTTAAGCGAAAGAAACTTATAAATGATTAGAGTTATCTTTAGACGATTTTAAACCATAATATGGTACAGTATACAGCAGATTGTAATTATTATTCATGACCGCTTTCATACATCTGTGTCCAATGCTGGAGAAATGTGTAAACTGCAGGCTTAACCCTTGAAGGAGGGCATGATACCTTAATGCATCATACCCTTGTTCGTCATGATGCATGAATGCAAAACTGGTGAGTAACTCGCCAGAGCTACATTCAAGCATCATGCCAACCCTATGAGGTTGAGACACTCTTAAAGTGTCTGCATGATGCATCCATGCAGTACCGGCGAGTTACTCGCCGGGGATGCATTGGTGCATCATGACGACAAATCTTTTACCGACATGCCGTCCTTAAAGGGTTAAACCCCAGCTGAAACCCCTTTACAGTTTACCATGACTGCTGTGCCCCAGCAGGCGTCCTTGAGGTACCCTTAACCCGGCCTTGACCTGTGGCAGACATGGTGACCTGTGCTGGGGGAGACTGCTCACCATGGTGACCTTGGTAACCTTGGTAACCCGTCACACCTGTTTAACCTATGGCCCCACTCTATAGGTGCCTCTATACTCAGTTTCTTAAAGCTGGGCTGTAAGGGAATAAGTTTAGCATTTTCCATACATAGACTAATATAATAGTTCCACCAGAGGGCAGCAGTGTTTGGACAGGGGACCATGAGCATTTTCCAGCTACAACATATTCACCCTATCTTGTGCCTGTAAGAGCTGATCTACCAGCCCTTAAGAGCCCTCTTGTGAATCAAAACTGAACTATATCCAAAAGTGCTTTTGGCCTCCCTTTAATCATGACGGTCAAGCTTTAAGGTGGAGGGGGGGGGGACTGCTCATGGGTAGGATTAGTGACACTGACAGGGCCAAAACAAATAAAAGGTGTGTTTTAGGTTACATGTCTGAGTATCTAGGGTAGGTAAGATTTTTTCTTTTTTACTTTGGCCTGACAAGTAACTAGAAATTGACTCACAAACTTCAATGTTGACTCCCCCGACGACCGCCTCAACTTGTGAATTATCAAAACGACTCTTAAATTGCTTCAAAATGACCTAAAGTATAAATTTTTTTTTTTTATTTGGATTAAAATTTCTAGGGTCGGCCCTGTTTTGCTAGGTAGGGTCAGGTAACCTGAAACTTGTGGCTATTTGCTTGGAAAATCTAGGCAGGGTCATGCAGGCACACTTTTTTCCCCTTAAGTATCCGCACCAGTGGCGTAGGAAAAAAGGGGGGCCAGGGGGCCCGCCCCCCCCCCCAATCACAGAGGAGGGGGGGGGGGCTGAATATGTGTGAGCCCCCCCAAAATCTACCAAGACCCTATGATGCAATCTTTCCAAACCGTACTATTCCCACAAAGGGAAAAGTGGGGACATTGGGGCCTGGCACCCAATTATAACTAAAGGGGGCTCAAATACTAATTTTCTATACAAATCCTATATGAGCATGTATATGCACTTTCATGATTGAAAGCCGATATTTAAGGCCAATTAGGTTGGGCCCCCCTGGGCCCCCCCAATGAAGATTTCCTTCCTACGCCTCTGCTCCCCAAAATGAAATGTAAAACGATAACTTTACTGAAAATGTTCCAAAATAGGTCGGCCCAGTTTCATTACTCGGTAGGGTCAGGTGACCATGAACACAAATCTTTGAAATGACGTATAAAGAGCATAGAGGCATAGTAAGCATTGCATTTTATTTCGCATCCCCAAGGCTGTAGCTCTAAGTAGGATGTACCTGTTGTCTACATTGTAAATAATTTAGATATAGACCCCTAACTTCTATATGGTGACATGGGCATTTCTTAAAATCGACATGCGACATGAGGCCTATGTGACATGCGTTATGAGGCTTAAAAAGATAATGCCATGGGACATGGACAGTTCTTAAAATCGACATGCGACCGGAGCATTATTAAACAACATAGACATGTAACATGGTCATTTCGTAAAATCGACATGCGATCAAGGGCTCAATATATAGCTTATAGTACTATGCCTAAATACCTAGATGGTCAGCCTTATACTATAGTCAGTCATTCAGGATCGTGGAGACAGAGTATACCATATATTCACCTGTTCCCTCCTTATTCCTCCCGTCTATACCGTGACTTGACACACCTAACCCTTACAACCCATGGGAGGTCACCCTCCACACCCACCATGTCGGCAGGTGTGAGGTTATGGTAAGTTTCATGGGCTCTGTCAGCAGGGATTGGGTATGTATTAATTTATGGAGGTGTACCATCGAAGCGGCTAGTTCTCGGGTCAGATCGCCAGTGCGGCTTATAGAATCGGCCCAAGGTTGAGGTGGGGCTAATACGCTCATTTTTGAATTCATAAAACAGTACTGAAGTCGCAATAATGATACCTCCTGTGTGACTTACAATTGTATGATTTTTTCAAAGTCTGAGTTTGGCTAATACACGAGTTAGACTTATAAGAGAGGTTTTACGTAGGGAGGGAAAAGGCCATATTCATTGTATTAGTAAGTAATGTAGATAGATATAACCCATCAATTTAAGTGCAAGTAAAGTCTACAGAGGGTAGCCATTTAGAGGTATGCAGAGGTATATTGCACTGGTGGCAGGGTCGTTGGGAGAGTAGGGGGTGGGGTATACCACCTGGAAGTTTGATTGTAAACCAGTAAGATACTATTAGCATGATTGAATCAAATACTGTGTTCTGGACTTAGAATTACCCGAAATAAAGCAATGATATAAGCTTCCCCTGATGTATGCCAGGGTTGTAGGGGTTTGATGGGGTTTTACTAGACTTATATAGGATACTTCTAACAGTTGATGGGCCGCAGCCTACAACACCTGACCTATATTCATATCACCATGTATACATGTAGTACAAAAGACAAAAAATGGTTACAATCACATCGACTATTTTATATTCTTTCAGGGTGAGTATGAATCCATTTACAATGCTAAATCATAAAATATATTCTTGTACAAGAACAGGAAAAAAGAGAAAAATCAAACAGAGAACACAAAATAGACATAAACGCTGAAAGCTATAAAGATAAAAGGTTACATAGTCTGAAAATCTAGGTAGGGTAGGTCGGATTTTTTTTGGATTTTTTAATTTTCTTTTTTTTTACCTTGGCCTGCAAAGTACCCAAAACCGACTCGCAAACTTCAACGCTGACTCGTCGACAACGGCATTGACTCGTGAACTATCAAATTGACTCTGAAATAGCCCCGAAATTGTTTTATAAAGACAGATTGATCCCATGGCCTAAAAAGTACCTAAAAATTGACCCACAAACTTCAGCACTGACTGACCAACACTGGCATCAACTCGTGGACCATCAAATTGACTCTGAAATAGCCCCAAAATTACTTGAAATATACTCTTTTTTTTCAAAATTGGATAAAAATCTCTAGGGTCGGCCCTGTTTTGCTAGGTAGGGTCGGGTAACCTGAAACACACCTTTTTTTTCTTTTGGCCTGATATAGATTTGGTAATGCACTGCCGTCTTGGCCCTCCATCTCGCGAGGTTTAGGCAGGTACCATTCTCACCCATAGAACAATAGTTTGTCAGTAACAAGCTCAGAGCCAAAAATCTCACGAGATCTGCTTATGTCAAACTAACCGCGATAACCTTAACTAGTTACATCCAGTTTTACCATTATAGGCCTACTATTAATCTATATAGACAGGCCAACAACAGAGCGCTATAGACTAATTTTCAAGTATCCCTATTCCTGCGTGGGCTGGTGTTATTGCCTTTATTTTCACTACTTCAATGTCTCTGGTGTCTAGAGAATGGTAACCAGATACTCAAAATATGAATCTTTATTAACTATAGTATCCCCACTCCTTCTCTCTCCATGTGATGATGTAATATTAGCATGGTTATTTCAAATGTCAACCTGTCTCATCCGACATCAAGATTAATACCCGACTGAGTGCCAGGCCCTGGGCGTTTAGCGTTTCATGTAGTTAATCGCTCTATAGATAGATAGCTGGATGCAGTTAATTATAGTATTTGTCTTAGGAACTGTATTTTTGACATTTCGCTTTACCGATGTCGTCACTAAGGTAAAATTGCCATCAGCATTACTGAGAGAAGATCAAGACGTACCCTTACATATTGTACCTTCAGCTGTACGTGGGATTCAAAAGCAGGGAATCTTGTGGGAATCATTCTGAAATTTCAGGAAAATTAAAATTTTACAATTTGTATAACTGAATCCACTAGAAGCCTTTGACAGCCACACCAACACCATATAGGCATGTCAGGCTCACCAACAGCATACAGAGTTTAGCATTTGTCAGTCATACCAACAGCATCCCTCTAGAGCAATACCAATACCATGCAGACATACCAACAGCATACAGAATTATAATTACCGAACCGTCGCGATAAAGCGCCTGGTCTTGAATAAGCGCCGGGGTGTAGGGGCTTCCAAATACTTCTTAAGTCGTGATCTTGAATAAGCGCCTGTCTTGTATAAGCGCCTGGGTAAGAGCCCCTTCAAATTGAAGAGCGCCCGTGCGCTTAATCGCGACGGTACAGTATAGCCTTTGTCAGTCACACCAGGATGCCAGGAAAATACAGATAAAGTTCTAGACTTTGGCAGCCACAATAAAAACATACATGCATGGTTACAGCGTAGATCATTCGTGGTACAATCTGTCTCAGTCTCACCATGACCAACAGCCTAGAGAATATATCAACTACTTTAGTTAGAAAGAAACTAGAGCCCAGACCAAGCTAACCACTCACCCCTACCCCACGATAAAGCACCCCGTACACTACAACCTCCTCTCGGCTGTCCATCATTTGTGTTACTATATCTGCGTAAAGGGACCTTATTACAGATTACACTAAGGTTATGGTCAGACAGACTGCATGTTAGTCTCACCAAGACCAACACCCTGGAGAATATATCAACTACTTTAGTTAGGCCAAATTATAAAAAGGGTATATTTTAGGTTACCCGACCCAACCCTAGCAAAACAGGGCCGACCCTAGGAATTTTTAGGCAATATTGAAAAATATTATATGAGGAATTTTGGGGCTATTTCAGAGTCAATTGGATAATCATCGAGTCAACGCCATTGACGACGAATCAGCGCTGCAGTTTGTGAGTCAATTCTTGGGGGCTTTTCAGGCCTTTTTTTTTTAAATATCAGAAAAAAGAACTGACTATCCAACCTAGATTTTTAGGCCATGGGATACCATGTAGCCTGAAACACACCTTTTTCTTTTCGGACCTTAGAAGGAAACTAGTGCCCAGACCAAGCTAACCCCCCAACCCCTCCCCCACGATACAAGACCCGTACACTGAAAATCCATAGGTTGAAAGGATTAGTCAGTACAGACTTACCCAGCTTGGTCATATGAGTGTTAGTCACAATGACAAAGTTATATTCAAAAATGACCAAGCGGTCAGTCAGTAGTGGCTAACCTAGGTCTATCATTGGTGTGTTGTATTTGTATACCACTAGTTGGGGCCACCTGTGATGACCACTCAGTGGCTGCCCCTTGAACTAAAAAGACTAAGGTGGGTTGGTCAGTAGTGACCAACCTGACAATGATAACTAATCTAGGTTGGTCGTATAGGGAGCCAAAAAATGACTAACTAGGTTAGGCACTAGTGACTGAGAGGTTGGGCGTATAGGGAGCCTAGGAATATCAGTGTAGGGAGCCAAAAAATGACTAACTAGGTTAGGCACTAGTGACTGAGAGGTTGGGGGTATAGGGAGCCTAGGAATATCAGTGTACACTACTACCTCCTCTCGGCTGTCCGCCCAGCTCTCACATTGATTGCACCAACAGACATTTTCTCGCACCATTTATTTTGGCGCCAAAACGACGGGAGAAAGACGTCTGCGGCTCTCTAACCCGTTACAACGACCTGCCACCGGAAGTAGGCCTCCTTCACGAGGTACTCAGCAGGAGGCGCCACTCTGACCCCTGACCTGGGAATGGATGTGTTAACCATTTAAGGACCACATAGTGCTTTAATGTGATATACCCTTTGTCCAGCGAGAGCTCATAGTTGCCACTTTTCCTGTACTTCTTCAGGAATACTGCAGGAATACTTTGTTTCTGGAATTTTTGTCATATTAATTTCCTAGATACTATTGACCAACATCTAAAAATTGCTTACATTTTGTCTACCGGTGAGTGGCATCTCTGAGGGCTGCATTCAATTCATGCATCATGCAGACTCTTTGGGAGTGTATCATGGTCGGCATGGTGGATGAATGCATCACCATGGCTGTGAATGGATGTGTTAACCATTTAAGGACCACGTAGCGCTTTAATGTGTATTATACCCGTTGTTGTCATCATGCATAATTGCATTCATGCATCTGACATGCAGATCCGCATGTATCAACCGCATGAACGCAGCACTTGCGAGTGACTCTCCCCAGGAATTCGCCATGGCTTCATTCATGCATCATGACAATTAACACTGTAAGGATGCATGTCGCTAAAAGATAACATTTGTCGTCATGATGCACCAATGCAACATTGGTGCATCATGCCGACCCTTCGGGAGTGTCTCAACCCTGTACGGTCGGCATGAAACTTGAATGCAGCACTGGCGAGTTACTCGCCAGGGGTGCATTCATGCATCATGATGACCAAGGGCATAATGCATTAAGGTATTTTGCCACCCTTAAAGGGTTATGGGCATCATGCATCAAAGAAGTATGCGGGCCCTAAAGGGTTAGTGTCTGTGGAGGTGGGAGAGGTGCTCTCAGTATTGGGGGACTGGGATTGGATCCTGAACCCCCATGTTGGTCAGTCAAGTGCAGCCGGTCCCACGGGCAGCCTATACTAGTATATATATTGAATGTATATTTACTATAGGCTATGTATGAGGTGATAAATAAAGTAGGTCACACATCAGAGGATGGGGGGGGGGGGTATAGCGGGGTCTTGGTCTCCGATCAGAGAGGTATGGGGAAAAGCGTGACAAAGGGGATGGGGGGGGGGCGAGTCTTGAAAATGGCCAAAATCTGTGTGACATACTTCATGAATGACCCCGATGATGTGCTTACATGTATAGGCTTGCAGCGTCTTGATAATGTGTGATTTAGTGGGCTCAGCCCAGTGGGAGCCCAGTCACAGCCCAAGCCCAACTTTGGACATGCAGCGTGCCCAGGTGGGAAAAGGTCTGCAGTTTATTTAAATATATATAATGACTATAGAATGCGCCACTCTGTAGAATGATGAAGTATTGCAGGATTATCAGACTGGCCACAGTACCCAACATAAATTGTCATACACATTTATACCACCCAGGAGTGAGATCATAATGTTTGATATGCAGATTTGAATTTCTGCATGCATGCAAAGCCCATCAGATAAATTATAAAAAGCAAAGACCAGACAGAAAAAGAGATGCATGCCGGTAACATTACTCCCCCATAATGCCATATTAGCAGAATACCCAGGAGGCTTTGCACCTCTCTAGACCCATACAAGATGGCGGCCGTCGCTGTTTAAGTGCACCCAGACCCCAGGGGGTTGTGGGTAGCGGAATAAGTCATTTCTCTAAGTGGGTCCAGGCCCAGATCCTGTACTCCTTACAACTATAGGAAGGGGTCCAGATAGGCCTAATGCTATCACCATTTTGTACATGTTGCACAGCTTCAGTCTATACAAAGATAATCTAAATGCCCCGCGGCCTTTAGTCTCTAGTGGCTTTCCTAGGTTGGTCATAGGGACATTGGTCAGGGATGACCAGGTGCTGTTCAAAAATGTGGTTTTGAGGTAAAACAACATATGACTAATGCCTTACACAAAAGGACTTGACCTTAAATGGAAAAACCAAGGTGAGCTGGTCAGTATTGACCAGCCTGATAATATCAACTAACCTAGGTTGGTTGTATAGGGAGCCAAAATAACTAACTATGTTAGGCACTATAGTGAGTTTGGTCATATAGCGAGCCAAAGAATATCAGTGTAGCTGGCATAGCTATCCCAGACTCTTGGACTATTGTTTGCAGAGCAGATTCAAGGGTAATCGAGAATTAGCATTAAAATGCCCATTATTATGTGACAGTCTAAGACAGGTGCCCTCTCGTGGTTTGTTTAACTACAAAGGGACCGACCCACCTTAGCTGGTCTAGCGTTGCACCAGGCGAAGTGATGGGTCAGTGATTAAACCATTCAATTTACAAAAGAGCATCACCAAAGATGAATTCCCTTAGTTTAAAATGGGGTGGGTACTTTCTAGTCCCTCACTTCCCCCAGCAGCACCCACCTGGTCAGTGTATGGGCAGTGAATAGTCCAAGTAGGTCCCAAAATACCAGAACGAGGCTACAAACAAAACGCCCGCTAGGAGGACACGGAAACGCGCTCATGGCGTCCGCCGTTTGGTGGGGGCTGGGGTCACTACGGTCACGTGGGTGCTGCGCATGCGCGGCTGGAGTCCTGCCCTCACCGTACAACCTCACAGGGAGGGTCCTGGGGATACCAGCATGCACATGCGGTATGATTGGTTGCACTTTGGGATTGACTGAGGTCAGGATGTCCAACTGGTGCCCATCTCCCAGGAAACTAGCAGGAAAAGAGCTAGGGATCCACAGATACTTTCATACCTTTGTAGGACTTCCTACATTTCCCTGACATTTCTGCAATTATTTTAATTTCCTGCAGAAAATTGATCCAAATCGCAAGATGCCATACTGGCTTTTAACCAAAGCGATACAGCATTGAGTTCAACAGTAGAAATGATATAATGTCAGTTCCACCAGGAAGCTACAATAATTATGATGTCACGAAATGAACAGGAGTAAAGCGATATTTCGGTTTTATCCGTATGAGCGGCCATGTTAGTTCTGAGCTCTGAATCTCTCCTGAGATTTAGGCAGTTACCAGAAACCTACATATCATAGTTTGCCAAACAAGCTAAGTGGCGAGAGCAGAACCAGAACAGAACTGATGGCCTGTGTCAGTGTACACAGAGTGGTTGCGGGAACAAGTCCACACCAATTAGAGCGCTATAGGCGTGTAGCTGGTTGAATTATCACCGATAAGATAACTCCCTGGCCTTCACTGCGGAATTCTTAGGGGGCATTATGTAACAGCTTGTACCCATTGTGATTGCTGTTTCAGTGCTTATCTCGCCAGCTACCAGATCAAGCAATGGTGCCCCCTACTAAGGAACCTGCAACCTCGGTATAGTCCTAGTCTCCAGAGCAAACACCAGCAAATCCATCCACGTCGCTGCGCTATGTTACTCAGAGCCAGCGTCTGCCGTGTACGGTTGTTATGTTGGCCATCATTGGCGACGATGGGACGTACGGGCGCCATGATTGGTCAGTGCCCCCCACACGTATAAAATCATAGTGGCTCCAAGTAACATAGCGCAGCAACGTGGATGGATTTGCCGGTGTTTGCTCTGGAGATTAGCTATAGCCCTACATAACCAGAAGTAGATTATTTTATAGTGCTGTGGGTGTGCGGGTGTTGTATTGGGGTGACACCATTTTAACCTTGTTAGGGGTTCATGCAGTGTTTCATTACCTCACTATATAATGCTGTAATGACTCCCTCTATGGTCGCCGCCATCTTGTCCCCCAATAATGCTGCTGATATCTCTACTGCTTACCAGAGCTCGAATACATTAAGTCATCTTTTAAGGACGGATGTTGCTAAAATGCTACATTTGTCGTCATGATGCACCAATATAGCCCCGGCGAGTAACTCAGCGGTGCTGCATTGGTGCATCATGTCTTCGGCACAGGATTTGCCCTGCACACTATACCTTTGCCATACTATGCTTATGACCTATAGCGCCGTTTGAGTATGCATGCGGTCGTCAAATATCACAAAACCATATCTCATATGGCTGTATATTCTATCTGTTATCTGCACGCATGTACTGCATGTCTGTATGTGGTACAATGTATATGTATATGCATCCAGACTGCACGGCAGCTGGTCGGCCGTCAATATGCATACTGCTCTGATTGGGGGCTCTTGGTATAGCAGGGCTAGATACTAACTTTCTCAGTTGTGGGCCAACCGGGCCCGTAGCTCTAGAAATCTGTGGGCCCGGACTTTTAGTTGTGGGCCAAGAAACAAATTTGACTTTTTTGCAAAGAGAAAATCATACATATTCCTGATTTATCTATAGTAAAATGAAACCAAAATATCCCATTTGCCCACATTTTCCTCTTTCCAACGACATATAACATGACTATACTTATATGGTATGTTCTCTTCATATAGCTTGCTACATCTTCTGTGGGCCACCCGGGCCCATGGGAGGATAATTCTGTAGAAAACTACGGGCCCGGAACACAAATTACGGGCCATTGGCTCCCGGGCCAGCGTTAGTGTCTACCCCTGGTATAGTTCTGAGTCCTCTCCACCTCCCCGCCGCCACCATCCCCTTCCCATCACAGCAGCCTCCCTACACTGTACAACAAATAGTCAACTCTAGCTATAAGTGTATACATAAGTGTACAGTTCTAAGCCTCCCCTATAACACCCATAAGTAGCCAGGGGTGTCGGGGGGGGGGGGGGGAGGGCAGCCAAACCAAAAGTGACGCTTTCGGGGAATTGAAAGGAGTTGGGAGGGGGGGGGGAGATTTTGACGTATTTTGAGGTCAATTTGTGAGTAGTATGCATGCCTTATCACAACATTAGCTGACCCCTCATCCTCAGCCCCCCCCCCCACTCCCTGCCCCCATACTGTACCCACACTGAAACTACCCTATAACTGATTAAATTGAAAATATGGAATTCCTGACTTTTTCACTGAAACCACTGGAACCTTCCCCATCCCTAGCACTGAGCACACACGCACGCACGCACGCACGCACGCACGCACGCACGCACGCACGCACGCACACACGCACACTCACACTCACACTCACACTTACACTCACACTCACACATTTTCATACCAGCACCGTGGATCCCTTTCCTTACTGGGTACCTCTGAATGCACTATATGTCTATGATATACCATTCCCCGCGTACAGTTAACTCTGCCAAGTCTCTTAACTCTGCCAAGTCTACCCCCTCAGCACTCGTCCAGACACTGAGTGGCCTTGCTGACCGTGGCTGTGTTCGGGCATTCTGCTCACGTTAACTCACCAGGGTCGCATAGTGTTTGAATGTATTATGCCATTTATCGTCAAGATGCATGAATGCAGCCCTGGCTAAGCTACATGCCAGGGCCGCATTCGTGCATTATGCCAATCATTAGGGATAGTGTCGGCATGATGCATAAATGCAGCACTGGCGAATTACTCGCCAGGGCTGCATCCATGCCTCACATCACCAAAAAGGGCATACTAGTAGTACGCGGCCCTTTAAGAGTTAACATTGGCTGCATTCGGGAATTGAAATATGTGTGAGTAGTATAGGCAGGGTGATTTTCCCCTGGCACTTTTTGACCATAGAGAATAGCTGTATGACAACCAGTGTCAGTGACCGAAAACTCATTGCCATACAAAGTATACATGCTGTCATTCCTCCATATATGGTATCAGATGTCACTTTTCCTACTTTTGTAGGAATTCCTACATTTTGGTCGGAATTTCTGTATTAGCTTATGTTATTTCCTAGAGAAATTTGACCAAAATGACTAACCTAGGATAGCCACTACAGACTGAGGCTCGGAACATTTAGACTATCAGTGTAGGCCAGTATGCCAGCCTGTCCATGGGTTGCCACTGTGGGGGGGGGGGGGGATTGATCAGGACTATACCTTGCGTAAACAGAATACAAAATGGCCCCGTCTATACATTACTGTGCTCTCCATCAGGGGTTTAGTATCCTCCCGACCAGAGTGTATGTAGGGAGCTTGTCTTCACTATGCAGCGTTACTACAGGGTTCAGGCTGTGTCTCACGACCTTGGGCCAATGTTTTTGTCTCTGACCGGGTGCCAGCTCTGACCAGGTGCCAGCTCTGACCGGCCTGAATAAAAACAGGTTATTCAGGGCAGATGGAGATAGAATTTGGTATTAGGGGGTAGGGGTGGTTAGTTTTACCATCTAAGATATTAAAATGCCATTTAGGAAGCATTTTAATAGATTCTCATTGGTTTTGATGAAAACGGTTGCTATGGCAACCAAATTGAAAAGAAAAATTCCCAAGATATTTTTTTACACGCTTGGATACCTAAGGAACATGTTGATATATCTTGGGTAAAATTAACATCCACTTCACACAAAGTCCTATACCGTGCCACATGCCCCTGCACTAGTGCTATAGACTAAGACATGTTGCGGCTGCCTAGGCAGACACCCGTGATGTGCTGATCTATAGACCTTTTCCAGTCACTGCCCCCAGAACACCCCTCCCTGCCCCAGTCTCACACCTCCTGCACTCACAGTCACAGTTAGTGGGTGTTCAGGCTGAAAGTGGAGAAAGCAATGGGCAGTGCCTCGTAGCATCTTAAGGACAGATGTCGCTAAAAGATAATATTTGTCGTCATGATGCACCAATGCAGCCCCATGATGCACCAATGCAGCCCCGGCGAGTTACTCGACCCTTCGGGAGTGGCTCAAACCTGGAGGGTCAGCACCATGCATGAATGCAGCACTGGCGAGTTACACGCCAAGGCTGTATTCATGCAACATGATGACAAAGGGAATGATGCATGATATATATACTCTCTTCAAGGGGTAAAAGGGGAGAAAACATTGGGAAGTGCCTCATGACATTTCATTTAGGAAGCACTATCGTGGCTTTTAGATGAGAGTAACATGAACATAGAATTATAGACATTGTCGACAGGGTAGTTTTTCAATTACCACATTACTTTTCAAGTCATTGACTTGATTTTTGCTGGAAAATTTCAACCGCTATAGCAGTGAGGTAGTGCTGACTGGCGCAGTAATCATTATACCAATGGGGTCCGGTCCACTTTTATTCAACTGTTTTTACCCGTGTTAAGCCTCATGTACCTCTCACAGTCCAAACATTTTCTTGAAGAATTTCTCTTCTATTGACTCCCCCTTCCCCACACAGACAATCTAAATGCCCCGGTCTTTAGTCTGTATTGGTTATCGAAGGTTAGTCATAGGGACATTGATCAGGCATGACCAAGTGCTATTCAAGAATGACTGAGGCAACATAACATATGACTAATGCCTCACTCAAAAGGCCTAAAATGGAAAGACTAAGGTGAGTTGGTCAGTACTAACCAACCTGACAATATGAACTTACTCTGGTTGGTCGTATAGGGAGCCAAAAAATGACTAACTTGGTTAGGTACTAGTGACTGAGAGGTTGGTTGTATAAGAACCAAAGAATATATCAGTGCACCCACCCCCACTTACACAGTTCTATTGCACACTGAATGTATTCAGTCATTTCTCTACAGGCAGAGCGCCCCATACCCCACCCTATAAACATGATACCACAGCGCATTGAGGCTGACCACTGTCCGAGCCACCTGGTTTAGCCATATGTAGATTGCCGGCAAAGTGTGCCATAAATATATGTAGAGTGGGATATATCTGGAAGGCGGGGGCAGAGATGTGACCATCGGCCAAAGAGGCCCTATATATGCATACTCCATTCTGGAGCCTTGTGTGGTAAACCAGAAGTAAAGCAGCTCTACATATTGTGCTGAGTACTGACAAAATGGAAAGGAGGATTTCAATTTTTATTCTTTCACTTTTCTTATTAATATTTATGATGTAATGTCTGCAAGGCATGAACTTAGATGGGGTCAAATTGACCAGAATTCCATTTTGGACATGGTGATGAATATCAGCCATCTGTTTTTACTACTTTAGCTGATGTTTGCCCAGCCATTGATATTTAAAATAATCATGTTGAGACTTATTGATTGAAATTTATATTCCGTCATTCAATTAAAGAAATTACATACATATATATTATATTACTTAGATTCAAGAGTTCTGAAAGACAGCATTCAATATTTTAACCTAAATAAATCCATACTAAATTCAGTTCAATTGTCGAAAATTCATCTAATTATTTTCTTGTCTTTTTCTAGGTGAGTACATGGTATTTTCCACTCGTCATCACAGCAGGTTGGTAAATAAAGTGTAAATCTCTTTTTAAAAAGTGTAAATCAGATGAGCCAAAAAAGCACAGAAACACCCTACAACAAAGCAATTACAGGAATCACTTCTTTCACATTATAACATAATTTTGAAGCTAAATTACCATACACCCATTGCCTGACAAGTTGTTTAGCATATTCAAGCCCCCTGTGATCTGACCCTGTGTTAATGTTACCTGACACAAAATGGCGCTGGTACTGTCGGAGCACTTCCCTGTTTGGCTCTGATGACTGGGGACTGGTTTAGTCCTGGAGCTGGTCTGGCAGCTACTGCACCTCCGGGAACCACCAGTCTACGACACACCCACCCCAGCATCCTGATCTGCTCCGTAACCCTTTAAGGATGGCATGTCACTAGAAGATCATATTTGTCGTCATGATGCACCAACACATCCCCAGCCAGTAACTCGGCGGTGCTACACTGGTGCATTATACTGACCCTTCAGGAGTTTATCAACCACATAGGGTCACCATGATGCTAGAATGCTGTACTGGCAAGTTACTTACCAGGGCTACATTCATGCATCATGATGACCAAGGGCATGATGCGTTAATGCATTATGCCATCCTTAACGAGTTAAGGACTGCTTCAATGCGTAGTGCCCTTTGTCTTCATACTGCATGAATACAGCCCAAGTTACTACCCAATTCAGTTGATACATTCTTGAAGGGTTGGGCTTGGCACGTAGTGTAAACGCAGCCCTGGCAAATCACTCACCAGGACTGCATTCATCCACTATGACGGCAAAGGCTATTACACATTAAAGTACTATGCTGCCCTTAAAGGGTTAGCTCTACAACCCCCAGGCGGGCTCTGTGTATGGCCTCCTCTCCAACCAAAATGTCAGGGAAATGCCATAAAGTAATGGGAAAATTGCCCCCTCGGGCAAAAATTGATGATTTCTTTTTTTAAGAATCATGGCTTCTCAGTGATAATCTTAGTGTGCTGTATAAAAAATAATTCTCATGAAATCAAGCAGCCACCATATGGTATTCATCACTATCATCATTCATACACTGTGCTGATGCTTATTTTAGGTAACTTATGTGCATTACTATTTAGATTCCCTCCAAACAGAACTCAAGAATGGTGCAAGTTAATATCTTTGTGTATTTCTCGGGAATCGTACAAGCTGTAGACACTGGAGATTCTTGAGAATAGTGAACATTCCCAGTGGCATGTTTAATGGTGACGTGTATTTCCTGAGTTTTACTTGTGCAATTGGCAAAAATTCCACAAGTATCAATGATGAAATGAATTTCCTGAGTTTCACTCATTCGAGAAAGTGTCCAGGAGATTTTCCAGAAATGGTTTGAATTTCCCAAGTTTATGCAACTATAAAGACAACTATAGAGCTGGATTACTTTGATGGTGGAAACTCAAGCTCATAGCAAAAGTTTAAATCGTGGTCTAGAAGGTAATCTGTTAGTGTAAAATGTGTACTGCAGGAAATGATATGCTGCACCCCCTCACATCTGTGATTAAAGCTACACAGAAGAATTTGCTGAAGATCCATTTAAGATGACATACATCTGCTGGAACTTTTACTGCAGACCCAATCTATCGATGATTTACAACAAAGAGTGTGATATCAAACTACAGCAACATATCCCTAAAGGTATAGCACGCATTGCACAAAAACAATGTACTTCTAATAATAGTTGCACAGTTTACAAGTTCAATCAATAACAGAAATACATGCATGCAAAACTCCAGAACCATACATGCAATGTGGTTACATATATAGTCATCTTTATCTCTATAGTAGAGCCAGGTAGGAAGGAACCTTCCCCCAGCCCTTACACAGCCAAAAATAATTGTCTCATTTCAAGAAAATGAGATAGATAAATTCAGCTGGTGGACAAATGACTAGTTTTAAGAAAATAACTTTCTTGAAGATTTTCTTAAAACCAATCAATTTGTGCATCAGACAAGATGATTTATCTCATTTTCTTGGAATGAGAATTTTTTTTTTGGCTGTGTAGACATTTGAACATCCTATGTCTCTCCCTTCAAAGGACCCCCATACTTATATCATAGTTTACTATGGGCTTTGATTCAGTCAGGTAATAAATCCTACATTCTCTCACTTAAGGCCTGTTACACTCGTAGCATCCGCTGCGTGACATCTGCAGCTGCAGGAAAGCTAACATTGCTTTTGCTGCAGGAAGTAGTTGCAGCAGGCTGCAGCGAGTTTTGACCCTGTTTAGAATTTAAGAGGTGGACACTAATGCTTGCCCGGGAGCCAATGGCCCGTAATTTTGGGTCCTGGCCCGTAAGTTTTCTTAAGAATTACCCTCCCATGGGCCCGGGTGGCTCACATTTTGCAAAATATTTGATAGGAATATAGTATAGACATGTAATGTGCCATTGGAAAGAAAAAAAAGTGAGGAAATGAAGCAATTTGGTGTCATTTTAACATTGGTATGTCAGGAATTTATATGATTTTCTCTTTGAAAAAAGTAAAATATATTTCCTGGCCCACAACTAAAATCCGGGCCCATAGGTTTTTGGAGTTACGGGCCCGGGTGGCCCACAGCTGAAAAAGTTAGTGTCCACCCCTGTACAGTTACAGAGGCTGCATCTGCCACACAGTAAGTTCTGCAGCAGATGCAGTGCAGCAGATGCCGCTAGTGTAACAAGGCCTTTAGACTGACTGCCCAGTCTGCCTGACTCAGCCTCACCCCCTCCACATGGGGGTTGTGTAGTGGGGTCTTGTTAACATTTCACACACATCACTGCCATGTTCCTACTCAGGTAACCCAGATAGTAACACACAACACACCCCTCATAACCTGCCCTGTAGTCTCCAGCTCTATAGACTAGGCTTGTGTGGTGGAGCCTTGTTCAATCCTTAAAGGCCCAGCGCCCCTATATATAGAGCTGAGTACCTGTCCCGACTGCACTCTGACTGTTACTGGACGTGCAGTAAGACCTGCGGGTTTAAGGACTGATGTTGTAAAAGATGACATTTGTCGTCATGATGTACCAATGCAGCCTTGGTGAGTAACTCACTGGTGCTACATTGGTGCATCATACTGACACTTCGGAATTGTCTCAATCCCGTATGGTTGTCATGATGCTTGAATGCAGCCCTGGCGAGTTACTCGCCAGGGTTACTCGCCAGGGCTGCATTCATGCATCATGAATGATACTTTAATGCATTATGCCGTCCTTAAAGGGTTAAGACTTCACACATCACTCCCAGGTAACCCAGATAGTAACACACAACCCATACCACATAACCTGCTCTGTAGTCCCCAGGCCTACAGAGATTCATGTGTACCACATCTTCTTGATTATATAGGGTATATTTATCAGTATGGGTTTAGAAGTTATAAAATCAGAGTTGAAATATTTGTGATGATTTCATGTATGGAAACTATAATACATGATGACTTTGATGCTATTAGTTGAGTTGCCATGACAACACGATATAATCTGGTTCGCTGTACATGCTTTGTGGCTTGTGAATCAATGCCAGGTGTATCTAATAATCTTATGCATCCTTTCCATCATATTTGCTATTCATTTGATGATACAATTATATCTCACAGAACAGTGAGAATTGTCAGATGTTCACGAAGACATACCAACAGATTAGCCTCCTCTGCTACGTGTTGGCTGTTTTGATTACCCATACCAATGTGTACACTGGCAGTTTTCCCTTTTCCACATACTGGAGTATAGAGCAGGAATTCTCAGTAGCACAGGGTGGTCTGCACACATATGTCTGTATTAACCCTTAAGGATGGATGTCGCTAAAAGATGACACTTGTCGTCATGATGCACCAATGCAGCCCTGGCGAGTAACTTGTCATTGCTGTATTGGTGCATCATACGGACACTTCGGGAGTGTCTGAACACCGTAGGGTCGGAATGATGCTTGTTTGCAGCCCTGGCGAGTTACTCGCCAGGGCTGCATTCATGCATCATGACGACCAAGGGCATGAGGCATTAATGTGTTATGCCGTACATAAGTTAAGCTAACCTTTAGGATGTAATGGTTAAAACTCTATCATCATGGTGACAAAGGCAGGTACATATACATTATATGCAGGATCATACACATGAGGATACACATGATATGCAGGCACTCAAAAAAGGAGGTTTTCTTACAGTTGCATGAATTCCGTCTATTTGACACATATTTCTGTACACAAAAAACTTTAGTCTTGAGCTCACTCCTGGCCAGGGGAGAAGTAAAAACCTCCAGGAAGGTACCCTCTACAAAGGGAACATTTGCGTGTGGGGAATTGAAGTTCTTATGTTACTCGTCTCCATGTTCTTTTCTTTTGTTTTATCCTGAACTTTTTTTATGGAGAGATTGTCTCGGAGTGTGCCAAAACAGTAGGTTCCTTTACATGTAGAGCTCACATGCACAACTTGTGTAGCTATGGGGAGGGCAGGCATGGATAAACACACAGAAACAGTACCACACATCCAAAAGAGAGCGTATATCATGATATCCCTTTTAAGGGATAGACTGCATTGTGATATACAGTCGACCCACTACCTCAAACATTTACTTCCTCGGATCCCTCACTTTCTCAGACAGTTGCCTAGGAACTGCCCTTATATATTCCATTATATTTAGACTTGCTTCATACAATAATTTGCTTCCTCGGCCGCTTCCTCAGACATTTTTTCTTGCATTTTGCAAATTCGACGAAGGGAGAGCCTACTGCACTCCTTATTGTCATGATTCATGAATGTAGCCCTGCATGCATGTATTACGCTGACCATTCGGGAGTGTATCACTCGGTGTGGCATGTTTGCATGCAATTTAAATACTCACCAGGGTTGCACCCAGGTTTGCCTTTAAACATCATGACGACAAATTGGTATACCGTATTCGACGTAATAAGCGCACAGTGCGCTTAAAAAACCATTATGGACACTTTTTAGTAGTTACGAGTTAGATTGCAGTCAAAAGTTGAGATATTTTTGGTTATTTCTAGTATAAGAATTGGCCAAAAACAGGGGGTGTGCGCTTATTAGGGGGTGTGCGCTTATTACGTCGAATACTGTAATACATTACATTGGCGGATCCAGGGGGATGGCCCGACGGGCCTTGGCCCCCCCCCCCAAAAAAAGGGGGGGGGGGGAAGAAGAGAGAAGAAAAGAGGGAAAGCAAGAAAGAGGGGGACATTCTCCAAGCCAAATGATAACGGCTAGACACAGACCTGAGTCATTTCTGTGTCCCAAAATGTGTGAGAAGTCATTTCAAGTCTACATTATCAAAATTTTCTAGGGGGGGGGGGCATGCCCGAAAGAAAACTAGTATGGCCACTGGGCTTCGCTTGCGGTGCGCGCAGGAACAGTCAGTCACTCCAGGTTGGCCAGGTTTGGCCCCCCCCTCTAGAAAATCCTGGATCCGCCACTGCATTATAAATCACTCTGCGGCCCTTGAAGGCTTAAACACTAGTAGTAAAGAAGCCAACTGCCGGTCGTAATCCACCATTGTACACCAGTTTTATGGGATGCTCAGAACATTAAATGAGTTTAAGTACACAGTGACATGCCATACTACCAATAGTGAACCTTGTAGTGGTAAGGATCATGAGAATTTAATCAGACCAATAGCTTCTGTAGTAGTAGTGTACATAGACAAATGCCAATGCCCATTATTACCGTCTCTGTAGTATTTCATGAATGGGGGCTGGGGCCATATCCCACAGAGCCACATGCTGAGTGGGATGTGCCCCAGCCCCCACAAGTGAAATACATCAGAGACAGTATCTATATAGTTGGCATTTGTGTTTATTTTTTGAAGCCATTTAATAAAGGATAGACAACCTTATCCCAGCCCATTGAATACGGCCACATTGTATTCAATGGGTGGCATTGAGTATGGCTCTTCAGTGCTAAAGCATACAAAATCTTGCAATCATGTATCATACAGACCTAATGAGGTTGAGACACTCCCGAAGGGTCGGCATAATGCACCAATGCAGCCCCGGCGAGTTACGTGCCAGGGCTGCATTGGTGCAGCATGACGACAAGTGTCATATTTTAGCGGCATCCGTCCTTAACGGGTGAACATGTTGAACAATTCAACATTTAGCCATAACTTGTAATCACTTAAAGCTAAATATAGATTCATAGGTACAGGGCGACCAAGTCTAATCTATCATGTTATGACTTAGGAAAGCAATTGGAGACGCAGACAGTATGGTGATTGGCTGCCATGACAGGGCTGTATACAGGAACCAGACATATTCCCCGGGGGCCAATGTTGCTGCCTACAAAGAACACTATACCCAATGACACTAAGTACTATACTGAATCTGGGACCTGCTGGCGAGCCCCCTCACTGTGAGGCGATTACGAGATGCATTAGTGGTATCGCCCTCAAGACTCCAGGCCTCTTATCATCCAATTTAGCATGGGGTTTACAACAGCCATTAGAGCAGCTCACATCTTCCCAGTCCTTCTCTGAAACTGAGAAATAAAGATTAAATTGACACAGTATCCCTTGTAAAATGCACCTGCTTCATGACACAGGTCGCCACCCCAAAGGGATGTTCACACCTCCTCCTGTAGGTGTCAATTTACCTCCAAATTGATTACAATTATTATTTTGCTTAAGTAAAGCGCTCCCTATAGTGAACTCCTTAGCCAGGTTCTTTGTCAGCCTCGCCAGCAGGTCCCAGATTGAGTATATACTGAGATATGTATTGGTGTGTATGTATGGGAGATATAAGGCCAACACCCCAGGGTTACCAGGACATGAATGAGTAGGAGACATGTGAATAGGTAATTCTAGGGGTGACTTATACTGGATTATACAGCTGTGATGGCTTACTGCAGTGCTATCATCATCACAATCTCTGTAAAGATATGTTATGTATGCACGCTTGGGGCCAGTTAGGGTGCGAATTATTTATGGTTCAAGATGGGTACTATAGGCTGTGTTTCACTAAATCGATCTAAGTTGATAGTCTATGACAGGGTGCAATCTATGACCAGTGGAATTCATTTAGGGCATATGCATAAAAAAATTGAAATGATATGAAGTTTTCTCTCAATTTCTATCTACATCTGCCCTAAATAAACCGTTTTCTCCTCAAGCCAGTCATAGCTTGCACCTGGTCATAGACTTTCAACTTGGATGGATCTGGTGAGAAACAACCTATAACATGCCCCAAGTCAGGTGCTTGTGCTGCCCCCTGGTGGATGTGAAGACTGACTGCAGTGTGAGGTGTTGAGGTAGCAGTAAATGGGGTAACCTGGTAGTAGCATGTCCTTGTGCTGCCCCCTGGTGGATGTGGAGACTGCTGTATGAGGTGTTGAGGTAGCAGTAAATGGGGTAACCTGGTAGTAGCATGTCCTTGTGCTGCCCCCTGGTGGATGTGGAGACTGCTGTATGAGGTGTTGAGGTAGCAGTAAATGGGGTAACCTGGTAGTAGCATGTCCTTGTGCTGCCCCCTGGTGGATGTGGAGACTGCTGTATGAGGTGTTGAGGTAGCAGTAAATGGGGTAACCTGGTAGTAGCATGTCCTTGTGCTGCCCCCTGGTGGATGTGGAGACTGCTGTATGTGGTGTTGAGGTAGCAGTAAATGGGGTAACCTGGTAGTAGCATGTCCTTGTGCTGCCCCCTGGTGGATGTGGAGACTGACTGCTGTATGAGGTGTTGAGGTAGCAGTAAATGGGGTAACCTGGTAGTAGCATGTCCTTGTGCTGCCCCCTGGTGGATGTGAAGACTGACTGCTGTATGAGGTGTTGAGGTAGCAGTAAATGGGGTAACCTGGTAGTAGCATGTCCTTGTGCTGCCCCCTGGTGGATGTGGAGACTGCTGTATGAGGTGTTGAGGTAGCAGTAAATGGGGTAACCTGGTAGTAGCATGTCCTTGTGCTGCCCCCTGGTGGATGTGGAGACTGACTGCTGTATGTGGTGTTGAGGTAGCAGTAAATGGGGTAACCTGGTAGTAGCATGTCCTTGTGCTGCCCCCTGGTGGATGTGAAGACTGACTGCTGTATGAGGTGTTGAGGTAGCAGTAAATGGGGTAACCTGGTAGTAGCATGTCCTTGTGCTGCCCCCTGGTGGATGTGGAGACTGACTGCTGTATGAGGTGTTGAGGTAGCAGTAAATGGGGTAACCTGGTAGTAGCATGTCCTTGTGCTGCCCCCTGGTGGATGTGGAGACTGACTGCTGTATGTGGTGTTGAGGTAGCAGTAAATGGGGTAACCTGGTAGTAGCATGTCCTTGTGCTGCCCCCTGGTGGATGTGGAGACTGACTGCTGTATGAGGTGTTGAGGTAGCAGTAAATGGGGTAACCTGGTAGTAGCATGTCCTTGTGCTGCCCCCTGGTGGATGTGGAGACTGCTGTATGAGGTGTTGAGGTAGCAGTAAATGGGGTAACCTGGTAGTAGCATGTCCTTGTGCTGCCCCCTGGTGGATGTGGAGACTGACTGCTGTATGAGGTGTTGAGGTAGCAGTAAATGGGGTAACCTGGTAGTAGCATGTCCTTGTGCTGCCCCCTGGTGGATGTGGAGACTGACTGCTGTATGAGGTGTTGAGGTAGCAGTAAATGGGGTAACCTGGTAGTAGCATGTCCTTGTGCTGCCCCCTGGTGGATGTGGAGACTGCTGTATGAGGTGTTGAGGTAGCAGTAAATGGGGTAACCTGGTAGTAGCATGTCCTTGTGCTGCCCCCTGGTGGATGTGGAGACTGACTGCTGTATGAGGTGTTGAGGTAGCAGTAAATGGGGTAACCTGGTAGTAGCATGTCCTTGTGCTGCCCCCTGGTGGATGTGGAGACTGCTGTATGAGGTGTTGAGGTAGCAGTAAATGGGGTAACCTGGTAGTAGCATGTCCTTGTGCTGCCCCCTGGTGGATGTGGAGACTGCTGTATGAGGTGTTGAGGTAGCAGTAAATGGGGTAACCTGGTAGTAGCATGTCCTTGTGCTGCCCCCTGGTGGATGTGGAGACTGCTGTATGAGGTGTTGAGGTAGCAGTAAATGGGGTAACCTGGTAGTAGCATGTCCTTGTGCTGCCCCCTGGTGGATGTGGAGACTGCTGTATGAGGTGTTGAGGTAGCAGTAAATGGGGTAACCTGGTAGTAGCATGTCCTTGTGCTGCCCCCTGGTGGATGTGGAGACTGACTGCTGTATGATGTGTTGAGGTAGCAGTAAATGGGGTAACCTGGTAGTAGCATGTCCTTGTGCTGCCCCCTGGTGGATGTGGAGACTGCTGTATGAGGTGTTGAGGTAGCAGTAAATGGGGTAACCTGGTAGTAGCATGTCCTTGTGCTGCCCCCTGGTGGATGTGGAGACTGCTGTATGAGGTGTTGAGGTAGCAGTAAATGGGGTAACCTGGTAGTAGCATGTCCTTGTGCTGCCCCCTGGTGGATGTGGAGACTGCTGTAGGAGGTGTTGAGGTAGCAGTAAATGGGGTAACCTGGTAGTAGCATGTCCTTGTGCTGCCCCCTGGTGGATGTGGAGACTGACTGCTGTATGAGGTGTTGAGGTAGCAGTAAATGGGGTAACCTGGTAGTAGCATGTCCTTGTGCTGCCCCCTGGTGGATGTGGAGACTGCTGTATGAGGTGTTGAGGTAGCAGTAAATGGGGTAACCTGGTAGTAGCATGTCCTTGTGCTGCCCCCTGGTGGATGTGGAGACTGACTGCTGTATGAGGTGTTGAGGTAGCAGTAAATGGGGTAACCTGGTAGTAGCATGTCCTTGTGCTGCCCCCTGGTGGATGTGGAGACTGCTGTATGAGGTGTTGAGGTAGCAGTAAATGGGGTAACCTGGTAGTAGCATGTCCTTGTGCTGCCCCCTGGTGGATGTGGAGACTACTGTATGAGGTGTTGAGGTAGCAGTAAATGGGGTAATCTGGTAGTAGCATGTCCTCTGGTCATCACACCCCGCTACACAGGTAGTAGAGCTGTGGAGGGAGTGGCCATAATTTTTTCCATGAAATACGGCAGTGCCATTAATTTAACCAAGGAGCACCGTATTCCACTCCCCCTGTGAAATAATCCATAGCCGTATTTCACGGACATCATCAAAATTGTGGTTTGTTTTTATTTTAATGGCATAGAAATGAGCCATTTTAAAATATTTGCGACAACCCCCTATCAAAATTTGAATCATTGGGGCCTTAATATAAAGACACATAGCCCAGCTCGTTTATGTCAGGGAAGTGATTTTTTGTTGACGATGGGGCCTCGTGGAATACGACCCCATTGACAACTCGCGAAATAACCCACTTCCCTAGGTAAAACTCGTTGACCTTTGTCTATTTATCTAGTACTTAAAACCCACACATTACTACATTCAGGTTTAGAGAGAGTTAAACAATGCAGTTTTATGGGAGGAGGTTTTGGCAATTCTTGCCATCTAGATTGGATACCGTAATTACTTTTCATGCTTGGAAACCCACTTACCCAACTCCCACCCCATCCCCGCCCTGTCAAATAATGACCACTCCATAGTAAGGCACCTATGCAGTAGTGATTTGTTCAAGCGCTTAGGTGCTTAATCTACCAATGTACCCTCCTCTTATTTTTGACTAGGTTAAAGTATTCAATATGTATTTCAGTACAACTTTACCAGTGCTGCTTATTAGAGGCAGGGTTTTGTTGGTAGCCCCGGGCCAGAATGCAGTGGAAGGACAGTGTTAAACCAGTGCTAAAACAGTTGAGTGTGGCAGTAGTGCTTCAGTGTTGAAACAGTGTCAGTAACAGTACCAAATCAGCATCCACTGCCTGTCCACTGCCTAACATTACAGACCAGGGTAGTAGTGGTCCAGTGATAGAGCAGTGAATGATCAGTCTGCAAGCAGTAGTGGATCAGTATGTCCGAAATATGTAAATGAGGTGGTAGTGCTTGATCAGTAGTCTACTGATTTAGCACTACTGTAGCAGTGGCTATTCAGTAGGTGTTGTAGCCCATAGAAAACTGGGATTGTGGCAGTATTGGATCAGTACTACTGAGCAACCACTGCATTAGCAGTAGCTGACCAGTAGACTACTGATGAAGCACTGCTGTAGCAGTGTGGCATCAGTAGTACTGATGCTAAGGTGAGCAATCAGTGGATATAGAAATGTATATACATGTAAAAGGCCTTTCAAGATGTTGACCCAATAGAAAGAATGAGGCTGTTAGTGTGAGAACAGGTTTGTGTGATTTACTTACAGTAGTGAAATCCTAATTCTATTTCAAGTAGTCCACTGTGATCACAGGGTCTTGAATGTATTGTATGCCCATTCTTGTAAGATTGAGTAGCCTCCTTGTCAGAATATTTCTGTAAAATATGCTCCCTATGTGTTCTCTGTTGGTCCCACTGGATTCTGGCACATTCTGTATAACTGTCAGATTTGACTGTGTCTAGTAACCCAAATAAAAGTAGGCCATAAGTACCAGTATGTCAGTATTGAATCAGTGACTACTGAATTACACTGACACTCGCCCTGTGGACTATGTCCCAGAAGTGTTAGATCAGTAGCCCTGGAAATAACCCATCATCTGACAAAGAGATAGCAGTGGAAGTTCAGTGGACTACTGGGTCTGCACTGAATAAAGCAGTGGGGGATCAGTAGTTTTGGGAGTGTTGGATCAGTGCATACTGAAATATGAAGTGGTGAATCAGTTTGGTTTCAGTGTTCACTGATTTAAGAAGTAGCTACTGCCTTCTGGCCCGGGGCCCCACCACTTAACCGAGCCATTACGGTATAAGGCTCATCATAGAATACAATAAAGTGTGGCCTTCCTGCTATCATGGTAGCCCATGTGGGAGATATGACTCATTGACTCAGGGTATTAACCCTGAGTAATATACACCTACTAATTTTGCGTTTTAAGACAATTTTGTGACATAGGAGAATCTTTATATTTTGGTTATCGTCTGACATAGACAAAAGTCGACAAAAACATGAGACAGGCAAGGTCAGGGGACAGCATCTAGCGCAAATTTTTTTCTAAAAATCTAAATTTTTCTTGACTAAATTGAACTGCGATCTTTACGAATTTATTTCTCTCTTTCGCTATTATGTAAATGTAGGAAAAAAAAGCTACCACCTCCATGGGCCTCCATAGGCTCCAAGGCATTAACTTTTTGGATGCAAGATAGAAATGGAATTTTCCACCATTCTGCTCCTATTTCTCTCTTCTACCCCCAAAACCGGGCAAAAACTGGGCATATTATACCGCCAGCACCAGATACATGGTGACAGAAATGTCGCCAGGGGTAAGGAGAAAGGCGCCAGGGGTAAGAGAAATGTCGCCAGGGGTGACACCAAAGTGCACCACAGGTGCACCAGAGATCCACCAAAGTGCACCAGAGGTCCACCAAAGTGCACCAGAGGTCCACCAAAGTGCACCAGAGGTCCACCAAAGTGCACCAGAACTCCACCAAAGTGCACCAGAGGTCCACCAAAGCGCACCAGAGGTCCACTCAAGTGCACCAGAGGTGCACCAAATGGCACCAGAGGCGTACCAAAGTGCACCAGAGGTGCACCAAAGTGCACCAGAACTCCACCAAAGTGCACCAGAGGTCTACCAAAGCGTGCCAGAGGTCCACCAAAGTGCACCAGGAGTGTACCAAAGTGCACCAGAGGCCCACCGAAGTGCACCAGAGGGTCCCCAAAGTGCACGAGGGGTGCACCGAAGTGCACCAGGGGTGCACTACAGTGCACAAGAGGTCCGCCAAAGTGCACCAGAGGTCCACCAAAGTGCACCAGAGGTCAACCAAAGTGCACCAGAAGTGCACCAAAGTACACCAGAGGTCCACCAAAGTGCACTAGAGGGTCCCCAAAGTGCACCAGAGGTCCACCAAAGTGTACCAGAGGTCCACCAAAGTACACAAGAGGTGCACCAAAGTGCACCAGAGGCCCGCCAAAGTGCACCAGGGGTGCACCAAAGTGCACCGGAGGGTCACCAAAGTGCACCAGGGGTGCACCAAAGTGCACCAGGGGTGTGGTAAAGTGCACCAGAAGGTCAACCAAAGTGCATCAGAGGTGTACCAAAGTGCACCAGAGGCCCACCAAAGTGCACCAGAGGGTCCCCAAAATGCACCAGGGGTGCACCAGAGGTCCACCAAAGTGTACCAGAGGTCCATCAAAGTACACCAGAGGTGCACCAAAGTGCACCAGGGGTGCACCAAAGTGCACCAGAGGGTCACCAAAGTGCACCAGGGGTGCACCAAAGTGCACCAGGGGTGCACCAAAGTGCACCAGGGGTGCACCAAAGTGCACCAGGGGTGTGGTAAAGTGCACCAGAGGGTCACCAAAGTGCACCAGGGGTGCAATAAAGTGCACCAGAGGTCAACCAAAGTGCACCAGCGGTGCACTACAGTGCACCAGAGGTCCACCAAAGTGCACCAGAGGTGTACCAAAGTGCACCAGAGGCCAACCATAGTGCACCAGAGGGTCCCCAAAATGCACCAGGGGTGCACCAAAGTGCACCAGGGGTGCACTATAGTGCACCAGAGGTCCACCAAAGTTCACCAGAGGTCCACCAAAGTGCACCAGAGGTCCACCAAAGTGCACCAGAGGTCCACCAAAGTGCACCAGAGGTCCACCAAAGTGCACCAGAGGTCCACCAACATGCACCAGAGGTCCACCAAAGTGCACCAAAGTGCACCAGAGGCCCACCAAAGTGCACCAGAGGCGTACCAAAGTGCACCAGAGGCCCACCAAAGTGCACCAGGGGTGCACCGAAGTGCACCAGGGGTGCACTACAGTGCACCAAAGTGCACCAGAGGTCCACCAAAGTGCACCAGGGGTGCAATAAAGTGCACCAGAGGTCCAGCAAAGTGCACCAGGGGTGCACTACAGTGCACCAAAGTACACCAGAGGTCCACCAAAGTGCACCAGGGGTGCAATTAAGTGCACCAGAGGTCCACCAAAGTGCACCAAAGTGCACCAGAGGCCCACCAAAGTGCACCAGAGGCCCACTAAAGTGCACCAGAGGTGCACCAAAGTGCACCAGGGGTGTGATAAAGTGCACCAGAGGTCCACCAAAGTGCACCAGAGGTCCACCAAAGTGCATCAGAGGTCCACCAAAGTGCACCAGAGGTCCATCAAAGTGCACCAGATCTCCATCAAAGTGCACCAGATCTCCATCAAAGTGCACCAGAGGTCCACCAAAGTGCACCACAGGTGCACCAGAGGTCCACCAAAGTGCACCAGAACTCCACCAAGGTGCACCAGTGGTGCACCAGAACTCCACCAAAGTGCACCAGAGGTCCACCAAAGTGTACCAGAGGTCCACCAAAGTACACCAGAGGTGCACCAAAGTGCACCAAAGTGCACCAGAGGGTCACCAAAGTGCACCAGGGGTGCACCAAAGTGCACCAGGGATGTGGTTAAGTGCACCAGAGGGTCACCAAAGTGCACCAGTGGTGCACCAAAGTGCACCAGAACTCCACCAAAGTGCACCAGAGGTCCACCAAAGTGTACCAGAGGTCCACCAAAGTACACCAGAGGTGCACCAAAGTGCACCAGGGGTGCACCAAAGTGCACCAGAGGTCCACCCAAGTGCACCAGGGGTGCACCAAAGTGCACCAGGGGTGCAATAAAGTGCACCAGAGGTCAACCAAAGTGCACCAGCGGTGCACTACAGTGCACCAGAGGTCTACCAAAGTGCACCGGAGGTCTACCAAAGTGCACCAGAGGCCTACCAAAGTGCACCAGAGGGTCCCCAAAATGCACCAGGGGTGCACTACAGTGCACCAGGGGTCCTCTAGTGCACTTTGGTGCACCAGAGGTCCACCAAAGTGCACCAGAGGCCCACCAAAGTGCACCAGGGGTGCAATAAAGTGCACCAATGGTCCACCAAAGTGCACCAGGGTTGCACTACAGTGCACCAGAGGTGTACCAAAGTGCACCAGAGGTGTACCAAAGTGCACCAGATGCCCACCAAAGTGCACCAGAGGGTCCCCAAAGGTGCACCAAAATGCACTAGGGGTGCACTACAGTGCACCAGAGGTGCACCAAAGTGCACCAGAGGTCCACCAAAGTGCACCAGAGGTCCACCAAAGTGCACCAGAGGCCCACCAAAGTGCACCAGAGGTGCACCAAAGTGCACCAGGGGTGTGATAAAGTGCACCAGAGGGTCACCAAAGTGCACCAGGGGTGCAATAAAGTGCACCACAGGTCCACCAAAGTGCAACACAGGTCCACCAAAGTGCACCAGAGGTCCACCAAAGTGCACCAGAGGTGCACCAGATGTCCACCAAAGTGCACCAGAGGTCCACCAAAGTGCACCAGGGGTGCATAAAAGTGCACCAGAGGTCCACCAAAGTGCACCACAGGTGCACCAGAGGTCCACCAAAGTGCACCAAAGGTCCACCAAAGTGCACCAGAACTCCACCAAAGTGCACCAGTGGTGCACCAAAGTGCACCAGAACTCCACCAAAGTGCACCAGAGGTCCACCAAAGTGCACCAGAGTGATAGTGTGGACCTTCATGATGGGGGCATGAAGGAGTAGAATAACTTCATCAGGAGCCTTCCACAATACCAATGGGCATACCGGATTTGTAAAAGGCGACAAAACTTGAGGGGTGCAGTCACGTAAGTAGTCACAACCGCTGCCCATATGCGCGGGCCCGGGCCTTCTTGCTGGTGGTCTGGCATGGGATTCCTCCTCAGTGAACCACGTCTGAGATATCAAAGGCCGTGGTTTGTCTGGCCCTGCCTACTATGGTACTAGCCCAGGTATGTAGGACCAGGCAAATAAAAGAACACTTGCTATCCTTCGAAAAGAGTAGGGGACGTGCCCCGGTAGCGGTTTTCTCCCTCACCTCATAGATGCGGTCATTCATTTCATAGATTCGATCATCCATAGGTGCGGTCACTGCTGTATTGGGCAAGCAGCATATAAATATCTGTCCTACTACTGCAAGGCAGACTACCACTATTTCTGGATGACTCCTTGCCAACTTGAGATGTCCCGTGAGGTACTTGATCTACGTCTGGACGTTAACCCTTCCTTTACCGTACACGCATTATTGCGAGTTTACTGTACAGGACCGTACACGCATTTATGTGAGTTACCCGCCGATTTTCGACCCTCTATGGTTTGCCTAAAAGTTGGTAGAATTCCACAATTTTTTCTGACAGTAATCTATGGCATATTGTCTCTGCATATCTTAATCGGTGTGTACATACATCCAATATTTCAGAAATGCTGGGCATCTCAACTTCGATGATCTTTAACTTTTTTCAATATGATTTGAGCAATATTTAAGGCAAAAATCTAAATAAAAAGTCAAACAATATTTTTTTGGGGTGAAAAATGGTTTTGTCCAATTTTTCATGCTGAAAAAGATGGTACCAAAAGTTAAGGTCTATTTTGATGCATTCTGGCCTAAATGTAAGTTTCAATGGCAACATATACACTAAAATAAACTGTATATAATTTCAAATAGGGCTTTATCTCCCTAATCTGAACACTTAGGGCGATTTGGGTATCTTACTTTCTGGTTATTCAATATTGTTCATCTTGTCATAGGTGTACTTCTAGTTTGAATATTTACAAAATTCTTTCGGTTTCTAAAAGGTTAGACCATCCCCTAAATCCAAATATCCCATTTGAATTCTATCTGAAAAAATCTGGTCTTGGGATGGGTGTCTTTATGTGGAGCCTGATAAATTAAACAAATCAATCAATCAATCAATCAAAAGTGCACCAGAGGTGCACCAGAGGTGCACCAGAGGTGCACCAAAGTGCACCAGCGGTCCACCAAAGTGCACCAGTGGTCCACCAAAGCACAATAGAGGTCCACCAAAGCGCACCAGAGGTCCACCAAAGTGCACCAGAGGTCCACCAAAGCGCACCAGAGGTCCACCAAAGTGCACCAGAGGTCCACCAAAGTACACCAGAGGCCCTCCAAAGTGCACATGGGTGTTGGAAGAGTTGCCGGGGGCGAGTAAAATGTCCCCTCGGAGGTTTTACTGCAAATACTACACCTCCAAGGAGGTTTTCCATCACAAAACCATAAGAATTTATGAAGATATACATATACCATAGGTAACATAAAAAGATACATTTCCAATGAAAAAGTAACAACAAATCGACCATGTACAATAGCTTTTCACAGAAGCACAAATTGCTTTTCACAGAAGCACAAATTATTTATCTTCATGTACACTCTGTTACCTAACCCTGAGTCATCTGTGAGTACGCTCACACGCTCAGTCATTAACCCTTTAAGGGCAGCATGTCGCTGAAAGATGACATTTGTCATCATGATGCACCATTGCAGCCCTGGCAAGTAACTCGTCGGTGCTGCATTGGTGCTACGGGAGTGTCTAAACCTCGTAGGTTTAGCATGATGCTTGAATGTAGCACTGGGGATTACTTGCCAGGTCTGCATGCATGCATCATGACGACCAGTGGCATGATGTATGAAGGTATGATGCCATCCATAAAGGGTTAAGAGCTCTTGAACAGGTTTTCAGTGGATGTAACTCGTTCTTCCATAACAGTACAGTCTTCATCACATTCTATTTAACAAAAGACATTTTTGATCAAAACTAAGTCACTTCGGTGAAGGAAAAAATTACACGAGCCTATTTATGTTCCGTTTTCCTATTTTCACTTTTTCACAATGTGAAAAGATCTGTGGGGATGAAAACTGAATACAAATCCGTTTTTATCCGAGTACACATTTGCCTTGATGTCTGGAATACCGGGTCGATAAGTCACACAGTGAGTGTACAGCAGATCAATGTGCCGCTTTCTGTCTGGGATAGGATCAAGTGCTCTGTATATCAAATATGTGTTAGACTGCAGGATTATAAGGGAGTGCTCATTTTTTAACAACACAGGTGTGGGGGGTTTGGTGGATTTTCCCAAAAATGGGTTAGATTTTTCTGGTCCCCCAACTTTTTTTGGTTCCCCCCCCCAGGCAGGTTGAAATTGAGCGTGGCCCAACCCCTTTGTGCTATAGTAACACACAGTATTTTTTGGTGAAAAGGGGTGCATTTTTATGGTTATCCCCTCAAGAGGATCCAAATTCTTTTGGTCCCACCCTCTAAGGGGTCTAAATTATTTTACCCCCCCCCCCCCTCCAAATCCACCAACCCCCCTGTTGTTAAAAAATATACTACTCCCTAATTATAAGCTATAGGTGAAAAAAGGACAAGATTCGGCATCTGGTTTTTTTTGGAACCCCTAGTACTTAATGAGTGAGATCAATTAATTGAACTTACCTATATCCTGTCATGTCTTTGAGGACATTTTCAATTCAGATAAATAATGTAAAAAAAAAAGAAATCTAATTACTTGTCTTCTTTTTTCTAGGTGAGTTCTTGTTATCTTCAACTGGTCACCACCACAGGTTAGTTGATAAAGTGTAAGTCTGCCAATGTGAGTCAAAAGGCAACATACACAGGAGTCTACATTAGTGATGTAATAATGCTAATAACAGCATACATGTAAAACATGGCCTGATAACACTATATTTGAACTCCTATGGCAGTGCCAGTATCCTCCAACTATTCACACGGCCATCTGTCTCCAAGCACCGTCCTAGATGTATATTTGACATGTACTGGGAAAGGGGACTTCAGTGGGTCTTTTTTGCAAACCATGTCACAAATGCCAATTAAACTATGATAATTAGCTACCTCCCTGTAACATGACTGTGTCATTAACCCCCCCCCCCCCCCCCACCTAATAAATACCCTTTTAGGATTTTGACCAAGATAACATTAAAATATAATAAGGAAAGTCCCCTAAAACACACTTCTATTAGGCATAAAATGCTATCAGACACAACCTAGCTATGGTAATGCCTGAACCTTTCGCTATTTGGAACTGGATGAGTGCCTGGCAGGTCTCTATCCTGCCCCGTCCACCTCTAAGGGGGCTGGTCTCTATCCTGCCCCGTACACTTCTAAGGGGGCAGGTCTCTATCCTGCCCTGTACACTTCTAAGGGGGCAGGTCTGGCAGCTACTGCACCTCCGGGAACCACCAGTCTACTACACAGCTACCCCAGCATCCTGATTAGCCCTTTAACCCTTTAAGGATGGCATGATGCTTTAATGCATCATGCCCTTTGTCATCATGATGCATGAATGCAGCCCTGGCCAGTAGCTTGCTAGTGCTGCGTTCAAGCCTCATGCAATGAGGTTGAGACACTGTCGAAGGGTTGGCATGATGCACCAATACAGCACCAGTGAGTTACTAGCCACGGCTGAAAAAATGTCATCTTTTAGCGACAAGCGCCCTTAAAGGGTTAAGGACCACATAGTGCTTTAATGAACTATGCCATTTTTGCCATGGTGCATGAATGTAGCTCTGGTTCCTAGAGAATAACTTGTCTCAGCTATACTTAATTATCATCCCTACAGAGTTGATACACTCCTGAAGGGTCGGCATGATGCAGCCCTAGTGAGTTACTTGCCATGGCTGCATTCATGCCTCAGGACTACAAAGGATATAGCCATAGTTTAGTACTATGTGGCTCCTTAAAGGTTAGCCCCACGACTCCCAGATGTGCCGTGTATGGCCTTCTCTCCTAGCAAGAAGTCCCAGAAATACTATAAAGTAAGGCGAAAATGGCTCCCCTTGGGCACAAATGGATGATTTTCTTCCTAGGATAATGGCTCCTCAGTGATAGCGTCATTATGCAGTATAAGAAGCAATCCTCATGATGTCAAGCACCTACTGTGATATTCAGCACTATCATCATTCAGCGTTCTCGTGTTTATTATGTTAGCCCTTTAAGGATGGCATGATACCTTAATGCATCACGCCCTTGTTTGTCATGATTCATGAATGCAGCCCTGGTGAGCATTGCAGAGTCAAGAAGCAGTTTATGTTATTCAACATGAAACTGTAAACCTTAAAAAAAGAAACATGTTAACAAAACTTGCTAGGGCTGCATTCAAGCATTATGCTGACCTTATGAGATTGAGACACTCCCAAAGGGTCGACATGATGCCCCAATGCAGCACTGGCGAGTTACTCCCCGCCGCTGCATTGGTGCATCGTGACGACAAATGTCATCTTTAAGCGACATGCGTCCTTAAAGGGTTACTTGTGTATACTCTTATTTAGCAGCCATTGTCGTGGAATAGTCCCCTGACTTGTAAACATGTATACATGCCCAACCATCTGATGTTATATTTATAGTGTTATGATTTCCCTTTGAGACCACTATACTATCTGGAAGGTTTTAAGGCAAGATATTCAAACTCTCAGCAAAATGTTTTAGTTTTTTAGGATGTCATCCCTAAAGAATGTGCAAGACTCAGACAATGTTGAGAAAAGGATGTCAGTGAACTTTTAAGGACCTACACTGACTGAAGTGAGAATTTTTTAAATTTAGAAAATCCTTCAAATTGGTGACCTATCTATGTCCAGAGATCCCACTTTTCTGCTTGCAGGAATTCCTATATTTTATGCGGGAATTTCTGTGTGGAATGAAGTAAATTGACCAAAATATTTAGAATTCCTACTTTTTGTCGATGACAGAATAGCATCTCTGTATGTATAACTATATGGATCATAAGTTTTCCTCCCCCACAAAAGTTCAGCATTTTGTCGGGACAGTATGCCATACTATAAGGCTCTCCGCGGGGAGGGGGGAGTAGACTGTGGCTGGAAAAGCCTACTTTGTAGGCATGACTGACCCGGTAGTAACCGGCTACTGCGGGAGTGCACCAGAGGTTGCTACTGAGAAATCTATTCAGACAAAGTTAGTTTTCCACAGAAAGGATCGAGCTGAAAGCTGCCATTTCCCCATACAGAATAGAACTAAAACGAGAATACCAAGAGGTTTTTAAAGTTCCAGAAAGCAAATCTAGTACATGTACGAGGTGTTATATATAATACACAAAAATATTTACTACACAGAATGATACACTGTAGCCCACCAGTGACTAAAGGGAAAATTTGCTGAAGGTTTGCTGAAGATTAACGATTACATGAAATGGCATGAATCTACTGGAGAGTTTGCTGTAGACCCAAAATACAGTATGCTTTCTGTAGATACACAAACTTGAACTATAGCACAAATTGCACAGATACAGTGCACTTGTAATAAAAGTTGTACAGTCTTTTACAGGTTTAATCAATAATACAAATATATTTGCATGCTTGCAAATTTCAGAACCATACATGCATTGTGGAACCAGGTAGGAATCTGCCAGGCACCCACCCTCTTGCTGTCTGTATATCCTGCAACTCTTTCCCTGCATAGTTTACTACAGGCTTTGATTCAGTCAGGTAATAAATCCTACATTCTTTGACTTAGACTGACTCTCCGTGTCTGCCTGACTCAGCCTCACCTCCTCCACATGGGGGTTGTGTAGTGGGGCCTTGTTAACCCTTTAAGGACAGCATGATCCTTGGTTGTCATGATGCATGAATGCAGCCCTGGTGAGTAATTCGCCATTAAAGCGAAAAGTAATTCGCCATCATGCCAACCCTACAGGGTTAAGACACTCCCAGAGGGATGGCATAATGCACCAACGTAGCACCAGTGAGTTACTTGGTGCCTCTAGTCCGACACATCTGGCGCTACAGGGGTGGAAGTGTCGAACTAAGTGCCTCATGACAAATGTTGTCTTTTAGCGACATCCGTCGGTAAAGGGTTAACATTTCACACACAACACCCCCAGGTAACCTGTATAAAACACACAACAAACCCCACCTGGACTGATGTAGGGGTCACCTTAGTCTACACCACTCACACAGTTTGTACCAGCCTTGTGCATCCTAGATGGTGGTGATGCCATATTGGAGCTGGTCCCCATGCCATCCAGTGGTGTTGAGGCCTGACGTGGCCGTGTAGAAGGCAAATGGCCTGTATAAGATCTCGCGACACAGACCACATTGGCATAAAAAGTTTTCGCCAATACTGCGTGAGCCATGCAGGGTTACCCTCCTATGGCCTTCACCTATCCCTATGTGAGTATACTGTAAATGTAGATATTTTCGCGCTGTACATATTTTCGCGATTCAAAAATCACGAAAATATGTACAGAGCGAAAATTTGTACGATATGGTCATACTACTACAATCTTCTAATCATTGTGAATTCAAATACACGCGAAAATGTACTTTTCAGTGAAATCGGGAAAATTTATACATGTGAAAACATCTACATTTACAGTATGTGCCCTAGAGCTGGAGGAGCTCCCCCTGTACCTGCATCAGCCCTGTCTGCTGGTTCTGCTGTTTACACAACCTGGCCTGTAGAGGGATAGTTTACCACTAGATGCAGAACATGGGGAATACAATAAGATGGTATAGTTATCAGTATGGGTTTGGGGGCTTCTAGCATCAGTTTCTTCTAAACTAGGAAGCAAAAGGATTATATTATGTTCAGATACCCATGTTTCTATTATATATAAGGCCTAAATATATATAGTTTGGTGGAGGCAACACCGCCCTCTAGCTTCCCAGCTACCGTGTCTCTGTATGCCAGCCCTTGTGTCATGTGGGGGTTAAGTGATACATTATGTGCAAAAATATAAAGTACAGGCACAGTTTTCATCTACATTAGTTGAGGTACATTTCCGCCATGACAACATGAGATATGTACACCGGTTTACTGTACATACTTTCTGATTTGTAAATCTATGCCAGATGTATGCAGTAATCCTCTGCATCATTTCTATCATATTTGCTATTTATTTGATGTCATAGTAGTAGCTTATACATAACAGTAAGAATTGTCAGAAGATCTCGCGGACATACCAAACCATGTCAGTTTAAAAGATAAAAGTATCTTCCTCAACTAAGTGTTGGGTATTTTGATTACTCATACAAATATGTACCTTTCAATTTTTTAATTTTACACATACCAAAATATGAAGAAAGATCAGCAACATAGGGTGGTTTTTGCACTGATGTCTGTATTTACTTCGAATGTTTTTAATCCTTTTTTAATGGAAAAACATGATAATAATGGACAGATATGGGCATATTTGATATCAGCTTGAAGCTTAGAGTGCTGCGAATGCCATGAGATAGAGAATACGTGCATATTTACTATTTGCATAGATCACTTATCTTTTATGAACATGAATTTAGTTCGGGGAGAACCTAAATTTGCGTACCTATTTAGCTCACATATTTCTCATGTCTTGGTGAGAAACCCGGATATTATTTGGAGTGGCCTGATCTCAAATTGTAGAATATGATTTTGAATATATGCATATATATATATGCAGAGCGTCTGCGCTTTATTGAACAAGAGTAGTTCATACATTCTCTGGCCATGTAGTTTGCTGTACCATTCACCCTCTGAACCAGGGGGACAAGATGGCGGCATATATCGGTTGGTAACTGGACACCCACTTTCACTTCTTCCAGACCGACTTCTAGAGACTCCACATTCCACTTGTACTGTGGTTGTAAACTTTAACAGGAATGTTAAATACAGCTCTCAGGTTCCTGAAAGGTTTAGCTTCCCACCCCCTCCCCACCCAATGGTATGGAGGCTCTTAAAAAGAGTTTTACTACTTCTATTTGGTTCAGACTTAAAGTTCTACGAGAAGCAAAGAACACAACTTATAATGATAACAACAAATATCCCCCATCCACCTCCTTCAACTAAAACTGTATACTAGTAGTTACCTGCATATTAGTATAGATCCAGTGGCGTAGGAAAGGGGGGCCCAATCACTGAGGAGGGGGGGGGCTGAATATGTATGCCCGTCAAACTTGTAATATAATATAGACAATTTCCAATCCTTACCTGTCTTGCATTGGAAAAAAGGTGGGGGCAGAGGGACCTCGTCCCCCAATCTGAACTAAAGGCGGCTCAAAAACTACTTTACTATACAATCCAATATATGTGTGTATGTGATAAATTATGTAAGCCGATTGGTTGGAGTGCCCCCCCCCCCCTGCACTCCTTGGGCCCCCCAATGAAGATTTGCTTCCTACGCCTCTGAGATCTCCTTAGACTGACAGCTTTTGCAGTATCATTTCCAATCCACAGACAATATCATAGTATTGTATCGATTTGCTACTAGAGCCTCAAAAACCTGCCTCCCTTAGTGAGTAAGTCGCTAGTGCCACATTAAAGCATCATGCCACATTCAAGCATGATACACTCCCGAAGAGTCAACATGATGCATGAATTCAGCCCTGCATGCAGTAGACTTACCAGGGCTGCAAGAGTACACTCTACAAGGTCTAAAGCTATAGAGCTATAGTGTTGCACTGTAGAACAGAGTTTCTGTGGCATAGGGAACTATTACTTAGAAGTCCAGTCTTGGAACTCACTCCTAGAGGGACTAAAAACTTCCTGGAAAGGTGCCCTCTATAAAGTGGACATTTGCGTGTGGGGAATTGAAGTTCTAATGTTGTTCTTCTTGACATTTTTTTCCCATTTTATCCAGAATCTCTTTTATGGAGAGATTGTGTTGGAGTGTGCCAAAAACAGGGAGGTCCCTTTACATGTAGACTTCACATGCACAGCTGGTGTAGCCAAGGGTACTGTGAGGAACTATGGTAGTTGCAGTTACCAGATCGCCCTTAAGGGACCCACACTGTGGTACCTAATTGTTTTGGTTTACGATAACAAGTACTATGGTAACTGTATGAGCGCGATCAAAACAGTTACCATAGTCCACCTGATTCTATAACCCCTTTATACTGTTGATCTAGACAATTCCATGATATATAGTTAGTGGCCCAAATGACAAAGTATGGTACCAGCTGTAACTATGCAACTATGCAATACCCAAGCTGCTATAAACACAGTGTAATCACCACTTTTGATTCTCTATGCTACAGTGTGGGTCCCTTAAGGGTGATCTGGTAACTGCAGTTACCATAGTCCTTTTCAGGGATGGGGAGGGGAGGCATGGTTAAACACAAGGAAGCGGCATATAACATCCAAATGAGAACCTATTCCATGCTACTCAAGCTAAACACTACAGTAAAGAAGCCAACTGCCAGTCGTAGCTCACCCTCCACTGTGCCCCGTTGGAATTGCTGCTTTATGGGATGCTCAGAACATTAAATGTGTTTAAGTACACAGTGGCATGCCAGTACCAATAGTGAACTTGTAGTGGTAATGATCACATGAAGAATTTAACCAGGGCAATAGCTTCTATATTAGTGTACAGGTGTTTTAACCCTTTAAGGACGGCATGATCCCTTAATGTATCATGCCCTTGGTTGCCATGATGCATGAATTCAGCCATGGTGAGACACTTGCTAGTGCTGCATTCAAGCATCATGCCAACCCTATGGGGTTGAGACACTCCCACAGGGTCGGCATGATGCACCAATGTAGCATCAGTGAGTAACTCGCCGGTGCTACATTGGTGCATCATGCCGACCCTCCGGGAGTGTCTGAACATTGTAGCGTCGGCATGATGCTTGAATGCAGCACTGGCGAGTTACTCTCCATGGCTCCGTTCATGCACCGTGACAACCAAGGGCATGATGCATTAAGGAATTATGCTGTCCTTAAAGGGATAAATCCTCCAAAGGCTCCACAATGTGGATCTACCTTATCCTTCCACAGTAGTTCAGACATGCTACCTGTTACCCACCTGAGAGGGGGGGGGGGGCACTCTGTATAGGAATAGGTAACAACAGCTGTGGCTGTGGCTGTGAACCGGTCTAAAAAAAGCTGTCAATAAATGAAAGGTACAGAATCAGCGGCTGTCACACCTTGAATACATGTGGTGGTCTATATAATAAATTGTGTAGGGGTCAGATTCCTCCGTGCCACTTTGGTAAAACCTGCAATGGGTTATCACTCGAGTAATCCTGCTCCCCTCTGTGAGACACAGTCTATTTGATGTGACAGGGCATGTAGCTCAGTGGTAGAGCACCCGCTTCAGAGTGGGAGGCCCCGGGTTTAAGTCCCAGTGTCTCCAAGAAACGTCATTTTCAGAGAAACTGTGTCCCTCACAACTGTAAGGGGACCTAATACTAAATCAAAGAGTGCTCAAAGGGTCTCCCAACTGAGTTCTGAAAATATAGGGTGCTGTAAAATCAATTCAATTTTTCCATGCTGTTTTGCAAGAGACAACTGACGCTAGTAGGGGCTCGCAGTTGGTACCTCCCATCAACGAGCCAATATGGAGAGGTGTCAGTAAAAATAAAAGGTGATCACAGATACTCAAGCCGTGTTACCCTTTTTATCTGGGTGTACGGTTACCTTGATGTCGACAATAACAGGTCAATAAGTCAGACATTCAGAGTACGGCCGATCAATGTGTCGTCTGGGAGCCCGGGTCTGGGAGACTTATTTACTGGTGTCAGTGAGAGAAGTGCACTGTATATAAATACTTGAAGGCATGAATACAGCCCTGGCGATTAACCCTTTAAGGATAGATGTCTCTAAAAGATTACTTTTGTCGTCATGATGCACCAATGCAACACCAGCGACTAACTCACCGGTGCTGCATTGGTGCATCATGTCGACCCTCCTGCAGTGTCTCAAGCCATTAAAATGCAGCACTGGTGAGTTGCTCGGCAGGGCCGCATTCGTGCATTGATCGTGATGAAGGGCATAGCGCATTTAACTACAATACCGGGTTAACTCGATAGTGCTGAATTCAATCATCATGCAGATAAATGTCAGAGCACATTAGAAGACAATGCTGCTCTTCAAGGGCTAGACTGCAGGACTTTAGCGCTGTAAACTACACTGTCAGAAGTTACTGTACGTAGCTGCACAGCGAGTTATACTGTATATTCACAGTATAAAAGGAGGTATTTTTGGTTTCTGACAGTGTAGGGTTGTAAGGGTCAGATTCCATGTTGGCCATGTTTGGCCAAGGCCAACAATTATAGAATATCAAGCGCTGCAACATCATTCAGTGGCGGATCTAGGACTTTGAGAATTAGGGGGGGGGGGGAGACCAATGCACTAGGGAAGCCGCCGTCAATGGTTCCGGTAAATCATAATACGACCACTCTTTCTCAATTCCTTCAAGAATTTTGGGGGTCTAGCTTTCTACAGGCCGGTTTAGGTCACTCAAAAAAAAGTAGTTTTTCATCACCAAGCAGTGAAATATATTTACTCGGGGCATAAATATCTAGGGAATTTTGGATTTTCTCGATCAATTTTCACATCTAACTAATTTGGAGTTTTTGATCGGCAAAAGTTATTATAATGCTAGTTATTCCTAGCTGCCTGCATTATATGTACTGACAGCATAAGCTTTAATTTGATACCAAACTTGCTATATTTTTCCAATCTTTCCATATTTTTAATAAAAGATGTAAAAAAGAGAGAAAAAATAATTACCCCAAATCAACGTTTTTATGATGTGCCCGGTGATGAGAAACAACCCTTTTCTTGAGTGGCCTTAGTACAGTGAACACTGAAAAAGTAAACTTGTCTCTAGACTCGTTGAAGTGACTATCAAAAAATAAACGGGTCTAAAGTTGTCTAACCTATCAGGTTACCATCCCACAAATAGAATCTGGAGCTGACAAATGTCGGGTTTTGGGCTGGCACATACCAAGTGGGTCTTCTATCTCCAGCTAGAAGACCCGCTTCCTTGTCACTTAGAAGAGTTTTTGACTCGTTTATTTTATGATCGTCACTTTGAAGAGTCTGGAGACAAGTTTATTTTTTTGAGTGTATTCCATCAAGAGCATGAATCTGTGTAGCTGCCTTCGTTAGGCGGAACAAGGACTGATATAACCCTCACCCAGACATCTATCCATTACCCCGTCCATGCACCATGTTATGTATGTTACCTACTCCATCTTCTGTGCCTCTTCTACAACTTCAGCTTTATACCTTAGACTTGCTACAGTGGACAACCCTTCAAGGAATCGCTGTTTCTTAACAACGGGGGGGGGGGCTGGCATTATTTTCACCCACGACATACCCCCCCCCCCGGCCATTCCAATTAATGGATACAGATGTGTGACAAACTGCTTACAAAGTGCTTATTCACACACATTTTGTATTGTATACTTATACTACATATTAGATATGGTACTTATTTGCTGTACAAGTGTTATAAGCCAAGGACAGGGTAATTGTCAAAGGTACCAGCCACAGATAATTTCCATTGTCCAAGGCTTAACACTTATGCAGCTAGTCATGCACATCATCTGACTCACACTCACAGTAGGAGAGGCTGCTCAATGGACTGCATCCACATACAGCCATGTATGTAATATACAGTCAGGCCATTTCTCTTTCTTTCTCAGCCAACAGTGGTTTAATGTACAAGTCTTTTTCTCTCTACCCTTTCACACTCAGGCCCTACCCGACCTGTGCCTCCAGTACCCAATGGTGGTTGGGATTCCAGGCATGGTATTTGTGTGTATGCCTCATTAACAAACCAACACCACCCCCACCCCCCACCTACACTGATAATCCAAAAGCCCCGGCCCTTAGTCTGCATCCCTAGTGAGGCTATCCCAGGTTGGTCCTAGGGACATAGGGACATTGGTCAGACATGACCAAGTGCTATTCAAAAATGACTGAGGCATAACAATATCTGACTAATGCCTTATGTGAAGGGACTTAGCTTAAAACTCATTGGAATGGAGAAGACTAAGGTGAGTTGGTCAGTACTGACTAACCTGACAATATTGATTAACCTAGGTTGGTTGTATAGGGAGCCAAAAATTGACTGACTTGGTTAGGCTATAATGACTGAGAGATTGGTCGTAAAGGGCGCCAAAGAATACCAGTGCACACACTACACACCTTGCCCATGCAGCTCCTACCCAGGGGCACCACAAGGCACCCTGCCCTAACTAGTAGTTCTAACACAGATAGGGGAATGTCCGGCCAACCCACCAACAATAATCAAGCTTTTCCAGGATCTCCCGACCAAGTTAGAGTCAATAGTTAGATTCCATACGGGGTAGTACAAACATTACTTTTTACAGTTTTGGTCCAGTGAGAGTTATATTGTAATACCTTTTCACCCCTAAACATTTTATATATCTAATGTTATATCTAAGCTAATCAGTACCTGTATATATGTGTACACGGTAGGTACATAAGTATGTGCATATGTTTCCATGCCTTTATTGATGCATTTTATTAGCATAGTGATATAATGGAGTTTGGAGTCTGTGACGACACTGAGTGTATGCTGTACTGTAGTGACTGGTCAAAAATAAATCATTTCTCCAAGCACCTCTGCCAAGCCAGGAATGGGGACTTTGACTGAGAACCAATAAAAGCACACTTGGGTTCCCTACCGCACTGTAAATAGTTAGTGTAGGTACACAGTAGAATCTATTGCAGATCATCTACAGCAGAATCTACCGTAGAATGGGTTTACTGTATAATCTACTGTAGAATGGGTTTACTGTAGAATCTACTGTAAATCTACTGTAGATTAACAGTAGATTCTACAGTTTACCTACATTGAACTGTACACCTACAGGAGTTTACTGTACACATGTCAGCATAGGACACATAGATTCCCCTGGAAGACGATTGGCGCACGATGCTACAACCACATGCTCTTACTCTACCTGTGTTTGTGTGGTAGGAGGCTGGTGTGTGTGTGTGTGGGGGGGGGGGGGGGGGGGGGTGGGGGGGTGGGGGGGGGGGGGGGTGACTACCAGAATACCCCCCTGTCAGTCTGACATGTTAGTATACAGCAGGATGGGGGTCGGGTTTCCTGCCTCTACTACATGTGTACCTACTCTGTACACATGTAAATATTTTGATGCAGCCAAATGGACGGATCATGCATCGCTGTAGTGAGAAAAAGGTGAAGTGCATCAGTCCTACAGGAGCACCTACTGTAAAGATATACTGTAAACATATACTGTAAAAAGTACAATTTCGTGCGGATTTCCTAAAAAGTACAATTTCGTGCGGATTTCTGTAATTTGGCACCTTAATTCAATACTGTATAAATGTTCCCTCTGTACATATTTTCAGACAATGACATTCATAGCCTATGCCAAAATAAAAAGAACTTGAACTATTTAATAACGGATTCTCCAGAAGCCAACAAGGAGAGACGTTGGGGAGAAGATGATGAGGAAAAGCCAGGGTATTGACTATTGGGAATTTAGAAATTGTGCCAAATCAATGACAGCACTGGAGATGTAGGAATCCCTTGAGGGGAGCCCCTTTATGATATAAAGATTGTGTTCCCCCAAAGGGATGGGGCAATGATAGTTGGAGCACTTAACGAAGGCAATGGCTTACTATACTTTACCCCCAGCAACTCCTGTTGAATGATATATTTATATCTAGTTGGAATATTTACGAAATTCTTTTTGGGAGTCAAAGAGTGTATCGATGTAACAGTTTTTTCGACATTATAATCAGAATTCCAGAAATGTTGGTATTTCGATTGGGGGTTATCGATGACATTTTTAGTCGATATATCAGGGTGCACCATATTAGCACACACCCAATAGCACAATATCTTATGCTTGAAGAATAAGATTTCAGGGGATATCTTCTTCTTCATGCAAAGACAGGGACTCCCCTGGTCCCCCAGATAGATAGCTAACCCTGTGCCTAACCCTAACTGCCATCAGAAAGAACTAAGCTAACCCTAACCCCTACCTAACCATTGGGCAGGTATCCAGTGTAGTTGGTTTCTTGATGAAGCATCCCCTGGGGGACTGGGGGATGATCAAACATGATGGTTTCTTACAAAGCATCCCCTGGGGATACAGGGGAGTCCCTGTCTGTGGTTGAAGCATAAGATGTCCCCAAAAGTCTCATGCTTGAAGAATAAGATATTGTGCTACAATCGAAGTGCAGTTGTGATATTATGAATACGTAACCGCTTTTAATATACATGTACATATCTACAACACTATATTATCGCCAATTATTATCGAGCACAGTGCATGTCCAGACTTGTTAACTAATACCTACGATCACCACCAGTGGCGCTCTGCTACTGCTTAGGTATAAAGGAGCATACACTGCAGCCTACCCCAGAGAGCTGGTTAGAGAGCCATACTGGGTAGTACTGCAGTAGTGTTAACATCTACTCTGCGTGTATGTACGATATACCCAACTTAGGTTCATTTTCCATTAGCCGATTTGGGGTGATCGGCAGGCAATCAGCAGGTAATCGGCAGAGAGTCGGCAGGTAGAGCCACAACAATTATACTCTGTGTAGTATAAATGTTGTGGCTCTACATGCAGATTGTCTGCCGATTGTCTGCCAATTGCCTGCCGATCACCCCCAAATCGGCTAATGGAAAATGGCCCTAACACACCTAATTGCCGATTGCACTTGTCACCTATTGTCATGCATATTATGGTTGCAAATCACATACGCTATAACTAGCTAATGATTGCCCAATATGACACAATGACAACAAACTGCAATGTTTAGCGACGCTGCGTAATGTCTCGAGAGGCAATATGGCTTACAGTACTCCCCCCCCCCCAGCAGCTGCTTGTCGTATGGCTTTCTGTACAGGTAGTACATGAGCTCCCAGCACACCCCCTACATCCCTAACATACCCTGACCCCACTCCACCCCTACACTCCTCCCTGCATCAGGCCACTCTAAACAACAACTGGCGTCTTGTCACCAAGGACTCAAAAATATAATTCAGGAGGATTTTTTTTACTCGTGGGCTAAGATGTATTGGATAATACATGCTTTATGTCACCATTTGTCACCAAAACTTACATTTTAGTAGTTAAGAATTTATTAATCTTGAAAAGTGGGGAAAATCTAAGTTGTTTTTATTCCACCGCATTCTTGCATGGAGTATAAACTTTTGATACCAAATCTACCAATATTTGTCCAATTTCATCATGTTTCTGATCAAAAATCAGCAAAGAAAAAGAAGAAAGTTCTCCTCAAAACCTGATTCCTATGATGCCTGCAGTGATGAGAAACCAGGTTCCTTCAAGTGGCCTTACTGTGTATATTTTAACCCTACCTCTCCAGGAATAGTCCTAGCTAATAGTCCCCAGACCTAGCGACAGAAAAAAGTCCTGCCGTAAGTACAGGGGTCTAGTATGTCAATGCTAGAAACATGATAGGCAATGCGTTTAGCAAGGAGTGTGCATGGTATGCCATGCATTGCCTTCCTCGACTAGTAGGACCTGCCCAAAAATGCATACCTATAGCTAGTATTATGGAGGCTGACTGATATCAACTACTACTACCGTAGATTTTCTCATGGAAGCTGCGGCTAGTAGGGTATGCGAGTCAGATCGTCAGTGCGGCTTATAGGATCATCAAAGAGTCAGGCTGCGGCTTATACGCAAGTTTTTGCTACTATAGTACGGTATTAAAGTCACCATAATCAAATGGCCAGTGCCCCTTATATAGGATCGACCCAAACTAAAACAGTGCGGTTTATATGAGAGTTAAGTTTATACGCAAGAATTTACGGTACCTGTAAAATTAAGTTCTTGTGTTTTTTGAGTAGGAAAAATTATTTTTGTCGGAATACAGAATGTAGAAACACTCCCTATGTCCGTGTTTCACAATTGAAGTTAGAGAGACCAGGTACATCTCGTCAGAGGACACAATGACAACTAGCACAATATAACCAGTTAGAGGCCCATAGTCCCAATACCAGTGACACTAACATACGGGTCTCTACACCCTACCACCTTACCACCAGGGGGCATTCCCTACAGGAAGTCACCTGCCCCCAACCTCCCCCCAGGTGGCGCTCCCAGGGGAGTAACCAATTAGTGTACATTGTGCTCACCCTGTGTGTTATCTGACCAGGTACAGACTCCTTCCACAACCAGCTTAGTGTCCTGGTGGTAACGCAGAGATTCTGTTGCTGGTACCACATTTAGTCTATTCTCCCCAGGGGGCAATCCATTTTATTTTTTTGAAATACAAGACCTCCTATGCTTTAGCACTGAAGGGCCGTATTCAATGGCCGCCATTGAATACAATGTGGCCGTATTCAATGGGCTAGGAAAAGTTTGTTTTTTCTTCATTAGATGGCTTCAAATAAAAAAATAAACACAAATGCCAACTACATTGATACCGCTTATGGGGGCTGGGGCAGTATCCCACGAAGCCCCAGCCCCCACTCTTGAAACAGAGACGGTATCAATGTAGTTGGCATTTGTCTATTTATTTTGACACAGGTGTGTGGCTGCACCTCTGACAACCCTTATCCTTGGTGAGAGGGATTTTGGTCAAAATGAATTTTATTCTGAAGTATTTTGGCAGAAACTCCAAAAGATTGTTGCATTTGGAGAAAGGTGATCCTTGGTGAGAGGGAATTTTGTAAAAGGTGACCTTGGTGAAAAGGATTCTGATGAAAAATGAACCCTTGGTGAGAGGAAATTTGGCCAAAAACACAATATACAGGAAGTGACCCCCCCCCCTCGGCCTATACTGCAGAGCTGCAGAATACCAGCTAAGATTACAAGACATAACAAAAACACATTTGAGAGCAATGACTTGTCGTCGCGCCCGTAGGGAAGCCGTGACAAAATGGCCGGGCTACACACAGATCCCTTAGAAATGCCAACGCGGTGTGTACGGTAATTTGAATGGATGCCTCTGACTGTAGGTAGACTGTGTTGTCCTAGTGTCATTAGTTGTAGTTCATGACAGGCCCGCTGGGGGAGCCACATGTAGCTGGTGGTGGGCGATAATAGGTGAATTGTTGACAGTGAGTGATAATAGGGGTTAATACGGAGGTCAAACCTGGGTGACATCATTGTTTATCCTTGTCTATTTGCTTGTCTACTGGAACTAGGAATGTGATCTACATTTACAACCTTTATCAGGATTGAATGTCATATTCAGATGGCCAGTGCAGCTTATAGGATCGGCCCAACCTCAGGGTGCGGCTTATACATGAGAGTTACGCTTATGTTTTGAGGTTTAAAGGCAATCAATATCTGAGTCCGGATTGGTTTCTGAGACCTGTATTATAGGTTTTGAGGCATAAAGGCAAGTCAAAATCTGAGTGCAGATTGGTTTTAGAGACCACTATATAGGTTTTAAGGGAAAAAGGCAAGTTGATATTCAAGGCTGGATTATATATATAGCCTAAGATTGTGAGAATTGCCATTTCCTCAATGTTGGCAAGGGTTGAAACGTAAAAGAATTGTGTTTTTGGTGATTTTTTTTCAATGTTCAAGGTCAACTCTGGTGACCTTGACCTTGGGCAAGGTCATGAATATCAAAACCATGGATAGTTGGCCAAATATCTGTTTCATGACAAAATTTCATAACTGTAGCTAGAGCGGTTAGGAAAATATAGAGGGAAATGTGATTGTTTTTTATTCTCGGAAAAATATCATGGTTGCAATGACCTTGACTGGTTACCATGGCAACAGTTTATCTATATCCCATTTTTATCAACTATCTAGTACAGCAAGGAATGTCCTTCCACTATATGAAGCCTAAGATGGTGAGTATTGCCATTTTCTGAATGTGACAAGAGTTGAAACATAGAAATTTCAGTACTTTGGTGAGTTTTTCCATGTTCAAGGTAAATTCAGGTGACCTTGACCTTGGCCAAGGTCATGAATATTGATTTTCCAGATAGTAGGCCCATATACCTGTCTCATTGCAAAATTTCAGCACTGTAGCTCTAGCGGTTGGAAAAATATGGGGAAAACTGTTTATTTTCTAAAATCTCAACAAATTATCATGATTGCAATGACCTTGACTGTTACCATGGCAACAGTTTATCTATATCCCACTTTTTATCAACTATCTAGTACAGCAAGGATGTCCTCCCACTATATGAAGCCTAAGATGGTGAGAATTGCCATTTTCTGAATGTTGACAAGAGTTGAAACATAGACATATCAGTATTTTGGTGATTTTTTACATGTTCAAGGTCAAATTTGGTGACCTTGACCTTGGCCAAGGTCATGAATATTGATGTTCAGGATAAAAGGCCCAGATACCTATCTCATTGCAAAATTTCACCACTGAAGCTCTAGCGGTTCGAAAAATATGGAGAAAAGAGTTAATTTTTTTTAATCTCAGAAAAATATCATGGTTGCCATGGAAACCGTCCAAAATGGCGGTGTTCGCACCACTTTCGGCGGGTGCAACATCCATATTCTGAAAGCCCATGAAAAATCCTTCAATATATGTCAGAATCAGCTTGTTGAATGGGGGTTGGGGGTAGATTTCCAATCTGGGGTCTTGGCCGCTACTCTATAGCTTTGCATGTTCCAGAATCACTCATTGTCACTACCTAATGCTTTGGGCACTCTTGTGCTCTAATGAACTTTTAATGCAGCTCTAGCGAGTAGCTCACCAGTGCTGAATACACGCACCATGCTGACTATGGGTGAGTTACCGACTTGCTAGGGAGTTATTCACTAGCGCTATATTGGTGCATCATGACAAGAATTAACTTAACCATGAAGCCTTAAGGTATTACGCGACCACCCTTTAAGTCTCCTGTTTAACTTGTGGCTGTCACAATGTATAAGAGGAAAGTTCCATTTTGATTTACTTGATAGCCATCCCTATCATATAGGCCTTTGTCGGTTCAGTTAATTTTAATTTTCTGATGGACAGACCATTTGAATTGAATACACGAGAATTTACGGTCCCTGTAGAATTAAAGTCCTTGTGTTGTCTGGTTAGGAAAAAATTATTTGGGTGGAATGTTTTACTGCCTTCATCAGGATTGAATGCAATAAATATATGAGCAATCTTTAAATATTAAAGTACTGATGGCAGTGGGGGGCCTAGATACTGAGATACAAACTCATTAAACCACTTACATCCCACAATATATATAGCTTTATCACTGGGGCTCTACTAGGACTTGCTGCTGGCTATACTAGTGATGCGTGACCTGTTTGTAAAAAAGAAAATCACAGGGCCAATCATCCATAGATGGGGTCACTGCTGTATTGGGCAAGCAGCATATAAGTATCTGTTCTACTGCGAGGCAGACTACCACTATTTGTGGATAACGCCTTACTTACTTGAGGTAGTCCTATAGGGTACTATGTACGCTTGGACGTTAAACACATCCATCAATCAACAGAGGCAATGCTCCCATAAGACCAGATGCTGGCGGCAACAGCTTAACTCAAATGTCCAAACACTACCTCAACCCAACAGACCAAGCGGACGATACACGCATCAATGTTATTATTGGAGAAGTTCGCTCGGAGGCTCGCTTGTCTCACCGTCTCTAAACCTGCCAAGTAACGATTACTCAGAGATATTGTACAGTGAGACCTGAAGCTATCAGAAATCGATGATACCCAGATGTTGGGGTCTATCTGTGCCAACTGATGAATAACTGCTCCCACAGGATCAGTAAATGTGTGTTTGACTACTATTGAGTGTTTTGCCACTGGACTAGATATATGCCATAAGATCCATGTACACTGATATTTTAAATGCTTCAGGCCTTAGTCTGTAGTGGCTAATCCTGGTTAGTCACACGGATATTGGTCAGAATGAGAAGCTGATATTCAAAAATGACTAAGGCAAAACAAAAGGCTTTACTGAAAAAATACTTAGCCTTATACTCAGGAATGGAATGACTAATATTGGTTGACTAGGTTGGTCGTATAGGGAGCCCAAAATGACTGGCCAGGTTTGTCGCTATTGACTAAGTTTTGTAGCCTAAAGATTATCTGTGTATAAATAAAATACATTTTACTGTGAGCACTGTGAATTTAATGATCGTATTCTAATGTAATGGCATTTGACCTTAGGCCTACTTTTAATTGTAGGCACTTCATTATGGCAGAATGTGTCATGACTGCTTGATACTATGTAAATTAACTGATTTTATCTCTTTTTTTCCCCTTCTAGGTGAGTTGATTCCTGACACGATAGGAAAATGCATTGGAAGTTTCAAACCTACTGAAGGTCCCTTGGTGAGGTAAGGCCATTCTGCAAGGTCAGCCGGTGCTCCAAGTAGTATTCCTCTGGATCATCTTTTGAATCAACACACATGGTCATTTCTAGGGGAATATGAAAACGTGAAGGTCATTTATGAATACTGGAGGTCATCCTCGACATGGTGACTCTATTGTGTGAGAACCTACAGGACTAGATCAAGGAGGAAGTCTTCGGGGTCCACAAACTTTTAGAAGCAAATTTTACTCAGAGATATTTCTGCCGATATTTTGATCCGCCATGACTCGTGCCATGAAATCGTCGCCCACCTTTTCAAATTCCTGGGTCTTCCTCTGACCTGTGATGAGAAAACAAATATAGGGTTGTCCCATATGCATGATTATAGAGAACACTAGTAACACAGTGCTCTCATTACACTGATCTAAAACAGTGTAACTCCTTTCGTGATACCTTCTCGTGTGCATTGTACCACACGCACCCTCCTAAACCCATGCTCTCTAATCGAACCCTACACCGAGCCAATTTTTGACAACGGTATTGTTTTCTCACTCTCCACACGCATGTTGACTCTTAATACAGCCCCTTACTATAACTTTGGTCTAGTACACTGAAAATCCATAAGTTTCATCCGTTAGTCAGTACTGGGTATCCCTGGTTCGTCATAGGGGTATTCATCCTTCATTAGTCAAAATGACAAATTTATGTGAAAAAATAGCTGAGAGACTCCTGGTCATATTTCGGCTCCCTATACGCCCAATCTATGTTAGTCAAACAGACTAACCCATCTTAGTCCTTTCTTTTTTTATGCTTATTAAGGTTGCTCATTTTGATTAAGGCATTACTTTTTCCCTAGTCATGTTTAAATATCCTAGTAAGTTGCCTATGACGACCCACCACTATTGACTAACCTCTTAAACCTATAGGTTATCTGTGTAGTTTTCAGCCTCGGCTTGGAGGGTGCAGGATGTCCCCTTCAGGGTGGGTAGGTAGGCGCTACACGGGGTACATGGGGTAGTCACGTGACTGCTATGCGCACGCACTTGTGTCACGTGATGGCGCATGCGCACACAGTGGGTAGTACTTCCCTCCTACCACCACCCACAGGACAATACTGATTACCCCGTTAAGGATGGTATGGTGCCAAAAAGCAGCATTTGTCGTCATGAGGCACCAACCAGTCGGGCGCTGCATTCATACAGCATGCCAACCCTAAAGGGAGTCTTATCAAGCCTGAGGGAATTGTGTTGCATGAATGCAGCTCTTGCGAGTTACTAGCCAAAGCTGCAGGGTTTCAAATCACAACATGTTGCCCTTAAGGTAGGGTCATGTATATATCGACGTAGGTATTTTATATTATACTGGGCTGACCATCAGTTCATAATCTCATGAGTTTGGCATTTCCTTATTTTTCGCATACCGACTATTTGATAAGACTGGAATGGTATGTCACCATGGCTTCGCTGGTGAAGCACAAAAAAGAATGAACACGAACCTAGCCTGTAATATGTAATGCCTTGAAATGTATCTGAAGACATGTCTTAACCTAGCGGCAGAAGGGCAATGCGCCCGAGCTAGTTTTTGGCATAGCCAATTAGATCCAAATAAATATACTTTAAAAAAACACCAGTGTTTGGGCCAGTCCAATAAGTAAATATTAAGAAATATGAATGATATAAAGACAGCTAGCGTCATGCAGAGCTCTGTGGTAAAAGACTCCTACATACACTCAGTCCCCCCCCCCCCCCCTCATCTTCAGCTGAACACACTACCCTGCCTGCTCATCGATACCCATATACCCTGTACAATGTTTAATGGACGGATATAAGCTCGGAAATTAAAAATGCACTATAAAATGGTGCTCCTTTTATTACTGTAGTAGTGAAAAAAGTTTTTAAAACGCCTGTCAGACACGACCAGATAAGATGCGCAGCGTGTTCGACCGGCCAATTTCCTATCCAATTTTAAAAGACACATCGCCATGTAATGTGATGAATATTAAATGTAGCGATGAGGCAGAGTCTGATATAATTGACATAACTCATACAGTATTAACACTGTAACAGCCAGATACACTGATAATCTTGATGCTAGAAATCTTAGTCAGTACTAACCAACTTCCTTAGTCATCTTTTGGCTCCCTATATGACCAACCTAGGTTAGGTTCTTTTGATTAAGGACTTAGTGTATGTCAGTTTGCCTCAGTCATTTTTGAATAGCACATGGTCATGCCTAACCAATGTCCCTGTGACTAACCTGGGATATCCACGACAGACTAAGGGCTGAAACATTTAGATTATCAGTGTAGTGCGTTAATGCATCAAGCGCTACATGTGTCGTCATGCTGGATGAATGCAGCCCCGGCGAGTAACTCGCTAGGGCTGCATTCATGCATTACGTCGATCCTTTGGATCCTGGTCCTGGAATGCAGCACTGGTGAGTAACTTGCCAGGGCTGCATTAATAACGATAAGGAACACAATGAATTAAAGGACTATGCGGCTCTTAAATGTTTAAAACGGTCACGTGAGCTGTTGTCCACATGCTGCATCTGCTCAAGATGATTTCCACAGGGCTCTATGAACATGATGATATACATCATACAGGCCTATACTAATACAGGCCTAACAATGGATTGGATGATGTAGTTAGTTCAAAGGTGAACCTCGGTTGAACCAAGGAGCAAATAAAACAATTATTTTGTCCTCGGTTGTCTATCACACAGATTATGGTATGAGCCACGAATGAGCCAGTCATAGGAAATTTGTGACATGTGCTTCTCGGAGCACTGACAATGTTATTCAAGTCTTAACTTATCTAAAGCAGACCTCTATTCAGGAGCAAATGTTAATTTAGATTTTTGTTTAGATTGGCCACTTTCATCCCTGGGGCCCCAGATCTAATGCAGTGGTATATGTCTATGTTTAGAGCAGAATCCATTAACCCTTTAAGGACGGCATAATGCATCAATGTAGTATGCCCTTGGTCGTCATGATGCATAAATGTAGCCTTGGTAAGTAACTTGCCAGTGCTGTATTCAAGCATCATGCCGACCATACAGTGTTGAAACATTCCCAGAGGGTCATCATGATGCACCAAATGCAGCACCAGTGAGTTACTTGCCGGGGCTGCATTGGTGCATCATGACAACAAATGTCACCTTTTAATGATATGCGTCCTTAAAAGGTTAATGAAATACATCTACATAAATCACTATCCAGGCTACACCATTTTACCCTTAGTTCCCTTCCAGGGCCTAATAGGATTCTACCACATCACATTGTACAGAGTAATTGTAGATCTATGTTGATTCATTCCGTCCCCCTTGATGTATGTCAATATTATTGACATTATTCTGGCCTGGCTCAAGCCATTCTATTTCAGCGGAGACTTCAAACCCAGATGCTGATTCTAGGTTCAATTTTCAAGCCACACTGCTCCGGGAAATCATAACAGTTAGTGCATAATTTATCAGTCGATATTCTTCAATTAGTGGATAGGGAAGCTGAAAGGAACCGTGCCAAATTGTTATGGCCCGTGAAGAGCGAAACTGGGGTGAGTGTTATGTTGTTCATCATTTCTGTTTGTCATTCAATGGTGGTTACAATACAGATCTTTGTATCTGGAGAGGGAGAGGCACCTTTAGGAGGAATTATAGATATTAATATTTGCACTAAAAGCTGTATCTATAAAGTTCAACTTAATAAGAGTCAAAGAATTGTACTGTTTTCTCGGGCTTCCAGTGAAGAGTGGGTGTCTGCAGAGAAACATTAGTGACACAGAAAGGAGGATTTGAAAATGCAAAAGATGCAGTACTTAACTCTTTAATGGGGAAGCCATACTTTTTAAATCTGGAGTGAAGACTCTGGGAAACACACACCTAATCCCCTTAAAGTACCCCTGTACACTTGTACACCCATAGTGAAGAACGATAACACTCATCATCTCCCTCCAAGTACAATCCCAAGGCACTATCACTCCCCAAGCACAACCACCCACCCGAGAAATAACCCCTTTTGGATTCATGCAGACAAAAAGGGCCAAAAGGGCCATTTCAACATGTGCACCCCCCAGTAGCAAGGGCGATAAGGGCCATACAAGAGGGCATTACGGTTAATGACCTCAGGGCGGAACCAGCTTGTCTGACCTTCAGCGCTCTATCATGGCCATTTGATGGTCGTTAAGGGCCTGGGGCTATAAGTCTTTGACAACTCCCGTAGCGGTTTATATGGCACAAACTATGTTTTGCGGGTGTTCGGTATGATACCGTATCAGGATATGCGACATAAAACTATTTCGCAAAGTTTCTAACATTTTCCAGTTATTTTTTAAGGCTGAGTGTGTTGTACGATACAGGCGCTGCAAAGACACTCACTAGGGCTGCATTCATGGATCATAACAACTAGGGACATAGTGGATCAAGAGTATGCGACGCTTGATTTATTAAGATGCTAGGTGCAGATGATGGTACTACATGACAACTAGGGGCATGCATGGTGTATCAACAGTATGCGGTCAACACTTGATTTAAAGGGCTATACGCAGGCACTGGAGCATTTAATCCACATCGTTTGTCAATTGATCAAATCTATGAACTAGATTTGTAACAATATATTGGTTCCAGTTATTCATGGATGGACTATTTACCCCCCACCCCCGCCACCTCCAACTTGCTAGATCCTCCATATTACAGCCCATTGGTGGTCGATTTGTTTTAGTGTTGTCTGGGCCCCATGAATGGGGCGGCATCATTTCCCTGGAGGACTGGCAGATATAGAGGGGTAGGGGGCTAGTCAGGGGTGGGGGAGCCCCGGTCCCTGCACTCTCAGCACTTTGAGACACCATCCTCGTTAGAAAAAACACATTTAATGGGTCATGCTTCTGATACAATGCATGTCAGCGTTTTTTTAAGACTAAGTGTGAACATTTGGTTGCAATAACATGGCGCTGAGCGGGAGCGTAACTACCGACCGAGACCCAACAAAATCGCCTCGGGTGAACTGCATCATGGGAGCCGTATCGCTATTTATGTGGTCCTAAAAAGGGGGTCCTTTTTTCCTAGTAGAAAACGTGGTATTTTTCACATTGTCTAGACTGTGAAAACATGATTTTATTCTCAAATACTACTGTCATTCTCCTTTCAGCATCTCTCTTAACCAAATAAGTTGCCTATTGATATCCTATGAATATTGGTTTGGCATTAGATTTACCAAATGTAAAACATATTTTATTTGTTAGGGTAAGGCTCCGACACATGTCAGCATTTTTGGGAAAAAAACAGGTTCTTTTAGGGCCCTTAAAATCAGTCGTTTTGCTATAAAAAGGGTTACATTTTCACTCAGAAATCAGTGGAAAGGGCTATACCGGTATTTGCAATCCATTAACGAGAGTGGTGTCAGGTTAGTACTGGGAGTGTGGGGATGGGGGTGGGGAGTGCGGGGCCGGGGGTGGGGGGGGGGGTGGAGCAGACAGATAGTGGGACAGCAGGCTAGTCTGGGAGTGAGTGATGACTGTGTTTGCAGATCACTAAGTCTGTATTGACAGCCTGGGACGCATGCTAATTTGTGGCATCCTGAGATTCTGTAGACTGCAATGTGGCTACCCACGCCTTAACTATATTGTCTACTGTAATCTATTATATTTCGCGCTGTATATATTTTCATGAATTTTTGTGGATTTTAGAATCAGCGAAAATATGTACAGAAAGTTATCCAATGTAGTAGTATGACTGCCATGTTTCAAAATGTGTGAATTTAAATCTGCGCAAAATTGCACTTTATAGCAAATCCGCAAAAATGAATACCAGCGAAAATATCTCGTTTACTAGTACCTCCATGTACTTTAATTGCTTACCTACTCGCATTCCTTCCTTCCTTCCTTCCTTCCTTCCTTCCTTCCTTCCTTCCTTCCTTCCTTCCTTCCTTCCTTCCTTCCTTCCTTCCTTCCTTCCTTTCTTAACCCTTCTCTTTCTCCTCCCTTCGCCCCTTTCAATTCCCTTCCCTCCCCACCCTCCATCGACCTCTCTTCCCTCCCTGCCCTGCCTCCCTCCCCTACCTACATAGCTGTCTGTCTGCCTCCCCCTCATATTACACTCTACATGAATGGCTTACATTTGTCTTAACACTTTAAGGACGGCTGTCCTTTTAAGATGACATTTGTCCTCATAATGCACCAATGTAACTCAGCGGTGCAGCATTTGTGCATCATGCCGACCCTTCAAGAGTGTCTCAACATTGTAGGGTCGGCATGATGCCTGACTGAAGCCCTAGTGAGTTACTCGCCATGGCTGCATTCATGGAGCATGATGACTAAGGCTATTATGCATTAAGACATTATGCTGACCTTACAGGGTTAATATGCTTCATCTCTCCCTCCTCCATATCTAAATGCCCATTTCCCTCTCCCCATATGCAAACTCTAAACTAATGCATTAATTCCCTGCGTCATCCCCATAAAGTAACGAAGGATATCCCGTCATGCAATCCACCGGACATCAGCCATTGCTTAGTTAAATTACAGCAGTATTCGCTTACCCGTCCCAGTAGTGACGGTACTCATAATGAGCACTAGGCCAAAGAAAATTAGGTGTGTTTCAGGTTATATGGCTTGAAAATCTAGGCTAGTTGAATCGGATTTTTAGGATTTTATTTTTGGTTAATATTTTTTCACCTTTGGCCTGAAAAGTAAGAATATACTCACAAACTTCAGTACCGACTCCATGACAACGGTGTCAACTCCTGGACTGTCTAATTGGCCCTATTTATGACCTAAAATATAAATATTTTTTTAAAAATTGGACAAACATTTCTAGGTAGGGTTGGGTAACCTGAACACACCTCTTTTTATGGGTCTAATAATAATGAACACTAAGAGGTGAAACCCACCCCAGATCCCCCTGCTTCATAACTCATGACGGCGGGACTATGCATGCACTAATTGCTGGTGTAAGTGGTCCTGTTTTATGACTGTAGAGGCTTAAGGGAAGCTTAGGGCTGAAGCTTATGCCCTTTTGCGCCCAAATTTTACTCATGCAGCAAAATACCCATTGTCTACTGTGAAGACAAGATGCATATTGTTCTGTTTCTTGTTTTGATTAAATACTCGCATCTATGACTATAGGGACTTAAGGGAAGCTTAGGCCCTCCTGCGGCCCACTGCTGAACCCAAATTTTACTCATGAAGCAAAATTCCCATTGTCTTCTATGATGAAGAGATGCATATATCTTGTGGTTTAAAAAAAATCAATTAGTGATTTTGGAGCAATTTAACCTAGTGTAAAATATAGAAATATAAATGACTGAGACCTGATCCGGGCTCAAGTAAATAACAGCGTGCTTGATAAAATCAAACTTACATGTATTTGATTATGTGGAGAAGACGTCTCGAATAGTTACCAGTGTTGCATGAGTCGGTTTTGGTAGAAGCGCTGCTCATAGGGAAGATTAGCAGTTGATGAAAAGGAGACCTTATTCTCCCTCATTTTCTATACTTGGTTTTCTCTAAGCACTCCCAATAAGTCCAGTGGATGCTCCACTCTTAAAGACTTTCATTTATATTTCCCACGTGAATTGTGCAGCATAAATGTTCAACGATTTAGTATTCAAATTCCAAATTCCAAATACCAGTGATTGCTACTATGGCGTAGCACAATGGCTTAATCAACCCTTTAAGGACAGCATAATGTCTTAATGCATCATGTCCGTGGTCGCAATGATGCATGAATGCAGCCCTGGTGAGTAACTCGCCAGGGTGCCATTCAAGCATCGTGCCCACCCTACAGGGTTGAGACACTCCCGAGGGGACAGCAAGATGCACCAATGCAGCACTAGTGAGTTATTCGCTGGGGCTGCATTGGTGCATCTTGACCACAAATGTCATCTTTTAGCGACATGCGTCCTTAAAGGGTTAAAACATCACATTAGCACACATTAGGTAAACTCCCAACCACCCCCATGCCTCCATCCATCCCACAATGCACTGGTTGTGACGTATTGTCTGCAGACAGCGCCCCCCTCGGCCGTGTGTGGAACTAGGCGTGTAATGGCGGCCACTGGGGCATGACGGGATGGCTCCCTAATGACCAATAGGCTTCCCGGGGTAATTCTGGACACTCATCCCCCCTTTACATCTACAATGTACTCAGTCACCAAGCAGGGCAGGGGGCAGTGGTCACCACACAGAAAATCTAAATGCCCCGGCCCTTAGTCTGATGTGGCTATCCTAGGTTAGTTATAGGGACAATGGTCAGGCATAACCAAGTCCTATTCAAAAATTACTGGGGCAAAACAACATATATATGACTAATGCCTTACTCAAAAGGACATAGCCTAAAACTCATTAGAATGGGAAAAAAACCACGGTAAGTTGGTCAGGACTGTCATGACCAACTGGACAATATTAACTAAACTAGTTTGGTCATATAGGGAGACAAAAAATGACTTAACTTGGTTAGGCTATAATGGCTGAGACATTGGTTCTATAGGGGGCCAAATAATATCAGTGCTATGAGGAAATCGTGTGGAATTTTGAGCAAGTCAGGGGAAGTAAGGAGGGAAAAGGTAAAAAAACAAGATCCCCAATTAAGTATTGCCAACTCAATAAGGCTCCTTCAAATTGGAGAGCGCCCAGCATTATTAACGTGTACAGTAGATATGGTCAGGAAAAGGTCAGGTTGGGTCAAGGAATTTCACTTCTGAAATCTGTGTGGGAACTCTGGTGAAGGTGAAACCTTGTAGGAATAGGGGCTTTAACATGAAGATGTTTATCGAGGATTACAATCTTTCGAGCTGGGTTCTTCACAGACTCAAAAATCATACCGTAAATTCTTGCATAGAAACCAATCCTAGGTGTGGCTTATAGGTTTCTCTTAAAGTGGTGGTGTGGCTTATGTACACTGGTTTTGTTGGTATGGTGCAGTACTATGGTAATAACTTTAGGTTATAACAGGGTATGGTGTATACATGGCAGTTAGATTATACCCCATAGAATATACACGATACCTCTAGTTTTTCGCTGGTACTTTATACATCATGCCTTCATTATTCATCAGCATGTCGGGTACAAGCGTAACCAGCGATTCATCAACTCCCAACCATCAGCTGGCCCGGTACTTCATCATTTATGTATAAGCCCTTTAAGGACGGATGTCGCTAAAAGATGACATTTTGCAGCCCCGGCGAGTAGCTCGCATCATGCCAACCTTTGGGGAGTGTCTAGACCCCATAGGTTCGGTATGATGCTTGAATGCAGCACTCGCAAGTTACTCGCCAGGGCTGCATTCATGCATCATGACGACCAAGGTCATATTGCATTAAGTCCAGATTGCCTCCAGATTGACTCCCCTCTTTAGGGGAGCCCAGGCTGCCTAAGGGACCCTAGGTGATGGAGCCCTGAATGCCCGAGAGGAGTCACATATAGGGGAGTCACATAGCTCCCTGGCACACCTAAGGGAGTCACATGAGGACCAGGGCTCCCCTTGAGGGGAGTCAGGGGTGGATCCAGAAGGGGTGGTCTAGGGGGGGCAGAACCAAGAAAATTTGGTCATGGGGGGGCACAGGCAGGGTACTGTACCCTTTTAACTATAGTTAGGAGTCATACCAAGGGCCCCATTCCGGGGGTTTCAAGGGGGGGGGGGGGCAGGTGCCCCACAGGCCACCCCCTGGATCCTCCCCTGGGAGTCATTTGGGGGGCAACCTGGACTCCCTTTTGACGCTGTTTCTCTTCTCTGTATACAGTCAACCCTCACTTCCTTGAAACATTTACTTCCTCGGACCCTTCACTTCCCCAGACAGGTGCCTGGCAACCTCCCCTATATTTTCCATTATATTTGGACTTAATTCCTCAGATAATTTGCTTCCTCAGACATTTTCCAAATTTGAGGAAGTGAGGGCCGACTGTATACACTCCCCCCTGGCAGCCTCCACCTTCATCAGTAGAATAGACTCACGCAGACTTCTCGCCTACTCACATAAAGCGGTCTCTTTGTGCCGTGACTAGCGCCCGTTGTTCGTTTATTACCTTCAAGCACTTACCTGATCCTGGATAATGGCTGTTAACTGGCAGAATACTCTGTGTACCCTCGTTAAACAGCCATGTAGGATTACCAGCCAAGGGCTTGTCTAAATGTACTCTACTCTTACAATATTATGGGCTTTAGTCATTCAGACATAATGTCTATAGATCCAGGGGGCTACATTAAATTGAAAGGAAGGAACCAAGGAGACAGAGATACAGTTGCCTATAACCCTTTAAGGGTGGCAAGATGCCTTAATGCATCATGCCCTTGGTCGTCATGATGCATCAATGTAGCCCTGATGAGTAACTCGCCAGGGCTGCATTCAAGCATCATGCTGACCTTATGAGGTGGAGACACTCCCGAAGGGTGAGCATGATGCACCAATGCAGCACCAGTGAGTTAGATGTTCCCAATACCATATTAAAATGAACAGTGAAGCAACCTTAAACCCCCAAGTGCTTGAATTAAGCCTCGAGTGCCAATCCTCCCTCAGCTCTGACTGTTACTGAAACCTGCAAGGGCAGCAACAGTCTATACGAAAACCTGCCTAACAACAGCTATAGACGGCAAAAAGTCTACTGGTCCGACAGAGAGGTAGCTACTGCCGGCCCAAATGACTGGCTGCAATCTGCAGATCGTTGTCTACATGCTATCTTTTTACAGCTTCTAAATCAGACCATTATTAAGGTATCTAGAGCATGAAACAGAGGCACAAATAGTTTGTACATTTCTCTTTAAAATATAGATATTGAGATGATTTATATGATTGGACATTTTATTTTTGATTTATAGATGCAAATGTTGTCCGTGCCTGCAAGAAATTAGCCGGCCCTGCACAAAAAAAAAGCTGCAGGACCGAATGTCCCTCATGGTGAAAAAGTTTTCGTATAGACTGCAGCAAGCGTTTTGCCGTTAATGCAGTGCACAGCAACCCATCAGCTATCACCATATACCCCGTATTGTGTATAGTAAACAGAGACAACCCCTATAGCCTCTCCATGCTCACAGTACCACCCACAACTCCACCCAAAGTAACAGAATATTTAAACAGGTAGCCAGCTAGACAGAAGAGATGGGGAAAATGGTGGAGGCTTGGTAAGTAATGGAGAGGTCTCCGGTCTCAGGTGCGTTGCTATTGCGACGACCGAGGAGTAACAAGAGCTATTTTCTCCGCCAATTAAGGTGTGCCATACAATGCCGGATCCTGGTCTGGAGGTAAATTTGAGAGGCAGTGTTTCACTAACATTGGACCTAATGGAAAGCTCTCAATGAGAGCATTTTAAAAACCCTTTAAGGTAGGCATGATGCCTTAATGCATCATGCCCTTGGCTGTAATGATACTCGAGTGCAGCCCTGGCGAGTAACTCACCAAGGCTGCATTCAAAAGTCATGCCGGCCCTATGCAATTGAGACACTACCATAGAGTCGGCCTAATGCACCATCGCAGCACTGGCGAGTTACTCGCTGAGGCTGCATTGGTCCATCATGACGACAAACGTCATCTTGTCCGTAAAGGGTTAGTTAGAGGTGAGTGAATTGATACCTTTAAAAGCTCTCCCAAGGTGAACAAGAACCATAGTAGGGAAAAAACTATGTCGATGCCATAAATGACCAACTCTGGTGGTATACAGCTTTAAAGAATCCCGTTGACACCGGCATTAAAGTGGCCATAAGTCTGCAAATACACTGTAAAATGCTATACCTGTGTTCATGGGACCCTCTTAATTGCCTCAAAATTATTGCCCATCAATGATATTTTACTGTGCCCTATCATCCAAATATGATATTATAATGGTACTTTCAAGACATTTAAGTAGAATTTAAAACATGGAAAAGATTGGACCATGCCACTTCATATCAGCCCTGGTAATAGACCTTGCATCTGCTACGACCAGACTGATACGTCCATGATAGGTTCACTATTTCACCAAGGGTAGACTTATCGTTTTTTTCCTATAATGAAGTCGTCCCATGTTCTGTTATTGCCCTGATTAAATCCTATATTCCCTCTATTGTCCCGCCAGAAAGAGGCCATTTGAATGAGCAGACAACTTCCGCTGTCTGCTCTATACCCAACTCTCCAATCAGCTCCATTTCTTTGTCTAGAGCTGACATCTTTTGTGAAAAGAGAGACTAGACTACTCTGAATATAAAACTTGTCCTCCATTTTGAATTCAAACCTCCTACTCCCATCGCTGAAATGTGCAGAGTGTGCACATGCTATATTATTGTCTTGATTGACTATAAGAAAGGAAGTAAATCTTTTCCATTAAAACACAGAATGGAGCTACAATGTGCTTGGAGAGTGTAGCGCAGGTGAAGAGGTCACTCTCTACGGACGGCTAGAGCTAGCCTCTGCATTGAGTCCGCCATTTTTAGCGTCAGCGCGCTACACGTTGTCATGGCAATGTACCCATAAAAGCTTGCGAAAATGGGCAGAGGTTAGCTCGGCACGTCTCATGCCTCTGCTGGGAGAGTGGTTGAGAGGCTTGTGCTTGGCCACCCTCCCAGCACAGTCTCAAATAAGACCCTGCCAAAAGGCGTGTGAAAACCCTGGCTGAGGTGCAACTCAACAGTCCAAGGCACCACCCCGGTCCATCTAACCCATCTCTTACATCAACCTGTTATATAACCTCCACTGGGTTGCATAATCTCAGTGTCCTGGTCACAACAGACGCTCTGGGTGTCACTTTCCACGCCCTAGCCTGGGACACTCTAACTGAGTAATGCCTTGGGAATTCATGTGAAGACAGAAACTCTTCATGGAGAATTATAATCCTTCGAGGTTGATGTGTATGCTGTATACAAGATCATCGCACCATCAAGGCAGTTAGATTGTACCCTATGGACTATACACGATATTCCTAGTCTGTGCGCTGGTACTTTATAAGTCATGTCCATACAGCCATTATTCATCGGCATGTCGGGTACAAGCGTAACCAACAATTCATCAACTCTCAACCATCAGCTGGCCCGGTACTTCATCATTTATGTATTAGCCCTTTCAGGACGGATGTCGCTAAAAGATGACGTTTGTCATCATGATGCACCAATGCAACTAAGGCGAGTAACTCGCCGGTGCTGCATTGGTGCAACATGCCGACCTTTCAGGATTTTTTCAAGCCCATAGGGTGGGCATTTATGCATCATGACGACCAAGGTTATGATGCATTAATGTATTATGCCGCCCTTTAAGTAAAAGGGAGTCCATGTTGCCTCCAGAATGACTCCCCTCTTTAGGGGAGCCCTGGCTCACCTAAGGGAGTCACATAAGGACCAGGGCTCCCCTAGAGAATAGAGAGGGGAGTCATTCTAGGGGTAACCTGGACTCCCTTTTGACGCTGTTTCTCTTCTCTGTGTACAGTATACCCGCATTTCCTTGAACATTTATTTCCTCGTATCCCTATCTTCCTCAGACAGGTGCCTAGCTGGCAACCTCCCCTATATTTTCCATTATATTTGGACTTAATTCCTCAGATAATTTGCTTCCTCAGACATTTTCCAAATTTGAGGAAGTGAGGGCCGACTGTATGTACACTTCCCCCTGGCAGCCTCCACCTTTATCCGTAGAATACAGTCTCACGCAGGCTTCTCACCTACTCACATAAAGCGGTCTCTTTGTGCCGTGACTAGCGCCCATTGTTCTTTTATTACCTTCAAGCACTTACCTGATCCTGGATAATGGCTGTTAACTGGCACAATACTCTGTGTACCCTCGTTAAACAGGCATGTAGGATTACCAGCCGAGGGCTTGTTTAAATGTACTCCACTCTTACAATATTAAGGCAGGAACACTATGCTCATGGGCTTTAGTCGTTCAGACATAATGTCTGTTAATATAGATCCAGGGGGATATAGCCTACATTAACTCTGTAACCCTTTGAGGATGGCGTGTTGCTGAATGATGACATTTGTCATCATGATGCACCAAGGCAGCCCCGATTAATAACTCACCGGTGCTGCCTTGGTGCATGATACCGACCCTTAAGGATCGAGTCTTTCGAACCTGTGGAGTCGGCATGATGCTTGAATGCAGCACTGGCGAGTTACTCCTCAGGGCTGCATTCACACATCATAACGACCAGGGCATGATGCATTAATGCACTATGCCATCCTTAAAGGATAAAAATAAAAGGAAGGGGCTAGGCAGACTGAGATAGACTACAGATACAACAGCCTTTAATATTATGATCAAGGGGACGCAGGGTGGGCAGAATTTGAGTTCAAAGGCTTTGCATTCCCTCCATCAAGCAGTCTTGTCTCAGTCATCTTCTGTTGTGGCAACACGTACACACCAGTCTATGTGCATATTGATATTGATGTTGATATTAATATTGACATATTCTCACCTGTAAGATTTCTATGTGCTGGTGGATTCACCAATGACCATTACCGATACTATATTCACCTGCTCAATATGTTTAGTTCTACACGACTAGCTAGATGTTCCCAATACCATATTAAAATGAACAGTGAAGCAACCTTAAACCCCCAAGTGCTTGAATTAAGCCTCGAGTGCCAATCCTCCCTCAGCTCTGACTGTTACTGAAACTTGCAAGGGCAGCAACAGTCTATACAAAAACCTGCCTAACAACAGCTATAGCCGGCAAAAAGTCTACTGGTCCGACAGAGAGGTAGCTACTGCCGGGCCCAAATGACTGGCTGCAATCTGCAGATCGTTGTCTACATGCTATCTTTTTACAGCTTCTAAATCAGACCATTATTAAGGTATCTAGAGCATGAAACAGAGGCATGAATAGTTTGTACATTTCTCTTTAATATATAGGTATTGAGATGATTTATATGATTGGAATACAAGGGGAACCATATTCATTTTCATTATCAATTCAAACATTTTATATTTGATTTATAGATGCAAATGTTTGCCTTTAAAGCAGTGCATAGCAACCCATCAGCCATCACCATATGCCCAGTATTGTGTATAGTAAACAGAGACAACCCCTATAGTCCCTCCATGCTCACAGTACCACCCACAACTCCACCCAAAGTAACAGAATATTTAAACAGGTAGCCAGCTAGACAAAAGAGATGGGGAAAATGGAGGCAGATGTAAATAATGGAGAGGTCTCCGGTCTCAGGTGCGTTGCTATTGCGACGACCGAGGAGTAACAAGAGCTATTTTCTCCGCCAATTAAGGTGTGCCATACAATGCCGGGTCCTGGTCTCGAGGTAAATTTGAGAAGTGGTGTTTCACTAACATTGGCCCTATTGGAAAAGCTCTCAATGAGACCAACCTTTTAATCCTTTAAGGAAGGCATGATGCCTTAATGCATCATGCTCTTGGTTGGCGTGATACATGAGTGCAACCCTGGCGAGTAACTCACCAAGGCTGCATTCAAAAGTCATGCCGGCCCAATGCAATTGAGACACTCCCATAGAGTCGGCATAATGCACCAATGCAGCACCGGCGAATTACTCCCTGGGGCTGCATTGGTCCATCATGATGATAAATGTTATCTTGTCCCTGAAGGTTTAGTTAAAAGTGAGTGAATTGAAGTGAGTGAATTGATAAAAGCTCTCCCAAGGTGAACAAGAACCATAGTAGGGTAAAAACTATGTCGATGCCATGAATGACCAACGTGGTATACGTACAGCTTTAGAGAATCCCATTGACACCAGCGTTAGTATAGACCTGGCAACTGCTGCGAGACTGATACGTCCATGATGATTATATGAATAATATGTACACTAGCTTAAGAAATCAGCTTTATTGTGATACTAGAAACCCTAACACAAGAGTCCAATTTTAAAAGGTTAACACCTCATGGTGGTGCTCATTTTTAAGAGAGTTGAACTCTATGGAGCCATGACATGGAATCAGCTGTTACTCAAATGTAGGTCAAAACAAGCTTTTAAATATGATAGAAAGGAATGGTTGAGTAACCAAATACCCATTGTACTTGGATAATATGTGTAAGTAAGAGAAGTTGAGTCGATCAAAGTTGTAAGAGACACAGATCAAAATCTGTATATAAGTGAATATTTGGTCTTGCATAACTGTTAAAAAAAAGTTCTATTAATCCTAGTCCTTTTACAAGGAAAGAGTTCCTCACGAAGTATCACCCACGCACTATTAGTGTAGGCTGAGAGGAACCTTCCTTTATGCTCAGGAAAACAAATACATAAATATTCATATACCTATTGGCACTGGAAAATGTATGAGAATTATCGATCCATATACCTTTATTTTGGTGTAACGGTTCACCATTTCACCAAGGAGAGACTTATCGGTTTTCCCCATGATGAATGAAGCTGTCCCACATGTTCTGTTATTGCCCTGATTAAATCCTCTATTCCCTCTATTGTCCCGCCAGAAAGAGGCCATTTGAATGAGCAGACGACTTCCACTGTCTGCACTTTACCCAACAATGGCAACATCAGCTTTTTTTCTTTGCATCGAGCTGACGTCTTTTTTGAAAATAGAGAGTGGACTACACTGGATATAAAATCTGTCCCCCATTTGAACCCTCCTATTCCCACCTCTTATATGTGCTGCGTGAGCAATTGCTATATTATTGTCTTGATTGCATGTAAGAAGAAAGGATGTACACCTTTTTCATCAAAACACAAAATATGCTTGGAGAGTGTACAGCAGGTTGAGAGGCTGGTGCTTGGCGGACAGTACTCTCGTTCTCAAATCCTTTTGAAGGAAGGCTCTGGGGACAGCCAAATGACCTTGAACTTGGGATTTTGCTGGGTCTGGGCAACCCCTGCTGGTAGGCTGGAACCAGTGAACAGGAACAGGAAATGGAACCAGAATGTACGATGGTAGTTTTAGCTAGTTTTACCATCAGCCTTTCTGGTTCCATTTCCTGTTCCTGTTCGCTGGTTCCAAGCTACCAGCAGGGATTGCCCAGACCCAGCAAAATCCCACCATTTGGCAGTTACCAGAGGCTTCCTTCGGAAGGATTTGGGAACGAGAGTAGGCGGACAGACGCTGTTTTAGGGTGTCACGGTACAAATAGCCGACAAAATTTCTGGTCCTGACCCTATTTTTCTCCTTCAGACGGGCAAAAGGTTGGGTTCTTTTGAGTGTGCAGTAATGAATGACCCCTTAAATTAAAGCTTAACACATATCTGATTTTTTTATTTGCATCCCGCATAAAAAAGTGTGTTCCGATTTTGCGCTAGTTGCCATGGAAACTGACTTACCCAAACTGGAGAAATTTTACAGGTGCCCAGCGACCTTTGACCTTGACCTTTGACCCCTCCAATCACCACCCAGGGTTACCATGGCAACAACCAACTTTTTATATTTTTTTTGCCAAGGCCTTTGGGAACAATTTGGGCCGCAGATTATGTTTCTGTGACAAATTTAAGGCCTCCTACCACTGATTATATGCACAGTAGTACCGTTTTTCATTGGCACTATTTACGAGTACAACATTCTGGGGGCGAATTTGTACTGTGACACCTTAAAGGCCCAGGTTAATTTTTTCTGACAAAGTTTCTTTTGCTACAGAATAAAGATATTTCCTCCACTAACATGGATTTGAAGTCATTTTTTGAAAATTTCAAGACATTGTGACCAAAAAGCCATTTAAAGTATGCCTACCGGGTGCCTCGGGAGCTATTTTTTTGCAGATTTTGCCAGAAATAGAGGTACCTCTATTCCGCGACCTCTAGTGAAAAATCGGAACACACTATCCTATGTTGGGCCACCCTTATAAGATGCCCTAACACACTGGGAATAATATCCTATAACTGGTTAAGGCCTACACTCAAAACAGAAATCACCAAGGCAGTCAATAAGGGCCCAATGTCCCGGGATTTAGGCCCAAATTTGCAGTTTTAGGGCCAAAATTAGGGTTTTTTGGGACATAGGGTCTATATTTACCATGGCAACGCTTAACGACACAATCAAAAATTCTGAGATGGGACTTTGATCTTGTTTTCAAAGGAATGTTCCATATGTTTGCCATAAAATGAATATAATTTATGGTATTTTTCACAATTTTTAGGCCCTTTGAACTTGAATATGAAAAAAATTCTTGGGAGCAGTTTCTGTGGCAATTAGCCTCAACCTCCCTCCGGGCTCAAATTTCCGGGCTTAGAGGCAAATTTTCCATTAAAGACAAAAGACCCAAGGTAAAATTGGCTTCTGCTGCACCCATTCTATCTATATTGGTGCGAAAGATCCATGAAAAAGCCATAAAATCCCTACCAGAGACCAAAATATAGACTAAACCACCCTCTCTTTTAAGGTGTCACGGTACAAATAGCCGACAAAATTTCTGGTCCTGACCCTATTTTTCTCCTTCAGACGGGCAAAAGGTTGGGTTCTTTTGAGTGTGCAGTAATGAATGACCCATTAAATTAAAGCTTAACACATATCTGATTTTTTTATTTGCATCCCGCATAAAAAAGTGTGTTCCGATTTTGCGCTAGTTGCCATGGAAACTGACTTACCCAAACTGGAGAAATTTTACAGGTGCCCAGCGACCTTTGACCTTGACCTTTGACCCCTCCAATCACCACCCAGGGTTACCATGGCAACAACCAACTTTTTATATTTTTTTTGCCAAGGCCTTTGGGAACAATTTGGGCCGCAGATTATGTTTCTGTGACAAATTTAAGGCCTCCTACCACTGATTATATGCACAGTAGTACCGTTTTTCATTGGCACTATTTACGAGTACAACATTCTGGGGGCGAATTTGTACTGTGACACCTTAGGAATTGTCAAGTGGAACCAGCAGGGAACCAGCGACGGGTGGCGCCTCATGGCGGGCAGGCCAGACACTAGTCTGGTGCTGGACTGTTCCTGCATTGGTCACCTTCTAGAAAAGCGGAAGGTCCAGCATATATTAACCCTTATATGAATCCTGACCAAAGATTACATGGCTTGCTGTGGGGACGACCTCTGAGAACCATTAGTTCCCAGCAGGACGGACGTTATATCAATTCCTATAGTAATCCTATGTAAATGGCATCGACTATAGTCAACACTAGGCCTGCCATGGTGTCGGCTATAGTCAATGCTAGGCCATAAAGGGTCATTAAGCCTTTGAGGGCAGCATGATACATTGCTGCATCATGAGGCATTGCTGCATCATGATGCATTGCTGCATCATGCCCTGCTTCCCACTATATTTTCTCCCCTCTATTCCCTCCCTCCCTGCTTTCACTACACCCTCCCTCCCGCCCTCCCGCCCTCCACTCCTCCCCTCCTCCTTCCCTCCCCCACGATGTAATGTCCCTCTCTGTGCCCCCCACCCCTGCTTCTCTCTCATATATCATGCATCTGATTTGCCCATTTGTTTCCTCAATATTCCGACCCATTATTGCGCCTACTCCCCGGAGCCCCATCATTCTCCCCATGACTGTTCACCTTGGTGGCCCCTCCTCTGCAGTCACACAGTCCGTCACACTCCGGGTCTCCTTCTCTCCCCCTTCAGGTTGCACTACACTAAATCAGCGGTAGGTGGCGGTAGGGGCGCCCCTGCAGTCCCGCACAGTATGGTGTTGGCCAAACTTAATTGGCCTAAATTTGATAGTGGGTTTGTAAATAAGGCATCAAATTAATCCTTAGTTTGTATACTACTTGATTTCAGTAGTTTTTAGTATAGGATTTGATGTTAGATAGGCCTAGCTAGGCGAAATAAAATTATGGAAACATCACAAATCTGTCTCATAGGCCTAAATGTTAAGGAAAGATATCTAAAGAAAATAACAGTGGCTAAGCCCCAGGGACAGCATGAGTATTTTATTTTTGCACATATGCTATATAGGCCTATAGTGCAAAAGCATTTAGTGTAGTACAACCCTCACCGCCCTTCTCAGGTAGCCCACAAAGCACGGATTGGTGACCATGATGGATTCCTGTTGCCAACTGGAATGGCACCAAGGCGTCTCGCCGCTCTCGCAGCACAGGTCCATGAGCCTGCCCCCTAGTAGGATTGTAGCAAAGTTTCTGCTTGAAGAGTGATTCCCCTATATACCACACTAATATGCGTTGGGTCCCTATGCGACCCATCTCTCAGTCACTATAGTGCCTAAACAAGTTGGTATTATTTTTGGCTCTCTATATGACCAACCTTGGTTAGTTAATGCTGTCTGGTTGGTCAGTACTGACCAACCCACCTTAGTTTTTCCATTTTAGGTTAAGTCCTCTTGAGTAAGTCATTAGTCATATGTTGATTTGCCTCAGTCATACTTGAATAGCATTTGGTCATGCCAAACCAATGTCCCTATGACCAACCTGGGATAGCCGCTACAGACTAAGGGCCGGGGCTTTTAGATTATCTGTGAAGGTTTGTAGCAAAGCTTCTGCTTGAAGAGTGATTCCCATATATACCATTGCTGGTTCTCCACCTCCCGCCATGCATTGCTCAGTCACCTGCCAGTGGCACTTCCGGTGGCCCTGGGGATGTATGAGAAGTGTTGGCTGGGTCTATAGAAAGGTTATACAAGGCATGAATAGCACATAATAAGGGTCAGTGAACTGATATACACTTTAAGGATGGCATGATGCCTTAATGCATCATGCCCTTAGTCTTTACGATGCATGAATGCAGCCCTAGCGAGTAACTCGCCAGTGCTGCATCATGCTGACCGTACAGGGTTTAGGCACTCGCAAAGGGTTGGCATGATGCATCAATACAGGCATTGGCAAGTTACTCGCCAGGGCTGCATTGGTGCATCATGACCACAAATGTCATCTTTTAGCGACATCCATCCTTAAAGGGTTAAATCAATCGAATGAAGAATGGTTCACATCAACCTCTAATACTGGTCATTGCCGATATCCCCACGCTACCAAATGATATGGCTAATATATCGCTCATATGGCCATTGCCTGTGAGAAAAGTTGGAGAGTTTCTCATTTTGTGCTTAGTACTACAGCCCGCTCAGCCTGTTTGATACTCAATGCCCCCTTCTTCGTGTAGACAAGACTCGAACCTATCGAACCCAGCCAATTGCCTGTTCTGCATGCTAACCAATACCCCATGGAGGAAGTTTAGGAGAGAGGGTAGGACTCAGGGTAGGGAGTTACCCTTTAAGGGCAGATGTCGCTAAAAGATGACATTTGTCGTCATGATGCACCAATGCAGCCCTGGCAAGTGACTAGCCAGTGCGGCATTGATGCATCATGCCGACCCTTCGGGAGTGTCTGAACCATGTAGGGTCGGCATAATGCTTGAATGCAGCCCTGGCGAGTTACTTGCCAGGGCTGCATTCATGCATCATGACGACCAAGTGCATGATGTATTAATGCATTATGCCGCCCTTCAAGGGGTTAGAGAGGGGGTGGCTGACCCCCAGAGTAGTGGAAGTTGTGAGGTATTCGCTGGTTGCCTGCTTATCTTGGCAGGGGACACATTTGTATTCCTGCTCACTCCAGGAACCAGCAGCCAACACCCTAGTGGCGCCATCCTGCGGGCTAAGTGAGAACCTAGATGGTAGTCCTGCTCAGAGGTCATTCCCAACTAGGGAAGAGTCCTGCAGTTGTGCGCTTATACAGGGACCTGCGCTGCGAGTCCTTATAATGAAGAGAGATTTTAGGCTTCAGAAGGGTGCTAGACCTGCATTTAAATGAAACCTGTGCTCATTTGAGGCCCCTGTGCTTTAGCGGGCCATTGCGGTAGCTGCAATCTGTAATAGAGTATTCTGCAATGACCTTAATTCACACTGTAGGTCAATTGTAAATCCTTTGCTTCTATGTGCACCTGAAGGGTCAACACGACCCTAGACAGCCAAGAGTTTTCACTTGCTGTCCAAAAGTTGGAAAATCTCTGTAAGAAGTTTTCTGATTGGCCACATAGCTTGTTGCCAGTTATCTGGTGCTGGTAGGACTAGAAGTAAGCTTGTTGCTGGTGCTCTGATGCAACCAGGCTGGAACCAGTGCACTGCAATGTATTCTGGACTAGGAGGGAATTCCTGGCAATATGGCTGACCTCTGGTTAATGGCAAATAGTGTTGTATGGGCCATGTTTGCTCATTCTAATGTCATTCTTCCTCATGGTGCTTTGCTTCACACTGGTCCAACCTTTTCGCTGAATTCATATCAGTTTTTAATCCTGAAATAGTACTGGCTCAAAAGGCATCTTCTTTAATCTAAGACCATGACAAATGCTTAGTACGGCCACCCTGTAATGATCCCACGTTGAGACAACATCCTTAAGGGGGAATCGTGCTATGCAGGGCCAGACCGAGACATTTGAAAAGGGGGGGGGGGGTCCACCAAACACTAAAGTCACGAAAGGTGACTTGCGGCAGATCAAAATATCATAGAAAATTTGTTTAACCAATCTCAATTTGGTTGGGCAGACCCCAGGACCCCCTAGATCCTTTCTTGCCATGGTCTGGCTTTGCAATCTTAGCTCCTACCTTACTTCGAGCGATAGATGCCAGCAGTGACACAAAATGGCGCTGCTACTACGCCAGACCTTGCACACAGCACCGGTCAGCGGCTGGCGCAGGGACAACACACCACCAGGCACCCAATGTGGTGGCCAGTGGTCAGTGAAGTGTTGCCAGAAACGAGGGGAAAGAAATAACAGAGAGAGAGATGCATGGCCTCTTCCTTTTTCCACTTCCCAGAGTAATAACTATGGGGTTGTAGAGGGATTGACTATGGGTTCTTTGGCATGGTGGCGGCCATTGGTCTCGGGGGACATGGCCATTCTGTCAGATGTAATCAGATTTCATTGTTCTAACAACCCTGGGGTGGGTCGTGTGTGTACTGTGAATCAGTTTCTACTTTGAATGGCTTTTGTTGGCAAAACTACATCACGACTGTGAGATGTAACTGTGAATGGGAATCATCTCATGCTCTACTGTAAACGTACAAATTTTCCCACATATGAATTTTCACAAATTTGCTTAAAAGTACTGCTGTAAACGTATATATTTTCGCGCATATATATTTTCGCGCATATATATTTCCGCGAATTGCCTACAAAGTGCAATTTCACTTGTATTTAAATTCGCGGATTTTGGAGTGTGGTAGTCATATGACTACAGTGTATAAATATTCACTCTGTACTTATTTTCTGCTTCTACTTATATAAAGCGTGAAATAAACTACGTTTACAGTATTTCGGTTGTATTTAATTTCCGAATTTTGGAATGGTTTAGTTCTTTAGCTACACTGGATAAATATTCGTTCTGTACATATTATCACAGATTTTTCATTTTTGTAAAATTCGCGAAAATCTGTACAGCGCGAAAAATATCTACGTTTACAGTAAATTCAAGTTCTTACTGTAAACTGTATACATGCCTATTGATGTGCCATCCTTAGGATATTCTAATTGGTTTGTCCGAGCCAGTGGATCTATACAGGAATAAAATCATCTTAGGCTGAATATAAAAAAAAGGTTTGTTTCAGGTAACATGGGAAGAAACTCTAGGGTCGGTAGGTCGGATTTTCTTTTTTATTCAACTTTTTTTTTTTTACTTCCCCTCTAAAATTGACCCAAAAAGGTGTAAAAATGGGAAGATTTTTTCAAAATTTTTGTAAACCTAAAATTTACCTAACAAAAAGTGTAAAAATATAAGAATTTCTTCAAAATTGAATTAAAAGACGTAGGGTCGACCCTATTTAGATAGGGTCGGTTGGGTGACCTGAAACAAACCTTTTTTTTTTTGCCTTATGGCATAGCATTTCTGTACATTGTATATAATGGCATAAACTCCCCACTTATGTTGTTTTGGCTATTTCTGGCCCTTTTCAGGCTTATACCCCTACAGAATAACCAGTTTTGCACCAATTTATTCAAATTTTCGGTATATGTGAAAAAACATCCTGATAATTCAGGAAATCTCAATTTTTTGTGTATTGGCCCAATATTTTCCGTTCTCTGGCCCTCCAAAGGCCCTAAAAACCCTAAAAACCTCAAAAACGCTAAAAATGACATGTTTTACATGCCTCCCATGTGTACTGAGGCAGTAACAGCTTATTCCTAATATCATTTTCTATTAGGTCTATGGTATAGTCAATTGATTCACGAGGATTTCACTAGATATGTTCCGTATTTTTTTCTCCACAGTCATTTAAGTGTGTTTTGTGAGCAAAATATTCAAATGTCATTTCAGGTTGATACCTCTATAAAGTAAATAAAGAAGATCCACACAGTCTCTATTGTATCCCAGATTGTGAGGTAACTCTTGTGTCTTCTGCTGGAAAAAAGAAATTTTGAAAAATATCCAATAATCTTGCCTCCAGGAGCATATGTCTATTGGGATACATATTTTCCGTCACGGAGTCACCCGGAATATTCGTCACCAGCCACCCTGATGAAAATTTAAACCTTCATAAAATTGTTAATACCTAATATATTTAAGTTTTCTCTGGTTTTCCTGTGTCCTATCCACTCCCTCTAATGTTCTAATGCAAAAATCCACCATTTTTATGCTCATTTATACAAGAAATAATTTCCGTCACGGAGTCACCCGGGTGACTCCGTGACGTAAAATAGTTAAATAGGGGTACTTTAGGCCTATACTGTGCAAATTTGGTCTAACCAGATTATCATGATGCTTCATATTTCTTAAAGTACACATGATCAGGACACTGTAGAGTGAATTTAACCAATAATGGGACCATTTTGAGGAAACTAGGTAAAGTTGAGAGTATGTAGTTGAAATGTTCATATTTCTGATAAATGTTCAAAATTCATCGGGCTGTATCTCAAAAGCTATTACTCAGAGGATAACCATTCTTGGTATGCTTCAAGATATATGTTGGCCCAGCTTGTAAACAAAATTATTAGTTGCTGTGATGTATTTAAAACATAATGTTCATGATCATGGATTTTTGGTCACGGAGTCACCTGAAAAAAGGACAATAAACTTCACGAGGCGATAAAAACTGAACCGCTAGGGTTAGAAATGTATCAAAATGTGTTCCAAGGAGCCAAGATATATACCTTTCAATATACTAAACTTGTTTAAACATATTAAGAACTTTCTGATTTGTCCTTCCTCTATCCTAAAACAACATAAGTCAGGAGTTTGAGTAATATACACATTCCTGTATAGATATCCATAGTAAGCCATCTATAAGCCCCCTGCACCAAATGTTGAATGGTGCTGTCCGTTGTAGCACACTGGAGATATGGCACTGACATCATGTCTTAAAGACCATTGCTGAATGGCATTCTCGGTGAAAGCTCCAGAAAGCAGAAAGGTCAAAATGCCCTACGCTGTCCTGATATTAATGACACGCACACCGCTTGCGGTCATCAGAACGGCATGACTGCTGCCCTCTAGGAAGAAAGGCGCAATGAAATAAATAGGGCTCCGTGTCGTGAATGGACGACGGAACGATGAAAAATGAAGGCCCAGGGCAGGGGGGACACTATTTGCTGTCATGTTCAGATTGTGTGGCACGGTGAACTGTTGCGCGACACCGGCAAAGAGGAAGACGAGATATATAGCCTTTATAATTCATAACTCCGCAGTTTCCTCAAGCAAGTATGGCTCGATCGCTGCAATGTTATTATGACATTGGATTTCATACACGCTGTGTTCAGGTTATAACTACCTGTATAGCCTGGAAAATACTCCCTCAGCACCATACTAGCTCAATACCTTGTCCTTTAAGCATGAGATGTTTGGAGACATCTTATGCTTCAACCACAGACAGGGTTTCCCCTTGATCCCCAGGAGATGCTTTGTAAGAAACCACCATACTTGATCGTCCCCCAGGGGATGCTTCATAAGAAACCAACTACACTGGATTCCTGGGCAAGGGTTAGGGGTAGGGGTTAGGGTTAGCTTAGTTTTTTCTGATTACAGTTAGGGTTATAGGTTTAGGGTTAGCTATCTTAAGAAGCATCCCTTGGTGGACCAGGGCAGTCCCTGTTTTTGGATGAGGAAGAAGATATTCCTGTATCTTCTTCTTGAAGCTTGAGTGTTCTAATGAGGTGCTACTTCGTAGATTGGCGATTTTATCAGTGAGTTCGTCGAGAGCCTTTGTTGTTGTTGCTGCCGCTTCGGTACCGGTGGTCATTCTCTTCTCCAGCGCCGCTATTAGGCCTAGAGAGCTCAATGATACCTGCTCCTGTTGGCATAGCCTTGTTTCAAGTTCGTTGATTTTGTTAATTACCTCTTTGGGAGTAGATTTATGCGTCAGAGTCGGTAAATACGTTGGTTTTTTGACTGTTGTTGTCTCACCGGAAGTGGCATCCGCCATCTTGGATTTAGCGCCTTGCTCGAGTCCCGCTAAGACGCTGCTTTTTCGTTGATTTCTCGTTATCATGGGTAATTATACTTCAAATAGCTATGTCTTGTTGAACCACCACACATTCCCACAGCTCCTACTGTACATGTGTGTGTAAGAAATTCGCTATTTTAGTGATAATCCTCCATATGCTTCCCTCGACTCAACCGGACGTGCTTAGCCTTGTGTCAACATCCCTCAACACCCAATGTAGAAATATAGCAGTGTGGATACTTTATTTATTTTTATATGTTTAGCTTGTTTTACTTTTAACAGCATTATGGGACAGAGAAAATACAATCTTCAGTTCTATAGATTGGAAAATGTTTTAGTGTCATTATCAAGGGCATTATTATTCCTCTTATGGCTCTTTTGATTATTGTAGGTGGTCTTGCCTATAGTGACATCATTGTAAGGCTTGCCAAAAACCATAAACCAAGTATGTTATACCAAACCAGTCTTTGCAAAAGCTTTTTCATCCCACAAGACATTCTGTCCTGCAAATTTTTAATTTTGAAGGACCGGCCACTTTTTTGGAGGACCGGATAGCAACATATCTGATAATTTCCGCATTTTAAGTACAAGAGAGTTTTGTCCATAAAAAATACAATTTACTTTTTAATCATTTATGGCCAAATCAGGATAGAAATATGGTTTAAACTGTTTTACACAATATATTGACATACATACTTTACCTTTAGAAGCCCAACTAAATTCTTCTAGTTCAGAAAAGACCAACATATCACTGGACATTTGGTCCTGCTACACTTGTAAATCTGCAGGACCGGTGGCATTTTAGAAGGACATTGCCACTGTCCTGCATGTTTTCGCAAAGACTGATCAAACTTCAGCAGTTGCAGTGATGCCTGGACCTGAATTTGCCACCATAACTACACCTCCTGCCTCCCACACTGATATTCTTTGGCTCCCTATACAACCACTCTCTCATTCACTATACGGCCAAAAAGAAAAAAAAAAGGTGTGTTTTAGGTTACATAGTCTGAAAATCTAGGTAGGGTAGGTCGGATTTTTTTTTCTTTGGCCCGAAAAGTACCCTAAAACTGACTCGCAAACTTAAGCGCTGACTCGTCGACAACGGTGTTGACTTGTGGACTATCAAATTGACTCTGAAATATCCCCAAAATTGTTTTATAAAGACAGATTGATCCCATGGCATGAAAAGTACCTAAAAATGGACTAGCAAACTTTGGCGCTGACTCGCCAACACTGGTGTCGACTCATGGACCATCAAATTTACTCTGAAATAGCCCCAAAATTACTAAAAATATATACATATCTTTTTTCAAAATTGGATAAAAATTTCTATGGTCGGCCCTGTTTTGCTAGTTAGGATCGGGTAGCCTGAAACACACCTTTTTTTTGGCCTAGTGCCTATTGGCCGACCAACTCACTTTAGTCTTTTCCATTTCAATTAATTTTAATCATACATTCTTATGCCTCAGTCACTGTTGAAAAGCACTTGGTCTGACCAATGTCCCTATGACTAACCTGGGATAGGCACCACAGACTAAGGGCTGGAGCATTTAGATTTTCTGTGTGGTGCCCTGGACCTGAATTCCCCACCATTAGCACACCTCCTGCCTCCTACCCACACACCTCCTGCAGGGCTGAGTGCTGAACTACTCACTCTAACTAGGTCACAGGTCACAGGTCATGGGGGGAGTGGTAGACAAGGGCAGTGACCTTTGCCCTGCCCTGAGACAGGAGTCAAGTAGGGTACAGGCTGAGTAGGGGTGGGGGACTGTGTGCCATACCTGAGTATATACAGTACTGCTGACTGTGTCTCTGCTACAACCTTATTGTCATCAAGTTCTGCCAATCTTAAAGCTTCTATATAAGAGACGTTTGCATTTCCATTAACTTTTGGCATTTCTTAGGATTGAGACAGCCCGCATTCAGCATTAAAAAAAGGGAGGTAGTGTGCGTTCTCAATTTTCAGAAAAAAAAACCTATCCACTATTTTTAGGTAAACAAGCCAGTGATCCACTGTCGCGAATTTGCTGCGAAGCACACTCGTGCAACTACACACGCACAAAACATTCCAGCAGTGGATCTGCTGCTGTGAGTCCCTGTGACAACGTCGTTGCGACGACCGTGCGGCCTTCGAGTAAATTTGCAGACATCTAAAAGTTTAGATATTCTCTCGTACGACAACATTCGCAACAAACTCGCAGCAGTGGATCACCGGCTAAAGACCCCTACCCCTCATCTGGGGCACTCAGCTTGTGGCAGTGAGTGGTAGACCTGTGTATGGAGAGTGGGTTGTGGTAGGAGAGCAGCTCGCGCGGCGTGACGTCTTTAACTATGACACGGGAGCTGCTCACAGAGAGCCAGGGGAGCCACTCATCTATACTGCATCCAGCATCATGTGGCAGGGGAGCCACTCATCTATACTGCATCCAGCATCATGTGGCAGGGGAGCCACTCATCTATACTGCATCCAGCATCATGTGGCAGGGGAGCCACTCATCTATACTGCATCCAGCATCATGTGGCAGGGGAGCCACTCAGCTATACTGCATCCAGTGTCATGTGGCAGGGGAGTCACTCAGCTATACTGCATACAGTGTCATGTGGCAGGGGAGTCACTCAGCTATACTGCATCCAGTGTCATGTGGCAGGGGAGTCACTCAGCTATACTGCATACAGTGTCATGTGGCAGGGGAGTCACTCAGCTATACTGCATCCAGTGTCATGTGGCAGGGGAGTCACTCAGCTATACTGCATACAGTGTCATGTGGCAGGGGAGTCACTCAGCTATACTGCATACATTGTCATGTGGCAGGGGAGTCACTCATCTATACTGTATCCAGCACCATATTGGGCAAACACCAGCAATTATCAATGCTCTCTTAATTTAATGCTTTGGGCTACCTTGATGATTTCTTCCCCCTAGTTAGACATGTAAAACCATTCTCCAGTAGCTCAACTGTAAAATATAATTAAGTGGCTTTTGTTTGGAAAATATTCAATTGGCAAGATACATAATCAAATCTTTATCTCATAAGGTATGCTTTTGCTTTGTGACAACAATTCGTTTACATTGTGTTCTCAGGTCTATTTTATCACCCTGATTTGTAAGCCAAAGAAGCAAATATGCAGCAGTAATAACGATAACAAAGATGTAAGTCTCACCTGAAAATATGGTATTTCAAGGCCCTTCCCTCTTTTGAATAAACACTTAAAACAGCAATTCTTTAGGTGATTTGGTAAATTTTCATGGATTCTGTCAACATACAGCTTAAATCTCTGCAATAAACTTCCGACTAAGTCACCAATACAATGTGCCACAAATGCTTGAATACAGATGCAGCAGGATAAGGGAGTACCCAAATTCATCCGAAGGAAGGCTCTGGTAACAGCCAAATGACCTTGAACTTGGGATTTTGCTGGGTCTGGGCAACCCCTGCTGGTAGGCTGGAACCAGTGAACAGGAACAGGAAATGGAACCAGAATGTATGATGGTAGTTTTAGGTAGATTTACCATCAGCCTTTGTGGTTCCATTTCCTGTTCCTGTTCGCTGGTTCCAAACTACCAGCAGGGGTTGCACAGACCCAGCAAAATCCCCACATTTGGCAGTTACCAGAGCCTTCCTTTGGAAGGATTTGGGAATGAGAGTAGATAAGGGAGCAGCTCCCCAATGCCATGTGATGTACACCTGGGGACAGAGGTCATGTACCAGGAGGCAAAGGTCATGTGAAGAGCGCTGTGATCACCAGAGTCACTCTCACAACACATGTTAAGCCATCAGACATGTGTTCACCATCAGCAGGATCCTGGAGAGTGAACCCACACACGGAAATTGAGGAGGAGAAGGAAGTTTGCTCTTCTTTTCAAAATGTGTACAATAAATTAGGTTCTATATGTTTATAACTGTTGGATATTTATCTATTCCGGTATGATTGCATTACTATAGTGTGTAGGTATAATGGAAATTTATTGATCAATGTGCAGCTAAATTTTATGATATGATATCATTATTATGATAATGGGGTTCACGCGGTGAAAAATATTTCAAAGCGAATATTTCCTTCAAAATTAGATGGCTAGTATTTCGATTTGAAACTTTAATTTGTGTTCATAAAATGGCCATAATGCCATAAGTAGGCCTACAAATATGTGTATTTCCCTCTTGACAGATGGCTAAGGTGTGCCTGGGGTAGTAGGAAGAGACGGAGGGTGGGGGGGGGGGGGGGGTTGAGTAGAGTAGGCCTTACCAGACCATCTGGAGTAAGTCAGGTCTGTCTTGTCGCTGGTTTGACCCTTTTAATACCAGGGCCACACCCCTGTAGGCATACCTAGGGAATAGGGAACCACCCCTAAACAGGCCCAGGTGAATATATTCTCAGAATTCAGAGAATATACCCCAGGGATGTCCCTCACTCAGAATACCTGAGAACCCCACCACACAGAAAATCTAAATGCCCCGGCCCTTAGTCGGTAGTGACTATCCCAGGTTAGTCATATGGTGACATTGGTCAGGCATGACCAATTGCTACTCAGACATGACTGAGGCATAACAACATATGACTAGTACATAACAACTTATTCAAAACGACTAAGCCAAAAATTCATTGAAATGGACTAAGAACTGACCACGGTTAGTTGGTCAGTATAGTCTCCAGAGCAAACGCTGGCAAATCTATCCACGTCGCTACGCTATGTTACTAGGAGCCAGCGTCTGCCGCATAGTAAATTCCCACAAGTACGATTTTATACGTCTGGGGGGCACTGACCAATGGCAGCGCCCGTACGTCCCAGCTGGCCCAATGACTGCCGACGTCACAATTGTATGCGGCAGACACTGCTCCGAGTAACATAGCGTAGCGACGTGGATCGATCTGCAGTCGTTTGCTCTGGAGACTATTGGTCAGTACTGATTAACCTGACAATATTAACCAACCTATGTTGGTTGTATAGGGAGCCAAAAAAGACTAACTTGGTGAGGCAGTATAGTGACTTAGAGATTGGCCGTATAGGGAGCCAAAGAATATCAGTGCACATATGGAGGTACTATGGGTGTAGGAGGTGGAACATGATTCAGCTGTGAGTCCTAACTTCATGTCAGAAGAGAAGTCTGGATTCCCCAGGGTTACATTTAGGGAAAAATCAGGTAACAGGGGGTAGCTTGTTCAGGCTAGGAATAGGTTCGGATTCCCCACGAGGACAATTTCAACAAAGGCATGGGATTGTTTGTTGAACTAGTAATAGGGAAAGGCATACATGGAGACGAGAAATTTACCTGCTTTCATTGCTTTCAGCCTTGTGTTTCTTTCTTGGTTGATACACTCTCAAATCGATTAGCATGATGCGTGAATGAAGCCCTGTCGAGAAGGATAGCTAGGGCTACATTTATGTATCACGGCACATTAACGTAGTATGTAGCCCTTAACCCTTTAAGGATGGATGTCACTAAAAGATGACCATTTGTCATCATGATGCACCAATGCAGCTCCAGCTAGTAACTCGCCGGTGCTGCAATGATGAATTGATGCATCATGCCGACCCCTCAGAAGTGTCTCAAACCTATAGGGTCGGCATGCTGCTTGAATGCAGCCCTGGCTTATTACTTACCAGGGCTGCATTCATGCGTCATGACGACCAAGGCTATGATGCATTAAGACAGTATGACGTCCTTATAGGGTTAATAGGTTACAGTGAGTCATCCAATTTGTTTCGATTCCGATTATCATTATATTTTAGTCTCGATTTTACGATCATATAGATTTATTTTGTTTCAAGATTAATGGTTAAAATATGATTGATAATGTATGTATTCAGTTGTTTATTACAAAAGGTCGCCGATATTATATAAAGTGGCCACATTATATGAGCTTTAATCAGAACTTCTATATAATCTTTGATTCACATTCAAATATTATGTGGTTTGAGGGCAGCATTTCAATCTAATAAATAAGTTAGTTCTTCTTGGAATATTTACACAATTCTTTCAGTTTTAGAAAGGTAAAGTATTGGACAATCTGTGGGTCAAAAAGTGTATCGATATAACGCTTTCGTCGATGCGATAATCGGAATTCCGAAAACGTAGGTGTATCGACTTTGGGGGTATCGATGACAGTTCTAGTTACTGTGAGAGTATGCTGAGACAGGCTGGTTGTTTGTGTGTGTACATCCAGTGTTGGTAGAGTAAACCTAGTTAGCAGCATCTACTTGTTACACACCAGGGGGCAGCAGACAGCCAGCTCAGTGTGTCATCTCTACTAACCATGTCCACACTCACACCCTCAATCAGCCACACCAGACCAGCCACAGGGAGTCCAGGTCTTGTAAGCTTCACTTAACGTGACCAAATCACGTAGTATATGTCTGTAGCGGACCATAAGTGTAGCAAAAGTATCAGTCTATACAAAACCCTTTTCACCATGCAGGACATTTAGTCCTGCAGAAATATCTTTTTGCAGGCCCGGCTTCATTTGTGCAGGCCCGGGGATTGGTTTGTGATCTTGTTATAAAAGAATTAGGTATAAAGCAAGTGTTTATATATTGATAGTATTACATGAATAGGGTTCCTCAATATGTTACAATGATATTCATCATTTTAAAATATAAATTATTGAAGAGCATAACAGAAAATATTCAAGCTTTTTGTTTTACACTATAAAAACCTTAATAATGGTCCGATTTACAAGCCGTGAAAAATGGCATGGAGGCAAGGATCCCTGGATTACAGCCTGACATTTCGGCCAGCAGAAGCAGCCTGTCTGCCGGACCAGCAGGCTTTTTGCCGGCTATAGCCGGTGTCCAGCAGGATTTCGTATAGACTGAAGTATTTTTAAGACTTTTCGAATTTCGTCTGTACACCGCTTTTGCCGGGGCGTAAAATCTTAATGGCTGACTTCAGACCTTTAATTTAAACACTGGCAATAATGCACTGCATGAAAATTCCTATTTAAGTATGTCCAAGTTTACCTAAATATCCTGGAAAGGCAACTTTCTAGCATTGACAGCCTCCTTCAAATGCTCTGACTAGATGTGAAGTTAGAATAATGCATCAGTGGAATACAGCCTTCATAGAAGTCCCCTCTACAACACTCTTCAGCCTACTCTAGGTCCTATAGAGGCTCTCTATAAGGCCCAGGGAAACCAGAAATGTGCCTGGAGAGTGGAGCAGACGCGTGCCAAGGTCAGGGTCATATAGCTACCACGTGGCAGGGTCAGAAGGTCACACACAGCAACAGTTTACGTGGTTGGGGTTAAAATGTATGTCACGTGACTATAACTAGCGGGCGACCACGGGATACAACACTACAAGACGTAGTTTATGACGTTAAGTCGAGCTAGAAACTGCTGTAAACATCCTTTATTTTGTGCTGTACATATTTTCGAGGATTTCGCGGATTTTTAAAACCGTGAAAGTATGTACAGAGGGAAAATTTATCCACCATAGCTATATAACTACCACGTTTTAAAATTCACGAATTTAAATCCGCGTGAGATTATACTTTATAGAAAACCCACTTGAAATTGTACCTTATAGCAATACTCTTAGCGTATATATTTTCGCGCATGTATATTTTCGCGATTTGCCTATAAAGTACACTTTCACGTGAAATTTACAGATTTTAGCATAGACATAGCCACGTACATCCCGTACCAACCAGAGGTGGGTCTGGCTTTATAGGCCAGACACACCCCCGGGTGGTACATTTTCTAATGCTTAAACAAATACAGGATCATACTTATAACGTTAGGTCGTGTAATAAAGTTTTAGGACTATATGGGATGAATATTTGCGCTGTACATATTTAGCGCAAAATAATATATGTTTACTGTATAGTTCAGAAATCAGAAAGATCTATGACGAAATTCCAAAGCGGGGTCCGGTTCCCCCTGGATCCGCCCCTGGGTAATTCTGGTTCAAGGGCATCCATTGTAGACCACACCGACTGGCTCTGTGGCTAATGTCAGAACTCCCTTCATCCACATCTATCCATAATAATACTCTGATAGTGGATGATCTGTTTTACTTGTCTTCCTCCCCTCCCCGGCTACACCCTCACCCCCCTCTCCGCGGCCCTTGCTTCTGTCTGTTTGAGAAGCCCTAGCTGTGTCTCCCAGCTGTTTCTGTTTCCATGACAACAACTGGTTAAGAAAACGGAGCCATGTTGGACGCCCTGAGGTAGCGTCTAGTTCCTGTATCAGCTGACAGGTGGGGCTGCAGCTGGCCCGGCCTGGGACCTGCCTCCCCCGGGGGGGGGGGGGGGTACTCAGTATAGGAATGGGTACCAACCGCGGCAACAGCGGTTTTCTCCCTCACCTCATAGATGCGGTCATTCATTTCACAGATTCGATCATCCATAGATGCGGTCACTGCTGTATTGGGCAAGCAGCATATAAATATCCGTCCTACTACTGCAAGGCAGACTACCACTATTTGTTGACGACTCCTTGCCAACTTGAGATGTCCCGTGAGGTACTTGATGTACGTCTGGACATTAAACAAATCAATCAATCAATCAAAATACCGCGGTAACTACCCTGAAGAGGTGTCCCTGCACTCTCCATGTTACCTGCACACAACCTGCGTTTCCTCTTCTCAAAAACACCACCAATTCCACGGATTTGTAGACGGAGAAGTACCCCTTTTTGTAGAAAACCGCTAATTTTTAAAATTAAAAAGAATACCCTTTTTTAACAAGACGCTGGCATTTTTTTCAAGGCCTTCCTTTTCCGTGTTGCATTCAAACATCACACATCCTAAGAAGTTATGTGAATTTATAATATTTGGTTAAGAAATTTACTATGATTTTGATATCTGGTCCTGTAAAAATTTGCCTGGTCCTGCAAAATTGGTAAGTAGCCGGACCAAATGTCCTGCATGGTGAGAAAGTTCTCGCGAAGACTGCATTAATGCAACTGCAGACACATTATATTTGGATGGGACCCATACTGAAATATCAGGAATAGTTATCTCGATATTGAGGATGGTTATGAAGAAAGAGGCAAAAAAGCCTGAGGAAGAACAACTATAAGTAAGGTTTAGGGCGGAAACTCACTGAAGGTGACCCAAAGTGAGCAAAAAGTAGACAAATTAAAGCCAATGTTAGAGGGAAATCTCCCCTTGAATAGCTAGGTCTGTAGTTATAATGAGAGTGCACTCAGAGCCCGAGTGATGAGGCTGTGATATGCCGCCATTTTAGTGGTGTAACCATGGCAACCACAAGAGATAGTATCATTATAGGTGAATCACAAGTGGAGAGATCTAGTCAGCTTCTACTAAATTACACTCCCCTTGGAGATCCAAATTGAGGATTTCTAGAGACTACTTCTTCACTAAGGACTGGGAGAGAGCTAAAATTCTGTACAGTCCCTTAAGGACAGCATGAAGCCTTAATGCATCATGCCCTCGGCCGTCATGATGCATGAATGCAGCCCTGGTGAGTAACTCAATTCACTCTATGCATATGCATTATGGGTAGGATCCTGGAAGTAGTGCCATGTATTTTGATACTCAATTGGAAAGGAGAGGAGGCAGGGAGGATTTAACAGCAGGCAATAATGCCTGAAATAGTAATAGCCTTCAGTTTTAGAGTGCATGGTACTCTGCATTAATACAGCCCAGTGAATAGGGTGGGGGTGAGGTACAGTAGAGTGACTATTCCCAACCTGTAAATATGTACCTGGTATTGAGAATTGATTAGAAGTCTGGTATTGTAGATAAATCGGTGTTGATAGTTACAGGCTGTCAACAGTTTCCTATTTTCTCCTATATTCTCCTATATTTGGGCAAAAACTCCTATATCTCCTATTTTCTCCTATATTTGCACAAAAAACTCCTATTTTCTCCTATTTTTTGAAGATTTGTAACAAAAATAATTTAAAAAACTGAAAATGGTGATATTTTTGGCACTTCATGAGATTTGCTTAGATCCAGTGAGGAATTTGTTCACCTTTATGTAGGAGGGGCTTAGCAATTTCCTCAGATCAGGAAATTGCACCAAATTGCAGAATTTGCCCTCTTGATTTTCAAAATTTTCTTTGGGGGGAGGGGGGGGGGGGGGGGGCATGCCTCCAAACTAAACTCTTTCAGTGGTGGATTAATCCACCACTGATGAGTACCTGTCCCGACTCCACTCTGACTTTCGCTGGAGGGGTAGCAAGATCTGCACCTTTAAGGTGGGAGGACAGGCATGCCTTAAATATTTATATTGGGGGTGAGGGGGAAGTGCATAAGTAAAGCATCAGAAAAGCAGATTGTCCCAGCCCCAAATGTACAAAATTACAGATCTGAATATATTTGTGCCAAAATGTACTAGATGCACCATTTAAAATTTTTAGACATTCCAAATACTTTCCCTTTAAAAAATTGGATTCCAGCTCCAATCATAAAAAACTGATGCAGACCTAATCGTTAATATGTCTTGTGCCAAAATTGCACCATTTCAAGGCTAGAATTTCAAAATTGTCCGGAAACCTTTCCCTCCAAAAACTCTGTTCTATCCCCAATCATAGAGACTGGATAATAATAAAACTTAGATTTGATACATTTTTGGCCAAAATTCACCAGAATGCACCACTTAAGTCTAGAATTTCAAAATTTTCTAAAAACTTTCTTCCATATACAAGGTTCCGGCCCCAATCCTAGAAAATAGACCTGCAGATTGCAATGATCATGTCTAAAATTTCAAAATTTTCCCAAAGCCACAATCATTGTTAACAATAACAGACCAGAGCTTTGATATATTTTTTGCCAATGATCCAGCAGATTACACCAGTTCAAGTCTGGAATTTCAAAAATTTCTCAAGACCTTTCCTTCCAAAAAGATTTCATCCCAAATCATTGAGTCTGGATAATACAGATCTGAGCTTTGATACATTTTCGGCCAGAATGCACTGTTTTAAGTCTAGATTTTTTAACATTCTGAAAAACCTTCCTAACAAAAAAAGTTCCAACCCTAATCATAGATGCTAGATAATTCAGGTATGAGCTGTAATATGTTTTTGGCCAAAATGAACCAGGATGCACTATTTCAAGTCTAGAATTTCATATTTTCCAAGAACCCCTCCAAAAAAAGAAGCTTAGATCCAGCCCCAATCATAAAGACTAATGTAGAGTTGAGCTTTGATATATTTTTGTGCCAAAATGCACCAGAATGCACAATTTTAAATCTAGACTTTCCAAATTTTCTTGAGGGGGAATGCCCCCAACCCCCCTACTCGGACCACTATACTTTGCTTGCGGTGTTCAGGGGACAAAACCCCTGGGCTCAGATTTTTTCCCCTTATATCTGTATATGTTAGACCTAATTTTCTCCCGTAATAACTCCTATTTTCCCCCCTATATTGTGCCGATTGTTCCTATTTTTCCGATTTCAAAACTCCTATATTCCTATTTTTCTGAGGCAAAATCTGGTTGACACCCTGAAGTTATGGGATTCGGTGGAGGGGTTGGCACAAGATCTATGCATCTAATTAACCTCTAGTGGTTAGCTGCCCACAATGCACAGAGTGAAATGTCAGTGTGAAGAAACCACACCGTTTCAACACACTGATATGAAGTGTGGGTGTACGGTAACAAAACCCCAAATCTCCAGGGATAAGCAGAGCACAGTTTTACCGATATTCTCCTCCAACATTTTCAGACAAATGGGAAAAAAGCAGCTAAATTAAGGCAAAGAGGTAATTTTCCCACTTTTTGCCCAGGCCTGCACGAGAGGTAGCACTTTGTCATGTAATACAAGGTGCATGTCCCCCCTTGGGCTATATAACCCTTTAAGGACGGCATGATGCCTTCATGATCCACCTTGGTCGTCATGATGCATGCATGAAGCCGTGGCGAGTAACTCACCAGTGCAGCATTCAAGCAACAGGGTTGAGACACTCCCAAAGGGTCGGTATGAAGCACCAATGCAGCACCGGCGAGTTACTTTCCAGGGCTGTCGTGTGACAAAAGTAATCTTTTAGCGACATCCGTCCTTAAAGGGTTATATAAGAGACTCACGAGGTGCTTACTGCGCATGAACGTGACCTAGTTCATGCTAACTGTGTTACTAAGTGGCAGGGGTAGAGGTGGAGGTGGTGTGTGGAAATTGCTGAGGAAATGGGACTAATTCCATGAAAGCTCTGAGGGAAAAAAGCTTATTTAAGTGAGAATTAAGCCGCTGTGCATGAAATAATTCTACCCCAGGCCTAGATACTATTTGTATTTATGTTTTTTCCATGAGTCATAAATTTTCTATGCTAAATACTATACAGATTAATGCAGTTGCTACTGAATTGTTCAATTAGTTCTTGCTTCTAAAAAGACAGCAAAAACAAAATGCCCCCCTACACCCCCCTGGAAAATTATGTTACCTTTACACGTTTTTACCAGCCATTTATAATGTTTTTTTTGTTACACAATTGCAGAAAGCTGGTTGATCTCAAGAGTGTGTTGAGAAAACATGTTACCCTTACATATATATATATATATTCCTGCAACACACATTATTTTAGAGTGTACTTTTATTTCCACTACTATTTCCTTGTCAGTCCCCTACCCCTATACCCCCTGGCTTAGAAATCTACATGCTTTAAAGTCTAAACCCCTGTAATACGTCATTTGCATGGCGTGCCACTGCTCCTGTTCTTGCGCCCTTCTCACCCTCAACTCTCCAAACATATTTCTCACCACAGCCCATTATGGCTAAGTGCCAACCCCAGTGCTTGGAGAGTATATCCGATGTGTGTGTCGCTGGTAATGTTCCCCGTCACGACATCTCAGGCGTTCCAATATGACCGCCTTATGGGTTCCTTGACCTTGAATGACCTTGAGCAGGGCTGGATGTGTAATAAAGATCCTTTAATGAATGAGTCGTGGTTACTTAGCGGACGAGAACTGAATCAAGCTTTACGCTGTTGCACTCGTTTACCGACAGTAAAAGACATGGCTGTCTCTTTACTTGGCGAACCACGCTCAATATTAGCCTTCACTAATGTTAGGTACATAGGAGGCTGATAAGCACTGCCGTAACCGTACTACACTGATATACTTTGGCTCCCTATATGCCCAATTTCTGAGTCACTTTAGCCTAACCAAGTTCGTCATTTTTTGGCTCCCTATACAACTAATCTCTCAGTCACTATAGCCTAGCGAAATAAGTCATTTTTTAGCACCCTATGTGACCAACCTAGGCTAGTTAATATTGTCAGGTTGGTCAGTACTGACCAACTCACCCTAGTCTTCTCGATTTCAATGAGTTTTAGGCTAAGTCCTTTTGAGTAAGGCATTAGGCATATGTTCTTATGCCTCAGTCATTTTTTGAATAGTACTTGGCCATGCCTGACCAATGTCCCTATGACTAACTTGGGATAGCCCGGGCCCTTCAGACTAAGGGCCGGGGCATTTAGATTCTCTGTGTACTACTACCACTGAGTACATAGTAGACTTAACCAACTAACTTTTCTGTCAGTGTCTCCCGGGTAAACATTGGTGCCAAAGCCCAAGATTATCTAGATCAGTTTGTTAAGTTAGCCATTGCACTAGAGCCTCAACTCCTAGAATTCAACCCTCTGTATTAAAAAAAAGTCCATTGTTATCCTTAAAACTTAAAACTCAATGCAGCTCAGTGACATTCTTTAGCCGTAGAAAGTAAATTTAACCTAATACCAGAATTAGCTTTGCCAGTGGACAAACTCAGATATGTTAATGATACAATATTGTTTTATTGACCCATACCTTAACCCATAATGATAACATTTAATCCTATAGGCACCAAAGTTAATTAACGTCAGATGATTTACTCATATTGACTTGTGATCTGATCACTGCGGCTCGTCATTTAGCTGTGTAAACAACTGTCTGCGTAGATCGATCATCAACCTGTCAGCTAGCATGGGTGGATTACACATTGTTGTAAATGATATCACCCTCTAATAGCATTGTAGCTGTCAGCTATATGTAATACATGTTGTGATTTCATCTTGACATCCTTACCTTTGTATAGGCACTTATCCTCAATATTAAGCCGATGAAAGGTACTGTTCGCGCATGTATATCTTCGTGAATTAGTTTTAAAGTACAATTTAGCGCATATTTGCAGAGTTCTCAGAGTTTGAAATATGATAGTTATATAGCTATACTGGATAGATATTTGCGCTGTACATATTTTCACGGATTTTAAAATTAAAAAGAACACCCTTTTTTTAACAAGACGCTGGCATTTTTTTCAAGGCCTTCCTTTTCCGTGTCGCATTCAAACATCACAAGTCCTAAGAAGTTATGTGAATTTCTAATATTTGGTAAATAAATCTTTTTTTAATCCGCAAAATCCACGAAAATAAATACAGCACAAAATAGTATACTTTTACAGTAATGTTACACACTAAAATCCAATATATCTTCTTTTTTTTTAACTGACCAGAAAGGTCCCAATATATTAAATATAATATAACTCAAAAGGACCATGGATTCACTGTCCATTTCCAGGCAGTTTGAATCTAGTACTAGGCCCATCATTAATTCTCAATGCTCTGTATCATCACTCACACAGGATTCAGCAGACCATCAAACCGGCCCCTCATGTGCTAGGGCAGGGACTCTATTATTGTGGAGTGTTTTTGTGGTTGTCCTCTCCATGCCTGTCTGCTTCTTCTAAACTTAACCCTTTAAGGGCGGGTTTCACTAAAAGATGACATTTGTCGGCATGATGCACCAATGCAGCCCCGGCGAGTAACTCGCCAGTGCTGCTTTGGTGCATCATGCTGACCCTACAGGAGTGGCTCAAGCTACCTTGGTACAGCGTTATGACCCCCCTGAAGGGTTGGCATGATGCACCAATGCAGCCCCGCCGAGTTACTCGCTGGAGCTGCATTGGTACTTTAAATGTCATCTTTTACGAACAGCTGTCCTTGAAACGTTAAAAGAAGAAGGAGGAAAGCACACTTATGTAGCCAGACTTGACCATTTCAATCATGTTTCCACATTTTAACAGCTGATATAATAGCCAATCCTTAGGAAAACCCTGAAAAGAAAATTTGAAAAAAAAGAGCCGGGTCATCAGCTTGCACCCAGTTGATTGGCAATCCAAGAGGAGGGAACATCATACTTGGCGGCTTGAACCAGCCTTATCTGCCTTTTTTATCTCTTATCTGATCCCAGCTGTCAAAACCCTTTAATCTGCCATTCCATTCAGGCCTTTTTACGAGGCCAATCATGTGATGCCCGAGAAGAAATAGGAACTCTTTTATGGAGGAAACGTTAATGTATTGTCAGTTGCCTTGGATGAAAAATGAGTGAATATTCACTTTGTGGAGATTTCATGAACTGGCAATGCTCAAGGAGATTATGTTTGTTGAAGTAGGTGGAGCCTTGGCTTTGTCTTTCTATACATTTATTGGATGTAAGGCCACCTTTTTTTGATAACTTGGATTACGGGCTTTTGGCTCCAAATTTTTGGAAGGGCAGAGGCAAAAAAAAAAGAAAAAAGGCATGGAAAATCTCATTTCTGGGCAATCTAATGAAGATATATTGAGAATTACCCCCAATCTGAAAGGCCTCATTCTACCTTTTTCTGATCAACATGTACATGTAAAATTCTCAAAAAATTTCGGAGGGGAAAGGTAAAAAAAACACAAAAAAACTTCTTTTTTTTTTGCGAAATGCCAAAAGTCTCGGCGGCGGATCCGTAATCCAAGTAAACAAAATAAAACGGCCTAAAGATCGTAATGAAACTCCCTGTTGAAGTATTCATGCAATTCATTAACGGTTGTTTTACACTGGTTGTATTTTTAAAAGAAATTGATATTGCATGGGGACGTCAGAATAAAGGAGGAATTCATTCACCTCTGCATTGCAATGGAAACTTAAAATAATATATTTGTTTTTCTTGACACCTAAATTTACACTCGTGAGTCCAAGGTTACGGTATTAATACCAAAATACTTGCTCTGTAGATTTTAGCACAGGTTTAAAGGGAGACTATCAATGGAAATATACATTGAATCAGCACCTATTTATATACATTGTATATAGACTAGGGTTATGAAAGGGTAAGTAGAATTAACCACAGCTTACTGGTGGGAACAGACGAGGGCGAAGCGCAAGTCGCCCTACCAGTAAACCGAACTAAAAACAGTTTGCCGTACACAGGCACTTATTCATGGTAGTATAGTACACCTACACATCTGTACATGCATGTTTAAGGCTGGTGGTTATGATTGTCTCGCTATCTATAAGAGCGACTCAGAGGAACACAGGAGTTTATAGATCCCCTCATCCTATAGAGAGATAGATAGTGTCTGCTGTATACATACACGGGCACTTATTCATGGCCGTATAGTACACCTACACATCTGTACATACATGTGTAAGGCTGGTGGTTATGATTGTCCCCCTATCTATACAGTACACGAGCTGCTCAGCTCAGCTGCTCAGAGGGACACAAAGGTTTATAGATCCCCTCATCCTTCTGTCTGGTCTCCTCCCCACTTAGGGAGTGCTCTGCCTCCTTCACCCCTACTTTATAGTCCAACTAGTGCCTGGTATGGGCAGCAGTACAGGCCAAGATACACTGAGAATCCATAGGTTGAAAGGGTTAGTCAGTACAAACTAACCCAGGTTGGTCATGTGAGTGTTAGTCACAATGACAAAGTTATGTTCAAAAATGACCAAGGGGTCAGTCAGTAGTGGCTAACCTAGGTCCATCATTGGTGTGTTGTATTTGTATACCACTAGTTGGGGCCACCTGTGATGACCACTCAGTGGCTCCCCCTGGAACTAAAAAGACTAAGGTGGGTTGGTCAGTAGTGACCAACCTGACAATAATAACTAATCTAGGTTGGGCGTATAGGGAGCCTAGGAATATCAGTGTACAGCACTTTGTAAAGTATCACAGTGTTACACTGGACGCACCTGTGTTCCCATGCATGGTTTCTTTAATCAAGAGAAAAACAGGTTAGGCTCCTTATGTAAATTGGCGGTGCCTATATACTCCTGGCTCTTGAGTGCCGTTATTAAATATAATGCAATTTACAGGCAATTGGCATGTACCAGACAGTCACAAAACTAATTAAAGTATGAGTTTGGTAAATAGAAAATGTAAAGGGATGAGAAAAGCATGAGTAAACATGAGTGTCTAGGTGACTAATTATTTTAACTTAAGAGAGGCAAGGAATTTCTGGCTGTTGGATTTTTCATATATATAATTGTATGCTTAGAAAATGCATATTTCAAATATATGTTGATAGATGTGCCCTTGTTCTATTGTCAAAATAGGAGGCTATTCATGTATTTGGGAAGTAGTATACGTGGCATAAGTATATATCTTATCGAGAACAAGAATGGTTTGCACCAGTGGCGCGTCATAGATTTCTCTAATGAAGAACATCAATGTGTACTGGATTACTGTGGATGACGTCACTAGTATCTGTGTGTGTGACGTCACCATTACTTGCATAACACCACTAACTCAATGATTGAGGGTTGATAAATGGTTTGATGACGTCACACGTGCCTGTACACATCCCTTAACTAGCTGCAGTACTGTCTGGTGGTCCTGGTCTGTGTAGCTACACTGAAAATCCATAGGTTGAAAGGGTTAGTCAGCACAGACTAACCCAGGTTGGTCATATGAGTGTTGGTCACAATGGCAAAGTTATATTCAAAAATGACCAAGGGGTCAGTTAGGAGTGGCTAACCTAGGTCCATCATTGGTGTTGTATTTGTATACCACTAGTTGGTGCCACCTGTGATGACCACTCAGTGGCTCCCCCTGGAACTAAAAAGACTAAGGTGGGTTGGTCAGTAGTGACCAACCTGACAATAATAACTAATCTAGGTTGGTCATATAGGGAGCCAAAAAATGACTAACTAGGTTAGGCACTAGTGACTGAGAGGTTGGGCGTATAGGGAACCTAGGAATATCAGTGTAGGGGAAGGTCCAGAACTAACATGTAATGTACATTCTATACAGGCAGTGCTAGTGTTGCTCTTACTTGATAATGTCTAGGTGTCACGTTATGAATTAAATAGCAGACAACATTTCTAGTTCTGACCCAATTTTTCACCTTCAGACGGACAACATGTTGGGTCCTTTGAAAATACAGTATTGAATGATCCCTTAAAATTAGAGCTTCAGACATATCTGATTTTTTTAAATCTGCATCCCACATAAACAAGAATTGCGGTTGTTGCCGCGTAAAAAAATGCCTCAGGCATTTTTATACGCGGCAACAACCACAATTCTTGCATTCGAAGAAACATAATGTCTACATGGTTGGTATGTTTGAAGGGAACCCATTCAAGACACCAAAAAGGCAGGGCCGGGAAGGGGTTGTGAGGGGGAAGGATGCTATTACTTCAAATATGGCATTTCCTATGAATTCCTTGGGTCCATGTTAGGGGGTAAGGAAATGTGTGTTGCTAGGCAGATAAACAATTACAATAGATGTTGCTAGGCAACCAGCTGGATAAGCAACAAACTAATAGAACCATTGAATTCCTTGCGTCCATTTAAGGGGGGTAGGTTTGATAATCACCACCCTTGGACCATGGAAATGTGCGTTGCTAGGCAGATAAACAATTAGAATAGCCGTTGCTAGGCAACCAGCTGTATTAGCAACAAACCAATCGAACAATTGAATTCTTTGGGTCCATATTACCCAGTGGGCATAAAATTCAGTTAAACGTTGAATCAACATTGCATCAACATTGAATCAATATTGACAACCATTCTTCAATGTTGATTCAATGTTCTGAGCCCATTGGGTAGGGGGGTAGGTATGACCATAATCAACCTTAGGACCACGGAAATGTGTGTTGCTAGGCAGATAAACAATTTGAATAGCTGTTGCTAGGCAACCAGCTGTATTAGCAACAAACTGATAGAACCATTGAATTCCTTGCGTCCATATTGGGGGGGATTGGTATGATTATAATCAACTTCTTAACCATGGAAATGTGTGTTGCTAGGCAGATGAACAATGAGAATAGCAGTTGCTAGGCAACCAGCTGTATTAGCAACAAACTAATAGAACCATTGAATTCCTTGGGTCCATATTAGGGGGGGTAGGTATTATTATAATCAACCTTAGGACCATGGAAATGTGTGTTGCTAGGCAGATAAACAATTAGAATAGTCGTTGCTAGGCAACCAGCTGTATTAGCAACAAACCGATAGAACTATTGAATTCCTTGGGTCCATATTAGGGGGGGTAGGTATGATTATAATCAACTTCTTGACCATTGAAATGTGTGTTGCTAGGCAGATAAACAATTAGAATAGCCGTTGCTAGGCAACCAGCTGTATTAGCAACACATGGATAGAACCATTGAATTCCCTGGGTCCATATTAGGGGGGGTAGGTATGATTATAATCAACCTTAGGACCATGGAAATGTGTGTTGCTAGGCAGATAAACAATAAGAATAGCCATTGCTAGGCAACCAGCTGTATAAGCAACAAACCGATAGAACCATTGAATTCCTTGCGTCCATATTAGGGGGGGTAGGTATGATTATAATCAACTTCAGGACCATTAAAATGTGTGTTGCTAGGCAGATAAACAATTAGAATAGCCGTTGCTAGGCAACCAGCTGTATTAGCAACAAACCGAAAGAACCATTGAATTCCTTGGGTCCATATTAGGGGGGGTAAGTATGATTATAATCAACTTCAGGACCATGGAAATGTGTGTTGCTAGGCAGATAAACAAATGGAATAGCCGTTGCTAGACAACCAGCTGTATTAGCAACAAACCGATAGAACCATTGAATTCCTTGGGTCCATATTAGGGGGGGTAGGTATGATTATAATCAACCTCAGGATCTATCAAAGGTTGATTTATATTATTGTTTTCACATAGCATAAATTTGTGTCGTGACACCTTAATCCAAGATGGCCGCACAATCCAAGATGGCGGGGCCCGTTCTGACTTCTGGCAAAGTGCAAACATCATATACCTCGTTCTGGTGGTGCCTGGCGGCACCACCAGGTGGCTACGCCACCACTTCGGCATAAAAAAATAAATTTTTAGAACTAAACAAACCTAAGCTTTAAAGGTATATTTGTACTGGTTACCCTTTAGTCTGTGACCCCCTGTTGCCCTTCCCTTCTCCCCCACACTACCTCATCTCTCCGGAGTTATAGAAGTAACAATGATACATGGAAAATGATACATAGGTCTCCAGTGGGATCATAGTCTTATACTTATTTTTCTAAAACTGTTTTTCTTTGTTAAACTCACCTTGCTCTTTAATGTGATATCATCCTAATGTAAGGACCATATAGCCACATAGTATTTATGTTGAGATGTAATCTCTACCCCAGTTTTAGTTGTAGCTGTTGAAGAAAGTTGACAGTATGCCCAAATTTGTCCGGGCTACAAGGTTCAAAGATATATAGGTAAAGGCTGCCGCCATAAATTAGCTTGATAGGTAAAACGCAGCCCTTCTTTAAAATGTCGAAAAAGGTCTGTCTTAACATGTTAGTTTCTGATGGGAAAGTGAAGTGTACCTTAATCGATATTAGTCGATCCTGTCGTGTATGATAAGAATGACAAAACCATTATGGTATATTACATAACTTAATCTGAAGCATAATATACATTTGTCAAACCACTGATACACGTGGAGAAATGTACGGAAACTAACTTGTCATGAATGATAAGTTTATTGTCGACAAATAAAGATAAATCTACTCAAAAACAAAAAATACAACATTATGGGGCGAATTTGTACTCTGACACCTCTATAGCTTAGGGTGACGCAATTTGCAATTGAAACAAGCTGGAATCCCTGCTGGGGAAAAAGCCCTGCGCAATCTAATTAACATTCACCCCATGCTTTCCTATATGAAACTTAGACCATGGTATAATCAACTTCACTTCCACGTATCACAATGCCAGTGAATATCACACCAATAAAACCAATCCATATAGAGACAATTGGGTATAATGTAACTGTGTCAGCCACTATTATCTAAATCAATATTTGGACTACGTTGCCATTATTAAGGTACCGTTGGTTTCACTACCAATAAGGAAGACAATGAGACGAGCCAGACGCATCTCATGGCACATGGGCCAAGGAGTAGGTCTATTAGCTTGATAACTCCAGAGTTACAAAACTCTTACTTAATCCTAAATAACACTGAGCAGGTCTTAGTAAAATTAAACTTGATCAAAATGTTCTGTGATGTTTCTAGCCTAGATGGTTGAAGCATCATATGTACGATTGTCCTGCAATCAACCTATGGCGCACTTGTCAAAATGTGTGGTATCTATATTCTAAAAATGGTAAACTATTACTGGTCCAGTACAGGAGCTATGTTAAAGCACGTTATAACTGCTGATGTGCGCAAGTTGTGTGTTCTTGATTAAAACAGGTGAACACTCGAAGAAGAGTATTTCATAAATTACACTGCATGAATGCTTGCATTTAAGTAAATGGAATATGCAGAAAGGAACACTTTAAGCATATTTAATTCACCTGAATGCCACTTATAATGCCAACTAAATGCTGTTATCATGCTTAACTTAAAGCTACCTAAGGCCACTCAAAAAAATAAATTGGTTTCTCATCACCGCGCGCATCCTAAAAATCAGGTTTTTGGGAAAACTTCTTTTTTTTTGCCAAATTTTGATGAAAAACCCCATCATCATGGATAAAATTGGTCATATTTGGTATCAAATTAAAGCTAATAATGCCGGCAATGCAGTCCTATAGAAATAACTTACATTTTCCCAACTTCTAAAGATCAATTATTTCTTAACCAACAAAATGTGAATATTGGCCAAAGAAACCTGAAATTGTCTTATACATTTTGGCCTGCGAGGTAAAAAAAAAAAAAAAGAAAGAAAAGCCTCCCTCATCAAATCGCTCAGACCTTGGTGATGAGAAACCAGTTTTTTTTTGAATGGCCTAAGGTGTTCCATTAAGGCATCCTAAATTTGCTTAAATACAAACATTCACGCCAAGGGAAGAAGCTGTTGTTTCCATATAACTAATGTCCTGTCTCTTCTCTCCTTCTTCAGGTAAGCTGACATTGTCATCTTTACACAAGTCACCATGAACAACAACTACGTAGTGCAGGTAAATATATTTGTCATATCGCCACCTAAAGTCTCATGTATCCGTGTTGTTTATATGTCTTACTTAACTATGTCCTTTTGGTACCATTGATGCGGCTTCGTGGCATATCGCCCCAGCCCCCACTCGTGAAATACAACAGAGACGGTATCAATGGGCGTTGACATTTGTCTATTTATACCACACTTGAAAGAAACTGCCTGCCTGTATAATACGTATTTATAAAGGTGACCAAAACACTCACCACTGGTGTGGCATAAGTTAGTTAAACAACAGGCAGAGCTCTGTACTCAGTATATTGGCTTAGCTGAATACACTGGTCTGTGACTCGTGATCAGCCTTGACCGTCGCTAATATACTGAGTAAAGGGCTCTGTCTGCGGTTCAATTACTACATATTAACTTTCAATATCGAGTACAAAGTTCCTTCTATTGAACTCATGTCTGCATTTGCAAGTTTTTGTGGGTATCTTGCCATGGCAACAGATCTGCATAGCACAAAATCACAGTGGTATCCGAACAGACACGATGTTCAGACAGAACAAGAGTCCATTTCCTATCATATTAGTTTTCTGCAGGTATTCCTACATCAATGAAAATCCACCGTTTTATTGAAACTATTCTACAATAGTCGGATAAATGCAAACCCATTATGCATATCACATATTACATATAACATGCCCCATCAGCACCGTTACAACCTAACAGATATCTATAGCTGGTTCTTGGCAACACCTACCCAGCCCCATTGTAGCACAGCGCCTTATGCCTTCCCCATGTTGCTGCAAACTCAAGAGCTCTCCAGGGGCGGAGAGCAGGAAATGTCAGACAGTTATACTACTTCCCGTCTGACTTGGATGACCCCGAACTCTACATACTAGAATATCGACAAAGGCCCATGATAGTGGAATGCGTTCACAATGTTGCAGGGAAGGTCTAATTTAGATCAGACATCTGTAGTGTGGGTCAATGAGGGTAAAGATAAAAATCTTGTTACTTCTGCGAGCCAGATAAACAATCATTGGCCCATCAAGGAAAGGGAAAATCCACACATTCTTAGAGCTGAACTATCAAGGCTCACTGCTATACTAAATCTGGCATTTGCCGGCGAGGCCAACAAAGGGCTTCCCTAATGAGCTCACAGCAGGACAGGATAGCCAATGTCTTTAGAAAATTAGCAGTGTAATAAAATGTGGGGTGGGGCTGGTGTTATCTTCAAGAGTTTCCACTGTGAGCTATAGAACTGGTGGTAAATGTGGTAACCAGGAGGATGCAAAGTTTATTGATAGTGTCTGTTAATGACACTTAGGGTAGGTGTTGTCTATGTTTTAATTGAAATTATCAATGTGGACCATAATGACCTCACAGTAAGGGGCCTCGCCAGGAGATGCCAGATTCAGTATAGTAGTGCATTGAAATGGTGCTGTGTCTCAGGGATAGTCTAATACGGGGCAGGCCGTAACATAGCAGGGAAAACCCTCGACACATATAGACCTGAATTAGCGTCAGATTCAGGAGACAGTAACAATAACATTCACCATCTAAAACAATCATCAAAATGCAATAAGGGTCATGGTATTATCCAACCTTTCTACATACATGCACCCAGGCAGTTATTATGTGCCTCTACATGGGTAAAATTCGACACGTGCGACACGGCGACACGGCCTGTTTAAAAATCGACACGTGCGACAAGGCCGCTTTAAAAATCGACGGACACAGGCACTTTTATAAGGCCCCAGTATACTCTATATACATAAAATTCGACACAGCGACACAGCCCTTTTGCTTAAATTCGACACAGCCACACGGCCATAATTTTGGGCACCCATGTAGAGGCACTATTATGGAAACAGACGGTTGGCACGTTACCAGACAGAACATAGTGTGTGTGTAGAAGGGGGGGGGAGGTGAGGACAATCAGATCAGAGCACGGTCTGCTTGTATACAGCACTGTGGTGTTATCTGTATGTAAATGTCACCCAGACCGCTGCTACAGAAGCATTAGGCACTAAACACTGAAAATCTAAAAGCCCCAGCCTTTAGTCTGTAGTGCCTATCCAAGGTGTGTTCATAAGGAATGACCAAGTGCTATTCAAAATGACAGAGGAATAACAACATAATTATGACTAATACCTTGCTAAAAAGGACTTAACCTAAAGCTCTTTGAAATGGAAAGACTAAGGTGAGTTTGTCAGTACTGACCAACCTGGCAGTATTAACTAACTAACCTAGGTTGGTCGTAAAGGGAGCCACAAAATGACCGACTTGGTTAGGCTATAGTGACTAAGAGATTGGTCGTATAGGAAGCCAAAGAATATCAGTGTAGTAATGCTCAGTTCTCCAAGCTGTCTAAGTAAAGGGGGCAGGATGTAAGATGGATATTCGGTGTTGTCGTTATGCTGCAGGAAGGGATTCCCTTTACATTAAAGATGGTGTGTCAGCTAAATGTTTAGACATTTTTTAGTTCTATCATATTACTATTGCATATTCTATCCTATACGTCTTCCCTAACTTTTGAAATTATTGGCAGTGTGTTAGTCTATAAGATGAGCACATGCAGTGCAATTTTTTTTACTGTAGGTCGACACTAAAACTCCCTATGTGTTGATACTGCATGGCTCAGTGCATTCTCTATCAGATTAGTTCCCCCAATACTCTCCTGGGGGAGTGCCTGAGTCAGTGAGGTAAATCAGGCACATTGTTATCAATCTCAAATTATGTATTAATAGACAAATATGTTGCACTGTTTATCAGCTAAAATGATAAGGGAACCCATGGCATTGAAGTGATATCCATATTGAAGAAAAGATTTGGGAAGTCTATTAGCTGATATACCATCTTTAACCAAGGGACTGTGTGCTGCAGAGACTGTGCAAAACAAACTATTGTAATAGAGATGAGTTTTACATAGTAGATGTTTCTTGTGGTACTGTACAAAAGATATTTTACATGACATCTTTAACTCTTCACGCGCCACTTAATGCATTAATGCATCATGCCCTTGGTCGTCATGATGCATGAATACAGCCCTGGTAAGTAATTCGCCAGTGCTGCATTGGTGCATCATGCTGACCCTTCGGGGTTAAAACATCCCCGAAGGCTCGGCATGATGCACCATTGCTGCATTGGCGCATCATGAGGACAAATGTCATCAATTAGCTACATTCATTCCCAATGGCCGACAAAAAAAGTATTTGCTGGTGATGGGGGCGAGACATTTTTCCCAAGTACCTCCCCTGGGCCGAGCCTTTGCTGTTTCCCATAGAGTTATGTTGACTATAGTCGATGCTCGGCCAGCCATGGCATCGACTATAGTCGATGCTCGGCCAGCCATGGCATCGACTATAGTCGATGCTCGGCCAGCCATGGTGTCAACAATAGTCGATGCTCGGCCCTAACGGGTTTTAAATTAACATTAGACAAGGTCATGGTTCACACTATGATTTTCAAAAGCTGAATGGAAACGTATATGTCCATATAGGTGAAAAACATATAGATACATCACAGAGATGCCAGCCAAGAGGTCTTATTTAGGCATGGCAGTAGCGGATTTATAATAATATTGTTGCAGCTTTCATGTTTGGTATGGAGAGTTGGTGACTCCTTAGACAAAAGGCTTTTACTAAGCTTACCTTCCTTACAGGCTGGATTGTTATGTACTACCCTCCAGCCTCCTGCCCAGCCCTTCATAAAGGTCAAAGCTAAAATATCAAGCCGAAAAAGGTCAAAAATGACTGGAACTCCCCATATCCCTTCTGGTATAATGTCAACTATATATAATAAAGCTTTCCTGGTTGAATATAAAGGAATCTATGTCAATTCTAGTGTTATATACGGGGGTATTTCAGTGTGTGTATAAGGGGGTGGAGTGGGGCAGTAAAGGTGTAAGGGCGAGGTATGCTTGACAAGTTCGGAAGGTTTAAATGTAGAGCGGAAAATCTCAAAATGTGATTGGACCCATTGTGAAGCCTATGGCAGATTTACACTTAAAGCGCCATTTTCAGATATGGACTACATTATGGTCCTAGTCACTGTCAGTGGTACATGCCTGTTGAAACATGACTGCTTTGCCATTGTTGTCAATGGAGATTGGACGGGGGAATTCGCTCAAAAACAAGAAACAAGAAAACAAATCCTGATGGTTTGATGAATTTTGACGTCAGTACACCACAAGGCAACGCTAAGTGTCACAACAAGGAAAATCACATGGCTGTTTTGAAGAAGCATTGCTTGATTATACCGGACCTTTTAAGGGCATTTCAGCCAAATATGTGTCTTGCATAAATGAATACTAGTCTGCCTTCAGAGTCTCTGGATGAAAAGTCCTAGAGTGGTCCTTGAGTCTACCGATGTGCCGATGTGACCACCCCCACCCTCTCCACCAAGAAAGTGAAGGAAGATCCTTACCCCCTTAAGAAGGCCTATGTGCTATAATATGCAATGCTTTTATTGTCATGGAGCATGAATGTAACCATTGCTGCTTTCATGCATCATGCCTATCCTAAGAGAGACTCACCCAAAGGGTGGGTCGACAGTATGCACCAATGCAGTGCCAGCTGTTGGTATTGGATCACCATGATGACAATTGCTTTCAGGCAGCATACTGTCCTCAAAGAGTTATTTAACCCTTTAAGGTGGTTGCCTACCATCATTAATACGCTCATTGCGACGATTTCTGCGCAGCTGATGTGTCTAGCTCTCATATGTAGCAGGATGTAAAATAGAGAAAGACCTGAGCAAGGAGCGAACTCACAACCCCAGTGTGTAAGTTCTGTGCTGATCCTATTAGGCCACGGAGGCTGGTCTCTAAGTGGACATTTGTCGTCATGATGCACCAATGCAGCCCCGGTGAGTAACTTGCCGGTGCTGCATTGGTGCATCATGACAATGCTTCAGAAGGAGTCAATCCAGTAGGGTCCATGTGATGCTTGAATGCTACTCGCCTGGGCTGCATTTATGCATCATGACGACTAAGGGCATGATGCATTAACGCATCACACCCTCCTCAAAGGCTTGATGAGAGTGTCAACTGTTAGTAATATGGTGTGAAGGAACACATCTACAAGCAGCGTCTCACCGACAGTTGTCTCTACTTGACGCCATTAGCGGCCATTAGAACCCCGGTGCATGCTGGGATCTGAGGCACCACACCAGGGCTGACCAGGGAAACATATTAAGGGGTTGAGATCTAGTCTACCAGAGCAGCATGCTCTCAAGTAACTCTGGGGTATGACTGGGTGATGTGAGAGACTGGGGGCTACTGTGGTATCTTGTTGGGCATTCCCTGAGGCTGTGAGACCATGATTTATCCTATCTGCTTTCCTATTCAACCATGAATATTTGGATTTAAGCAAATGAGGATATCTTAAAGAAACACTTTTAACAGTTCAATAATGTCATCTAAATATCACGGAAAAGTCATATTGGGCCTTGGCAAGTGACTTTACGTGGCATTAACGTGATTCAATGCTTAACCCTATAAGGACCGCATGATCCTTTGATGCATCATGCCCTTGGTCGGCATGATGCATGAATGCAGCCCTTACATGTAACTCGCCAGTGCTGCATTCAAGCATCATGCTGACCCTATGGGATAAACTCCTGAAGGGTTGGCACGATGCACCAATGCAGCACCGACGAGCTACTGACGACAAATGTCATCTTTTAGTGACATGCCGTCCTTAAAGGGTTCATGTGTTTCCTTAAGTAATAATTACTGAATTTTCTTAAATGCAAACATTCATGTAGTGTACGGTACCATCAGGACTACTCTCGTTCCCAATCCTTCCAAGGAAGGCTCTGGGGACAGCCAGTATAACCTTGAACTTGGATTTTGCTGGGTTTAGGCAGTCCCTGTAGTTAGCTTGGGACCAGCGAACAGGAACCAGAAATGGAACCAGAAAGTATGATGGGAAATACAGGTAAAACTACCATCATACATTCTGGTTCCTGTCCACTGGTTCCAAGCTGCCAGCAGGGATTGCCCGAACCCAGCAAAAAAACAAGTTCAAGGTCATACTGGCTGTCACCAGAGCCTTCCTTCGGAAGGGTTTGGGAATGAGAGTACATCAGGACCCTTACCTGGTTGTGGGTGTGGTACAGCAAGGATTAACCAAGACCGAGGAGAAGGGACCCCCTTAGAAGCATTTAGCGTCCCCGCACCGTGTGACCAGCTGCCTCCAGTACGGCCGTAACAGGCCCCTGTCACGGTTACTGCCTACACTGATATTCCTTAGCTCCCTATACGACCAATCTCTCAGTCACTATAGCCTAACCAGGTTAGTCATGTTTTGGCTCCCTATACGACCAACCTAGGTTAGTTAGTATTGTCAAGTTGGTCAGTAGGTAAAACCACTCCTCTAAGACGACCTCACTTTTAAGACGACCCCCCTGTATATGAAAAGTTTACAATGGTTTCCTCTTTTGTCCTATATAAGAAAGCCCCACCTTTAAGACGAGCACCTAGCTGGGGAAAATAAATCCCAAAATCAGGCCGTCTTAAAGGCGGGGTTACGGTGCTGACCAACTCACTGTAGTCTTCTGGAACTCATTGCAATGAGTTCTAGGCTAAGTCCTTTTGAGTAAGGCATATAAGTCATATGTTGTTATGCCTTGTTGTGTTTTGAATAGCATTTGGTCATGCCTGAACAATGTCCCTTTGACCAATCTGGGACTAAGGGCCAGGGCATTTAGATTTTCGATTTAGCCATAGGATATCAATATTCCAATCTCTATGTAGGTCCTAACTGCACGCGAGGTGCGTAGAAAAAAACGCCAATGTTCACTGATTTCCAAGAACGCCCTGTCAGTGTCAGTCATGATGCATAGATCCCTGGTGATTATACTCGCCAGGGCTGCATCAACGTATCATGAGAACACAGGCAATAGCACATAGCACTACGCAACCCTTAACTTTTTAAGAACGGATGTTACAACATTTGTCGTCATGATGCACCAATGCAGGCCCGGCGTTCAACTCACTGGGGCTGCATTGGTGCATCATGCCAACCCTTTGGGAGTGTCTCAACACCATAGGGTCGGCATGATGCTTGAATGCAGCGCTAGCGAGTTACTCGCCAGAGCTGCATTCATGCATCATGACGACCAAGGAAATGATGCATTAATGCACTATGCCGCCCTTAAAGTGTTAATGGGCTAGACTGTGTCGGGGGGGGGGGGGGGGGCTAGTCGCCACTGCCGGAAGCTGTGCTGGTTACCAGCAGGTCTTTGATGACACCACAACACACGCCGGGTACATTCCGGCGGGAACACGCCAAATGCCGTCTGCTGCTCAGCTGCCAGGTGTTCTGAGGGTCTCTGGTAATCTGTGTGTTAGGGGCGGGGTATGGGCTAATTATATCATTGTAAGGTCTCTGGTAATCTGTGTGTTAGGGACGGGGTATGGGCTAATTATATCATTGTAAGGTCTCTGGTAATCTGTGTGTTAGGGACGGGGTATGGGCTAATTATATCATTGTAAGGTCTCTGGTAATCTGTGTGTTAGGGACGGGGTATGGGCTAATTATATCATTGTAAGGTCTCTGGTAATCTGTGTGTTAGGGACGGGGTATGGGCTAATTATATCATTGTAAGGTCTCTGGTAATCTGTGTGTTAGGGGCGGGGTATGGGCTAATTATATCATTGTAAGGTCTTTGGTAATCTGTGTGTTAGGGGCAGGGTATGGGCTAATTATATCATTGTAAGGTCTCTGGTAATCTGTGTGTTAGGGACAGGGTATGGGCTAATTATATCATTGTAGGGTCTCTGGTAATCTGTGTGTTAGGGGCAGGGTATGGGCTAATTATAACATTGTAGGGTCTTTGGTAATCTGTGTGTTAGGGGCAGGGTATGGGCTAATTATATCATTGTAGGGTCTTTGGTAATCTGTGTGTTAGGGGCAGGGTATGGGCTAATTATATCATTGTAGGGTCTCTGGTAATCTGTGTGTTAGGGGCAGGGTATGGGCTAATTATATCATTGTAGGGTCTTTGGTAATCTGTGTGTTAGGGACACGATATAGGCTAATTATATCATTGTAAACACAAAGGCACGCCATGTCGTATAAATCGATCCCTCATGCCCATATATTCTTCGTCAGATGAAAATGACAATATTATATAAAATGCTAGAATGGGTAGGCATCGAATGAACTATGGATGCAAGGTTATGCTACAGACAATGTTAGCAAAACCTCAATAAAATATTTTCCAAACATAAATTACAAATGGCCTTCAGATGCTCTATAGAATAGGCCTTTAGAGAGCAGAAACGCCTGGATTTTACCTTTAGCCCAGCAAGTGCATACCATCAAAGGTATGAATAATTAGATAACTATTTTCATAAGAGGACGAACCCTTGCTTTAACCATTTGATTTGGCTGATGATTTCAGGTTCTAGCTTCACTGACCCAAATTCTAGGTGAAACACCCATTCTAGGTGTTAACATCCTGAGTCAAGGTCCACTTTCCATATACTACTGCCCTGGTAAACAGGAATGGTAAGAAGCATAGTGCAGGCTACCTTCACTTCCTTTGTTCAGGAAGCTCTAGAGAAGGCGCCATGCTTTGTTTAACCCTTTTAAGGAAAAGGATGGCATATGTCGTCATGGCATTAATGCATCATACCATCCTTAAACTGTTCAAACTGTCCAAATTAGAAACTGGTCGGGGATGGAGGTCTTTAAAATGTCTTAAAATGGATGACGTCATTTGCGGATGTTCCCTCCAAGGCTAAAGCCATCCCGCCACTAGAGAATAAGAACTGAAATGTTTATACATTATACAAATGATCAGGGTGTGAGAGTCTGAATTAGAAGTTTGTCGGCATTGTTTCGTTTTGATTAAACATGAGGCGGGATGAGCGATCTGTTTCCAGACAGACCCGAATGAAGGGAGCTTAGGGGTAAATTGGCATAATTTGGCCAATGTCTAGATTGAGGACTGTGCTTTGTATTGTTTATCTTCACCACTGCATCACTTTCTGCTTCATATTATGAATCCAACACCCTCTGAAATGTGAAGAAGAACCTTACAAATACAGCCCTCCTGCGGGCTTATGATTATATTGATTTAAAAACATAATAATGCTGCGATATTCCCAAAGTAATAAGGTCATTTTAACAACCATATTCCACCCGTGATTGTTGCACATTTAACCACATGATAATACCAAGCAAAGGAAACTTAAAGCATTGCGAATTCAATAATGGTATACAGTATCTCCTCTGGCTTTTATTTATTCACTACATGCTCAGCATCTGTATCCCGAGCCGCATTAACCCATAGGGTGATAAACCGCAATGTGTGTGTTGAAATAGGAGGGCGGTTAGAGCCTGAATATAAAGTTTGCTGGCGTGTCTCGCTTTGATTAAACGCGGCTCGGGATGAGCGATGTGCTCCCAGACAGACCCGGGATGAGGGGTTGAGATGATTTTTAGCAGTGAAAATAATGTAAGTTATTTCAATACAACTGCATTGCTGGCATTATTAGCTTCAATTTGATACCAAATATGACAATTATTTTCCAATTTTATCAGGTTTTTCATTAAAAAAAATTGGCAAAAACAAAAGTTTCCTCAAAGCTGATTGTTTTGAGTGGCTTTATTTATTCTCTACATGCATTAACCCATAGGGTGATAAGCCGCAATGTGTGTGTTGAAATGGGAGGGCGGTTACAGCCAGAATATAAAGTTTGCTGGCGTGTCTCGCTTTGATTAAACGTGGCTCGGGATGAGCGATGTGCTCCTAGACAGACCCGGGATGAGGGGGGCTTAGGGGTTAAGATGATCTTTAACAGTGGAGAAAATGTAAGTTATTTCAAAGCCACTGCATTGCTGGCATTATAAGCTTTAATTTGACACTAAATATGACAGTTATTGTACATTTCTATCAGGTTTCTCATTTAGAAAATTGACAAAAAAAAGTTTTCCTCAAAACCTGATTTTTATGATGCGCGCGGTGATGAGAAACCATTATATTTGTTTGAGTGGCCTTATTTATTCACTACCTGCTGTACTCTGAACAGCATTAACCCATAGGGTGATAGACCGCAATGTGTGTGTTGAAATGGGAGGGCGGTTAGAGTCTGAATATAAAGTTTGCTGGCGTGTCTCACTTTGATTAAACGCGGCTCGGGATGAGCGATGTGCTCCCGGACAGACCCGGGATGAGGGGGGCTTAGGGGTGAATTGGTTTAGTGCGTGGTGGTGGGGGAGGGGAGGGGGAGGTGGTATAGGGGGTCAGGGGGCAGCGATTGGGGATTCCTCTCTTACAACCACCACTGGGTGTAAGCCTGAATAGTAAGTATGTTACGGTATACTTTAACTATAACATTAATACACTGTTTTCATATACAAGGAAAGTCATGGTAAAATTGTGGTCAGGGAAAGTCAGGGAATATTCATCGAAATATCACAGCGAGTCATGAAAGGTTAAGGGCATTTTTAGAAGGAACTTAATACAACAAAATCATCAAAATACAGCGGGGGTAATGCTCTGCCAAAGTGACGAGAGCCCAGTGCTAATATGCGGCATACAGTAAATATGTTACGGTGTGCTTTGCCTATAACATCAATACACAATTTTTATGTACAGACTGCAAAAGTCATGTAAAAAATGTGGTGAGAGAAATTCGGGGAATCTTGTGCAATTGTGCAATGAGTCAGGGAAGGTTAGGGATATTGTTAAAGGATTATAACAAAATCTACCTTAATACCGCAGTATGTATGGTTACGGTGTACTTGGCCATCATCAATACACATTTTTGTACAAGTATTTAGCTATTTGAGGGCCGCATAGTGTCATTCCTATTCATAGTGCATCAATGCCAGTGCTGCAATCAAGCATCATGCCGACCATATACAGTCGGCCCTCACTTCCTGGAATTTGGAAAATATATGAAAAGATGTCTTAGGAAATTATTCGAGGAATTAGGAGCAAATATAATGGAACATTTAGAGATTGTTCCTAAGCAACTGTCTGAGGAAGTGAGGGATCCGAGGTAGTAAAGGTTCGTGGTAGGTAGGGTTGACTGTGCAGGGTTGCTACTTTTTTTCACCAGGACTGCATTCATATCTCATGATGTAACGGACATAGTGCATGAAAGGCAATATGCTGCCCTTAAATGGTTTAGTTAGAGCAGACTGTAAAAGCCTGCATCTCAAAATGGCTCCAGATACACCATGGCAGACTGCAACCATTGTGTCTTAAAGGCTGTTTCAACAGAACTAAGGGATTGGGGGAGTGTAACCATGCAGGGGAGGGGGCACAGAGGTCATGACCTTCACAGCAGTGCATTGTGGGAACCACTGGCCGCCATATTGGTGCCAGACGGGACCGTGACTCTTACACCACTGGGACCCTGCACTCTCAAACAGGAGAGAAAAGCCCAGGTAACCGGGTAGCCATAAACACAAGTCCTAGTTCATTATTCAATGTAAAATGGCCGCCAGTATACATATAAACCTCTATTCACCCCTAAGCCCTCCACAGACGGACGCATATGAGACTCAAAAGCTCCCCAATTGGGACGTGGAACCTGACACCCAGAGCGTCTGTGGTCACCAGGACACTTAGAAAGGGAGAGTTGCAGGAGGCCAGTGTAGGTTATATAACAGGCTGATGTAAGAGATGGGTAAGATAGCTGCCTGCTAGACCACATTACCAGTGAGAGTGAGTCAGAACAGAACCTCAATGTACTTGTATGCTAGTTCTTCAGTCTCAGTTTCCCTGGTCATCACAATAAACTGCAATAAACAGACGTCCGACTTCCCCTTAGTTGTCAGGCTGGTACACATTATGAAGAGGGTATTGAACAAGCGCCGGTCTTGTATAAGCGCGGGGGGTATGAGGGTCTTGAAATTTCTCTTAAGCACTAAAACTAGATCTTCAATAAGCACCTGTCTTGTATAAGCGTTGGGGTAAACACCCCTCCAAAGTTATAAGTGCCGGGGCGCTTGAACACAACGATATGGTATTCGGCCATGATGGTTTCGATCTTGCAAGGTTTAGGTTTATGATTTGAGGACAGAGCCGAACCACCACAATCGCACCAGTACTGGTTAACCTCGAAGTGGTGATCGGTTGGGGGAACCGGCAGTTGGGTCCCTTCATTTCGCCACACAGGCTTTGATGCCCATTGGTGTTGCTTCCATTCAAGATTATCAATCGCTACTGAATTCACTGGTGCCGTCTGAGATCTGCGGCCTTCCAAATAGGAAGTGGTAGGATTCTGTTGCAATCTATTAGAGTTGGCAATGTACCCCAACCCACTTTCAGAGTTAGATTAATGGCTTAGTTTGCTTCATCCCCAAATCAGCCCGGTCCTCTCCTCCACTCCCCTCTACTCTCCCCTCCTCACCCTCCCTCTCTAGCCCTTAGTGCATCATGCCCTTTGTCGTAATGATGCATGAATTCAAGCATCATGCCAATCTTATTGGGTTGAAATACTCCCGAACGGTCGGCATGATGCACCAATGTAGCCTGGTGAGTTACTTGCCGGGGCTGCATTAGTGCATCATGCTGACAAATGTTATCTTTTAGTGACATGCGTCCTTAAAGGGCTAATGTCCACCAGCCGGCAGTATATCACGGAACTCTTCCCGTACGGAGGTAGATTTACACTCTACTTCCGGCATCTTAATTGCTCTAAAAGGAACCATAAAGTTCCCGGATGCTACGCCTCGTTCCCGCTGGATGGTGCTACATCCCCGCTCTGGCTGTGGACCTAACTCTCCTCATCCTCTGCTTCCCCATTTCTAGCCCGCTTCCCTTTGTCACCTTTATCCCAACAGGTTTAAAACATCCCCGTTAACCCAGGGCTACTTCCTCACTAGTCGTGTTCAATTCGTCTTCACCTACTTCCGTTCCCCCGTCTCTACTCCCTTTCTCCTATACCTTTTCCCTCTTGCTACCCTTTCTTTTTGCTCTCTCCTCCCTTTCTCCTATACCCTTTCCCTCTCCCCTCTCTCCCCCCTTCTCCTATACCTTTTCCCTCTTGCTACCCTTTCTCTTCCCCCTCTCCTCCCTTGCTCCTATACCTATACCTCCCCCCTTTCACTTCCCTCTCTCCTGCCCTTTCCCTGGCCATCTTTTTAATTCCATAGACACGTGCAATGCTGTAGATTCGTTCACGGATGTAGTGGGCAAGCAGCAATATAATTATAAATCGCAGTCCTCAATGCATAGATAAGATCACCAACATGAGCGGAATACTTTACAACAAAACGAAGTCTTGATTGCTCACTCACTCACTCACTCACTCACTCACTCACTCACTCACTCACTCACTCACTCACTCACTCACACACTCACTCACTCACTCACTCACTCACACACTCACTCAGACACACACTCACTCACTCACTCACTCACTCACTCACTCACGCACGCACTCACTCACTCACTCACTCACTCACTCACGCACTCACTCACACACTCACTCACTCACTCACTCACTCACCCACTGACTCACCCATTCACTCACTCACACACTCACTCACTAACTCACACACTCACTAACTCACTCACTCACCCACTGACTCGCCCATTCACTCACTCACACACTCACTCACTCATTAACTCACTCACTCACATACTCACTCACTCACTCACCCGCTGGCTCACCCATTCACTCACACACTCACTCACTCATTAACTCACTCACACACTCACTAACTCAGTCACTCACCCACTGACTCACCCATTCACTCACTCACTCACACACTCACTCACTCACTCACTCACTCACTCACTCACTCACACACACACCTTCTCCACTTCCATCTTTCCATTTGCCATTCCCCTATTCCCTCAATGTTATTAACAAGAGTCTGACCCGCCCTTTCCTTTCTCCCCGTCTCCCCCATTCTTCCCTTACAATATCACCATGGTTACCACATCATATCAGTCTTGTTGGTGGATGGCTGATCCTGACTGAGCCCTCATTCAGCAGGGATCGTTCCTTATCTGATATCACGTCTTGTCAGGGATCATTCCTTATCACATCTCCCACCCCGGTGTAGCAGGGAGGGGAGCATGACTTGATCACATCAGTCCGTGTGACCACAGCCCCCAGCTCCTCTACCACCCCCCTTTTTTCCTGCTTAACCCTTTGGGGCAAGCATAACGCTTAACGCTGGTTGTGTTGTCACAGTGTTTAAATACACCCCTTGCGAGTAACTCAGTACTGCATTCAAGCATCATGCCCATCTTATGGGGTTGAGACACTCCTGCCCAGTGGGCACAAAATTCAAGTCAACATTGAATCAACGTTGCATCAACATTGACAACCATTTGTCAATGTTGATTCAATGTTCTGTGCCAACTGGGTGTGGCGCATGATGCATGAATGCAGCCCTGGCAAGTATCTCACCAGTGCTGCATTCAAGCATCATGCCGACCCTAACGGGTTGAAATATTCTCGAAGGGTCGGCATGATGCCCCAATGCAGCACTGGGGAGTTACTCGCCAGGGCTGCATTGGTGAATCATGGCGACAAATGTCATCTTTTAGCGACATCCGTCCTTAAAGGATTAGGGCTGAGTAATGACACAGTCCGCTTGATGGCGCCACCAGTGGTATAGCTCAGATGTATACTGCATCCAATACTCTCATGTAAAAACATCTCATGGCCTCAAATGTGATCAGACTCTACCGATTAAAGATACACAGTGCACAAGGGCGAAATGGACTTCATACAGGCCTGTACGAGAGAAAAGATTGTGGTACCTCTGTTATTATAGCTTGCATCTTCCAAGTCCAAGATTGTGAGGACTGACTGTATAGGTTGATGGTCATCATTCAATACACTGATACAGAGACAATCCTCATCAACTCCAGTTGTATATAACAGAAACACAGGCCTATGAGACAACGAAGTCCCAGTAAAGGTGCTATGGTAATGCCCCGTGGTGTAAACAGGTAATTTTACTGCCATGGAGATTGAGAAATATTTTCTTCAATCCTTCAATACATGACTAAAGATCAGTTATTGACTCAGGGTTACCACCCTGAGTCTTATGCGACGACTTGGGAGGAGCATTTCAAGATAGTCAGTCACTCAACTTTAGAGTGAATTTTACTTAGTAAATATTCATCCTATAAACATATTGTCAAATGGTATTGAATAATCAGACACTCCCCTACATGATGCACCAAGGAATATTTCAAATATCCTATTCCAACCCCTCCAAATTTCCAATTTAAAAAGAGTCACAAAAATTCTGGGAATTCTGATTCCAAAAGATTAAACTTTTAAGTACTAAACTGGCTATTTGTCTACATTACAGTCCACACAATTCCAGTGCAAAGTCAATGAGAACTATCTTGTATTGTAGGTGAGACGCTTTTTGTAAGACCTTTTTGGTTAATTTCTGTTCAAGTATCTTGAATTATCTTGAATTATGTTAATGTGTAGACAAAATGAGACTGTCAAGGCTGAAGTGTGAGGTCCAGATTGCTGAGAGAAAGTGCCCCAATTAAAGGGTAATTACACAGTGATATCCTTATGCATCAGCCAATTTACACATACCCCTAGGGGGTCGGGGGAGGGATTGGGGGGCAGGTGGTTGGGAATGTTAGGCCCCTGCCTTATAAGTAAAGTGGGTTCTGTCTGTCAATCTCTATCGATGCATCGTGTCTTCAATCACTTCATTTCACTTTTGTGCTAGTTTGGTGGCACAAATCAGATGTGTAGCACATCCACTACAAACAGATTATACTTTTGATCAAAGGGGTGATTCAAATATGTGTATTGGGTGGAATGGCAGGTATATTTTTATCATGGTCACCACACATTATACTTCATCACACACTATAAGTGATCACATACTATATCCTGTGGGAAGTGTGCAGGATCCTCTCCCTTCTGCCCAGGCCATTGATGGCGGTGGCAATGCACAAAACCAAAACTTGCAGGGTTCCATCAGGTCAAACTGAAAACGCAGGTGTCGGCACTGTTTTCGCTCCAATCATCTTGATTTTTGATGCCTACGGAAACTAGAGGGCACCTATGGCCTGACGATTTTGCCCACACCCACCTGCTTGTCTGCACCGACCTGCTCGCCCACACCCACCTGCTTGGCTGAAATATGATAACATACTAGTGTGACACATGATTTTAGGGTAGCTTTGAACCAGAAATGCATATCTGCTCTCAGAATTGGCAAGAAATTCATTGTTTCTGAAATAATTTACACATTCAATCTTTGAATCCATCAATTTAATCGCATCATCACCCTAACCCTGAGTCATTTGTGATGTAAATCACACGTTCAATCTTTCTGCCACTGAGCAGGCAAATTATCCAAGGTTCTTAGTCCAAATAATAATGAAACATGAAAGGCCAATTGCAATGGCCCCTGGAAGTATTGGTACACATGTACCGCAGTGGGTGTTGAGGTAGTGAGGGTTGACTGTAGCTATAACTGCCCCTCTGTGTCAGTTAGCCCTTTATTATACCTAGCATATGATAGTCCTATCTCTTAACCACTGAAACCAATACGTCCACTCCAGTGGCGTATTGCGCCAATACGTCCACCCAGTGGGCGTATTGAGAATGTCACGTGACCAGCTCTTGACCAATGAAAAAGCTGCTCTGCCGAAAATGGTTCATGTCAAAACAATCGTTAATTGCCGATTTGCATCCCGGTTTTTACACATTAAACAGCAGATTTAGTGTGGTTTAAGGATTGGAAACGGTAGAGAGGATATGCTGGCAAGCCCATACAATTTTACAGCATGTAAATTGGACCAGAACTGGCAGAAGTAAGGTTTTTAGATGAGAATCTTCCGAGAAAGGGGGGAGACACCTAATGCCAGTAGTGGTTAAGAGGTGAAGTATGATCGGCCGATTTTGCCGACTTTTTTTTGGTAAAGTTAGCACGTTTTTTATGTTGTATAATGTTTGATCGGTATGACTATCATATGCTAGGTATAATAAATCAAACACACAACTCCTGAGCATATCCCAGCTTGCATGCCTACTTGTGACTCTTATGAAGAGCCACGCGTAGGCATACGGTTGGGTTATGCTCACTCGTGGTGTGTTTGGTTAATACGTCCTCTAATCTCCTCCCCACTCTGTGTGCGCATGCGCCGTGTACACGTGCTGCCACCTGGGTGCAGCGGGATTAACACACATGTCACTCACCCAGCACATGTTTGCTGTGGCGGCTCTTTGAACTACCAGGATTAGGCAGAAGGCCACACAGAATCTGCTTGTAGAAGAGATTTCTGCAGCCCTGCTTGACAACTATGATGGTTTCCACCACTCTGTTATAATTTGTTGCTGTTGTTGCCTGAAGGAGACAGGAGAGGATGCCAATTTTGTAGATAACAATTTGGTTTATTTGAATAGAATCTGGATACCTGTTACGACTCTTTATCTATATACTCGTTGCAGGTTTAAACCATTTTGTTTCATCTCAGAGATATTGCAGAGCCGGTTGAGAGAAGACTTAGATAAAGGAAGCCAGAAAGGTAATATAGGGGCAGGAGAGAGAGAAACTCATCTTTGGATCTTTGCTAAGTCCTGTAAAATCATTGTTAACTTTGGGGGTCTTACTCTTACATACCGGAAATGTGCTCTGAAATACTTAATTCTGCTCCAGATCACCCAAAAATTGCTTTGGGTATAGAAAACTGTTCCGAGTATATGTCTACCAAATATGCCATAATTCTGACATACTTAAGCCATATATATGAGCAGAAGCATGTGCAGGAGTCCATTCTGCAATGGCTGCGACCCACCTTAACTTTGGGTGTCTTACTCTTACATAATTGCTCTTCATAAAACTTCTACCAAACAACAACATTTCCTCCACTTGATGAGACCTAGGTTCCCCACTAATGCATAAGGACGTCTTATGACGTTTTGATTCCATGTTCAGACGGCTTTAATGACCGCAAAGTGAGGTAAACACCGTTTTATGTGCAGCCTAGAGGCTGTTCAGCTGCCATGTGTACCAGTGTTTGATGCAGAGGAGTATGGTCTAGTTGGCTGCAGCACCGTAGTGCACTGAAAATCCATAGGTTGAAATGGTTGGTCAGTACAGACTAGCCCAGGGTGGTCATATGAGTGTTAGTCACAACGGCAAAGTTATATTCAAAAATGACCAAGGGGTCAGTCAGTAGTGGCTAACCTTGGTCCATCATTGGTATGTTGTATTTGTATACCACTAGTTGAGGTCACCTGTGATGACCACTCAGTGGCTCCCCCTGGAACTAAAAAGACTAAGGTGGGTTGGTCAGTAGTGACCAACGGGACAATAATAGCTAATCTAGGTTGGTCGTATAGGGAGCCAAAAAAATGACAAACCAGGTTAGGCACTAGTGACGTATAGGGAGCCTAGGAATATCAGTGTGTTACAAGTGCTTGTCTTACACCTTTACGTCCCATGGAACCACTTAACCCTTTAAGGACGGATGTAGCTAAAAGACGAATTTGTCGTCATGAAAATTCGCTAGAAGAAGGCACAGCAGCACAAATAGAATCTAAATGCCCCAGCCCTTAGTCTGAAGTGGCTATCCCAGGTTAGTCATAGGGACATTGGTCAGGCATGACCAACTGCAATTGAAAAAACGCCTGAGGCAAAAAAACATATCACTAATGCCTTACTCAAAATGGCTTAGCGTAATACTCTTTGAACTGGGGAAGACTAAGGTGAGTTGGTCAGTACTGACCAACCTGACAATATTAACCAACCTAGGTTGGTTGTATAGGAGCCCAAAAATGACTAACTTGGTTAGTCACCATAGTGACTGAGATGTTGGTTGTATAGAGAGCCAAGGAATATTAGTGCATATGCCTTTGCGTTTCCTCAGGAATGGCACAGCACAGTGGCGGATCCAGGATTTTCTAGAGGGGGGGGCCCAAACCTGGCCAACCCGGAGTGACTGACTGTTCCTATGCGCACCGCAAGCAAAGCGCGCACAGCGGCCATACTAGGAAAGGGGGGGGGGGCTTGAGGCATGACCCCCCCCCAGCAAATTTTGATGATCTAGAATTGAAATGGTACCATATCACACATTTTGGGACACAAAAATGACTCGGGTCTGTGTCTAGCCTTTTTCATTTGGCTTGGAAAATGTCCCCTTTTCTCTTTTTTCCCCTGTTTCCCTCTTTTCTTCCCCCTTTTCTTCTTTTTTTTTGGAGGGGGGGGGGCAAGGCCCGTCGGCCCCCCCCCCCCCCCCTGGATCCGCCAATGCAGCATGAGTCAGGACCCTGACCTTGTTGTGGGGTTCAGGCAGGACCACTTTATGTGGAGTGTGGCTTTCAGGGGGCACTAAAAGCCAACATTACAGGTACAGGGTGATCTCCTACTCGTACCTCAGGGGAGCAGCTCATGAGTAACTCATAGGGTACCGAATGAGTCTCCTGTTGGTTGTAGGAGGTGAGGTGAGTTAATAAACATGCCATAAGATGAGGAAGTCATCATTTACCATATAAGGACAGCATAATAGACTTGCATCATCCTAATGCATTATAGCCGTGGTCGTAATGATGTATGAATGCAGCCCTGGTGAGTAACTCACCAGTGCTGCATTCAAGCATCATGCCGGCCCTATTGGGTTGAGACACTCCCAAAGGGTGGGCATGATGCACCAATTACGTATCAATGAGTTACTTGCTGGGGCTGCATTGGTGCATTATGACGACCGATGTGATCATTTCGGGACACGTGTCCTTCAAGGGTTCAGGTGCATACATTAAATATAGTATAGTAGGTCTTTGCTCTCCTAATCTTATTATGGGGTACTCAATGGTCAGAATCAGGCTAGTCCTACTATTCCCACTCTGATCTTTCAACGCATGCCTTCCACTCTTTATATTCCTCCATTCCTCACCCTCCCACCCCTCCCCAATCCTACCCCTTTTCTCTACAAGCCCCTTTTAAAGCACTATACGGTCTTTAAAGGGCTAGGCCATACATCTGCCCCTGGGTCGCCGCCTGGCGTCAGTTGCCGACATTAGCCGCCAGGTGGTGCCCAGATTGATCCGCCCTTTCCCCTGTAGGTGTCGTAGTGGTCGGGGTGGCTCAAACTCGATCAATTGGTCGTTTATGTCAACTCTGGTCATAAATAATTCCTAAACACGCCGGTAGGGGGCGAGCTGGGTGGGTATGCCCCCTTAGGCAGGTCAGAGCGCCGTCTAGTGGCCACTTATGTCTCTGAAGTCACATGTTTAGAGCGTTTTGTATTCCTGCTAACTTTGCTCTGCTTTCCTGAGTGAACTTAGGGAATGCTGGTTTTTTAATAAAGGTATACAACACAATCTAGCTAATTGTAGATCGACCAACAATTTTTCTTAATGACTCTTAGAGATGTTAGCCTGATGCTTATGGAACACAAAGAAAAGAAAAAAGCCTATGTCACGGGGTTTATTTGTCTTTCAGAGGGCATTCCTATTTGAGTGCATTACGTATAGGCACTCATGAGAAAATCATATTTTTCTACAATTTTCCACACAAAAAAAAACTCCCAACAATTTTTCAATGAAAATGCAGGCATGCATTTATATGATCATCAGGAACATGCTGAAAACAAGAAAATATGGGGTCACGGGCAAAATGAAATTATCCTGAATTAATCAAAATAAAAACGAATATATGCACTGTACAAGCCTATGGGCATGGCAAAAGGGAAATATAGGGATGAAGATATGTAAAATGCCAAGGTAAGGCATATAAATGGTAGATAAAGGTAGATCATGACATATAAGTAGGAGAAATTGGCAAATATCATGGTTGCAGGTACTTTCGTTTTTTTGCCACCAGGTGCCGTATGCGTAAATTGTGTTGTATATAGTTAGGATGCATTAAAAATGAGAATAGAAAATCGTTGTACCATAATTGCCTATTTAAGTGCAGAGATCTCAAAGGAGGACAGGTCTTGTTTAATCACAGGTGTAGGACACCCTAGCTGAAACTCAATATCTCTCTATAAAAGGCCTCATGATATGTAAGCTCACGTTCCCTCTATAACCACATGCGGTAACATTTCAGGCAATTACTGTTTACTATATCATTAACTAAGACATTTCATAGCGGTATGCCATGGGCTGTGGTAATTTCTCTACTAGCTTGAGACACTTCCTTTTATAGATTGCGAAAGCTGAACAGAGACAGACCAATGACAGTAGATGATGATGTGTGTGTCTAGAAAGGAATTACACAATTTGAAGATTGCCAGACTACTGTAAACGTAGATATTTTTGTGTGTGTGAAAATTTTCGCGGATTTGCTGTAAAGTACAATTTCACTGGGATTTAAATTCGGGGATTTTGACATATGTTAGTAGTGTAACAACAGTGTATAAATATTCGCGCTGTACATATTTTCACGGATTTTAAAAACCGCGAAATCCGCAAAAATATGTACAACGCGAAAATATATACGTTTACAGTATGTCAAACTGAGGGGCAGCGTCTCGGGATCGAAAACCGTCAGCAACCAGGGAAAATGATGGTTGCCATGTTAACTTACATACAGTTTGTCATTGCCTTGGCAGAACTTAAAATCAATGAGGATTTCATCATTTGAAGATCCTACCTAAATTCAGTGGGACAAGCACAGTGTGGCATGGAAGAGCCATTCTCACAGAAATAGTATTCTATAGGCAGTTATGAAGAGCAAAGCAAAGATGGCATTGTGAAGAATGTTTTTAAAAGAGACCTAATGGGATCTGCCCATGCAAAAGGATGCTTTACGAAGAATGCTCGATATGGTACAGATCATTATCCATATTTCTGTACTAGAACTAGGAAGTGCATGTACATTCATACATTACATCATTATCCACTCGAGAATAGGACCAAAATAAATATAAAAAAAAGGTTGGTTTCCGGTAACATGGTCTGAGAAAGCAGGCCTGGCCGGTCGGATTTTTTTTTTTTACTTTGATTTTTTTTGATATTCTCATTTTTAGGCCTGGATTTACGGTTTTCGCTCTAAAATCCTTAATAATTGTCCGGTTTACAAACAGTAAAAAACAAAAAGTGGCCAAAAAAATGAATAATCTAAAAAAAGAGGGGACCCGGCACTGTTTTGATAGACCCAGGTTACCGGAAACAAACCTTTTTTTTTAATTTCGCCTAAGGTTAGCATATGTCTATTCCTTTTGTCTGAGCTCAAGATTGTGAGACTTTTGATAGCTGTAGACTTAACCACACAAGAAATAATCAATGTTTTATCACCACTGAAGGAGACTATGAGACAATTATAGACCAAAAACATCATAAACACTGAGGTATCGTTTTTGTCAGCTAACCATGTATAGTAAATTATTTAATACCTATGTCTACTAATTTAAAGAAATGGAACTCATGACTAATCACACCTGTAATTTTCCGCTTAAATGACTGAATGTATTAATAACTCGTCGCCTAAACAGCATCAATAAACTGATGTACTTGTATATTATAAAAGTGGTGTATGAGAAAGGAATATATACGACTAGCTGTAACAATCAAAATACAGGAAATTTTCCTGATTGTTGCAGTAAAAATAAAAATCTTTGAATTGAATTGAACCGCCCCTTGCTAGTCGACATGTGGGGGTATCAAGAAGAATACGGTGCCACAAGAAAGGTCTCTAGCAAATGCAACGTTTTCCTTTGATTGTCTGAGACATGAGAATAGCCTCCTACCCCAGGCTACAGCTGGTCCACCCTATCCCACCAAAGGTCCTGCACTTCCATTCTCAGTCACCTTCTTTACATAGGAAAAGGTCCAGAAGGTGACCTTCTACACTGATATTCTTAGACTCCCTATACGCCCAACTTCTCAGTCACTAGTGCCTAACCTAGTTAGTCATTTTTTGGCTCCCTATACGACCAACCTAGATTAGTTATTATTGTCAGGCTGGTCACTACTGACCAACCCGCCTTAGTCTTTTTAGTTCCAGGGGGAGCCACTGAGTGGTCATCACAGGTGGCCCCAACTAGTGGTATACAAATACAGCACACCAATGATGGACCTAGGTAAGCCACTACTGACTGATCCCTTGGTCATTTTTGAATATAACTTTGCCATTGTGACTAACACTCAAACACTCATATGACCAACCTGGGTTAGTCTGTACTGACTAACCCTTTCAACCTATGGATTTTCAGTGTAGGGTTGGCCAAGAGTGGGTTGCCACACCCCTGTTCCTCACCAAATGGCGCAGGTTGTTCCCAGTGCATCTCCCAAACTATCGGCACCGCCTGGTCATTTGAATGACTCGTCTCAGAACCAAACATCTAGTTGACATTGACAACCATTTCCAATTTCCTTCAGAGTCTGAGGCCGCCATATTAGTTTAATTGGGGTCAGTGCAGGGCTGCCGACAAACGACGTTTCTGATTGGTTCTCGCCTGCCAAGGCGGCACCTAGCGTCAGAAGTGGGAACTTGACATTGAGACTACTTCCTGTGAACGTTTTGACAAGCATTCTGGGATAGCTTTCCTCTCCCACAACCCCCTGCGTCGTCGTCTCATTTCTCGCGCCTAGCCCTCAGATCTCGCGGAATCTCGTTATCGGCGTGAGAATAAAACCAGTATCTATCACCAGGTTGATAAGATCACGTGGTATTGTGCTGTCACTTGTGTTGAGAAATGGCCAATAGCCTGGTTGAGTTTAGCTCTTCACTGGCCGCATTGTGCTTAAACATGTTATTACCTTTGTCGACACGACGCATGAATGCAGCCTTTTGGTGAGTCTCCTCGCCAGGCCTGCATTCATGCATCATGCTGACCATTAAGGAGTGCATCAACCCCATGCTTGAATGCAAGACTGGTGAGTCACTCACCATGACTGCATTCAGGCATCATGACAACAAAGGATATAGCACGATGAGGCACTATTGGGCCTCGGGTTAGTATGCACACATGGCTGAGCGGACGTTGGTGGTCGATGATGGAATTGACCCTGAAGTGGAGCCTGATTTAGCTGTAGGTTAACTGGCGAGGCCTGTATGCAGTTATTTAACCCTTTAAGGACGGCATAATACCGTAATGCATCATGCCCTTGGTCATCATGATGCATGAATGCAGCACTGGTGAGTTACTCGCCAGGGCGGCGTTCCTGCATCATGTCGACCCTGTGGGGTTGAGATACCGCCAAAGGGTTGGCATGATGCACGAATGCAGCACTGGCAAGTTACCCACCGGGGCTGCATTCATGCATCATGACAACAAATGTCATATTTTAGCAACATGCATCCTTCAATGGTTAAGGGTTGCTGCCACCAACAAGGAAGAATATCCCAATAATTAGAGCGTTCGACCATGATAGCAAAGATGCAGAGTTTGTGTCCTGTTTATAAGTTGGCTTAGATCTCCATCTTCCTGAGGTTGGTGAAGCGATGAGCACTAGGGGCGTGACTGTTACTGTGATACTGAGCAGGAAGCAGTGATAAAGGGTAAGCCTATACATGTACCGTAATAACCCATTTCAGTATCTGAAGAAGCACCAGTCTTAAATAAGGCCAAAAAAAAAATAGTCCTGTTCAGGTAACATGGCCAAAAATAAATAGAGAAGGTAGGTCGATTTTTTGGGTTTTTTTGCCATTTTTTTTAAAAGGATTTTGAGACAAATTTTCTCCCATTTTCGTATAATATTTCGGGAAAAAAATATTTCAGGAAAAAAATGATTTTTTTGGTGGAAAAACACAAAAATACCTTTAAAAAAATATAAAAAATTGGGTAGGGCCAAAAAAATAGGGTCGCTTGGGATACCTGAACACAACTTTTTTTTTTGGGCTGAAGCGGATCAAGATTGAGGTATTGATAAGGTCAAAAAGAAATTGTGTTCAGGTATCCTGACCAACCCTATTTTTTTGGCCCTAGCCTATTTTTCTAAAGCTTTATTTGGAAGACATTTTGTGTATTTTTTCTACCAAAAGAATACCTTTTCTTTTACTGAAATTATGTGAAAAATGGAGGAATCTCGTCTCATAATCCAAAAAGAAATCGGTATTATAAAATATTGACCTGCCCTATCTTTTTGGGCCATACATGCATCTAACCTGAACACAGCTTTTATTTTTTGGCCTAAACCACACACTGACATGATTATTATTTACTTAAAGGTCTTAAGGGACTGATTAACATTGCCTGTAAAGAGCTCACAACCTTTGATATAGACGTAAGTGTCTATCAGTAAGCACATGTTGAAAAGGAAAGTTTTTTTCTTCTTTGATTCTTGATATTAGCTCTAAGGGGATCACTAGTACAATCAAGCTTGGTTTAAGTAGAGCCATCATCTACTGTCAGAAGGTTTTAAAATTGCTTCATTATTAGATCGGTCCTACCAGAGATTTTTTTCACTTTTGCTGTCGTTAACACAGAATGAAAAGGGTATAATAAATTATACTGTAAACATAGATATTTTCGCTGGTATTGAATTTTCGCAGATTTGCCAAGAACTACAATTTCGCGTGAATCAAAATTCGCTGATTTCCGAAATTTGGGACTTTATTTCATTACAGTATGAATTCTCACACTGTACATATTTTCATAATGTAAAAATATATACAGTGCGAAATGTAATAACTTTACAGTATATAGATACAGAGTGTTAAATCAAATCTGTAGAAGCATAATATACAGACCCTTATCCCCATCCTCCCTGAAGTCACTACAAAGCATATCAAATAGATGGTCTCCCAGTCTGGAATCACCCCCTGGGGACCGAGCCACAGAGTGAACTTCTCCACAGCGTCAGACAAGAGCGCATGGGGAATTGAACCTTAGATGTAAGATCAATGCACCATGGGTTATAACCATAAATCTAGGGCTAAGATATGCAGCCTCAGATCTTTCATAAACTTGCTATAGTGGTATCGGCATCTTCCTATCATGGTATAGACCTCTTCTGAACGGAGCATCTCTCATTCCTATATTACCCTGGCATAGTACTTATTCAACTGGTATACACCCAACAATTGCATCTAATATTTAAGCATTGTATACAAGGTATTGAACAAAACATTTCAAAATTCTCTCATGAACAGCCATCCGTCTTTAAGATCACCAGAGAATAATGTAAATGAGTAAATTCACTTATATACCAGAGTATAAGGTAAATAAGGTACATAGAATTAGGACTTTTACAGTTCACAGGTTCAAAATGACCCATCTTGTGAGATGAATCTATGAATTTAAACTCAAAACGCTACAGTACTGTTGTGATAAAGCTGAGGCTCATTTATGAAGGGCTTGTCAGATTGATCCTTCTTAAACCTTCAGGGACACATGTCGCTAAAGATGACATTTGTCGTCATGATGCACTATTAAATGTAGCCCCGGCAAGTAACTCGCCGGAGCTGCATTGATGCGTCATGCCGACCCTCCGGGAGTGTCTCAACCCCATAAGGTTGGCATGATGCTTGAATGCAGCCCTGGTGAGTTACTCACCAGGGCTGCATTCATGCATCATGACGACCAAGGGCATGATGCATTGATGCACTATACCATCCTTAAAGAGTTAATCAATATCTTATTTCTGCAATTCACTCGAGCTCGCATAGCATCCAATTAAACTCTAATCTAGGCTGCTGCAGAGGCCGGCATGGAGTAATCGTGGATTGATTGAGAAGCAGGATTACACAAGACATTTGGGTTTAATTGATTTGCTACAGTTAACTTAGTTCATGAGGTCTTTAGTTCTGAAAACTGAGGGTACCAGTAATATTTAGAACTGAGGGTATCAGCAACATATTTGTCCGTTGAATAAGCTTTTCTAATTGTCTAGTTGCATAGATAAGTCGACTGATTTAAATATGCTCTCATTACCCCAGCTTTATCACAACAGTGTGTTCCTATGAAATGGCTGGTGCTACCATAATGTCAAGACCATGCTCTTGGCTTCAATAGAGTGCCGTTTTGGGCAGAAGCCGGGGGATATAGGGGACTCTTCATTTTTAAAGTCATTTCAGAATGTATCAATTCTAAACCAGGTCCTTTTGAACAGGGGACCCTGGAAAGAGCTGCACCCTCGTCTAATTTTACTAAATTTACTAGGAAGTGCAATTTCGGGTTATTTAAATTCGTGAATTTTGGAGTATTGTAGTTCTTGCACTTCAGTAGACAAATATTTACCCTGTCCATATTTCCTGGGGGTTTGATAACCTTATTTAATTGTCCAGCGAACTTTACGCGAAAATATGGACAGCCCAAAAATATCTACGTTTACATCTTCTATTATCAAATAGCATGGCATGGTGTCGGTTGGCATTGCATGACCGTCATTCTGGCAAGCAACGTTCAGGTAATGTTCAGCTTGGTCATGTGACCTCATGTATGGATTTTACCACAGGTTTTAACAAGGCCTCAGCTTGGAGAGTGAGTAGGCTATAGGGTACCATGGGAAGGTGTGCAACTAAATATCCACCCTGATCTCTGCAGGCCCACGAACTCTATAGAGTGGTGGTGCCATCTAGTGTATGTTGTGTACACTACCTCTTTGTAGAGTCATGCAGAGATCAGGGTGGATATTTAGTTGCACATCTTCCCATGGTACCCTATAGCCTACTCACTCTCCAAGCTGAGGTCTTTTTAAAACCTGTGGATTTTACCTTCTGACATTGCATGGCTTGGCTCCTATGACCTTCCCCAATCCCTGCGTCAACTTCTTCTGTGATGCAAATCCAGAAATACCATCCCATCTTTATGCAATCCTACCATTTCACCTGTTATTTCTGAATTTTAATTGTATCAATATGAAATAAATATAGTAATTTCCACTTTTTTCCTGTCATGGGCTTTGCGAAAAGGAGCACACCCAGCTAATAAAAAATGTTATTTTACCTCGAAATAATGTTACAAACGATGTATAACGTTTTGCCACAGTGAGGAGACTTAAGGAAACGTTATATAACTGTATAAAATGTTGTATAACGTTTTTGTTCACTGGGTACGCTAAAGCCAGTACAGCCTATGAAGTTCGAAGAAGGGGATCGAGGTTTAAAAGAATACTTTCAACTATTGATTGAGCTGGGCCCCTCCCTTTTCAGGTATGCCGTCTCGGAGGTATTAAGTAAGAGCTGGGTGTAATGAGGTATGGTGGAGGCGGGACGTGGCCTGTTTACCTGAAACACATGTAATGTATTCCTACGCCATCATACAGACTTTTGGCAGTCAGATATGGCAGCTACCTCTTATTTGGTGATGCAGCTAAATGGATTCCAGGTCTTTTATAATTAATGTGCATTTTATACAAATAGTTTACTTGAGTTTTCTTAGAATTTAGATCAGTGTTTAAACAGCATTTGGAACTTTCTGATCAACGTTGCTAATGTTCAAAGTTGAACTGATGATCTCTCTTCCTACAGGGTAAGGATACATATATATATAAAGGCTTTGCTATAAGCATAGTACTAAAACAAGCTCAGATTTTGCATGTTTATATGCTTGAAAGATTTCCCTTAGATCTCTGTCAGGGTTCTTACGTGTCACGGAATGTCATGGAATTTAAAAGTTGTCTGGAAAGTCATGGAATTTCATGGAAAATGTAAATAATGGTATACATATTGATATTACAAAATCTCCTAGAATGTACCATTTGCTTTCTAGATTTTACAAATTTTCTTGGGGGAGGCCAAGCCTCCCTGGGAGCCCTGCTCTGTAGAAAGATCTGAATATGTCCCATAGGATCCTATACCGATAGTTTTCTCAGATGTCAATCCCCCACTATCTCTCATCGTTAAATAGGAGGCTGTATCATCTCCTCCTGATCCCTCCCAGTTTCTTGCACCCCATCAGTACCAGCAAAGAGAAAATAACCGTAAGAGGGTCCACATAGGTGTTCTCCTATACTGAGAAACTACCAGCAGTGCTCCCGTTCCTCGCCAGACGGCGCGCTATGCATTACGTCATATTATCGCCCATTGTCGTCGGGCATCCTTAGTGCTAAGTCAATGGAGCGTCTCAGTATTCTGAACCTTTAATAATTATAGTACCAACTAACTAGACACATATACATGATTGAGAAGGTGATCACTATCGAGTTAAGCACTTAAGAGTATATCCCGAGGAAGATACGAGTTGATTTTCAATCCACAGTAATGGTAAAGGAATGGGGAGGTGCCCAGCGGGAGACCAGTATGTTAGGGTCGGTGCGCGATTATTTCCTGTGCGCTGATGCTAGTAGATGAGTAGCTGAGGGACAATGCTAACCTATACTATAGTAAAGGTTAGCATTGTCCCTCAGCTATCAGAATATCTCGATATAACCTGAAAGGATGATAATATTGCTTGAAGTGTAGCTCAAACACGATTAATTCTGATTATTTTGTACACTGTGCATATTTTTGAGTAATGGTTGAGAAAAAAGTTTTTTTTCATGGTATCACAGCAGATTTATGTTCCTGTATGGCCTGTGGAACCCCCCTGGTGGATAGAGTGCACAACTCACCCTTCCTACCTAGATCCATAGTAACTGGTAACACCATGGGGCTACTAATACTGAATAAACTTCACCCGAATTCAAAATCAATATTGAGAAAAAAACATATGGAGGTAGAAACATTTTTCAGCCATGAAGTGTGGTTTAAGCTATACTTAAGTAATTAGGGTTAAGTGGGCTATGTTGGTTGTACACTCCATCCACCAGGGAGCAACATGGGCTTTTACGGGACAATTATTCGTCAAGTGGACCCTCTTAGTATCCTTTGCTCTTTGGCACCAGTATCCATGCATGGCTCAGTGGGACTCCTGACAATGTCTTTTTGGCACTTTCTTTATCATTTGGATTTCTTTTTTTCTCACTAAGGCCACTTTATCCCACCACCACCGTCGGCCTCTTGAAGTCAAGGATCCCATCTCTTTTTTCAAAAAGAGCAATTTGTCTGAAGATCTCACAGATCTCTGCATTTTTTAACTAGTGGCTTGTAAGGAGCACCCGTGCCTGAGGAGGGTGGGCATCAAAGAGAGAAGAGACTGAAGAGAGGGGAGTGGGGGGGGGGGGGGGTTATGAGTTGGGTGGGGTGGGGGGTGTACTGTGTGTGTGCCTGCAGTGAGTCTGACAATGCACATGCTCTGTGTTTATGCTCTTGGCAGGGGAAGGAAAGCTATACCGTACCGTCCTGTTTAAGCATCGGGTTTTGAATAAGTGCCGGTCTTGTATAAGTGCTTGGGGTAAACACCCCTACAACATTATAAGCGCCGGGGCGCATAAACATGACTGTACGGTACGCTTAGTGAGGTCGGCAAAATCCAAACATTGCAGCTATACTCTTAAAAGTCAAACCGACTAAGACATCCTTTAAGTTGTCTACATGCTCAAAAGGTTGGAATGAGACATCTTATAGCTAACAATGACTGTTAGAAATATGTCTTGAACCATTTTACTTGAAGTTACGAATGTCATTCAACATAACAATCATACTTTTCTTTTCTCATCTCAGACCTTCACAAGAGGTCCCAAATGCCCCACTTCATGCCTCCTATCTCAGATAGAGTATAGAACCTACCGGTAGTTACTTTTGGAATCTCTGACCTCACTGTACTTATCCTACAATAAAAAGGAACCAAAGTCTTTAAATTTTTCCCTGATTTCAAGTTTTTCTATGTCATGAAAATCTGTACTTAACTATAGAGGACCTTATTTAGGGGCCTGAATTTGAACATTTCAAGTTTTTTTGAGCTTCGTTGATTTCATCCCTGATAAGGCATCTCCAAACACATCACCTGCCTAGCAACAGCAGGGATATGCCTGGTACAGCAGACCTATGCTTGGAGAGACTGTCCCCTGTGAATTCAAAGCCACCATTGATCTGCTTGGAGTTCACAGTCACATGGCAGTCACATGACAGTCACATGACTGTCACGTGCACGCCTTTTGAACCTCCAACACCAGAGAGCTCCGGAAGTCAGCTGAGTCAGCGCTAATAACCCCCCCCCCCCCCCCCGCCGCCGACTCGGCTTTGACATTTCAAGAAGAGAATGAGTAGCTAGACAGACCTAACACCTTGTCCATGTAGCCCCCTGTTATGTGTCACATACACCGGGGGGGGGGGGGGGGGTACTCAGTATAGGAATGGGTACCAACTGGTGTAATAACCTCCGAAGAGCTGTCGCTGTGCGCGAGGCAAAGCAAGAACAAAGGGGCTGTCAATTACATAAAAGTAAAAAGATTAAGGGCTAGGAGATCTGTATGTAGTAGTGGAGGTAACACACTGCCTGTCCTTCCTAACCATAAAAAAATAGGGGCTCCCAAAAACGGGAAAGTACTGAATCAGGGGCTGTCACAATTGATATACAAATAATGAACCCTTACATCTCATACATGACTTGAGTAATCTTTATAATTCCAAAATAACCTCATCTTAAATAGAAGAGGCTTCTTAAAAGTGGTCTGTCTGTCATCTGACTTCTTAGAAAAAAGGGCGCTGTAAAATTGAACATATTTTCAAGGGGCTGTCAAATGACCAAATATGGGGGGGCTGTAGTTTTGCAGTTGGTACCTTTATCAAAGAGTCCCCCCCCCCCACCCTCCTTGTTACTAGTCACACCCCTCCCCTTAGGCTCATGACACGAGGCTTTATGAAGGTCCATTTGATATTCCATCAGAGACCTCGCACCACACAGTGCTGGAGGGGTCTGGTCATCACAAGAATAGATCTTTCACAACATTTTCTGCCTCACAAGAGTCTACTGAATAGGGAAACTTGTCTCTTACTGGTACAGATGGGAGGTAATAGTGTAGACTAGGAGTATCGCTGCTTTCCTGTTGCTATGCAATGAGGTGGTCCATACATCCTGCAGAGATGCCACTTTTCCTACTTTTGCCGGAATTTCTACATTTTTTTCTGGGATTTCTGTATTGAACTGTTAAATTCTTACTTAAAATTGACCAAAATCTAAGGATTTCCTACCTTTGGTATATCCGAGTGTGGCATCTCTGATCCTGTCCTAGTAAGACAAAGTGTACCTTTTCTGTTCTTGTAAAGACAGCCTTTTTTTCTGACCTTCTGAGAGAATGTCTGGCAAAGATTTATTGGTCAAGGAGCTTCATGAAGCTTTAAACTTATTGATGATCAAGCTGTTTACATGATATGATATTGCAATTGATTGACCTGTCTCCAGGGTCACCTCTCTCCATGATCACGTTTTCGCAACAAAATCATGCTTAGATTTACACATGGAAATTTCACAATTGCAATATCTCAGGATGTTTTTTGAAGGAGAACTTCAAGTCAAATACGACTATACAATGTATAAAATATTAGTTCGAAGCCCTAACCCTGAGGTATATGATTGTGATGTTACCGGGGGAATGGCCCGAACTCGTCCTCATTGTGTGTTTAGATTGTGGTTGCTATGGCTCTTACTCATGTTTGCCCAATCAGATGCCATGGTACATTGGCCAACATCTCGCCGGCCAGCCAATCATTTTAGCCGACTTATAAGTGAGTTCTCCCGTACTCGCACAGCTCATATAGCTGAAAGCCATCCGCAATGTCTGTTACTGAAGAGATGGCCATCTGAAATAGTTCTTATTAATGTCATGCAATATTTAGTTATAATATGACATATCAAATATCAAATTATGACAATATTATCTTTACGAAGAGGTTGTTTCACACGCTATATTTTAGTATATAGTGATATAAGGGAAAGGAATATATTTAAAATCTCAAATTGATATAAGTGTTTATTGCGTTCTCCATTTGAATAACGTACCTTATACTTTGTATGAATAGGCTACATAGACTTTTTGGGAAAACGTTCATCGCCCGTGCTTGTGCGTACAAATAGAAGAATTGGCGCGGTTTGAAATCAACTTGCAAAAAGAAAAAAAGAAACCATGAAGTCCGGTTTCATCATTTTTTATCCAACATAAAGCACTGTATACATGCCACCCTGTTTCATTTGAGTTCTCAATGAATGAATGCCCAGGACAATAAACCAATTTCCTGCGCCATCCTGGCCATGTCTGCTCATTCTAAACTTCTAAGCTTCAGAAATACTTAGTACTGTAAATATCAAGGAATTTTCAATATGGCATCCGCTTGCTGGGTTACCGTGGTAATGGATTAGACGGATCTGACATCTGGCCTCTCGGGAGCCAGACAGATCGACCAGCAATTTGCCTCTATTGGGAACCATGCTGCTAGCTTTACACGGTTATCGGACGCCATTTTGTCATCGCGCAACACAATACGAGGTTAATGCTAGCACGGCCTCTCATTGGCTGCCGTCGACCCAGACGTCATCAATTGGACCAATCACGCGCGCCGTCTCAGTGGAATACTCCTCAGTGGAGTTAAATATCGCTTGATTGGACAAGCTCGCTGGAGATGTCCCGAATCACAATGTGACATGCGATCTTATTGGTTGTCGGGGATGAAGCTTCTCTGATGGCAGCCACTAAGGCTGGGTTTGATTGAGATTGTGACAGTTGTTATCGGGATCTGGTTTATTTAAAGAGTACATTTGTCTCTCCCACCATCTGCCCTGTAACTGTCGTTTCAATTTTAAACATTACTGCAATCAGAATTAAAGGAGCAATATCACCACTGGCACTTAACCTTATAGTTGACTAGAACAGTACTAGAAGTGTGAATGGGATACGCTCGATGATTATGCCATTTTAATGCCTGGTAGAATTGTTCTTCATGAAGGCTTCCAAGTCATAGCTTAATACCAGAAGTACATAGTCTATAAACTATTCACTAAGGCCAGCGAAAAAAAATTGAATGAAATTTGATTAGACATGTAATAAACTCCCGATCGAAAGCTCCCTTGCCTAATAAATATAGAATTTAGTATGAACGTCAATATGAAAGGTAGGTTGCGGGAACAATAAAAAAAACTTCTCAGGATCCAACAGCTCTGGATACCATGACCCAAATCTAGATGACATAAAATCATTATCTAATTTAGAATCAATAGTGGTTTAAGTAGGAAGAGCCAGATTCAGCCGTGCATGTGATGTGCCTGTCAGGGATAGTTAAAGTTACTATGTCCGCCGTCTGTCCGATGATTAGGGCTCAAAATCAATCTTCTCAGAAATAGACCAGGCTGCTCACTGTATAAGACCTGATACTAGAGTATGAATATACATCTCAGCCATAAAAGATGATGCGCAAAAAGGCACCAGAATGCAACGTTATTATTATCATAGGCCTGGATCTTCAAAACAAGGATATGGTTGGGAGTTATGTCCCCCAAAACTCCAAGTGTATATGGGATAATATCACAGGATGTAGGCCTACTCTATTAAACAGGGCTTCAGCAGTATCGCTGTATTCCTCACATAGTTTAGGGCCTACCTGAAATGTACAACTCAGTAGCCCCTTATCTAAGGGTTACCTCATAATGTCTACCTTGTGTGTGTATATTGGAGAAGTAAGTTAACAACTATTGGGGGCCAGAAGAAGGTCTAAGACCCATTCTAATACCAGCATTACTTCAAATCTAGGCATCAATCCAACCAAAACAACCCATCAGTCTCCCAGGCCGTGCCCTTCATCTACCCCAAGCCGGCCTCTCAGAGCAGTGTCCCTGCCTGCTTTAGCTCTGAATAGGTCAGAGATCCCCAACCCCCAGTGGCCCCACTCTCAGACAAGTTCTGTCCAGACCCAAGAACAAGCTAAAGGGCCTTATACAGTGGCAATGACCAGGGACAAAAGTTTTCAAGTTTTTTCATGTCGCGAGGACCTGTACTTAAGATAGATGACCTTTATCAATGGGGCCTCAATTTGGACATTTTGGACGTTTTTTTTTAGATTGGCCACTTTCATCCCTGAATGACAGAGGAGGAGGGACCTGAATATCTTTGGGCACCCCAAAACCTGGCAAGACCCTAAACTATGATATATATAATTTCCAAACTTTACCCCTCTGACACAAGGAAAAAGGGGACACGGGTCTGGGCCCCTTGTCAAAATGTAAGGGGGATAAAAAATTGTGTTTTCATACAATTTTTAACACAAGTGTCTATAATGCCATCGCACATAAAAACCGACACTTAAAAATGGTTTGAGTGGGCCCCCATGCAACCCCCCCCCCCCCCCCCAAAAAAAAAAAAAAAGATTTAAAAAAAAATGAAGATTTGCTTTCTATGCATCTGTTTAATGTGACCTTTGCCAGGGAAAAAAACTGGTACTGGTTCTGTTTAGACCATACATGTCAGTGGTGGGAAACTACTAAGTGGATGACTCGTACAACATACTGTGCAGGGTGGACTTTAAGGTAGGGAATGGAGGTTGTGCTCCCCTCCACCTTCCTCCTTTCTCAGACGAAGCATGGCATTTCCCTTTCTATGGTAGAGTGGTCAAACATCATAAGACTGGTTGCAGTCATACAGATATTCTATAGTATCTGGCCAATACAGGATGGGAAGGAGTATGGAATAGCTGAAACGAGACACAGACAGGAAGGATAGTGACACCCAAAGAAGGGAATACTAAGCAGAGCGCTCGCCCACAGACCCGAAGGTCGTGGGTTCGAGCCTCACCCTGAGTTTAGTCAGTTCTCCATCCTTCTGAGGTCAGTTCTCAACATATCTCACTGTGCACAAGTAAGCAGGAGGCACACAGAGAGAAGAAGTAGAATCACAGCAACACTCAAATGGGAGTCCAGTGTCGATCACTGAGGTAACTCTCCCCACCACTCTAAAGTGACTCCCAATCATTAGAGAGTCTTAGAATAGGAGTCATTATAGAGTTATTATAGAGTGCTGCTAATGTTAGGAAGTCACTTCGGAGTCCTAGGGAGAGTTACGTTAGTGATCAAGTCGGGAGTCTCAGTGATTCTACTTCTTTTCTCTGTGCAGTGACAAAACTTGGAGACAGAAATGTCAGAAGAGTAGCGACCATAGGCTGGCGACCCTGAGCACTGTGTATGTATCCTGGAACCTGTATAGCCCCATGGTACTTGATGTACACCCCTGAGGGCTGAAGGGCCTAGAGCAGTAGAGGGAGATCAGCACCCCAAGCTCCATGTGCGTATACACTGTCACTATAAACCCAGAGGTTTCCAACACCTCCATTCATTGGCGTAGGAAAAGGGGGGGCCAGGGGGGCCCAGGCCCCTCCAATCACAAAGGAGGGGGGGCCTGAATATGTTTGGGCCCCCCCAAAATTTGCCAAGACCCTATACTTTAATACACACATTACCTAAATCATACCTCTCCCACATAGGGAAGAGTGGGGGCAAAGTTGCTTGGGCCAACCCGTTAGAACTAAAGGGGGCTCAGAACTACTTTTTCATAGGCATATAATACAAGCGTGTATTTATTCACCATCATACTTAAAACCAATTGTTTAAGGCTGGTTGGGGTGGGCCCCCCTGGGCCCCCCCCAATGAAGATTTGCTTCCTACGCCTCTGTCCATGACAAGCCAAGGGCAGGAGTTACACTTACTTACTTTAAGCTGATATAGAGGGATTTGGAGACAGAAGACGTTTTATAATGCCACGTTATATACACTGGTATACAAATCAATTGGACAAAACAATGTTACGTTGGGTCGAACATTTGGTCTAAGAGTACATATAGACTTTCATCAGGTTTTTACAATAAGACCATAATAGCACAGACTCTCCGAATAAGCTGAGAAAATAGACATATGGACATATGGCCGGTGCATATTTTAAAGGTTTTGGGTGATTGGAAAAAAAAGTTGAAAAGAAGTGGATATACTGAGACACCCATATATGTAGTTTTTAAGTGCAACTTCCACCACAGACTTCCACCACTGTCTCACAACACTAAGGTCTAGAGTTCTCAGTCAGGCCATCTCTCAGAACTTTAAAGCCCCAGCTCTCCTATAAATAGGTCTGAGTACCTGTCCCGACTGCGCCCTGACTGTCAGTGGAGATCTGTGGGTTTAACAACTTGCTCACTACTATGTAAGCAAGAGGCTACTTACTCTTGTTCCCAAATCCTTCCGAAGGAAGGCTCTGGTAACTGCCAAATGTTGGGATTTTGCTGGGTCTGGGCAACCCCTGCTGGTAGCTTGGAACCAGCGAACAGGAACAGGAAATGGAACCTGATGGTAAATCTACCTAAAACTACCATCATACATTCTGGTTCCATTTCCTGTTCCTGTTCGCTGGTTCCAGCCTACCAGCAGGGGTTGCCCAGACCCAGCAAAATCCAAAGTTCAAGGTCGTTTGGCTGTCCCCAGAGCCTTCATTCGGAAGGATTTGGGAACGAGAGTAGAGGCTACTGGCCATCAGACCTGCAGGCGGCTCCAGCTGTACATAACTATATAAACTATGCAAACAGCTACAACCAAGATTGTATCTTTCAAGATCCATTATAACTACAATAACAACAACCCTAATGATACTGCCCTTAGCAGTACATCTATTATGTATTGTTTATTGTGGTTATAATGGATCTTGAAGGATGTAGTCTTGATTATAACCTGTTATATATACTTGGAGCCGCCAACAGCGGATTGTGCTATGCAACAGTCTAGGAAACTAGCCCTCTGGTGGTGTGTTGCTGAACAACAAAGTGCCACTTAAGAAAGTCTTGTGGTCACGTTGGTGGTCACGTGGGTGGTCACGTGGGTGGTCACGTGGGTGGTCACGTGAGGGGTGGGTGGAGCCGCCTAGTGTACAGCATGAGAAGTGTGACAGGCGCATGCGCTGAAAAGGTCACAAGTCACCTGACTTTTCCTTTATCGGCGCCTGATTGACTGACATTTAGACTCTCTGCCGAGTGGACAAAGGGGGTGGGGAGGTGGGAGACATGTATTCTGTCGTGAGAGGACAGAGGGCGCCACTTGTCCAGGTCAATTACCTCTCTGTGTGGATACGGCCATGTTAATTTATGCAGTAGAATTTGACTCTGGACTAAGACTGTGCTTGGAGAGTAATGCCTCTGCTGGAGATTTGAAGGCACCAGAGAGTCCTTCTGGTCACTCCTCTGCTACAGGATGGACGGGCGGGCAACTGTATGAGTGGGAGAAGGAGGTATATGTTACATGTGCAAAGAAAGGTGTTTTTTTGACATAAATAAAGGATATTATAATTATTACAACAACCCAAATAAAAATCTCTACAAAGGCATTTCTGACTCAGGGATGTTGGATCCCTAGAGTCTCTTACACTGTGTTGGCGACACGCTCACCCAAGAAATTGTGCCAAAATGCATTTTTCAAAATGGGGTTTGGGGATGATCATCATGGATGATGTTCAATGTTCACATAGCTTTATATAGTGACCTAACTGGTGCAGACTTGTTCCCACAACTGCTGTGTGTACACTGGCACCAATAATGTCGTGAGATCTTGGCTCTGCTCTCGCAACTTGTTCCTTGCAAGCTATGGTGTGTTGATGTCTGGTCACTGCCTAAATCTCACGAGAGATTCCGTGGACAGAATTTCTATAGCCGCTCACACGGATTATCCAGAATCATCACTATACGATTTATTCAAAGGAAAAACAAATCCCTGAGTCTGTTGTGATTAGGGTCACATGTTATATTTTTCTTACTGTAGACTTTACCTGTGCATGACTACCTGGCGTCTATCGGTCAGTGATCCCTTCACCTTTACATGCCGTCTATGACTGGCGGGTACTGTGTGTGTAGGGATATATGTCTACAGTCACACAATACATAATGACACCACAGTTGGCTGAGAGAACAAAAGAAATTGCCTAACTGTATTTTACATGGATGCAGTGCACTAGGCACACACACCTACTGTGAGTGTAAGTCAGATACGATACGTGTGACTACTGTTATAAGTGTTTTAAGCCTTGGACAATAGAAATTATCCACGGCTGGTACCTTGGACAATGTCCCTGTCCTTGGCTTATAACACTTATACAGCTAGTCACTTGTACCATATCTACTACATGCATGGAATCAGCCCACACTACTTCGAATCGGAAAAATTCAAGGGAGAATCTCCCAAAAAGCAAATTATCCGAGGATATAATGGTACATACATAAGAGCAGTTCCAAGGGCTATTCTCTGAGGAAGGAAGGGAGGGATCCGAAGTAGTGAGTGTTTGAAGAAGTACGGGTCGACCTCTGAGAATATCAGCCTTTGTGAAAACGGTTTCACCCCACAGGACATTTGGTACTGAGTCCAGTCTATAAGAAAACCTGCCGGACACCGGCGCCAGCAAAATGTCTGCCGGTCCGGCAGAAAAATGGCCCCTGCAGGTCCAAATGGCTGGCTGTATCCTAGAGATTCTTGCCTCCATGCCATTTTTTACGGCTTGTAAATCGGACCATTATTAAGGTTTCTACAGCATAAAACAGAATGCTTGAATATTTTCTGTAATGTTATTTTGTAATTTACTGGTTAATATAATTGTAACATATAGGGAAACCCTATTCATTATCATTGTGAGTACAAACAGTTGCTTTATATTTCATTTTTTAAACAGCAAGATTATACTCCGATATCCTGGCCTGCAAAAATTGAGGCTGGCCTGCAGCGAAAAAATCTGCATGATAAAAAAAGTTTTCGTATAGACTGAGTACTGCAAATTTTCAATGTTGCCGGCGGAGCTAGATCTCTGAAGGACCGGATAGTCACATATCGGGGATCATGTCGCTTAATCAAGCGAGTAAGGGATAGCAGACAAAGGGCAGCAATGGCAGGAGGGGTATTCTAAGGAGTTAGTGAAGAATCATTGACCCTCTCAAAGCTAGATAGTGCTTTAGTACATCATGCCCTTTGTCGTCATGATGCATGAATAATTCTCAGGGGTGTAACTCCCCCAGGCTGCATTCAAGCATCATGCTGAGCGTTGATACACTCCCGAAGGGTAAGCATTATGTACAGATGCAGCTCTGGGGAGTTAATCCCGGTTGCATCATGACGACAAGTTTTGCTGAACTTTAGGGCGACATTAAGAATCCTTAACTCTTTACGGACAGAGGTCCCTAGAAGATGACATTTGTCGTCATGATGCCTGAATGCAGCCCCGGCGAGTAACTCTCTCAGGGGTCTCACCAACCCTTCAGGAGTGTCTCAACCCTGTAGGGTAGGCATGATGTTTGAATGCAGCCCTGCCGAGTTACTCGCCAGGGCTGCATTCATGTATCATGACAACCAATGACATGATGCCTTAAGGCATATCTAAAGGGTCTCTAAAGGGTTAAAGGGCCAACAATGGCAGTCTATATCCACATTATTCCTACAAGGATTAAGGCTGTAGAAGTAGTCAGGGTATGACGGTAATCCCACTGATAAGACAAGCTACACCCAATACCCCCGGTCCTGTTGTAGACCATAGCGGTGCACGGCCCTCAATAACTGCCCCCGCCCTCAGTCCTCCCATCCACTTGGGGGTTAGGGAGTGATAATTTTTTAACAACAGGGGGGGGTGGTGGGTTTCTGCGCAAAGCAAAATTGTTTACCCCCCCCCCCCCTTACGGCCGAAAATCGGCTCGCGCGCGGGCCCTTTGAAGCATAGTAACACGCTGGCTTTTTGGCTCAAAACAGGTTAAATTATTTTGACCCCCCCCATGAGGGGTCCAAATTCCCCCCTCCCCGGTCAAGGGGTCCAAAGCTTTTTGCCCCCCCCCCAAACCCACCACCCCCCCCTGTTGTTAAAAAAATGATCACTCGTCCCTAATTTTTCACCAGCTGGGGAAGGTGGATTTATAGGCGTGTAGCTGAATGAATTATCACCCAATGAGATAATTCCCTGCATTCACTGCCGAATTCTTAGGGTGCATTACATAACAACTGGTACCCATTGTGATGGCTGCTATTAGTCTTTATCCCGCTGGTACCAGATCAAGCAATTGATGCCCATATAAGGCCTCGTGCTACCCAGGAATAGGGGAGGGGGATATAACTTGATAAACCTCCTTACTTTGGAGGGGGAGGGGGATCAAAATTAAGTATGGTTAAGTTCAGTACTCACGACCCCGAATCATTTCACCCATATGCGATATTACTTTTGGGGTCCTGGGCGGGGCATTTTTCAAAATCAGTACTTGGTGTTAAGGGGGGGGGGGTCAATGATATTCTTACTTTAAGCCTATCGATGGGGAAAATTGCTGTCATGAGAAAATCCAGCCAAAAGTCCCCCAGCTAGCAATAAATGACTAGTCCCTGATCATCGACCACCACCGGAAGTGAAGATGGGACGCTGCGTCAATATTTATTGATGGCAGGGGCCCTAAGTGTAAGGGCCGCTTGTAATGTAGAAAATCGGCATGTACGCCGGCAGTACTGTCATGATTCCTGGCATGATCACTGCTACCGTAAAACCTCTCTGATAAGCCTACCCCCTTATAAGTCGACCCCCACTTTAAGAGCATATTATAAGCTGAATTTGAGCCTATTTAAGTATGGTTAAACTATTATTTGCTTGTAATGAAAACGTTTATCACATGAGACCGAACAAAAGGGATTTAATTTTTCAGTTTTTATTTGAAGTCTATTTTTTTCCCAGATATTTTGGTGTTTTTTGTTGTTGATTTTGATCTTTAATATATTGCTACATTTCAGATCATCAATGATCCTTCATCAGGAATAGACTTATTTATTTGATAAAAAAAGAGACTCCCTTACAAGCCGACCCCCCTCTTTGAGACAATGCAATAGGCTGAATCAGGCCAGAAAGGGTCGGCTTATCAGAGAGGTTTTACAGTAGTCTTGCATGGAGCCAGTCCACAACACTAGATTAGGTCCCGTTTGTATGGCGGTGTGAGCCGTCATATACTATAGACCAATGCAGCAAGAAAATGTGACCTTTTTATGATAAAGTTGTGTTTACATTGGTTTTAGCAGACTCCTCTTCAACATTGTCTGTAATGGCTAAGTTTGCAAACATCTCATATCAGGAGATTCACAGAACAATTATCTTTCAAATGGTGAATATTGTAATGCAGGGTTTTGAGATTTTATTCATGTATTTATGAGTTACGCTTCAGAAATGTTCAAAAACCTTATTAACAACTTTTCTGAAAAGTCACCCTTTCTTGCCACATTGGTGTGTATAGTGGTCTGCTATATTTTGTCACGGTATATATTCACCCCTAGGATGTTGAAGTCGTGAATAGTGCCAATGAAAAACGGTGCTACTGTGCATATAATCAGTGGTGGGAGACCTGAAATCTGTCGCAGAATCATAATCTGCTGCTCAAATTGTTGCCAGATGCCTTGGTAAAGAAAAAAAACAAAAAAAAAACTGAAGTGATGCTTGGACTCAGCTAACGTTGTCACTGAAGACTCGGTAATCGGACTCCAGCAAACAGTGATGGTTGAGACAGAGGCTGTGTCTCACGAACATGGGCCAATGTTTTCGTCTATGACCGGGTGCAATCTTTGACAGTGTGCAATCTTTGACCAGCTAGCAAGGAATAGGCTAATATAGGGTGGACAAACGTTATGCCAATTATATAAGGACCGCCATTTTCTTTTTTGGCCCCGTAACATATAACAGAATAAAAAATGATAAGAATTAAAGGATTCCCTGATACCCGGTCAAAGATGGCACCCAGTCAAAGATTGCACCCGGTCAAAGACGACAACAATGGCCTGATCTCATGAGACACAGCCCAGAGGTGAGATGAATTAAACTGATGGTTAATGAAGAAATGCCCTCTTGTTATATAAGGACATACTTAATAGCGGGGTACTGTGCCACCCTTCAGTCCTAACTGGATTCAGAATGTAAGGCAGCCAGCACAGGGAGGTAGGGATAACACTGTCTGGGGGCATTTGCCGATTTGGCAGGCGTTGATGCCAGGACATTCTCCACATATCAGGTCAATACATATTGGCCTAGCTGTATATCTATCAACTACTGCTGAAACAAATGAAACTGCAACGATTTTCTCCTGGAAAATCATATTTCGCTAATAGGGCCAAAAAAAGAAGGTTTGTTTCAGGTAACATGGCATGAAAATGTAGGGTCTGTAGGTCGGATTTTTTTTTTTTTTAACTTTTCTTTTTAACATGAAAGTACTACCGAAGACCCAAAAATTGACCCAAAAGGGCTAAAAAAAGGAAATTTCTTCTAAATTGCATTAACAGAACGGCCTAGTATAGCAAGATTTTAATATATCCTCCATACTTGCCCCCACCCCCAACACACACACTCAGACACAGGCCCACATGGGCTGACTGACCCCTCTGCACTGCACTCTGGGTAATCACTGGGTGTCATGGCGGCCGGGTCACGTGACTGACGTGTTAAACTGAGTGGACGCTGAGAACCCGGCCAGCAACCGGAAGTGGAAGGAGAATCTGAAATAGCCTCGATGCAGGGGTAATGGGGCAGTGGGTAATCACGGCAGTGGCGGCAGTTGACACACTTACAATTATCTCATTTGCTATATCATTTCTTTTTTATTCTATTCTTATTTTATTCTCAAAATGTTCTGCCAACAGGGGATTTAGAATTGCTGAAAAATTGTGGGCGATGTCCATTTCTTTGTAACAGGTTCTGAATTAAACAGGGTTTACTAATTACACAAGTCAATATCACAAGTTTATATACTGACATATTACTGTAACAGTATCCCAAAGACTGTCATATGGGTCGCTTTGGGGATCAGGATAAGAATTGTATAGAATCCTTGATCTCCAGACTCGTCAAAGTGACTATCATAAAATAAACGAGTCTAAAGTTGTCTAACCTATCAGGTTACCATCCCACAAATAGAATCTGGAGCTGGCAAATGTCGGGTTTTGGGCTGGCACATTCCAAGTGGGTCTTCTATCTCCAGCTAGAAGACCCGCTTCCTTGTCACTTGGACCAGTTTTTGACTCGTTTATTTTATGATCGTCACTTTGAGGAGTCTGGAGACAAGTTAAATTATTTTAGTGTAATTGTTTAAGTTATTGAGGAGTACAACACGCAAGCATCAATGTTTCAGTATAATAACTATCAATTAGGGTGCACCGTTCCTCTATATATATAGGTGGAGTCGCATTGTAACTCTTATTTGTACGAAAGAATTGTAAGAGCCATTAGTAGCAAGACTATATCGGAATATGAAAAAAGTAGAAATGCAACGACTGTGTGAGTCCTGTAAGGGCTAAAGGAGGGGGACCTTAGTCAGAGAATTAGGTCCCAAGTACTTCAGTAAAATGAGGGAATGGGGATGGAGGAGGTTAGAAACAGGCATGTTAGTGCTACCACCTATGACCCTGATACTCACAATGACGTTAAACCAACGTTATGTCAAAGTGAAACTTTACCATTACGTTAACATTGGAAAAATGATTTAATTGATCAGCTTTCAGACATGGTTTTGACCTTGTTTTTGATTCTACATAGTAAAAGCCCTGAAAAACTTTTGCGACTATAAATATTGTTTAATGCTCACAAGGCCATCCCAGTAAAAGAAAAAAAGAAGAAAAGTGTACAACATTTTATAACGTTATATAACGTTTCTCTACGGCTCTTTACTATGGCAAATGTATATACATTTTAAAACGTTATTTTGAAATCTCTGACCTCACCCCTCATAAACCATCTCCAAACACATCACCTGCCCCCGGCACCTGCCTAGTCAGTTAAATGTCAGTTAAATCTGTGACTAAAAAAGAGTGGGAACCCTGACAGACTAAAAGCCCTGAAACAAGTTTACAGTTTTAAATACTGTTTGACGCTCGCAATTTCAACGTTGCTTTAACGTTGCTTGACCTCTGATGTTTGACAGGAGAGAGAGCTGACCGGAGAGGAAGATGGAGGGGGTGAGAGGGGTGTCTACAGAACGCTACTGTAACTAGTGGGGAATTGTGATGAATAGGCTGCAGTCCTTTGGTGCATAGGGTGGAGGTTTGGAAGTGGTCCTGGAATAGGAGTGTTGGAGGTCAGAGTAGAGCTTGCAGGCGATGACACATCTTTGTATTTATACTGCTTCAGGGGCAGAGATAGTTTTTTTTAAAGGATGGGCTCCTGTAATATAAAATGTTACAGAAAATAGTAGGGGCCAGGAGTCTAGCGGACCCAAAATCATGAGAATAACCTCAGACCAAGGAGCTGAACCATCATCCAGATCCGCCCCAAATCTTTGGACTCTACTTTTGAGCCCATGGTGCATTAATGGATTCTATTATTTCTCGTCGTGATGCATCATGCCAACCCTGCGGGATTGTATCAAGCCTGTATGATCAGCATGATACTTGAATGCAGCGCTGGCAATTTGAATTGAATTGAAATTTATTTATTTATCCAGGAAGTATGGTCTAGAAGACCGTATTGTTACAACACCAGCAGTTACTCGCCAGGGCTGTATTCATGCATCATGACGATGAAGGGCATGATGCATGAATGCACTCTGCAGCCCTGGACCTGACAGTAGGCACTTCAATATGAGCAATCGAATACAATGTGGTCGTATTCAATGGTCTAAGAAAAAAACACGTTTTTCCTTCATTAAATGCCTTAGAATGAAAAACAAATGCCAACTACATTGATACCTCTCTGACATGTTTCACTTGTGGGGGCTGGGCGCATCCCACTCAGCATGTGGCTTTGTGGGATACTCCCGACTTGTAAAATATGACAGAGATGATATCAATGGGCATTGGCATTTGTCTATGTATGCATGTATTCAATATTGTTATTTCGAATTCTAATGTCCTTATCCTTCGTCCCTATCACTGCAATGCTAATTAATCCCAGATTAATTACGTCAGAGAAAAGGCAATTAGCATACTAGAAGGACAAGTCTTATCTACCTCGTAACTCTTTAGGGATGCATGTTGCCAAAAGACTACATTTACTTTCATGATGCACCAATGCAGCCCCAGCGAGTAATTCATTGGTGCATCATGCCGACCCTTTGTGAGTGTCCCAACCCTGTAAGGTCGGCATGATGCAGCACTGGTGAGTTACTCGCCAGGGCTGCATTCATGCATCATGACAACCAAGGGCATAATGCAATAAGATATCATGTCATCCTTAAAGGGTTAAAAGCCATATGCAATTATCAAAATGACATCTGTACCAGCAACTTAGACATTAATCCATCGCCATCATGTGGACGGATCAATTCCACTTTATTATGGAGTTGGGCTTATCTCTATCGCTCAGTTATGGAATGGGGAAACTACTTTCTGTCAAACATAATTGTAATATGGTCAGTGCTTGTTTAGTAGGCAATATCTGGATTATATAAAAGCAAAGTTATCAGTTACAATCTAAAATTCATAATGTGTATTTTCCCTCTACCTCCCATCCTGGTATCGAATATACCATAATAAGCCACTGTCAGTTAATCAAATGTAGAAGTCAATATTGCAAGCTAGCCTTCACATTGATATTCTTTGGCTCCCTATACCATCTCTCAGTCGCTATAGTGCCTAACATAGTCATTTTGGCCCCCTATATGACCAACCTAGATTAGTTAATATTGTCAGGTTGGTCAGTACTGACCAACTCACCTTAGTCTTTTCATTAGTTAAATTAGTCATACTGTTTTGCCTCAGTCATTCTTGAATAGCACCTGGTCATGCCCTACCAATGTCACTCTGACCAACCTGGGATAGCCACTAGAATTCAAGAGCCAGGGCTTTTAGATTATCTGTGTACATATATGCACAGGATTCAGCAGAGATGGGATGTCACAAATTGTTGCCAGTGGTCGGTTAGATCTCTATATAGACCCAAGAGTCATTCACTGGGGTTAGTACAGAATTAAAGGCCTAGAACTAGGAAACCTAGCAGTAATAAAGGGAGCATGGATGGTCCCCAATGAAGGCAATGAACATCCTGTGATATATTTATTCATGTAGAGGTCCCCCAGCCCTGATGGGATTGCCCTAGTGGGCTCTCTCCCTAATCAGAGCCACTGACCCTGTGTCCTTAATGCCCCATGGAGGGCTGATGTATGACTGAAGATGTATGAGGCCAAATTAAAAAAAGGTGTGTATCAGGTTACCCAACCCTACCTAGTATGACAGGGCCGACCCTAGAAATTTTTATGCAATTTTGAAAAAATATTTGTATTTTAGGTCATTTTGGGGCTTTTTAGGGGTCGATTTGATAGTTCAAGAGTCGAGACGGTCGTCGCCGAGTCGGCATTAAAGTTCGTGAGTTGATTTCTGGGTACATTTCGGGCCAAAGTTTAAAAAAATCAAAAAAAAAAATCCAACCTACCTACCCTAGATTTTCAGACCATGTAACCTGAAACACACATTGTTGTTTTTTTGGCCTGAGGCTTACCTTGTCTGGGGGGATCCTGGCGAGGCGACAAAGGTTCTGGCTAATGAGTTCTCTGTGGGAGTCGTATAGCCTTGGTCAATGGTTAAATTGAGATCTCCAATAAACCAAACTTCTCACCCAATCATACCCTTCCTCCAGTGTATTTAATTGCAGTCCTATTGAAAACCTCCTTCTTCTCCCCACATGTTATGACCCATAATGACACCACCAAAGGAATTGGATAATATTTCAGTTTTTTTTGCTGGAAGTAACTTGAATACGGAAGCCGACAAGGGCCACACCATTACAAAAATATATAACACTTCAAATTGTCCAATTGAAAAAAAGGTTGCTGTCAACATTGTTTTTTCAGCTGTCAAACTGTCAAGTTGAAAAAAAAGTTGCTGTCAACATTGATTTTTCAGCTGTCAAACTGTCAAGTTGAAAAAGAAAAGTTGCTGTCAACATTGACTTTTTCACCTGTCAAACTGTCAAGTTGGATTTTTCACCTGTCAAACTGTCAACTTATGCAAACCAGTTTGTGACAGGTATCTTTTACCATTAGTAATACAGAGTGAGGTAACTGATTGTGCAGGGAGTGTGTACAGGGGGGGTACAGAGACAGAGGAAATACTCAATCCCTAACTCATTCCTTTAATGGGTTCCTCAAATCTTAAACCACTCCTTAAATCCCTCACTCCTTAAATGCCTTATACTCACTCACTCCCTAACTCCCTCTCCCAATCTCTAACTCTTTCCCTAACTAGCTTCCTAAATCACTCCCTCACATGCTCCCCCACTCCCTCACTCCCTCCCCCTCACCCTCCCTCACTACTGTACCCTCTTACTCACTCACTCACTTACTCACTCCCTTACTCACTCACGCACATGCTCCCTTCCTCCCTCCCTCCCTCCCTCCCTCCCTCCCTCCATCGCTCCTTCCCTCCCCTACCCATCACCCTGCCCACTAGTGCTAGTCCCTGCCCAACCCTGCCCATCCCCTACCTGTCACCCTACACCCACTAGTGCTAGTCCTTGCACGTCCCCTGCTCTGCCCCGCCCCTGCCCTGCCCCTGCCCTGCCCCTGCCCTGCCCTGTCAGTCCCTACCAATGCCCTGTCTATCCCTGGCTTTACCAAAGGTAATTGACAGACAGGGATAACTAGCATTGACAGCAAGTTCAATACAGAAGTTGACAGACTGACAGCACTTTTTCACTGTTGACAGCAATACAAACATGTTATCTGTATACTTTTGTATTACAGCCTATAGGTGAGATCACTAAGATACATAGTGCATATGTATGGCCCTCGTCGGCTTCCATACTTGTAAGGTAGTGGGTGGAGATTTTTTAAGTGCTTTTTGTGATTTCTCTGTTGTGTTGGCCTGCCATAGACCAGGGATATCTAATATATTGACAATAATTACACGTCCATTTAGTGTGCACAGATGACACCAGAGGGGGCAGTGTCCTCGCCAACCCTCCTCTCCTCCTACACTGATATTCATTGGCTCCCTATACGACCAACCTTTCAGTCACTATAGCCTAACCAAGTAAGTCATTTTTTGACTCCCTATACGACCAACCTAGGTGAGTTGATATTGTCAGGTTTTTCAGTACTGACCAACTCAAACTAGGCAAAGTCCTTTTGAGTAAGGCATTGGTTATATGTTACCTTGCCTCAGTCACACTGAAAATCCATAGGTTGAAAGGGTTAGTCAGTACAGACTAACCTAGGTTGGTCATATGAGTGTTAGTCACAATGGCAAAGTTATAACCAAAAATGACCAAGGGGTCAGTCAGTAGTGGCTAACCTAGGTTCATCATTGGTGGGTTGTATTTGTATACCACTAGTTGGGGCCACCTGTGTTGACCACTCAGTGGCTCCCCCTGGAAATTAAAAGACTAAGGTGGGTTGATCAGTGGTGACCAACCTGACAATAATAACTAATCTAAGTTGGGCATATAGGGAGTCAAAAAATGACTAACTAGGTTAGGCACTAGTGACTGAGAGATTGGTCGTATAGGGAGCCTAGGATTATCAGTGCATGGTTGAATAGCACTTGGTCATGCCTGACCAATGAATGTCCCTATGACCAACCTGAGATAGCCACTACAGACTAAGGGCCGGGGCTTTTATATTAGCTGTGTACCCCACACCCCACCCCTCAGGCCTCCTGCAGACCAGCTCCCAATGTTTGCCTGTCCCAGCGTCTCCCATCATGCATCACGTTGTCCACGTGACAGCTTTCAACCAATCGCCTCACTGCCTCACTCCTTTCAAGTGTGCCCTCTCTCCTCCCTCCCTCCCTCCCTCCCTCCCTCCCTCCCTCCCTCCCTCCCTCCCTCCCTCCCTCCCTCCCTCCCTCCCTCCCTCCCTCCCTCCCTCCCTCCCTCCCTCCCCCCTTCAAGTGTGCCCTCTCTCCTCCCTCCCTCCCTCCCTCCTACTCCCTCCCTGCCCCCTCCCTCCCTCCCTCCCTCCCTCCTACTCCCTCCCTCCCTCCCTCCTCTCCCTGCCTGCCTGCCTCCCTCCCTCCCTCCCTCCCTCCGCACCTTTATCTCTCCCTCCCTCCCTCCCTCCCTCCCTCCCTCCCTCCCTCCCTCCCTCCCTCCCTCCCTCCCTCCCTCCCTCCCTCCTCCCTCCCTCCCTCCCTCCCTCCCTCCCTCCCCTTGCCCCCTCCCTCCCTCCCTCCCTCCTACTCCCTCCCTCCCTCCCTCCCTCCCTCCCTCCCCCCTGCCTCCCTCCCTCCTTCCCCACCTCCATCTCTCCCTCCCTCCCAACCCCTTTCCCCTGCCCCCTTTCCGTCCCACCAGATGGGGCTTTCATCTGTTAGTTGTACCAATTTTTTACAAAGAACTGACCTCAGGGCAGGTGAGCAAAGCTACAGTCACACCGAGGTGTAAGGTGTCTATAGCTAACTAGATACCTGGAAGGGGCTTGGTCTACATATACTTATAGGAGTAGAGTAGTGAGTAGGCCTGCTGCGGGAATTGACATGGCAGTGATCTATTCAAGCCCACAAAGACCACTATCTAAAGTAATTTACCAGTGAGCATAGCACTTGAAAAAATAGCACATACATGTATACCGTAAAACCTCATGTATAAGCCTAACTCGCGTATAAGCCGCACCCCGACTCTGTGCCAATCATACAAGCCGCACTGGCGATCTGATTCGCGTAAAAGCCGCGGCTTATACGCGAGGTTTTATGTTAGTTATAACACACTTGACCTGCAGAACAAAGAAAATGGCCCAACTGTATATGACGCACAAGAGATGAAAAAACACTTACCACTGGTGTGGCATAAGTCAGTTAAACCACTGCTATAGCCCTGTATACATTATATTGGCTTAGTCACGGCTGAGTACACTCATCAGCGAATCGTGGTCAGTTTAGACTGTTGCCAATATAATATAGATAGAGCTATAGCTGTGGTTTAACTGCTATGTAAAATGAAAAACATCGACCTTCAGAATGCCCATAAATACCATTTCTGTCGTATTTCACGAGTAGGGGCTGGGGTCATAATCCACGAAGCCGCAGGCTGAGTGGGATATGCCCCAGCCCTCACAAGTGAAATACGACAGAGAGGTATCAATGGAGTTGGCATTTCCATTTGTTTTTGTTTTGAAGCCATTCAATGGAGGACAGACCGCTGTTTCTCACCCCATTGAATACGGCCCCTTTGTAATACGGCCCTTCCAGTTCTTAAGCATAGTAATTCTTGTTGTTCAAAATAATTAACACAATTATATCTCAGAATTGACCATTGTCTTGTAACTCTCTGGTTGTGCAGGTGCGGCACGGGTTGGTGCAGGTGAGTGACGGCACGGACCCCCCACGAAGGGCGCGGCTACGACTCACAGAGGACCATCTCATCGTGCAGCGGGAGGAGCTGGTGTACACCCACACCAACAGCGACATAGACTCCGCTTCACTCACCAAGGTACACTGATATTCCTAGGCTCCCTATACGCCCAACCTCTCAGTCACTAGTGCCTAACCTAGTTAGTCATTTTTTGGCTACCTATACGACCAACCTAGATCAGTTATTATTATTATCAGGTTGGTCACTACCGACCAACCCACCTTACTCTTTTTAGTTCCAGGGGGCGCCACTGAGTGGTCATCACAGGTGGCCCCAACTAGTGGTATACAAATACAACACACCAATGATGGACCTAGGTTAGCCACTACTGACTGACCCCTTGGTCATTTTTGAATATAACTTTGGCATTGTGACTAACACTCATATGACCAACCTGGGTTAGTCTGTACTGACTAACCCTTTCAATCTATGGATTTTCAGTGTAGGTCTTTAACACTTTAAGGAGTTGTCCAGAGCTGCCACTTTTCTTACTTTTGCAGAAATTCCTATTTTTTATCTGGTATTCCTGTGTTGAATTATGTAAATTTCCTACCTAAATTTGACCAAAACTGTTAGATTTCCTATGTTGTGCCTACAAGAGAGTGGCATCCCTGATTACGACGCATGATGCATACCACTCTCGAAAAACAGTAGAAAAATGTTTGAATGAAGACTAGCATATCAGACCTATAGCCGTTCAGTCAATTGGATACTAAGTGTGGAGAGGAAAGCTGTTCCTCAGAAAATAGTTAAGGTATTATCCATATCTTTACCCAGATTTAGACATGACTTTAAAAAGGAAATCAGTTTTAGATTATCCAAACTGAATATCATTCATCATAGAACGAGGCAATTAATCATTGGCACTGCAAAAAGGAATGTTCTGTTAGGCCACTCCAAAATGAAAAGTTGGCCAATGGATTTGATTTCTCCAAAAATGGTGCGAGCGAGTGAAAAAATAATTTCAATTTTTTTCTCTCTCTTAATATGGCTGGAAAAATCTAGCGAGCGATAATTTTTTCTTTTTTTACCCAGTCTCCGGCAGAATTCTTATAAAAACCATGACAAAAATATTGATAGGTTTATCTGGCAGATTCAATAGGAGAAAAGTTTTTTACAAAAAATTAATTCTCAGTTTTCCAAAAAAAAAAGAAATGAAGCAAGCGAAATCCATTGATGAGAAAAAAACATTTATGGAAATAAGGTGCGCGAAATCCGTTGACCAACTTTTATTTCGGTGTGGCCCTATAAAGATGTTGGAACAAGAGGTCAGTTGAAAACGGATTCCTCCTGGTACCAGAGATGGTAACTATCTAGGCTTTTGTTGCAGGGAGTTTTGTCACCCCAGGTAAGGTCATCTATAGCTGAAGAAACTGCTATATTGGTTCACCTCCCACATATAAAGCAGTTGTCCACAGGACAGGCATTGGCATGGCAAGAATAGGTTAATCTCCCGAGCATAAATCTTGTCATTTTCGAATTCGACATTAGAAATATAATTATTTTTAAATTAGAAAATATAAAAAGCACATTACACTGTAATGTATTTTCAGCATGTAATAAGCTCCTAATTTATTCACAAAATTGTTTTTGGAATGCATTTCTGAGCCAAGATTCTAAATATTAGTGTTTTAATTGATAAGTGATGAATATTGTCACTCCCATATATAATATGTTAATAAACTTCAAACCCTGCCATTGCTACATGCTTTATATGGGAGTTCTTCACTTGGGTTTAGTTCTGGTGAAAGCAATTTAACTAACACACCTCACAGAGTTTTACATGAAGATAAGCGTAAACTGATTCTCTATATTAAGATCAATGATACACTCAATGCTTTTCACTAAGACCGATTACACATGTATACGATCAAGGCCTTTCACTCCTCACTCTCACTCTTAACTAAATGTTGTTAGCTTGAAGATTCTCACATCTACTCATAATGCACATGTATATTTTAACCAATAAGCTACAATAAATTCACAATTAATTTCTTTAATATTAACAATAATCACTGTATTCAAGGATATAATCATGTTCATGTTATATATGAATCACTTAATTGTTCAAGAACACTTGTTTTGGTTTGCCTCTCCACATCTACACCACATATGAAATAACATTAGATGTCAAATGTCATTAACATCTTTTTCAAACTCCATGATAAGTATGCTAGCCATGAATAGGTTCCTGAGCCATGACCCATGCATCTCGTGTCTGTATGGTCTGGACATTTATTCTAAGATGTAAACTTTAAATATAATTTACACTTCAATTTACACATCAATAAGGAATAATTTAAGAAAATATCTAATCTACAAAGCATTAGATAATAAATGTTAGCAATCCAAAAAAATGAGCTACACGCTTAACATTTATTATCATGTTCTTACGCTGCCGCGTTCAATCACGTATTGGGGAATCGTTGCTGACATTCTCCGAATGCCATACTGCTGTAAAATACTCATGCAAGGTTATATCTGAATAAATACAAGCTCAAATATTCAGCTGTGATTACAAAATCCCCATGTATGTGAACCTGTCATGATTTGCCAGTAAGCAATGAAATTCATGTTGGCCTGACAAGTTCTGGTACCGCTGCGGTTCACAGTTCATCTACCAGGTAGCAGCACTTGCCCGGGTTTTTGTAGCATGAAAGGTTACAGTGAAGCTTTTTTAAGGATTCTTGCAGTTCAAGAAATTCCTTGGAAAGCTTAAGTTTCAACAGTTATGTTCATGGGAAATTTAAATCAAGCAAAGTATAATGAATATCAAACCCTAACTCTATGCTCTATCAGTCTCTATACCTTTGCCTTAGCAACATATGCTGCAGCTCACTATAGGGTGAAGAATGTTATCAATTGAACTAAATGTTGTCACCCAGCCACAAGCCACTTACATATTCAATTTCATACACTACCCTCTAGGATTGCAGGAAATAAGTAGTGTACTATTTTCTTTTCAAATAGTACAATTATGAGCTGGATGCTTAGATTCAGATGTCAGATTATGTCGAAAAACTTTGATAATATGGTTCAAAAAGTTTAGTAATATGGTTCAAAGAATCTGCATATGTTTTAGCTTGAATTTAGAATTTAGCATTTTTTGTAAACTGTGAATTCAGATGATGTATGTATGTTTGACAGGAGCGTGTGGTAACGATACCGCGTGAGCGTATCACCCTCTGATATTTGCTGATCACAATCAATAGAGAAAAGCCAGTAGTGTTATGCGGTATAATATTACAGCTTGAAATTAGAATTGAGCATTTTTGAAACCAAATTCAAATGATTTATTATGTTTGACAGGAGCGTGTGGTAACGATTCCACGTGAGCGTATCGGGGGTCTGGGTCTGAGCGTTAAGGGTGGACGTGAACACAACCTGCCTGTTCTCATATCTCGCATATTCAAGGACCAAGCAGGTAAACCTCTCTCTGTCACACCTTGTTGATTCGTTTTCTAAGCATTATATTTGTAGTACATGAAAGGCAATAACAATTTGTGAGTAATTACCAGCTATTATCCTATGAAAATTCGTATCAGTTGGTAATATGAAATAATATTCTAGAGCTACTAAAAGGTAGATATAGAAATCCTAGATTATGTATTTGGTATGTAATTGAGCTTTCTCACTCACTGCCTACATCCAGCGGCTGTCTTCTAGATGTTTCTTATTCAAACTAAGATTATGAGATTCTGATGATACCCACGTTACGGTTTCAGCTGATAAAACCGGCCAGCTCTTTGTTGGAGATGCAATTACAAAGGTAAGGTCTGAGTGATAGATGCTCGTTTTGTGATTGTTTGATAATTCTGGTTCCTCCTCTACCACCATCCACTCTTGTAAAAAGTTGCCACACCCAACCAGATAAGAGAAATAATCATAACACTAATTTACAGCATTGAGACAATGTACCAGAACCATAGCAACAAATGAATAAAGAGAGTAGAAAAATCTTAACTGGTCTCCATGGAAGCATGTTTCTGAAGGCACAGATAATCCCGATAAATATTCAATTTTCCCCACAAATTGGTTGAAAGAAATTTCTCCTCAAAAAGTATTGCATAGTATGGTTGCTACATGTGAATAATTGTGAAATTTTATAATTTCAGGTAAATAATTACAACATAGAGCAGTACCGACACGACGATGCTGTACAGGCGTTGAAGAACGCTGGTGATGAGGTGACGCTATCTGTCAAATATTTCCGACCAGCCTCGCTGTTTCTCAACAGAAGTAAGTGTCAAGGTTAGCATACACTTTACTCATTCCCTTTGGTACTAATTAGTTTAGGGAGTGGTCGTTTTTTAACAACAGAGGGGGGGCGGTGGATTTTCGTGCGAGCGGGTCAACATTCTTTTGGTCCCCCTCCTAGGCAGATTGAAATTGAGCCTATCCAACCAACCCCTTTGAGCTATAGTAACGCGCAGGCTTTTTCACTAAAAAGGGGTGCAATTTTTTTGGTCCCCCCTTCAAGGGGGGGGCCCAAATTCTTTTGGTCCCCCTTTTAAGGGGTCAAAATTTTTTGGTGCCCCCCCCCCTCAAATCCACCCCTCCCCCATGTTGTTATAAAATGACCACTCCCTTAGCATACACTTTACTCATTCCTATTGATACTTACAAGGTTAGGCAAAAAAAAAAAGGTCTGTTTCAGGTCACCCGACCGACCCTATCAAAACAGGGCCGACCCTACGTTATTTTATGCAATTTTGAAGAAATTTGCAATTTTACCCTTTCTTGGTTAATTTTAGGGTCTTCGGACGAGCCGGATAGTACTTTCATGTTTAAAAAAAACAGTTTAAAAAAGCCCCTACATTTTCTGCCCATGTTACCTGAAACAAACCTTTTTTTTCGGCCTTAGGGAGTGGTCAATTTTTAACAACAGGGGGGTTGGTGGATTTGGGGGGGAACCAAAAGAATTTGGACCCCTTGAAGGGGGGGGACCAAAAAAATTTGCACCCCTCTTGAGGGGGGGACCAAAAATATTGCACCCCTTTTAAGCGAAAAAGCCCGCGCGTTACTATAGCTCAAAGGGGTCGGCCGCGCTCAATTTCAACTTGCCTGAGGGGGGGACCAAAAAAATTTCGACCCCTACTGCGGGGGGGACCAAAACAATTTCGAATCCCTTGCGCAAAAATCCACCGACCCCCCTGTTGTTAAAAAATGACCACTCTCTTAGCACACACTTTACACATTCCCTTTGATACAGGTAGCTACTACTACCACTAGCATGTGTAGTGTCATATCCAAGGCAGCATTGATCCCTGGGCCCATATGTGGTTTACTTGGGCCATCAGGGCTTCCTCATATCTAAGTTATGGTCTTTTTGTCCAGAATTATAAGTGGGAGCCCAGATGGGCCAGCCTAGGAAAACTTTCTTCGCATAAATACATCATAAATATTTCAAAACATTTTGACATCTGATTTTCCTCCAGAAGTCACCATTTATCATAAATTCTTATAGTTTTAGTGCCAAAATGAAATAAATCTGAGCTCGAGCTGGGCACTTTGAGTCTGGGATGACCCTTCTTGGCTTCCACCTATAGCTCTGGACAAAAAGGACCATAACCCATACATGGGCAAATCAGCTTGCCCAAGTAGGTAGGAGAACGGTTGAGTCTCAATGTCACAAGATTTCTTTCTTCTCAGGGAATTTACAGGTCTTTGGAAAATCTGGATATTGATTTGTTCACTTTAGGGCCATTCTGTGGTATTTCAACAAGTGATCCCTGTATGACCCCCTCAGATCCTAATAATTTTCCACCTACATGAAGATGTATATAGTTCATGACCACATGCAAAATTGTAGCATCAAACTCGCGAGATTTTGGCCGTTGAACATGAGGAGGTTTGGCCCTCAGTTTGCAAAATCCCAATTTGGTGTCATTTTCAAAGTGCAATATTTTCAGGATGCAATGAGTTAGAGGTCTGCTATTGCTTGAGTTATCTCACTCATTCATACACTCTTGGGAAATGCCAATATCGGGAGGTCTTGATAAAGGCTTATACTTGAACAATGAGCATAAAAGGTGGTAAATTTTCCTGTTTGAACTGAAATATGAAAAGGTTTGAAAATTCATAGCATGAAAACCGTTACTTTAAATGCCCTAGAAACTTGGATTCCAAATGTCAATGACAGTCTTAACATTAAAATCAAAGATGCAGTGTCTGCCATTATATGCAAATCCAATATGGCCGCCTCAAAAAGGGCAAAAATCTATTTTTGCCACTTTTCAATGCCCAATTTTGGTAGGAGGGATAAATAGTACCAGCTAATGCTCTTCACCAATCAAAAGGCCATTATGTGCCATAACACAATGTACTTTACAAAGTGTTATTTTACACGTTCCAATATCTAATAGTATATTTGGGCTAAGAAAAATTTTGGAGTTTTTAAAAGGAGTGTGCGCTTATTACGTCCAATATGCTAACCTATATTGTAGTGGTTCGGAGCCGGCACAGAGCCAATTGCGGAGCTAAGGTAGGGCCTGTCCCTGTAAGGAGGCGATAACTGCCTGCCTTGTGTTTTCCTTTCATTCCTAGCTTAGGCCATTTTGATTACAATATCTTTGATTGGCTATTATTTTCCTTTAGACCGGCGTCAGAGTCGTGATGAGGAGAACAACCAGCCTGAGGCGGACACAGAGCCCATGTTGGAGAAGCAGTGGACGGACGCGGTCAGTGTGCCCCTCCTCTTCTCCTACCTCACACGCCACATCTCCGGCACAGACAAACTCAGGTCAGTCCAGTATCTTTATTTTTTTTCTAGTTTGAAAAGAATTTATTCATCCACATGATATTCAACGGGGGTTCAACTCCCCGTGGGGCTTGACCATTTTCCGCTGCCTGTTACACTGGTGCCATGACTAGGACGATCCAAACCTGGGCTTGGGTACTTGAGCGTGCACAGATTCTGCTGGTTTGATCGGTTGGCACCAGTGGTTGAACCTAGCAAAAGTCTGAAGGGGAGTAGTGTAGCAGGCACGTATCGCTCGGGGCTGCCCGAGCATGCGTGGAGAGCGCACTGCCCGCCTGTTGTAGCTCAAGTACCGTAGCAGAGCAGTGGAGAAGCAGCTAGCCCTGTGATGTAGCGGTTAGCATTCTGAACTCTAGAGCGGAGGGACCGGGGTTCAACTCCCTGTGGGGCTTGACCATTTCCCGCTGCCTGTTACAATACTAAATAGTTATATTGCTGAATATTGCAGCTTATTTTTTTGAAATACAAGCTTTACAATGCTTGAGTACTGGAAGGGCGTTATTCAATGCCCCCATTGAATACAATGTGGCCGTATTCAGTGGGATAAGAAAAAGTAGTTTTTCCTTCATTTAATCGCTTCAAATAAAAAAATTAAGACATGCCAACTGCATGAGTGGGGGTTGGGCCACATCCCACTGAGTCTGCAGCTTCGTAGGATACTGCCCCAGCCCCCACTCGTGAAATACATCAATGGGCGTTGGTATTTGTCTATATATCTCATGATTTCATCTATATAAGATGTATTACATTATATATATTATAATTCTATTAAGTCTTATGGAAGCGGCGGAGGGGGGGGGGGGGGGGATTTGCGACAGCTCAACTCAGGCAAGGTAGTTTTGCGACATCAGGCAGGTTAATGATTTTACTTCTTCTATGACACATTCATTCGTATAATTCGTACATTCATATGATTAAACTATGTATACTGTCTAGTTATAAATGCAGCATTTTTAGTTGAAAATTGGTAGAAGTTGGCAAAAATTAATTAAGGCATTGTTTCCCTGCAGACCTAGCTCATTTGAGGTGATCGGCGTGGATGGCTCGACGTCGGGCATCGTTCACTGTGATGAGACGCAGGGTCTCACTGACTGGATACAATGTATCAACCACAACATACTCCTCCTCAACCAACAGAATGTAAGAATGTTAACCTTTCTCAGGCCACCTTTTATTGATAACCTGGATTATGGGCTTTTACTGTTGATATTTAGGGAGGGCAGAGGGGGGGAAAAACTTGCCCTACACACCCCAGAAGGACCAAAAATTCCCAGAGGTCAGAGGGGGAAGGCATGGAAAATCACATTTTTAGGTAATTCAATGAGGGTATATTGAGAATTACCTCCAATCTGAAAGGCATGATTGTTTAATTCTGCAGGATGCTAAAAATCTTGGCGGCGGTTCCGTATTCCAATTTATCAAAATTAAAAATGGCCTTATGGAATAAGAACCTTTCTTATGGGCTGATAGAATGTAAAGAGCTTTCTTATTGGCTAAGAGAATGTAAGAACCCTTCTCATTGACCTACAGAATGTACAAACCTTTCGTATCGGCCAACATAATGTAAGGATCTGTCAAAAATGTAATACAGTTTCATATTAGACTATTTACTATTATCAATACTATCGGATTTTGAATAAATGAACCAAAAGTATTATGAATAAAATATGTTTCTCTATCAGTACTAGTTCTGTAAATCCTTGTGTATAAGCCGCACCAGGGATCTGACCCTCTTACTTGCCGTGGCTTATACACAAGGTTTTACGGTATTCAAAGTACAGATGAGTTGATAGTCTGGATACACATAATATGAGCGTAGGTGTTGACGGCTTATTTCCTATCTTTCAGATTACATTGCAAAACAAACTATTATTACCCTCACAGCAGGTAAGTTTTTAAAAGTTTTTATTTTATTTCTTTTTTTAAATCAATTTTAAACCATATTGAGCAGAACCTATTTTTAATTATAATAAATGATTAATATGTGATCTCACTTCTGTTAACGTTGTGTTATTTGCAAATCATGTTATATTAAAGTGCAAAAGAAATAAGATAAACTGGTATAGCCATTGAACAATAGTGCCTCATAAAAGTTATATTATAACACTGAGGTCTTATCAGAGGCAGTACAAAAAAGAGTACTTTTCCTAACTAGTTGTGCCTCAAGAGGTTATAACATAGCATTTTAGTTATAATTTGAGACCTTCCCTCTACTTATAATAGTAATTATTTCTATGATTTAACCCCCACCCGATCTATATACTTCTGTACCTGTCCTGGCTCCACTCCGAATGTTGCTGGACGGGTACCGAAATTTCTGCCTTAAAGACTAATTATAACATTTTATGCAAAGTTTTAATGTCTTAGAAAAAAATCAAATATGAATTTTACTTTGTAGATTACTCACATGTGTTGGACGTGTGAGCGGATGTCGGCAGCAAGACACTGGCAGGCATGGAAGCCTCAGATGTTGGCTATTAAAGGAGGCGAAATCTGCCTTTTTGACGCTGCACCGGTAAGTATGATTTCGCTCTTGTGCAATCTCAGTGAATATTACACATATAATATTCAATATAATTAGCATACCGTATTCAACATAATAAGCGCCCTGGGTGTTTAAAAAGAAAAGTTTAAATGGGAAAATTGGTCTTAAAAATCCATTGTAATAAGCGCCCCCATGGCCGTCTTCTACAGACTACTGGTCCATCTCAGTGGCTTATACAAGGCTTAACTCACCCCTATGTGTTTGGCTTGGCCGTAACACCTGCACAGGTGTTAAGTGCTACAAAGGTGTGAAATACACTACTAACATCGTAAGAAACAAAAAAATTACCTAAAAAAAAATCTGGAAAAGTGGGGGGCACTTATTAGGGGAAGAGTGCTTATAACATTGAATATGGTAGTCCAATTAAATAACTAGAAATGTTTCGATGATATTTGTTATGTTGAATATGGTTATATTGGTACACATATTGGTTCAAAACACTTGAAATAATCAGTGTTGTCTTTTTAGTTTGTTCTAGAAGTTTAATTACATGTAAAATGCTTATGAACTAATCAATGGACAATGTGAATGCCTCTTTAAGAAAAATAAATTAACAAATTTACTTTGAATATTTCAGGTGAAAACAAGAGATTGGGTGCGATGTGAACGGTCGTACAAAATTTACGAGTGTCTGTTCCGGATTCTTAAGGTAGTATTATTATGTCATTTACCAAGATTATTAATATTATTTAAAAAAAAGGTTAACATCACTTTTAACTCTCTCACAAATCTTAATGAACTAAATACCTAACAAGAAGACTGTCCTGTTGGGAGTCAATCCAACCTTCATGTGCAAGTCAGTATAGGGTAGGATGGCACAATTCCCTCTCTGCTTGGTAATAGCAAAGTGAAGCTTAAAGTGACTAGACCTATCTTAGAATCCTTTAGGAGTAGTCCAATATACAGAGGTATGTTGGGATGGAGCAAGCTGGTGCTACTGTGACACCCTGACGTAGTTCAAGAGCAGAATTTAAATGTTGAATTATCTATCAACTCTGTTACCTTGTATCATTTGTATGATTGACTATATTATTAAGAATATCATTGTAATAAGTTATGGTCAAAAAACCTTTCAAACTTCTACCTAATTTGAAGAGAGACTTGTTAGATAGACTTGGAAATAACCTCTTGATATTCCCTCTGAACATTCAACATGAATCTATGTTCTTCTATTCCCTTCTTCCAAACAGTCAGACAATACACTAAATAAAGAAAGTGTGAGTCTAAAAATTACAATTTATGTTTGGTATGCAATTGAAAATGTGCTTTCACCATGAATGCTGCACTCACTTATAAATTGAACGATTGAGCTTAATGCAGAAAAAGACAAATTGCAGCACACACAGGTTGCCACCGACAGGGAATTTTCTTTTCCAGGTCAGGGAAATCAGGGAAATTAATGTTGTGTCAGGGAAAATCTTTGCATTTTTGCAATACCAAAAAAGTCATCTGTTTTTTCTTTGAAAAACCCTGTGTTTTACCCCCCAAAAAAACCGTTGTTGAATACTGACCCCTCGCTAAGTAGAAGATAACTTTAAAATGAGTGTATATTCACAGTTAGAGAGCATTTAAAAATGTTGGTTTATGTCGCGATTGTCAGGGAAATTTGATATAAAGTCAGGGAAAAGTCAGGGAATTCAGAACTACCTTTTCGGCGGCAACCCTGGCACTCTCTAATAAATTAAGTTAATGCGAGAAGGAACCAATTGCAGCACACACAAAATACACTAACAATGGATTATATTAGATTACAAAGGTCTAAGACACATCTTAATGTGCAGGCTCAATTGGGAACACAATACTATAAGGTCACATTTCACTTATTATAGCTTGAATTTGAGCTTTAAGCCTGCCATCTTTGAGCTGCGCTTTGAGCAAGGACGGAGGTTCAATTTCATATTATTTTGGCAGTAATTATCTTTGGGTTCCGCACGCATGTTTATTAGCCAATTGACCTAATATTGGCAAATCTACACTAGTAATAAAGTAAACCAAACCATGCCATGAAAAGCAATATCGATATGATGGAAAATGTTAAATTCAAGTTGAAATGTTTAGTAAACCTTTCTGAAATTATATTACAACCTAACAGTGATTAAAACTAAGTTCTATCACTGACATAAATATATGTTTCTCTAATCTATACAGATATGCCACTTTCCCTGCTTTAGTAGGAATTCCTACTTTTTTGGCAGAGATTTTGTATAAAATGATGTTCATTTCTAAAAAATTATTGACCAAAATATACAATATTTCCTACTTTTTTTTCTTACTTTCTGTCAATCAGGGAGTGGCAACTCTGTCTATAACAAGGACACTGAAAGTCAAAACTAGCAAACACAATTCATTGCAGGATTCCGAGTTGATGGACGGGCGGCAGCACTGTTGTGTGATACAGTCGGGTGAGGGTGAGAGTCACTACGTGAGTTTGGAGACCCGGGAGGATCTGCACACGCTGGAGAAGCTCTGGTACCGCGGGACTCTCATGGCCGTCAAACATCTAGGGGTAAGTACCGGAACTTAAAAATGTTTCTCTAACCCTCTTTAGGGTGGGACAAAGTTTAAAAACAGTACCGTAAACTACCCAAACTGCTGTAGGGGCTAGGGTAATAAGGGTTTATATGGAGGGTTCTGTTGGATGCTGTGTTGCGAACTCAGTCCAAACCCTTCAGCCCGACGGCAGGTGGTAGCACCTGTCTCGGGCTTGGGGTATGGACAGAGGTTGCTATAGGCTTCCGGTCTGCGTGTGCGCGCGCAGGCTGGTCGCCTATATATAGCCGGCATCCGATAGGACTCGTCGGTCTCTCTGGATCCGTAGTGGACAGAGGCCCTGTGATCGTATCGGCTACGAGCCTACTGACCCGCTCCGAACTCTATATGGAGTTCGCACTGATGTAGCTTTGCCTGTCTAGGTTACTGAATAAACCTTTGATTCGCAACCTGTACACTTGATCCGAACTGTGTCCTTGTTCTTTACTTATTAATCTATCAGTATTATAAAGGACAAAGAATCGTTTATTACACTGCTAAATGAGGGTGGCTTACTTAAACTGGTAAACCATTCCAAACAGCAGCCTATTCACCATATTATTGTTAAGGGGGAAAATGACATATCAAGGGATTTTGAATTTATATCAATGATTATTTATTATACATTATATATATTCATTTGAAAAATGTGAAGGTATAATAAATTTATGATGTTAATGTATGAATTGTAATGTACCAACAATAATGTGAAATAAGTGAATACATTTTTGAAACTTAAACTTATATGTAGGGCCAATTCCTGCAACACATTTAAGTTAAGCTAAGCTGGTTATTTCCAATTTTAGAGTAAAACATTTGGATGTACGTGGCGAAGTCAACTTTCTGGTTTGACCCTGGACTTAAATGTTGGCTTCTCTCTTTACGATAGCGAGTCCAAAGTAAGTGATGTATTCATTTTTGATAACAGTTTGTTATAACAAGGGCATTGTGTATAAAATGTATGCAATATATAGATATGCCATTCGTGTACATTCAGTAGAATATCCAAGAAGAGTTCAAATGTCTCCTATTATTGCGAAAAATTAGTTTACTTAGCTGTACACTCATCCATAACCGTGGCTTTGTCCGAAGTATGTTGACTTCTCATTTTTTTTGAAATACAAGATTTACTATGCTTTAGTATATGAAGTGCAGTATTCAATGCTCCCCATTGAATACAATGTGACCGTATTCAATGGGCTAAGCGAAAGCTGTCTTTCCTTCACTACGTCACTTCAAATCAAATTTTAAACACAGTACCCAACTGCATTGATACCTTCTCTGGTATATTTAACTCATGGGGGTTAAGGCGCATCCCACTCAGCCTGCGGCTCCATGGAATATGGCCCCAGCCCCCATTCATGAAGTATGTCATAGACGGTATCAATAGGCGTTGGCATTTGTCCATGTATTCATTCATACATAACATACAGTATTCTAATCAAGTGAACTTGATATGCACTTCTATATGTAAGGAAGTGGTCATTTTTTAACAACAGGGGGGGTTGGTTGATTTTCGCGGGAGCGAGTCGAAATTTTTCTGGTCCCCCCGCGGGAGGGGTCGAAATTTTTTTGGTCCCCCCCCTCAGGCAAATTGAAATCGAGCGCGGCCCACACCTTTGAGTAGCTATAGTAACGTGCGGGCTTTTTCGATTGAAAGGGGTGCAATTTTTTTGGTCCCCCCTCAAGAAGGGTCCAAATATTTTTTGGTCCCCCCCTTCAAGGGGTCCAAATTTTTTTGGACCCCGCCCAAATCAACCAACCCCCCCCTTCCTGTTGTTAAAAAATGACTTGTCCCTAAGATCCTCATTCCTGGTATTGCAGAGTTACATGTGGAGTTACCGGTTCTCTCAGCTGAAAGGCTCGTCCGACGACGGCAAAACCAAGCTCAAACTGCACTTCCTTGATGACTCGTCAGGGAACATAGAAACAAGGGTAAGGGAAACTATCTAATTCTCTTTACTGTCATAGTGCTTTTTGGGCAGATAAAATAAAGCAGTGAAAGAATAAGGGTATTTTTTCAGAATGAATTAAAAATAAGTACATTAATATCAAGAGCTGCCCATATGATAGAAAAATAGTACTGAGTCATTTCTACAAATATCTGCCGTATCGTCGTGATAAAGCGCCTGGTCTTGAAAGAGCGCCGGTCTTGAATAAGCGCCGGGGGTATAGCGGTCTCCAAATGATTCTTAAGTACTAAAAACCTGACCTTGAATAAGCGCCTGTCTTGTATAAGCGCCTGGGTAAGAGCCCCGCCAAATTGAAGAGCGCCCCAGCGCTTATACACGACAGTACGGTAATCAAAAGATAGACTACTCCGTTATGTAAGACAAGAAGTTATTCAGTTCAAGATTTATGATATAATTTTTGATTTTACAAGATATAAATTGTATCATTATGTACCGTAAAACCCCACCTTTAAGACGACCCCGCCTTTAAGACGACCCCCTAGTTTGAGGAAAAAATGTAGAAAAAAGCCTTTGAAATTGATTTCTCTTTAAGCTGTTATATTTAAACCCTGCCTTTTAGACGACCCCCCCAACTTTTGGGAAAATCCGTCTGGTATGAAAAATAAATCCCAAATAAAATCCGTCTTAAAGGAGGCATTTTACGGCAAATGTTATGTTTAACCAAAGTAGTTATTACTACTTATTATTCTAAAATATTCGGCAAAAAAATGTGCAAATAACGGAAACATTAATCATTGTCTGTAACCACTTTTTTAATTGTGGAAGATAATAAATACACGTCCAAACCAGAAATATATTTATCAAACTGGGTTAAAATGTGTCCAATGCATAGATAATTGAATATAAATCTACTCTTTATTTTTTCAGGAATTGGAGTGCACCAATCTGCAAACGTTATTATTTTCTATGCATGCCTTCCTCTCGGCCAAACTGTCTTCGGTCGACCCAACCTTCCTGGCCACGCTCTGACCTTCATTACGACCTTCATCACCCCTGTACAAAGGACTCTGTACTCCTAAAGACCATTGTAGCAAGAAAGGGTGACTTTTCAGAAAATTTGTTGATCAAGTTTTTGAACATTTCTGACGCGTTACCGTCAAATACATAGATATAACCTCAAAATCCTTCATTTAGATATACACAATTTGAAAGATGATTGTCCTGTGAATCTCCTTATATGGGATGTTTGCAACGTAGCTATTACAGACAATGTTATGAGGATTTTGCTAAAATAGGGATGAACACAACTTTATCATGAAAAAGTCACCCTTTCTTGCTACATTGGTCTATAGATCAGCTAATAGAGGTTATAATAAGTTTACCAATCTCTTTATTTTTGTATTTCTCTATTGACAAAAGGCTCACAAGGGACACTGATTATGTATACATGATGTACATGTAATGTTATTGTATGGTAGAAAGCGGTGAGGCGGTCCGGTGTGGGTAACTGTAAATCAAACCGGTAATACTCTAACATAGTGTGGTATATGAATATTTATTAACAGTCCTTTTATACCATGTAGTAGGGAGAGTTGCTATACTCCAGCCTGTATTTCAATGTACTGCTCATAAATATTGGTATTATAATTTATAGTGTCTTGTCATGCTTTGTTTAATCATTTGTAACTCTAGGAAAAATCATTGTTTTAAAAGAAAGGTGTTATATTCTGATCTAAGGTAGAACATATGTCATTGCATCATGAGGTTGATCATATTATAGTGGAACTTGTGGTTCTTATGCAAAATTGTTATTCACAATGGTTGAAGTTTGTATTTGTTAATGTGGTATACATTGAGCAAGTATACTTTATGATAAATGCAAGCATTAAGTTCTTACAACTATTATATCAAACAGTATTTTGTACCATTCACCATATCTTACTACGGTATAGCCTTTGTATGTATCAAAGGCCGTAAATCGTACCGGTTTCTCCAGAATAATGCACGAAAACAGAAATATATTAATCTAGATCATTATAAGTAAGTATTTATCTTTTATCTAGGTTTCATATTTCTACTTATGCATTAAATACATGAGGTGTTAGTCTCCGGTGTTAACTTAACCCAGTATTTTAACAAACTGTAAACGTGTGGATTATATCTGTTATATCATGGCATAAACTTACACAAAATATTTAAAACCAAATTTTCCAACGATCAGCACAAAAACAATATAATGGGAAAAGCCTTGAAATCAACTGTTATTTATCAACCATATTTAAACCTAAGTATGATATGGAGAAAAAAACATTCTGTTTGTTGTTACCATTGAGCTTACTGTTGCTATGAATGTTTCCATGGCAACTGGTAATGGGTGATAACCTTGGTCGGTATGTCCCATTCCACCGTCTCTGTGTGTATTTATAGTCGCGTGCGGTGTCTTCATGTGTTTAACCGATATCACATATTCCGAATGCTGTGAACTAGGAACATCGGGTAATATTTTAATGAACTGAATATGCATTTATTAGTTGATTAGATAAACAGTATGGGTAACCATTTGAGTATGGGTAATCATTTGAGTGTATAAGGCCTATATATACTCACATTATCAATTATTGGTTGATACTCATGATCATTTGATGTGAATCTAAAATTAGATAAAAGATCTTTCATTTGGGAGAGGTAAAAGGTTATTTGACGACTGTCAATCTATATATTCGTAAAACTGTGTGAATTAGTTCCCATTTGATTTTAATTCAATTTTTCTTTACTGTCTTAACCTTTGTTTGTCATGGCTAGATCGGTGTATTACAATCCATGTAATGTCACTGTATCATATAGCATGTAAATATCTAGTTGCACTTTATATATGATTATTATATCACTTATATCGACATATTTACCGGGGTGCTACCTATAGTGAAAAAAAAACTCCACATATATATAAGCAGCCATAATAGGAGAATGGTGTTATTATAAAATAATTATAGGGAGAATTCATTAAGTTCATCAATGTATTAATGAGGAGATACTGTTCTAGCACCCTGCGGGTGGTGTGTTAATTTCAAGTCGATTCATATCGATGTCTCTTCACTAGACTCTAGATAAGGTAAATGACATACCTCTGTTCTATAAGCACAATGATGAGTTTAAACCAGAACAAGTCACACTATTTTACTATTGGTGCACTGATGCAAACACAGAAAGATTCATGATTGTGTCCGTAATTGAACAGGATGATAATAGTGGGTAGACGGTTGTCTGATCATGGAGCTCCGAATTAAGCTTCAATCGATTGACCAATTTGATTACACCAGTGTTGCACCAGTGCCAAATGTATGTCATGGTAGTGGACATTGTCAAATGCATGGAAGTATACAGCACTGTACTTTATAACTGTTACAATAAATAGGGTCTTCAAAATGAAGGTACATTTAAATATCTAAAATGTTTATAAAATTCATTAGTTTATAAAAGTCCTCTACTGAAACCAATGCCAGGCAGTTTGATTTTATCTGATTTATTTTTCCAAATTTCTTTTTAAATTCCTTGCCTGTATGTAGCTTGATATAGAGCCACTGGAAAGGTACCCAATATGAAACAAGTTTGATATTCACCCTCATCTTATGATTAATACGAAGATCACTATGCTTAAGTACTAGAAATTCTGAAATTCATGCCCCCATGAGATACAGCGTTCCCATATCACATGGCCTATGACATCATCATTTCTTAAAATTTCTATGGACATTTAAAGGTAATTTAACATGATTGGAATAGGAAAGAACATGAAATAAAGGCAAAGGCCCATGACAAGTGTCATTTTGGATCGTTCCTCCCTCGGTGAGATTGGGGCTGTTTCTCCGATCAGCCCTCGGCTGTGCGGGATACAGCCCTAGTTTCACCTCGGGAGGAACAGTCCAAAATGACCCTCTTGCCATGAGCCTTTGTCTATATACCCCAATTAAATTTGGCCTTATTTATACTGATCTGTAAGCTATTGTGTTATAGATTGGCGGAAATTGTTCATTATGTCCTTCACTTGTTTTCAGTGAGAGCATTGCCTTCAGTTTTAGTGCCAGTCACTCTTATGCAACCTGATTAGTGTGTCAAAGCATGCATGAAAAGTGATTCCGAATGTACCTTAATGATAAGTTGTGTAGAAACATAGGACTAAAGGCCCTCATACACCAGCGGCATCTGCTTTGCGACATCTGCCGCAGAACGTTCTGTGCGGCAGATGTCACCTTTGTAACAGGGTTGCTGCTTGCTGCACAGCTTGCTGCAGCAAAAGCTTACAGTGTTAGCTTTCCTGCGACACGCTGTGCGGCAGATGCCGCGCAGCAAGTGCCGCTAGTGTAACAGGCCCCTAAGATACCAATATATTATAATAATGACTATAGTGTCACTGCACAAGCTGTATAAGAAGAATCAAGGAGTAGATTTATGTAGGTTTTTATGCCAAGTAAATGCCACTTGATAGTCATTAACAGGTGTTCTCAAACTGAGTGTTATCTGCAATATATGTTTGCCTTAACTGTATAGATCAAATTAAGTAGCTTATCCTATTGAGGTCGTATATGGATGTGTCTCACCAAATCAATACAAGGTAAAAGTCTATAGCAGGCTGCAATCTATGACAGGCAAGCTACCTGGGTGCCTATATCATTATAAAAAATATGGAATAGTATAATAACGTTTTAAAACATTGATTAACTTTTTCCAGTCATTTCTATGTACATCTGCCCCAAATTTCAATTTCATGCCGGTCATGGATTGCACCCGGTCATAGATTGCACTCGGTCATAGACTTTCAACTTGTATCAATTAGTTGAGACACGCCAACATACGTTTCACAAATGTAATGGAACTATAAAAAGGTAATGATGATGTGAAGATTCCCCTCTACTTTTTTTAGACATAATTAACTATAAAGATGTTACTAACTATAAAGATTAATTTTATAAGTGTGTATATGTGTGACATAGATGAGAATTGGAAAAGTTAGTCTGGATGTGTGTGTGTGTTTGTGTGTTGTATAAGAGACATACCCACCCTACCTCCCCCCATGAGTCTCTGTCTTGACATTTGTTATCAAAATACAGGGTGAGTAAAATACACATTGTAACCATACTGGTTCAAATTGAATTCCTCTAACTGTTCCGAATGCTCCCATGGCAACCATGTTATCCATAGAAATAATCATGATGTCCTGTGGTTTCTATGGCAACAATTTAAGTTTTCATGGAAATCAGATTAGTGTCTATGACAACTGGAATAGCTACTGGCTGTGTCTCACTAGATCGGGCCAATGTGAAAGTCTTTAACTGGGTGCCATCTTTGACCGGGTGCCATCTTGGACTGGCCACAATAAAAAATGTAGGGGATAAAATAAAAATACTTTTTTGGCCCATTTATATCTTGTCTGCCCTAAATAGTCTTTGACTGGATGACCTCTTTGACTGGTTGGAAAAATTTAAATATATTATAACACTATATTTTACATATTTCCACACATTTTCTTCTATATAGGCTCCATTTGAGTGATTATAGCACTTGCCGGTCAAAGATGGCACCTGGTCAAAGATAGCACCCGGTCAAATTGGCACCCGGTCAAATTGGCACCCAATCAAAGATAGCACCCGGTCAAAGATTTTCACATTGGCCCGATCTGGTGAGACACAGCTAACAGTGGTAATTTAAACATGCATTGTGAAAGTGCCCATTAAATGTGCATCATGGAAACTGGCTAATCTTCATGGATATGCAGTGTGGTTTCCAGAGTGGATAATATGAAAACCTATAATAGATCCGACGAAGGAAATTCCCTTGGAAACCTAGAGTCTATCTGACAAAGGCAAGTCACCTGTTATGACGTTCAAATAGACACCTAATAAAGATATGTTACTCAAAACAACACCAGTGTCCTACCTATTCTTGATGAGGTCAATTTTTCTTTTTTTTAAGGCCGAAAGGCCCCGGAGGGGCCCTGGTGGTGAGCCTGCCAACTACCAGGTTGAGGCATTATATTGTTTTCATTTGACAGGAAGTCAGTATGGGTGCCGCCATTTTGTTTAAAGGGGTGCCGCCATTTAGTTTTAAGGTGTCACAACACAAATTTATGCATATATAATGATAACATCAATATCCATCAATCTTTGATATGTTCTGAGGTTGATTATAATCATACCTATCCCCCCTAACATCGACCCAAGGAATTCAATGGTTCTATTGGTTTGTTGCAAAGGCAGCTGGTTGCCTAGCAACAGCTATTCTAATTGTTTATCTGCCTAGCAACACACATTTCCATGCTTCGGAGGTTGATTATAATCCTACCTACCCCCTCCCTAAAATGGACCCAAGGAATTCAATGGTTCTATTGGTTTTTGCTAAGGCAGCTGGTTGCCTAGCAGCAGCCATTCTAATTGTTTATCTGCCTAGCAACACACATTTCCATGCTCCTGAGGTTGATTATAATCATACCTACCCCCCCTAAAATGGGCCCAAAGACTTCAATGGTTCAATTGGTTTGTTGCTAAGACAGCTCATGGCCTAGCAACAGCTATTCTAATTGATTATCTGCTTAGCAACACACATTTCCATGCTCCTGAGGTTGATTATAATCATACCTACCCCCCGAACATGGACCCAAGGAATTCAATGGTCTTATTAGTTTGTTGCTAAGACAGCTGGTTGCCTAGCAACAGCCATTCTAATTGATTATCTGCCTAGCAAAACACATTTCCATGGTCCTGAGGTTGATAATAATCAGATCTACCCCCTGAACATGGACCCAAGGAATTCATAATAACTACCATATTTGAAGTTATATCATCCTCCGGCCCTGGTTATTTGGTGTCTTGAATGGGTCACCTTCAAATTTACCAACCATGTAGACATTATGTTCATTCAAATGCAAGAATTGTGGTTGCTGCCGCGTATAAAAATGCGTGAGGCAACAACCGCAAGACTTGTTTAAAGTATGTTTCATGTTACCCGACCCTACATAGCAACACAGGGCCGACCCTAGACATTTCTATCTAATTTTGACAAAAGAAAATTATATTTTGAGTAATTTTGGGCTCTAACCAATCATAACATAAACAATCATAACATAAACAAATAACATGCAATTTGTATTATTTACCTATGGTGTTTTCTAATGAAAATATATATGGAAGGGTCCCGATGTGAGCTGCATTATTAAGGAAATAGGGCTTTGGTCCAGACAGTGTATTTAACCAAGGTCTCATGAGATTGCTAGTGTCGTGTTAACATTGTCATCGGAACAAGGTAACTCACGTCAGAGCGTTATACAATCTCAAGCATGTAAGCAGCGGTGGATACAAAGCAATCCACTGTTGGCTGTCCAAGCAAGTAACAAACCGGTGATTTAGGAAGTTGAGATCCCTAACTATATAGTTCTAACAGTACCCACTAGGTGGGGTGTGGGTGAGCCTCGGCCACCACACACTAAGCAGTTCCACCACCCACCACACGGTGTCCTGGCAAGACTAAACTTGCAAAATTAGCAAGGCCAAATTGAATATATTGAGTAACAAACGTCCCTTCTGTACTAGAAAAGCATATTATTATCATGATGTATCACGATTCAGATGTCTACAATACTTCTACTTCAAATTCAAAAATAAAGAAGTTCAAATGAGTCATTAAAGGGTTGTAAAGCATTTAATGCACAAACATCAAGGACAAATTGTCAATTCCAATTGATGGTAAATGGGTGTCCAAGGCACATGGTTATAGTTGTAACAATTCAAGCAAATGGCACCAGTATGGCAAGAGCTGGCTCATCGCTCTTATGCATCATCCTCACATACATACAAAGGCCAGGCCATACAATATAGAAAGGAAATGGTTAGTTCTGAATACTCTGGCATCAAATCAGCTTGATCTCTGAGTAATAGTCTCAAGATAACATTTGTAATTAAACAATGTAGTGCATGTATACCCGAAACCCTGAGTTTGTTTCTTGATCCACCAAACACTCCAAAAATTGAACAAAATGAAATAAAAATTACCATGTTTTTAACTGTGATACCCCTCTGCCATCGTTAGCCACTGGTTGATAATACATAAGGCGGAAAAATATATATATCTAAATTAAAAAGGAAGCAAATCAGGCAGTTTACCATATAAAGTGATGAAACCACTAAAAACAAATACATGAGTGTATGCATTATTTACTGAAAATACATTTTCTGCCTATCTTATATGATTAATTGAATGTGTATAAATTGTATATCGCTGTGCGTTAAAGTGACATTTCAAAATACAATGTAATCAAAAAATATGAAAATATAATATCAGAGTTATCTCCAAGAGTATTTCTTCTCATTGCTCTAGGATAGAAAGGGAACCCTAGATGCATAAATGCCTGATGTGTCGCAAATTACCCCTTTAATGCAGCCCCGGTGTGTAACTCGCCAGTGCTGCACCATGCCAAGCCTACACAGAAAATCTAAATGCTCGGCCCGGCTCTGAAGTAGCTATCCCAGGTTAGTCATAGGGACATTGGCCAGGCATGACCAATTGCTATTAAAAATACCTGAGGTCAAACAGCATATGACTAATGCCTTACTTAAAAGGACATAGCCTTGAACTCATTGAAATGGAGAAGACTGAGGTGAGTTAGTCAGCACTGACCAACCTTACAATATCAACTAACCTAGGTTGGTCGTATAGGGAGCCAGAAAATGACTAACTTGGTTAGGCACCATAGTGACTGAGAGATTGGTTGTAGAGGGAGCCAAAGAATATCAGTGTATGGGCTTGATACACTCCGGAAGGGTCGTCACTTTTACTAGTCAAATTACCACCACAGCCGTATTCAGCAATGGGAAACTATTTCCCCAACTTATTCATCTTCTTAAATTGATGGGTTATTTGTTGCTGACAAGATTTTTTTTTCAGTAGAAGAATTTGCTGGCTGACTTCGTTGAAATTAGGCCGGATTGAGATATAAATCAGTAGGAACTGAAACATGATTTGTTGAATAAAACACAGACAGCGTCCATTCAATCGCGTTTTCATAATCGTAAGAAACCATGAATGTAAATGATGAAAATATCTCACACTCAAACCACAAACCCCACGGTATTCACACAAACACTGCGGCATTCTTTGACTTCTGATGATCGTGCTTGATGACATCAATATAGACATGTAATATTATAAAAACACGTGAAATGACAGAAACCGCAACAGCAACTAATGGGGATGGAAACTGATCTCCACTGCATCCCTCAGTACAGGATTTTATGAATATAGATGAGCAGACCATATGTCTGCATGAGTTTGCTATACACGATTCTGATTTATTAGTCTAATTAGTATGTAGAGTATAGTAACCTTGGGTATCAATCTTTTGGGTGTGATGATCTTTCTGTAGGTCTCTCTTTCTCTTTCTAGTATGAGAGTGGGCTTTACCCAACCTGGATGAATTCAGGTTGGATGTACAGCAGAATATATAATTGAGATAGACATTAGATGTCTGTAAAAAGATATCATATAGTACATGATACATAAAACAAGCAGTGTTTACTTATACATCTTTAGTATAAATAAAATAAAATCGGTCAATCAATATGGCATTGAAAAATAGAAGGGGAGACTTCTCTTCTCTTTTTATAACTATTATCTATATAGTGCTGACAAAAATGATACCATGGTTCTATGGATAACTAGATTTAACTGAATTATCAGGGTAAGGTAGAAACCTTTTTTCTTTAAACATACATGATACCTTATGCACAATGCACTTTCATGTTTCGCTGCTAGCCGTTCAAAATACCAGTGTAAGCACACATGGTAGACATGCATAACACATATATCTCATATCTCATCAGAATGCACTGCGCATACCCTAGATAGACGTATGTAATAATGTCCCTATGATTTACTACTTGAACAGTAAATAATGAACATCTTTGTATGCATATTTGGAAAGCCCTGAGTATATTATCCGAGTATACAATGAATAGTTTTGCAAGTACACAATTGCTGACAAAGCTTTGATCCTACATGATATATAAATGACTTCATCGATATTTTTTGTAAGTCAATGCAGTCTAAACCCCTAACATGTTGCATATATATACCGCAATGCATCGTTCTCAAAAGATATGTCGATCTATAGGTGGCTCTCAGAGAAAGGATTTCAGCCCATGATTATCTGTTCAACAATGGTTATAACAATCATGTATACACATGTTTTTATAACTATTTCGCATCATATGCTCCTAATATATTTTGGGATCAGCAACAAATGACCAAATATTTTCATCCTACAGAACATCCGGGATGGCAAGTTTCAAATCTCACCAATATTGATGCATTATGGTGTTCTAAATTGAATGGAATTTCCTCATAATAATATTCTAGTGGTGACACACTGCTTGGGATTTTGAAGCTTCGGAAATCTTGATTGATTATCTGATTGACAAGCCGTTGAACTGGCAAAGTACATACTGAAGCTCGACGTGTCTACCGATTTAAAATCGGAGATTATCAGTAGCCATTGGCTTGCCCATTTTAATGCAATTCGTTAAAATCAAACTACTTTTTATTGCATCAGGGATCATCGTTCTCCACAATAAATCTACCTCATTTCCCTCAAACCGGTTTTCAACCAACCCGTAGATATATTCTCATCGGATCAAATGTAATTTCCGCTGTACCCTGACAACAGGAGACTTTGTGTTGGTCCGGCTAAGTTTTTGCTGATATGATTGCACGTTCACATGATGGAATGGCTGAAGTACTAAACCCCTGGTGAACCTTTGCTAATATCAGATATGGTTTGTGGAGCTGGAGCTCACAGCCCCAAGTCGCAATAATATTTAACCAAGTAAGGCCACATTTAAAAAGGTGTGTTTCAGGTTACCCGACCCTACCTAGCAAAACATGGTGTGATTCAATTTTTGGGTACTTCTCAGACCAAAGTAAAAAAAAATGTAAAAAAAGAAAATCCGACCTACCCTAACTAGATGTTCAGACTATGTAACCTGAAACACACCGTTTATATTTTTTTGGCCTAAGGACGGCAAATGTCTACACCACATATATACAGCAGTTGGCATGATGAGATTCATCCCTTAGTAAGGTCATAAGGCCACTCAAAAAAATAAAATGGTTTCTCATCACCGCGCGCATCATAGAAATCAGGTTTTGAGGGAAACTTTTTTTTTTTTGCTAATTTTTTAAAATGAAAAACGTGATAAAAATTGACAAATATGGGGATATCTGGTATCAAATTAAAGCTTATACTGCCAGTGATGCAGTAAAATAGAAATAACTTACATTTTCCCAAGTTTTAGATATCAGTAAAGTCTTAACTACTAAAATGTGAATTGTATTCTCCTATACATTTTAGCCCACGAGTTAAAAAAAAAATCCCCCAAAAAATCCTCCCTTGTTATATTTTTCAGTCATCGGTGATGAGAAACCACTTTTTTTCTGAGTGGCCTAATATAGGATCCTAGTATAAAAGGCCTACACTGCTTCATCATAAATATGGCACTTTTCTAGGGCTACTCTTTACACATTAACGGTATAATTGTCATTTTAGTTAAAATTAGGAAGAAATTAGGTGCACATAAACTTTTCCGTTTTCAATATTCTTGGAGACCAATTACTTGTTCGTAGAAAGGACCATGATGAAAAACAGAATTGATATCTTTAGCATTTCGACACTATACTCGGGAAATCTATTGCACCAAGTCTTCAGCTTAGAGTATGTTAATGGCAAATTGCCAACAGTAAAATCTCACGATTAGATTGCGAAAACCTAAACTGTGTCAACTGCTCGGTATGTCTTCAGCAAAGAGGACGCTCATGGCGCATTGCCAACAGTAAAACCTAATTTGGTTTAATGTAAACCTTCATGCAGTGGCCCTGACTACGCTCATCATGCCTCTGCCCCGTTCAGTAACCTCCCCGCTGTATCTGCAGACTCTATAGACTTCATCTCAGTCATCGTGACCTCTGCCGGAGGGCCCCAGTCAGCCGTGGGCGTCGTCAAGAATTTCAACCTCTGAAATGAAGACAGGAATTCGATTAAAATTAGTTATATAATATGATATTAAGGCTGAGTTGGTTTAGTATCTCACAGGCCTTTACAGACCCACATTATATACAATGAAATAAAATAAAGTGACACAAGGCCCTTTCTTGGGAGACCAATTACAAAGCGATTTACAATTCAGGCTGTAAAAAAAAAGAAATCAGTAGTTTTATTTGATCTATTTTTGAAAATGAAAAAGACCCGGGTCTTTTTATGAATTTATCAATCCTAATTGATAGCTTATAATCTTTTGTAGGAGGATTCTGATGCAATTGATGGCAGACTAGTGCCACCTGACAGAATCGGGGAGTGGAGTCCCAGCTTTAACTGCTTTAATCAAAAATCAGGTAGTGGAGTTCCAGCTTCTGACATAAGGTGAGACTCCACTAACCAATTATCTGGACCATTCTCACAATCTGATCATGCCCTAGGACTCTATATATGTTATGTGTATTAGGGAAATATTTCAGATCTTAGGGTTTGTTTATATTTACATCACACTATAGATCTATAGGTTTCAGCAAGTAAAGACACATGCCTAGAAATCTGTCCATGCCAAACAATACAAATCAAATATATTTGATATGAGATCTGGAGTCCAGATCGGCCTGAGATACAAAATCTGTACCAAAATCGGTACCGAAATCGGGCTATATGGCCTTAGCAAGTCTATTTTGCACTTGAGAATGGAGCATTTATAAACAAAACTAACTTATAAATATAAACAGATGGCATAGTCTATAATGCTTCTCTACATACAGTATTTAAATCCTTGGTTTGAGTCAGATTTGTGAGAATAGCACCGATTTGCGAACAAAATCGGTTAGTGGAGTCCCACCTATAGTCAGATGCTAGATTCTGTTTATATTTGCATTTTCCTTAGATCTGTTTAGCTGGGACTCCACTACCCGATTTTGCCATCTGATCGCAGCTTTTCTCACAAATCGGACCCAAACAGATCTAAAAGAATACAAACATAAACAAACCCCAACATCTGATCATCTATGTAACCATGATCTGACAGATATGCTTTCATGAGAATGGACCAGAAAATCGGTTAGTGATCCCCAGTTATACATACCTGTCTCAAGTTGAGGTCCTGTCTATGAGTGGCCAGTTTGTAGACGGCTACAGCCGGTATCATGCCGACCTCTACCAGGACAATCAGCCACCCCACCACGTCGCACCACACGGGCAGGGTGAAGGTACGGTACGACGTGCGCTTAGCGGACACCAGCGTCGAGATCAGGATAACCTGCAGGAGAGAACATTTTAGGATAAGATCCATATATTTTTATTTCATGGTGAATATAACAACCTTGTCCAAGGCTGTATCTCATAACACTCTCCAGGATCTAGCCCTTTAAGGATGCATGTCGCTAAAAGATTACATTTGTCGTCATGATGCACCAATGCAGGCCCGGCGAGTAACTCGCCAGTGTTGCATTGGTGCGTCATGGGGACCCCTCTAGGGTGTCCCAACCCTGTAGGGTTTGCATGATGCATGGATGCAGCACTGGCGAGTAACTCGCCAGGGCTGCATTCATGCATCATGACGACCAAGCTTAGCTAAAAGTGACATGTCCCGATGATTACAGTTCACAAATAAATTTTGTTGGAAATGACTCAGCATGTTCCCTATGGCCATACTTAGTGTGCTACCTACTTAATAATTTATAAGCTTATTCCATAGGATTAAGCTAATAATTCAACTTATTATCAGAATTAGGCTCAATCTATTAATTTAAGGTGTACGTCATAATTCCATCCATTAAAACACTGTAAAAATTATGTCTGGACCACTGCCTCGTGTGATGCAACCCAAGCTCCCACTTGGGGAGAAACCGTTAGTTCAGACTGATCATCGTGGACCTCTGTCTATTTCTATTCTCTTAAAAATGGTCATACTTACTGTGAGTATGACAGGTGTGATAACGCCCCAACACGCCAGCCAGAACTTGCTGGGAGGTTTCCCCAGCATCTGTTCAATGTCACTGAATAGCCTCTTATGACCTGAAACGAGAGAATGAATTGTAAAATTCTATTAGCAAACATATCATAAACATGAAATGAGCTTCTACAAAGTATACAGGGTTTTTTTATTCGGAAAGCCGAAATGCATTGGTAGTATTACACTGCGAATATAAGGTCTGCTTGTATGTAAGGGTACATAGACAAAGGCCAACGCCCATTGATACTGTGTCTGTCATATTTCACGAGTGGGGGCTGGGGCAGTATCCCACGAAGCTGCAGGCTGAGTGGGACACTGCCCCAGACCCCATTCGTGAAATACGTCAGAGAGGTATCAATCATTTTCTAACACTTTGTATCGTTTTTGGACTTGGGTCTTTGGACTCCACTCTCTTCGTTGTAACAATTTAGGTAAATACTATTTTCGTTATTGGGAAGCAATGCCCATAATAATGCTAGGTTTAATGCATTAGCTATGTAATTGTATAGTCTTCCCAAATAAAAACTTTTTAACACACAAAAAAATGAAACGACCGACAGACAGCAGTCCATCGGCAATTGGACGACTGGTTTTAGGGCCCACGTTAAGGTGGGGCTCCACTAACAGATTTTGTTCTTAGATCGGGGCTATTCTCACGAATCTGGCTCAGTTATGTACATTGTGTACCATGACAAAAATGATATACAGTAGACAGGAACTATTTATAAAAATAATCATGTCTTTGTTTATAAACAATGTGGAAAATAGGATTGCCAAGGCTATGTAACACAATTTAGGTCCCAATTTAAGCCCCAATTTTGCATCTGAGGCCGATCTGGGCACCCGATCTCATATCAGACAGGTTTGATTTTCATTTATCTGATGCTCCCCCATTCAAAGGACTCTAATCGACCGATTTATGCACAATAACAGACAGGAAACATGTGTTTGTATTTACTTGATCAGACTGTAAAGACCTTTATGATCGGTTTGTGAGAATGATCCAAAAAATCGGGTAGTGGAGCTTTAGGGTTTAACATGTAGGTTGTACTTACCATAGACCCAGGTGAGCACGACACAGAGGACGATGCCGAGGATGAGTAGAGCATAGGTGGCGCTGTAGTTGTCCATCAATTGTAGCACATAGATGCCACTCTGTGGGGGAACGAGAAACTACATGAATACAGCATTAAGGGGTGGGGGGGCTTATTACAGTGCTACTGTACGGGCTGAGGCTTATTATAGTGACACTTTAAGGTAAAGGTGGCGCTGTAGTTGTCCATCAATTGTAGCACATAGATGCCGCTCTGTGGGGGAACGAGGAACTACATGAGTACAGCATTAAGGGGTCGGGGGGGCTTATTACAGTGCTACTGTACGGGCTGAGGCTTATTATAGTGACACTTTAAGGTAAAGGTGGCGCTGTAGTTGTCCATCAACTGTAGCACATAGATGCCGCTCTGTGGGGGAACGAGAAACTACATGAATACAGCATTAAGGGGTGGGGGGGCTTATTACAGTGCTACTGTACGGGCTGAGGCTTATTATAGTGACACTTTAAGGTAAAGGTGGCGCTGTAGTTGTCCATCAACTGTAGCACATAGATGCCGCTCTGTGGGGGAATCAGGAACTACATCAGTACAGCATTAAAACCCAAGCGCCCATATAGATAGGGCTAAGTACCTGGCCCAACTGCACTCTGACTGTTACTGGACGTGCAGTAAGATCTGCGGGTTTAAAGTAGGGGGGGGGGGGAGGGCTTCTTACAGCTCTACTATAAGGGCTGAGGCTTATCATAGTGACACTATAAGGGGCTAGGTGGCGCTGTAGTTGTCCATCAACTGTAGCACATAGATGCCATAGTCTGTGGGGGAATCAGGAACTACATGTCAGTCAAACATATACCGTGGTAACTACTGAGGCTACCTTGTGGTAATGCTATAAAAGGGGTAAGGGTCATATGGTATTACTATAAGACTTATAAGGGGGTAGGTTATTCATCCTAAGGTTACTTGATAATAATACCATACGGGAACTCTAGGAATTACAACACGACTAGATGATACATTAGTATAACTGAAAAAAAAATTCAATTTGGCAAGAAGGCATGAAGGATGTTATTCTATGAGATCGAGAACACTGTCTTAAATGTGAATGCTGAAATCCACTGCAAGCAGCAGGGGGCTATTCCCAGGCCTGCAATTATGCAGATACAAAGTAATTAAACCCATATCTCTGTAGACTCACTCATTAAAAAGATGTCTACCCTCAGGCAAATGTCCCTTTAGATTAATCAAATTAACCCTTTAAATCGTAAAGACTGATGTTGCTAAAAGGTGACATCTTTTTGTCATGATGCACCAATGCAGCCCATGCGAGTTACTCGACAGGGCTGCATTCATGCATCATGACGACCAAGGGCATGATGCATTAAAGAGTTAAGTAAAACCCTTACCCTGGTGGCGATGAAGAGCCCCAGCAGGTATAAAATGGCACAGATGGAGATGAGTAGGATGACGGGCCGCTTGCCGCCCTTCAGGTACTTAGGGAACACGTCCAGTAGGGTGGTGTGTGTCGTCGTGATCAACGTGAACTGGGGGGAAAATAGACAAAAACTAAACTATTACTTATGAATATTATCATTTTATTAATATTTTTCAGAAGTATGTTCCATATAGTAGTGACATAAAGGAGACAGAGGAGTGGACAATAATGGAATGGACACACTAATGGAATATGTCATCAGCAAGTATATTTACTTGTGTATAATTAATTAACAAATAATTAAAATAAATAACATCATTGCATCTGATCACATGTAAAAGGAGCTACTCAGGGAGAAAGCCTCTAGTGATGCTACAGTTCAATTAACGATTCAATTCAATTCAATACCAGTCTAGACAAAAACCTGCCGGCCACCGGCTATAGCCGGTCCAGCAGAAAAAGGGCTACTGCAGGCCTGAATGGCTAGCTGTATTCTTGCCTATATGCCTATTTATACGGCTTGTAAATCGGACCATTATTAAGGTTCCTACAGCAAAAACAGAAAGTGTGAATATTTTCTGTAATGTTCTTCAATAATCTACATATTATATTGGTTGATATAATTGTAACATGTAGGGGGAATCCGATTCATTATCATTGACAGTACAAACACTTGCTTTATATTCATTTTTAAATAGCAAGATTGTACTCCAATATCCGGGCCTTCTAAAATTGAGCTGGGCCTGCAAAGAAAAAATTCCAATGTCCTGCATGGTGAAAAAGTTTTTGTATAGACTGCAATACTGACCTGTGTTCCTATGCCTACGTTGAGCAGCATGAGCATGAAGAGCACGGACCAGAGCGGTGAGACGGGCAGCGTGGTGACCGCCGACGGGTACACGATGAAGGCGAGGCCGGCACCTGGAAAAAGGGACAGTGGGGTTTGTTAAAGATAGAGTATCACACTGTCAGAAGTTAGTGTAGCTGCACAGCGAGATATACTGTAGCTGCACAGTATAAAAGGAGGTATTTCTGGTTTCCAGTATTACATACTGTACAGCTACACTTACCTACTGTAAAACCCACACACAGAAGGTTGTGGGTTCGAGCCTAACCTTGGCACAATGAGAAACATATTTTTATTTTTATTTTTATTTGAGCCAGTTGACATGCTTTTCCACCCATAATGGCATAGGTATGTAAGTTAGTGAATATTTGAATATGTACATGTGTATAATTTAGATTTTCTATAGATAAACAACAGTAGTGCCTATTGTGGCAAGGTGGGATTCAAACCCATCATCTCCTGTGTGTGGTGTTTTACAGTAGGTGAGTGTAGCTGTACAGTATGTGATACTGGAAACCAGAAATACCTCCTTTTATACTGTACAGTTACAGTACTTACTTCTAACAATGCAGTTAAAATGCTCCAAAATTAAGTTATGAAATAGCATTGCAATTAGGGTAGATTCACCTGTCCAGGAGTCCTTTATTTGTGAATAATACTAGTAAAGTATAAGTGTTATTCTTTCCAAAAACAAAACACTAGTGAATCTACCCTACTTTCATTGACCATTTTCCCTGTGTTTCAAATCATTCTTTATGGTATCAATGTTCTCCCCGCTGCGATTTTCAGAAGGGGGGGGGGGGGACGCCGCAACAAGGACACCTGGTGGTGACATTACGAACTAAAAGGCACAAGTTTTGGTCTCAAGCTCAACATACTTTAGGGAAATCCGAATTACGGTAATATTACAGCATGTGGCTATCGCTCAATGTTACAACAACATTAAATAACTCTCCCCTTTGTGTCTGATACATTCTAGAGGAATGTCTTTGCATGAAAAAGGAGAATTCAACCAGTGTAGTTGACATTGATATATTACTTTCTGCTTTGTAATTGCCCCGGATCCACTGATACTAAAACAGCACAGTAAGTCTAATAACAAACTCATCAGTAAGACAGGCTATCAGCACATGATCTCCTTCTATAAGAAGAAATTTAGAGGTGAAAAATCCTTGTTTTAGAAGGCAAGAGACATGTCTCTATTCTCCAGAGACACTAGCCTCCTCTTTTAAGAAGGCATCATCAACAAAACAATCATAATTGTTTCTCAGAATTTGAAGAGAGATGAACCCTAACCCTAACCCCAACCCTAACTGTTTGTCTTCAGGTTCTGACTACAATTCTAGAGGTGATAAATCCTTGTTATAAGAGAAACAAATATGTCTCTGGAGACAAAAGACATGTCTCTTGGCTTTTAATAGAAGGTGTTTTCAGCTGAAAATTTGTTCTTGGAAAAGGAGATCATGTGCTAATGGGGTACACCCGATGTCCAGAGATATCAAAATGCTATACACACCTTGTGTGGCCACCTTATCCACTGTGGTGTTCATGATTTTGGCCATGTACCCGATGAACGAGAAGACCACCACACCTCCAAATATGGACGTCAGACAGTCTCCGGTGGACACTGCTATAGCATCCCTGAAACATGACATACAGGAGAAAAGCATTAATAAGCTGCATAGTGGCAGAAAGTGGTGGCGATGTCAGCCTTGTCTCTACACTGGAAAATGTAAACTTCTCTCCATTGTCGTCATAAAATAAACGAGTTAAATGTTGTCTTACCTATCAGGTTACCATCCCACGAACCTGTCTCCAGACTCGTCTAATCAACAAGGAAGCGGGTCTTCTAACTGGAGTTGTCAGATAGAAGACCCACTTGGCATATGTCAGCCCAAAACCTGACATTTGTCGGCTCCAGATTCTATTTGTGGGATGGTAGACAACCTTTAACTGGTTCATTTTATGGCAATAGTTTAGGTTTACTTGTTTAGTGTATATTTCATTATAAATGGACGTAGACATTCTTAGATGTATAGCTTCCTCACCAGCCTGCAATAGCGATGCATGTTGTTTGGCTTTATCTTGAACTTCAAGCTTTACTACAGAAGACTAGCCAATCATGTATTTGATAATTTATTTGATTATGTATTTGATGATTTATTTGATCATGTATTTGATCATGTATTTTGATCATTTATTTGATCATGTATTTGATCATGTATTTTGATCATGATTTTTATTTTTTATTTGATCATATATTTGATAATTCATTTGATCATGTATTTGATAATTTATTTGATCATGTATTTAATAATTTATTTAATCATGTATTTGATCATGTATTTTGATCATTTATTTGATCACGTATTTGATCATGTATTTTGATCATGAATTTGATAATTTATTTGATCATGTATCTGATAATTTATTTGATCATGTATGTTGATCATTTATTTGATCATGTATTTGATCATTTATTTGAGCATTTATTTGAGCATTCATTTGAGCATTCATGTGATATTTATTTGATAATATGATTCATTTGATCATCTATTTGATCGTTCATTTGCCCTATAGCATTATTTACTGCAGTATAACTTCACTTTACCTGAGGGTGTTATTCTTGAACTTGTTGTAGGAGGCCAGGGTGATGAGGCCTCCCCAGCACGCGGACAGCGAGAAGAACACCTGTACCGCCGCATCCTGCCACACCTGCAAGGTCATAGGTCACAACGTTAAGGTCACAGGTCATGGTATCCAGGTCAAAGGTCACAGTGTTAAGGTCATTTGGTAAAGGTCACAGGTCATTGTGTAAAGGTCATAGATCCCAATGTAAATGTCATTGTTCAGCATTTAACGGTTTGGGCCACAGTGTAAAAGTTATAGGTCCCAGTGTAAAGGGTGATAGGTCACGGTGTAAAGGTCATAGGTCGTTATGCAACAGTCATAGGTCACAGTGTAACTGTTTTGGGTCAGAGTGTAAACGTCGTAGGTCACAGGGTACAGGTCATAGGTCATTGCGCAAAGGTCATAGGTCACAATGTAAAGATCTTGGGTTATAGTGTAAAGGTCTTAGGTCACACGGTAAATACCATAGGTCATCGTATGAGGGTCATAGGTCACAGTGTAAATGCGTTAGGCACAGTGAAAAGTTATGGGTCACGAAATAAAGGTTATGGGACACAATGAAAAATCCAGATCTTCAATATCAGAATCAACACATAAAGGCGGTGATCGAGGGTGAGGTGATATCCCATTCAACTTCCAAGCCAGTTATTGCTTCAGAGTAGTTTTTTTTAGATTGATTTGTTCTATATTTCTCATAATTAGTTCTATCAATAGTCTACATATTCAAAATAAGACACATGTTCAAACTATAATTCTTTTTCTAGTAATGTATGTATTATCATAATAATTTCTACAAACAAATTATCACCTGGAGCAAAGCTGTACTAAGCAAGATCCAAATTTGGCAAATATCATAAAGATGAATAAAGTTTGTTTTAAACAAAAAGAAAATGTGGTTTGTATACAGGTACGTTATACTAACCTTGAAGGAGGCCAGCTTCTTCAAGTCTGGTTTGAGGTAAAATATAATTCCGTCCACAGCGCCATCTAAGGTGAGTCCACGAACTAAAAGGATGATGAGTACAACGTATGGGAACAGCGCTGTCACGTAGGTAGCCTGAAAGTTTTTTGAGTTTGAGTTTTGATATTATTTATTTGCTCTCTTCACAGGTACAAGTCTACGTGGTCTTCCTTTAAGCAAAGTCAGGATAAAGAACATAGAAGGCCCTGATCCAGGAATTTTCTTTAATAAATTCTGTGGGTGATACACAAGAAAAGGCACTGTTTCAACAGTGATGTAATAACGAATATATTTAGCGGGTATGAGACTCATGTATGTTGTTTATGTTAACAATAAAGAAATCATAGTGACACTTCTTTGTTTCTTATTACTGTGTATAACCTATACCGCGTCAAAAATATATCCGGTCTATGATATGTGATAGACTAAACAATACTACTACCGGAACACATACCCTTTGTGTATACAGAAAAAGGAACAGTTCTTTGTAGACTAGTATAATAAGGGGGCTTCTGCACCCTACCCTTTCTTGGGTTTATGGCTCACATCACATAACAATATTACAATCAAGAAGAACAAAAATAGAAAAATGTTTACCAATTAGAACAGATGCATCTTAGCTCCCTTTACAACCTGGTATCATAATCTAAGCAGTCTTGTACATCGGATATTTATTGTGTGGACTTTACAAATCCATGACTTTTGAATGAATGTTTTCATTTTCTGGGCATGATTTATAAAGATATACGTCTAGTATCCAGATTCTACATGAGATAACAGTAAATTGAGAAGTCCCTTTAAAGTGCATAGAAATCTGTTTTTAAATTGCTATTGCAGCAATCATGTAACTAAAATTTCTTAATATTTCTGCAAAATAAATTACGAAAGCAATATTCTCTTAAACTCTTGACCGCTTAATCAATACAATGATGGACCGTGTATTATTTCAATCACTGGGTAATTCGAAACATATTGACACTGTCAATTAAGAGAAGAAACGGCGGGACTGGCCATCCAGTCAATTTCTGTACAACTTACACCTTTGTTGGTATCAGCTTTTGTAAGAATACCTCTGATTCCACGTACTTCATGACCGTTGGCTTTTAAGCAAACTTTCTATTGCTTAAAGTCACTCTTTAAGGAGATTTAATCAGTAGATACCATGTAAATATCACATAGAGGTCAAACTGTACTATAAGTGCATTTACTGTAATTAGATATGCTTAAAGTTAGCCTTTAAGTGGTTCACTCTTTGCCTAAATGCCAACATTCATGGAATGATGTGCAAATCGCATAATGGAGTTCCAGCTCTGGTAAGGTCTAGCTTACAAAGCATGGGCCGCAACTGAAGCTATTTATAGCAGTTCCGTGACCTACTTATTAGTAGGAGGAGGTTGCGTCACTATGTGCACTACACTGATGACCTGTGCATGGTTCTCATTTTGCTCCCAGAAATGCTGTGGCTATGGAGGTCAGTCCCGCAGCAAGGTTGATGCAAGGCAGAGGGGGGACTTTGCTTAACGGGGCTTTATCATTAGTTTAAAAATCATTTGCAAATTCTGGATACCAGGAAAATTCTTTATTATACCTTATGATAATTATGTCACCTTTCAATGCATTTAAATACATGTATTTTCATCAGAATGGGATGCTCAAATAAAAAATTAAGAGGAGAAGGGGGACTTCTAGTGATGTACCCTCATTCTAATACCCACCCAACCACCAAGACTGTGCCTGGAGCTGTAGGTTCACGCCCTTGTTACAAAGCACCTACCTTTCCTGACGTCTTGATGCCCTTATTGAGACAGATGACGACCACGATGTACATGAGGGGTAGGCAGAGGGCCAGGTGCCACCTAGGCCCTTATTCTACAAAATTGCCCTTATCCTATTAGGGCAGTTTGTATGGTAAAGGTCTAACTGATAGCCCTTACCCTACACACCTATATATTTTTGCAGGATAGGGCAATTTTGTATGATGAGGGCCTAACATGTGTTTTGTAGGATAAGGGCAAATCTTGCGGGACAAGGGTCTGACTGACAGCCCTTACACTACAAACAATATAATTTGTGCAGGATAAGGGCAATTTTGTAGGATAATGGCCTGACTGATAGCCCTTACACTACAAACCATATAATTTGTGCAGGATAAGGGCAATTTTGTAGGATAATGGCCTGACTGATAGCCCTCACACTACAAACCATATAATTTGTGCAGGATAAGGGCAATTTTTGTAGGATAATGGCCTGACTCATAGCCCTTACACTACAAACCATATAATTTGTGCAGGATAAGGGCAATTTTGTAGGATAAGGTCTGACTGATAGCCCTCACACTACAAACCATATAATTTCTGTGAAATAAGGGTTATTAACCTACCTTTCCTGACGTCTTGATGCCCTTACTGAGACAGATAACGACCACGATGTACATGAGGAGCAGGCACAGAGCCAGGTGCCACTGACACTGTCCGAGCCCGCCCAGGTCCGGGGCGATACCCAGCATACGCTCACTGTGAGCAACAAAGGGGATGCGGTTTTTATAATTGAGGGGCTAAAATGTATAGACAAATGTAGACCTATCGCAAAAAAAAAATCACACTTTGGTAGTAAAAGTATTCATTGATTTACAGAAGTTGGAAAATGTAAGTTATATCTATCTACTGCATTACTGACAGTATTAGCTTTAATTTGTTGCCAAATATGGCAATATTTCTCAATATATAATGCACTCTTTCATAAAAATGTAAAAAAAAAAAGGAGAAAAAAATTGAAATCTAACTCTATGACAATTTTCTCCAAATCATGATTTTTAATATGCGCATATGGTGATAGGATTCTTTTTTTGAGTGTCCTAATACATATGATATTATAGTAATGTGGTAAGCAGATATCGTACTGGAAGTATTCATCGCTGGGAGACTTGAGGTCCACCTCGGGTGTATTGTTAGCGAGCTGCTGTATCTGCTGTAGGAGGACGGAGCTGGTCTGTACCGGGGTGAAGCACGTCCTGTTATACCACGTACCGTTCTGTACCGTGCAGTTGTTCTGGGCCATCAGGATAGACTGCTCCGCACATTCTGAAATTAAATTAAATTAATCTTAACTAACATTCCTACTCCTCTTACTTGTACTCTGAAACCAGATTAAATCATTGTAATTTTATTTCATGTGGAGAAACAAAGGTACTATTCTTAAGTACTAGAATGCCCGTTCTCTAGACCCCTGTGGAGAAACTGAGTCTCATTCTCCATGTCGTTTTTTGAATATAATTTATCAATAATTACATGAAATAAACACAAATATTAACTCTAATCCGTCTGAATGACAGGTTTCTCCACTTGGTTTCTGTCTCGGGTCTGCCTCATGCGATCCGATCCAAGGTAGCACTCGTTGAGAAACCTGTCATTCAGACAGATCATCGTGGACCTCTGTCTGTGAGATATAGACAAATGCCATCACCAATTGATACCGTCTCTGATGTATTTCACTCGTGGGGGCTGTGGCACATCCCATGAAGCCGCAGGCTGAGTGGGATACTACTCAAGCCCCCGTTCGTGAAATACATCGGACCGGTATCAATGTATTTGGCATTTATCAGTTGTTTATGTTCATTCTTTTATTTGAAGCCATTTGTATTCAATCGGGGCCATTGAATACAGCCCTTCCAGTACTTAAGCACAGTAAATCTTGTATCTCAAAAAAACAAAACCATTGTCTTTGTTTATTGTCTTTCGGGTTGGTCCTTTTTCAGTTATTCACTTGTTTGACCAATAGCAACTAGCCTCAGCTTTTTCATTCCTACAAGCTATTATTGGCATGTATACAGCAATGCAAGAGGGAAGTTTTCTGTTCAATATGGGAGAGCTCCCTGTGGATTGGGCCTGTTGTGATTTCCAACCACTGGATTCGGAACAGAAAGCGTTCCTATAATTGCGATTTATTTTCAATTTCACGATCAGGGAACTCTGTGTTTTGCAATAGTTAAAAGTTGTAACTAGGGAGAGTCAAGGGGAAGTGGCTCTACAGTGTGCCCTTTGTTTATCATTTCATCGGGATTACCCTATGGATTATCCTCAAGGCTCTCAACAGAAGATATCATAATGTTTTGAAGTTTGACTTCATATGTAATAGAGAGTTCACTGGCCAGGCAGTCGGTGCAATTTCCAAGACGAATCTGACCTAGTATGTAGGCATACACACAAAAATGTAGCTATATATTGCGCCGATTTCCTGTAACTGCTTTAATAGTTATCATGCTTCTGAAGAAAAACAGTTAAGTTGATATAACCAAATTGCCATCATGATATGCTATTTGTTATGGCCATTAGATCAGCATGTTCTGCCCTTTTCCTATGCTACTCCTCTGGCCTTTAAAAAGGTGAATTCCTCTTTTGCTGGATGTTGTATAATGTCAGACATATAGAGACCCTGGACATGTCAGGTAAAATGTCACCGTGTGGTCTGGTAATTGGTGGTCAACACGCACATGAATGCCGCCATTGTATCACATGACTATTGTATAATAGCTCAACATTTGTTGTGCCAACACCTACTGTACATGATAGACCAAAAAAATGTTTGTTTCAGGTAACATAGAAGGAAAATGTAGGGTCGGTAGGTCGGATTTTTATTTATATTTTTTTTGTTATTTTTTTTTTAAACATGAAAGTACAAACCAACTTTGTTTAAATACTCCAAAATTTACCCCGAAAAACAGGTTAAAATGCGGAAATTTCTTCATAATTGTATAAAAAAACCGTAGGGTCGGCCCTGTTTTAATAGGGTCGGTCGGATGACCTGAAACAATCCTTTTTTATTGTTAGGCCCTAACAGTGTAAGTGGTACAGAGTAGAATATACTACATAGATTAACACTTCTACTGTAAACCTGTGGTTTTTAGATCTTGCAAATCAACGTCAAATCTGCTATGGCTGTATTCTTAATAGAGTAAAATAATATCTGCTATGGCTGTTCTCTTATTAGAGTAACATAACAACATCTAACGCTGTATGCTACTTGGTACTTCGGCCACTCAAAAATATAAAATGGTTGCTCATCACCGCGCGTATCTTTTGAGGAAAACCTTTAATTTTTTGCTAATTCTTTATGAATAATATGACAAAAATGGACAAATATCGCGATATTTGGTATCAAATTAAAGCTAATACTGCCAGTAATGCAGTGGGATAGAAATTAATTATATGTTCCCTACTTTTAAAGATCCATAAATTCTTAACTACTAAAATGTGAATTTTGGTCATGAAACAACGTCCATCATCCCATACATCTTGGCCCGCGAAAAAAAAGCAAAAAAAAGCCTCCCTAGTCACATTTTTCAGACCTTGGTGATGAGAAACTTTTTTTTTGAGTGGCCTTGTATTGAGAACCCCCTACTGGGTTCTGCCTAAGTTTAGACCCCGAAGTACCCCTGAGTGTTTGCATACTCATATACAAAGCTTCCAGCAACTCTTACTGTGTGATTGCACAACACACCCCAGGGGGTCCTGAGCTTGTACAGTATATATATAAAAGAAGTTCAATTCAATTCAAATCCACCTTACTGATGGGTTAGGAGCTAATTTGCGGTGGATTTATATTTTTCAGTTTTTCAACATATATTTGTGTTCATAATGTCCATTTGAATATGTGTGTAGCATTTTAAATCATTCTGAAATTTGTAAATGCATAAATTCAAGGTGAGAGGGCCTGTTTTCGTAATAGAGTTGGGTCGCCCAACCTATTCTGACATGGTTTTCTCTCTATTAAATGCATTTCGTAGTATCAGTAGACTTTAAAAGTTAACACACACATTTGTATAGGCAACATAAATACAAATAAGCCTGGGCTCCACTAGGGCGACACCGTTCCCTGCGAAATGGTGCGATCTTTTTAATGTTTTGTTTTTGTATATTTTGCTTCATTTTGCGGCAGTATCGCCCTGTGTAACGCCAGAAGCAGAGTGACACTCAGGGCGACACTGATGCAAAATGTAGCGAAATCAGGCGAAATGAAGCGAAATCAGGCGAAATGAAGCAAAATATGCAAATCAAAACATTAAAAAAATCGCATGGTTTTGCAAATGCCTGTGCCGCCCTAGTGGAGCCCGGGCTGTACGTTTTGTAACTGAGAAATAAAAATTGCTCCCAAATTAGCTCCTAGCCGGTCTTTACTGCCTCGTTGCTGCACCAGTGCCTCGTGCGTCAACAAGCTGCGTAAACTAGGGACTAAAGAGACGAGCCATAAGAGTTCTTACACACGCCATATGTCATAATGTGCACTGTTTCCACTACCAGAGCTAATATCTGGTCCAGTGTTGAAAAAATCTACCTTTGTTTGTAGAGCGGGTCAAGGGGGGGGGTCTGGGGGTCAGGACCCCTCTTTTGAAAATTTTTAACAGATTTTCTCGTGAAATTATGATCTACCACAAGTTCCGGCACAATGCCTTACAGACTTTGGTGTCTAGTGGACCCCCCTCCTTTTTTTCTCAAATCCCTGGGTCTGCCCCTGTAATTTGGCCCCCTAATCCAACCCCCTCCTATTTTAAAAAGATAACCACTCCCGTAAGTACACTGATATTCTTTGGCTCCCTATACAACCAATTTCTCAGACAATGTAGCCTAAACAAGTTTGTCATTTTTTGGCTCCCTATATGACCAACCTAAGTTAGTTGATATTGTAAGGTTGGTCAGTACTGAGCAACTCACATTAGTCTTCTCAGTTTCAATGAAGTCCTTATGAATAAAGCATTAGTCATATGTTGTTTTGCCTCAGTCATTCTTGAATAGCACTTGGTCATGTCCAGCGCCAATGTCCCTATGACCAACCTGGAAATGGCTACTACATACTAAGGGCCAGGGCTTTAGGATTTCATTCCATGTGGAGAAACAAAGTTACCATGTTTAAGTACTGGAATGGCCGTTCTCCACACCGCCGTGGTGCTCATTCTCCATGGGCTGTTTCTCCATGATGATGTCACAGAAATGGCTATGAAACCAATCTTTAAATGTCATTTTTAGATATGATTTATCAATAATTACATGAAATAAACACAGAGATCCACTCTAATCAGTCTGAACTCCTGGTTTCTCTACTTGTAGGACCTTGGGCAGCATCACACTAGGCTCCGTCTCGTGTGATTTGGCCCAAGGTCCCACTCGTGGAGAAACCAGGAGTTCAGACGGATTAGAGTGGATCTCTGTCTATATCTGTGTATGTCGCACCTACCTCCCGTGTTCCAGTCGTTGTTGCAGTCCCTCCACGGGACGTCCTTGGCGAAGGATGCGGCGATGTAGAAGACGCACCAGCCGTTGAGCATGTTGTAGTACACACTGGTAATGGTGGACACCAGGAACATGGCCCAGCCAATACCTGACGGAAAATAAAATACAATTTAACAAATTGTATCGTACTCGATGTAATAAGCGCACAGTGCACTTGTTAAACTATACCAAAGTAGTCAGGAACTAAATTGTATGACGAGTTGCGACACTGGTATTCTCGGTTTTAATTTCGGTAGTTGTTCTTCTCACGTCAAGGTAGCCTTAGGCAGTGATCCACTGCCACGAGTCTGCTGCAAATGTTGTTGTACGACAGACCCTGGGAGTACACTCGTAAAAATCAAAACTTTTTGATTTCTGCGAATTTACTCGCAGCCCCACGCCCCTCGCGATGACGTTGTCGCAGGGACTCGCAGCAGCAGATCCACTGCTGGGATGTTCTGTGCGTGTGTACTTGCACGAGTGTGATTGGCAGCAAAATCGCAGCAAATTCGCGGCAGTGGATCACCGGCACTTCACTCAATAAATAGACAAATGCCAACGCCTATTGATACAACAGTCTCCAACGTATTTCAAGAGTGGGGGCTGGGGCCGTATTCCAGCCCCCAATCCCCATAAGTGAAATATGTCAAACAAGGAATCAATGTAGTTGGCATCTGTGTTTATTTTTTATTTAAATTTTGCAGCCATTTTATGAAAAAATGACAATTTTTTCTTATGTATAGTAAATCTTCAAAAAAAACAAAAAACATCATGCCACAAATCTCTATCTTGCAATGTTTTCGATTCATTTTAGTACAGTTCTGTGTGCTTTGGAAATACTTCATTTTCCTGAATGGTCTGAGTGATGTATAATCTTTTATCTGTTATTAAACTGTGAACCTATAAACAGAGAGGAATGCTTTCATCGTTGTCATGATCTACAAATGCAGTGCTGTTAAGAAGCTCGCCAGGGCTGCCTATATGCATCATGACCACTGTATGGGATTGATTAAAGCTTGACCTTCATGGTTGAAGTGAGGCTAAAAGCACTTTTGGATATAGTTCAGTTTTAATTCACAAGAGGGCTCTTAAGGGCTGAGAGCTCAGCTCTTACAGGCACAAGATAGGGTGAATATGTTGTAGCTGGACAATGCTCATGGTCCCCTGTCCAAACACTGCTGCCCTCTGATGGAACTGTTGTTTTAGTCCATGTATGGAAAATGCTGAACTTATTCCCTGATGGCCCAGCTTTAACTCCCGAAGGGTTAACCAATGGATTGATGTTCAAGTTCAGGACTGACAAATTTCATACGATACAGTATTGCTATATTATGATGACAAATTTTGCCTTTTAGCAATATACTGGCGTTAAAATGATGTAATTATTATGAGTTATCATTAAGAAATCTTGATTAAAGAAACAAACCTTCAAAGAGTGGGCAAGCTTTCCAGATGGAGACGATACCGTCCCGGCCGTACTGGCCAAAGCAGAACTCGAGGAACATCATAGGGAACCCGGCAAACACCATCATAATGAGGTAAGGGATGAGGAAGGCACCTGGAAGACACGCGACACAGGGTTATCATGATGAGGTAACTAGATAAACTTTGTCTATTTACCTCATCACCTTTGAAAGGTCCATGGCATGAGAGACATTTTGAGATCATTTACACCAGAACCAGCCCCACGGAGGGGGAACAATCCCAAAGGACCTTCGCCATGGGCCTTTGCCTTTATTTCATATTTTTACCTATTCAGAATTAGTTAAATTGCATTGAAATGGCAATCCAAATTTAAATAAATAATGATGTCACAGGCCATGTGACACAGGAACACTGTATCCCATGTGGGGCAAGGGATACATAATTTCTGGTAATAATATAGTGATTGTCATATCCACCATGAAACTAGGGACGAGACAGGATACAGAGTTTTGCACCGTCATGGTGAGGTAAGGGTAAGGAATAATGGTGTAGGCAAATATCATAAATATGTCACTCTTAAGTAAAGTTACTGTCAGCTGCTATAGGGGGTTGTTGATGCTTCTCGGGGGAAATATGAATATACATCAGGTGTGGGACCATTCATTAGGAAAATGGGAAGAGGGAGGTGTTTGAAATGCCAACCATTTACTTTCTGAATACATCAATTTGTAAATTGATACTGGAATTGTTAACATGGATATAAATATTCCTCTATTATGAAACTACTTTTATCACTGATCATAGCTTGTCTTTCATGTTCTTTATGTAATAATGATAATCACACAATATTAGGCCACTCAAGAAAAGGTTGTTTTTCATCACCACGCGCATCATAAAAATCATGATTTGGGGAGAAAATATTATTAAAATTGGAAATATATTGGCAAATTTTGTATCAAATTAAAGCTTATACTGTCAGTAATGCTGTCAGCTAAGAATAACTTGCCTTATAGCAAGAAGAAATTGGTCGTGAAAAGTCCAAATTTAAACCCCAAGGTAAAAACAATTAAATAAAAACGCCTTTGTCATATTTTCACTACTAGTGATGAAAAACTTCTTTTTTTGAGTAGCCTTACTTTGAATATTCTACCTCTATAAAGCCAAATAAAAAAAGGTTTGTTTCAGGTAACATGGGATGAAAATGTAGGGTCGGTAGGTCAGATTTTTAATTTTTTAAACTTTTTAATTTTCAATTATTTACAGCCCCTCTATGATACCAAAAAAGTGTTAAAGTGGGGAAAAAAAATCAAAATTTTTGTAAATCTAAAATTGACCCCAAAAAAGTGTAAAAATGTATAAATTTCTTCAAAATTGGATAAAGAAAAATTAGGGTAGGCCCTGTTTTGATAGGGTCGGTCGGGTTACCTGAAACAAACCTTTTTCTTTTGGCCTTAGGGAAACAAACAAAACACATCAAGTCATCTCTTACCTCCACCGTTGTTGTAACAGAGGTACGGGAACCGCCACATGTTGCCCATACCGACGGCAAAGCTGAGGGCCGACATGAAGAAGTCGAGCCGGCCGCCCCACTGGTCCCTCTCCTCCTGCACCGGGGCCACCACCACCTCCTGCTCCTTGTCAACATTGTTGTTAGGGGGGCTGGCCAGCCTCTCCTTCTCCTGGAATGATAAAATAATAATTGTATTAAGAATAGTGTCATCTTTATTAAAGCTGGGCCGTCAGGGAATAAGTTCAGCATTTTCCCTACATGAACTAGAATAACAGTTCCACCAGAGGGCAGCAGTGTTTGGACAGGGGACCATGAGCATGGTCCAGCCACAACATATTCACCCTATCTTGTGCCTGTAAGTGCTGAGCCCCCAGCCTTTAAGCGCCCTCTTCTGAATGAAAACTGAACTTTATCAAAAAGTGCTTTTGGCCTCACTCCAACCATGACAGTCAAGCTTTAAGGGGCAGATCCAGAATTTTAAAAATATGGGTGGGAGGGGGGAATGATATTGGCAGATTGGGGGGGGGGGACTTCTTTCTTTTTTTAAAGCAAGGGGGAATCGCTATATTGCTCTTTATATATAAACCCTCCCTCCCCCACCTTCCAGAAACCAGTCGGAGGGTAGGGGTCCTCCCAAGCAGTCATCTTGGCTGCATCAAGTTCTATGTCATGGTCAGAGAAAGGGCTAACCAAAATACTTTAGAAAGTATAAGTTTATTGACCAAAAATTCATGTAGAAATAAAGTTACTACTGACTCAGGCAGGTAAATATATACAGGTTATTTACAGTTCCTCAAGTAATGGAAAGTATTTCTTGATATTTTTTTGTTGTACATTCTCTTTCTTGAACTTTGAAATCCAACTGGCCATCTTATGATTTGAAGTCAATGTGTAAATAAATTAGCTTTATGAATAACGATAAAGTAGTAGTAGAAATAGTAAAGCAGACAGAGCTACTTAATTATGGTCTTGAGCTTATTCTTGAGGATTTGAATAATGTCAGCAGATTGGACAGTATGATGTAACTCATCCATGAGTAGAATTTCTCGGTAGAGTGTGCCTTGTGTGCATTAGTTTCACTTTCTGCGCTCCACTTTCAGTTTCCTTTTGACATTCAATCTTAACCCTTTAAGGACGGCATAGTGCATTAATGTATCATACCCTTGGTCGTCATGATGCATGAATGCAGCCCTGGCGAGTAACTCGCGAGGGCTACATTCAAGCATCATGATGACCCTACGGGGTTGATATACTATCAAACGGTTGACATGATAAACTATTGCAGCACCAGCCAGTTACTTGCCAGCGCTGCATTGGTGCATCGTGCCGACAAATGTCATCTTTTAGCGACATGCGTCATTAAAGGGTTAGAATGCACATTATTGCATTGATATAAAATAACAATTGTGCTAGTATGCTTCCCTGCGGGACCTCATAATTGCAATTATAATGGTGGACAACGGCCCTCAGCCTAGTTCCAATGGTGGCTCCATACCAGTGGGATCCCACCCACGATAAAAGGACCTTTTTTCTGATGTCATATTTATTCTGGAGTTATCGGGCTGGGCTCCTGTGCTAAATATGACATAGGAACTGATCCTACAGACAATACTCTTCAAGACAATATACTGAAACAGAAATTATGATTGTGAACTTATAGTTTGGACACTATACATTTGTGTATAAATTGGAAACACTTCAGATTGGAAACAGTTTAGAATGATTGTACTTCAGGTTGGAATCATTAAAAGTACGTCTATATACAGCCAAGCAGCTCCTCATCTATAATACATCCACATTGAAAAAGTAAACTTGTCTCCAGACTCGTCTAAGTGACAGTCATAAAATAAACAAGTTAAAGGTTGTCTAACCTATCACTGATGGTATCAGGTTACCATCCCACAAATAGAATATGGATATGGCAATTATCGGGTTTTGGGCTGGCATCTGCCAAGTGGGTCTTCTATCTGAGAACTCCAGCCAGAATACTCGCTTCCTTGTCACTGAGACAAGTCTGGAGATGGGTTTGTGGCATGGTTACTTGATTGGTTGGACAACCTTTAACTCATTAAATTCATGACAGTCACTTAAAAGAGTCTGGAGACAAATTTACTTTTTCAGTGAACATAATTAGAGCCTGAATATTTATACAGCATTGAATTAAAGAGCCATATCTCAGAAATCCGTGAATACTAGCAAAAATGTTTCATTTTAGCAAATTCGCAAAAATCTATACACGCGAAAATGTCTACATTCACAATATGCATGTCTGTATGTCTGACAAAGCTGGTAACACATGCTTTTGTTTCAGTTGCTGGTGAACTAGATAATAGCCGTCCTAATTGAAAGGATTACAGGGTCAACAAAGGTCCCACGGTTATCCCTTGATAGGCCTGTACTGGCTTTCAATACTTCAATACTGTGAGGGGCTTTTCACAACTCACATTACGAGAGGTTGGACTTCAGACAGAGAGAGAAGACCCTCACAGCCACTCACTCAACCAAAGGTTAGACAGAGAGACAGAGAGAAAGAGAGACAGAGACAGAGACAGAGACAGACAGACAGAGACAGACATGAGCACCTCACAGCAACTCATCCAACCAAAGGTCGGAGAGAGGGAAGAGCTCTCTCACAACCAATGAACTCTAAATGAGCCTCCAAAAAGAAGGGGAATAAAATCTTCCCAATTTTCCAAAGTTATGTGATAACATCATTTATTAGATTAACATGATAGTAGGGTTGGTTATGGACAGAGGCGGGAAATTTGTGAAAGAGCTTAGCCACCAATCAGGTATCATTAAGGGCATGGTGGATATCAAGAAAAGCTATCATGGTTATTTGAAGGTCAGAACTCAAAAATTAAGTCCTTTATCAATCATTTTCATTATTCTGTGCCCAGAATACATGATATTCTATACTGGTATCTAATTTGCTATAGAAAGTTTTCTTATATGCTTGACATCATATTCCATGTGATAGGATAAGATCTGAATGTGATATGTTGTCATTAGAACTTGCAGAACACCACCTACCAATATTCCCTATTATTATACGACATGAGCTTACACCGTGCTTTTTACGTGATATTTCCGTTCTGATATTCCTGCATAGCGCACACTTGGGGGGGTGAAATCGTTCTGATATTCTGGATATCAGAACAATTCTGAATGGGGAATTCAGAATCGTTCTGATATCCTGAATATCAGAACGATTCTGAATGGGAATCGGCAGCCATAAAATCCGAGGTTCTATGGAGACTCGAACACGCTACATCAAGACTTTAAGTCCGATGTGCTAACCACCACGCCGTGGAGGCGCTGGTAGAGGGAGGTGGCGAAACAAGGAGTCTACAGGCGGATTTCCAGCCCTGTAGGACCATTATTTACCGAGTTACAGAAGAAAAGGCATTTTTTGGTATAGTTTCTTTGAAAATCAATATTTTTTTCTAATTTCTTTTTTACTATAAAGGTAGAAGTTGGACTTTCCTTCCCCTGTCGTTAAAATAATTCTAGGAATTTTTTTTCACATAGAAATAGGCATTTTGAAAATGGTTCGTTTCCACCCAGGATCGATCCGGGGACCCTTGGTGTGTGAGGCGAAGTCACTAGCGCCCATGCCTATCCGGCTGTGGTGAAACTGGAGGGAAACGCTGGTTATGCTTTAACACCACCCCAAGCTGGCCCCCTTACAAATTCTATGTTGGACTCAGTGTTAGAGATTGAGGGCATGACGTCACCAGGCTCCACCAATCAGCGAGCAGGGTTGGTGGGATATCAAAACAACATGGCGCTACTGGTGTACGAGTGATATTCAGTCAATAATCCTTCAAAAAGGCCAAATTAGGACGAATTTAAGGTAATTAAAGACATTTGAATGGAAATATCGTATAATAAACCTAATAATATATGAATATCACCGACCTTGGGGTGTGTATTCATGAATAACGACCTCGGTGCTACGCACCTCGGTTCGTTATTCAAGAATACACACCCCGCGGTCGGCGATATTCATATATTATTGGTTAAATATATTTAGATTTTTTCAATAGTCATGTATTGCATTACAGCTACCTACACATCATTTGAAATTAGTGGGGGCCTTAATGTCAATTCTTTTATCTATATATAATGAGATTTTTTGACCTTGACCTATTTATTGGACAAACATACATATATATAGTTTGTACCACACCTGTGTTATAAATAGGAGTTCTTCTAGTAGGTTAAGGATCATAGAGTTCCCACAATGTTATATACATATAAAACAGGTGGTAAACCCTTAATGGGATCAAAAAGGAGGTTATAGTTGATGATCATATAGAAAACATTAATGGAAAACGTTAAAAGTAAATTTAGGCGACCCAAAATTAAAATGTCTTTTGTCAGATTTTGTTTCTGAAGTATGAAAATATCTGCTTAGTTTCTTTATAGGTCTGTTAGTTCTTTATACACCATCATGAAGGTCAAGGCCACTACTTAGTGCCTTGGTACATGTAGGACAAAACACTGATGATATTGGTTTCAAAAATGTTTTGCTTTAATAAGCAAGCCTCTTGGGAACATAACATGTGTTTTTTTTATCTTCTTCAATTATGAGGGAATCACTAGGAAGTATGCCTGATACTAAGACAAAGAGAAGAGGTTATGATACATATTGGCATCTGAATAATAGATATCTAACCATCTCACTATCAGCACACTGGATATATTAATGATCAGAGCCACATCATTTTAAGGCAAGGTGAACTTCACATATTGAGTGCCCAACTTCAGACAATCGGAGGCTTCATAGACAATAGCGGAATTGATCTCTGTTGGACAGAGGCAGAGCTCTGTGGTCCTGTTGCCACAAAGAGCATCCTGAATGGGAACCATGTCAAGACAGCCATGACTGCTCATTTGGTTTCAAACCAAGCACTGTTCACATTATAACAGGAGACCTTACTACAAGGAAAATGTCGACCTTCACAGAGAAGTGAAGGAGGCAGCCATGATATTGAATGATGCATGCAAGGACAACAACATCGAACTAGTACATCTAGAAGATGGCAATATGATTGATATGCTCAACATGCACCTGACAGATCATTCAAAATTCATATGGCAGTACATGAACATGGTTCTGAAGATGCTATTGTTCATGAGATCTGTTTGTATGGGGGAATGGGATCTGCATTTAACTAGTCTTCAGGAATTCACCCCTCATTTCCTTGCACATGACAGACTGCACTATGCCCGTATGATACCTTTGTATCTGGCAGAGATGAAAGAATTGCCTCTGACAGATGTGGCAATGCATCAAGAGTTTGTAGATGGAAACTGGGTGGTGAACACGAATGAAAACCGATCCATGAAAGTAATGCTCTCAGATGGGGCAGCAAAAAGTGTGTTGAATAATGCATGGATATATGGGGGGGGGGGGGGGGCACAAGTGCTGTGTATCGATGGTTAACGTAGGAGTCCCTAATGATACCTTATTGGTGGCTAAGCTCTTTCACAAATTTCCCACCCCCTACCTGTTTGTGCCATAAGAAACCCTACTATGAGGTAATGGGACTTCCCAACACCTGTTGGATACCCTTATCCTAATACCAACCCCAGATGGGTAAGTGACTAGTATCCGCTTAGCGGGATTACCACTGAATGATGCTGTGGAATACAAAATATTACAATCTATAAGTTTAGGGAAAAAAAAGTTGTATTCAGGTAACATGGCCAAAAAAAATAGGGTAGGTAGGTCGATTCTTTTTTTAACCAATTTTCTTTATGGATTTTGAGACAAAATTCCTCCCATTTTCGTATAATTTTCGGTAAAAAAATATTTTATTAAAAACAAGGTGTTTTTTTTGTAAAAAAATGCCTCCCCTGCTACCCCCCAAAAAAGAATTTGGGTAGGGCCAAAAATATAGGGTCGCTAGGGATACCTGAACACAACCTTTTCTTTTTTGGCCTTATGTATCTCCTCAGGATAAGAATAAACGAATAAACAAAAAAAACACTCATCCAACAAGAGGTCGGACATCAGAGACTGAGAGGTATGAGCCCCCTTACAGTGACTCACCTGACCACGTACCGCCATATACACACCTGTGGGGTAGGGTTAGATGAATGAGTGTGTTTCTGGCGTGAACAGTTGTTGTATAGGTCTGTGTATGCAGTCTCTGTAGTACACTGGTTCCCTGAACAGCAACCAGCTTAGGAAAGGCTCAGGTAACTGGGGCCAACCAGAACCCAAACCTTTGTGCTGTTCTCAACTGTTCAATGGTCCCCCAACAAGATGCACTTCACTGCAGTATATTTTGCATATACTTCACCAGCGCATTTGTAACACCACTGAAGTACAAGTTAGTAATTTTTGTCTCCCTATACGACCCATCTCTCAGTCACTATAGCCTAACCAAGTTAGTAATTTTTGGCTCCTCATATGACCAACCTAGATTACTGACCAACTGAAAAAGTGCCATCGTTTGTTTGTCTACCTGTTACCACTATTGCAACTCTCATCGCTATCGTGTCTATATGTAATAACTGAGAAATCGCTCTGTTGTCTGTATTATCATATGTCGTATATTATCTCAACATAACGATATGTTCTCATGTGTGACTGAAAAGTCCTTATAGTTGTATCCGACTCATGCATATATATATACATCATAATCTATACCAGTTACTACAGTTCAGTCAATGTTGAGAACTATGTTATAAGTCATGGAATTCCATTGTCTGCATCTGTAATCGCTTTGGAGATGGTAAATACCATCATGACTCTATGTGATATCAACATCAATCATGTATATATCTCCTTGAATTGTACTAGGCCAGCTACCACCCCACATTGTAAGACTAACCAAGACTGGCCACAACTCTTTTTCATTGATATGATCATCATAGTCCTCCTAGGGGGTTGGTACTCATGGTCACATCTATGGCCAAGACCATCTCACAGGCCCCAAGTGTACCCATGTTCCCAATGGGCAGGTCATGAACCCATAGATTTTCTATGTATCAGCAGTTCATGATCAACATGTGCCAGTGGTATTATGATTGGTATTATGATTGTCACCAGAACCCAGAGTACCTGTTTAGAAAATCATCTTATGAAGTAAACACTTTATAAATTCAACTTACCTTAGTCTTCTCCTTTTCAATGAATTTTCCGCTATGTCCTTTTGAGTTAGGCATTAGTAATATGTTTTTATGCCTCAGTCATTTTTGAATAACACGTGGTCATGCCTGACCAATGTCTCTATAACTAACTAGTTACAGCTACTTCATACTAAGGACTGGGGTATTTAGATTTTCTATGTATCAGCAGTTCATGATCAACATGTGCCAGTGGTATTATGATTGGGCCAAATAAAAAAAAGGTGTGTTTCAGGTTACCCGACTCTAACTAGTAAAACAGGGCCGACCCTAAAAATTTGTATCCAATTTTGATTCTTTTTTAAACATTTTAAGTGATTTTAGGGCTATTTCAGGGTCATCCTTTTCAGCGCAGAAGTTTGTTAGTCAATTTTGGGGTACTTTTCAAAAAAGAAAAAATTTAAAAAAAGAAGAAATCCGACCTACCTACCTAGATTTTCAGACTATCCCAGGTAAAAAAATACCAGGGTTTATCGTGATATAAATCATAATGAATTTACTGGGGTACTTTGGAACCAATCATGGTTTTTATACTGTGATAATTCATGATACCTAGCATTATAATATATTAGAGTATTTTCAATACCATGATATAAACTATGGTTTTATATGGTTCTGATATGTGATATATCATGATATTTTGTGTCCAGTATATTATCATATTAACCAAGCTTCACAGGTATACCATGATATCAACATGTGGTACACCATGGTAAATGTACTGGGGTACTTTGGAACTAACTATGGTTATTGTACTGTGATATTATCATGATCTTTATGCTGGTATATCATGGTATTGATTATGCTCAAAAGGAATCCATTTGAATTAATTCCAATTGGTTTCACATCTATTTTCACAAAGTATCCTAGTACCAGGACACATGTGTCATCCCAGAACTTAGAACATGATTCCAGGTACATTATTATTGTACACCATAAGTAGTCCTAAGTTACTATAGGATTGTTACATTGATAGCTCTCCACCTCTGTGGCTATATGCAAGTCCTATTTCCCACAAATGGGTGTTTGTATCTTTTCAAGTGGTTCCTTCAGTATATTGTTTATTTGTTTTGCAAATTTTGTCAAAAGTAGGCTCCAACTAGATCAGATTGTTCATGGTTTAGTGTTTCAGGTATTCAAAAATGATTATCATTTTAACAATTATAGATATCATTCGTGAGTTGAACACCCCAGAAAAGTCCTCTCATATACCAAACACCACCTAGTGTGAGAGAATTGAACTATGTTACTATAGTTTACCATGGTACCATGTGCTTTCTATATCCCCTATTATCGACCAGTGCACATTCTATTTCTGCTGTGTGCAAGCAATCTACTGTATTATATCACATGACATACGGCCATATTATGCTCTAACCCTTACATTTTGTGTATTTTATATTATCCCGACATATTTCTGTCCAAATAATGCATAATATCCACAAATTCGTCCTACAGTGTTAATCCCCATAGACAGACCGAAATGCTTATAATCACTTAAATAAGGATCTTGATTTAAATATTTAGATGTCCAAGTGGTGCCTGGTTACTAGTTTGTTCATCTAGGACAAGAAAATTTGATGATTTGTGAGCCAATTAATTACTTCCATTAACTATCTGTTTTTGGACTAAAACTACTATGGTAGACATAGGACTTGCTGTGGGCTGTCATTACTAAAGCTAGACTGATTGATTATTTAGGCAGTTATTAAGTATATTTTGTGAAAAATAACCAGAGATTAGATTGCTGCTCATTGAATGTTTGAGATTATTTAGAATTCCTAATTATTTCAGCATTTATAGATGTTTTACTTGGCATAAACCAGGCAGCCACCTAGTGTGAGAGAATTGAACTATGTTACTATAGTTTACCATGGTATACCATGGTATACCATGATACATGAGTGGAGTAAAATAGCCTGGTTTATTCTGGTATATCCTAATAAATAATGGATCAAAGGCATGGTCTTACCATGATACAGAGGAAGCATGGTATCCAATATTGCTATAAATCTTAGATGTAAATATCACAATTTACTCTAGTATATCATAGTTAACTATAGTATTTGAACCATGGTTTAATGTACTGTAATAAATGTGAGTAATAGCTATGATGATATAATCATGATATAAAAGGAATATTGTGGTATCTTGATAGATTATGGAATACTATGATCTTAGAATCATTGTAGATCATGGGTTTTGTATATCGCAGTAAATTATGGTTAACTATACAACAAAATAACAGGGTATACTATGGTACATTATGGTATACCATGATGTATTCCGGTTTACTAGAGTAGATTATGATATTTACCGTGGTACTTTTTTACCTGGGATGTAACCCGAAACACACCTTTTTTTTTTTTTGGCCTTCGTATTATGATTGCCACCAGAACCCAGAGTACCTTAATGCAGTCAATTCATGCTCACGTGAGGTCCAAGTGGCAATGGGATTAACTTTCTGAAACTTTGGTTATATAATTTGGTTCAGAGGTGACAAACAAGTTGATATCAAAAATCGTTCTTATCATCTATTGCGTCTTAATCGAATTCCTTCATTTATAAAAAAAAGTTTTTAATTCTTTTTTTTGAAGAGCAGTATAAGTATATATATATATATATATATATATATATATATATATATATATATATATATATATATATATATATATATATATATATATATATATATATATATATATATATATATAAAATATATACAGGTTTCATACATTTCTACTAGTTTAAACATAGCCATATTGTGGATCTAGACTTTTATGATTCTTTATAAATAGCCAGTTATTGCTTAACGACAACTAGAGCTAATAAATGTATATATTGCTAACGGAGCCAATGGGTTCATGACCTGACGCTTTCCCACGATGAAATTAGATTCTGTAGAATATAGCGTTGCATTGGTCAATATGTTGGACACTGTGTCTTCTAAGGTTAATGAGGCATACAGCCAGCTATTCAGGCAAACACAATGATCACTAGTATACTGCAATATTAAAGGGGAAGGGAGGCTATATATAGGGCGGAAGAGCCTGTGAACCCACAGGGGGTCTCATAAATGGTAGGGTAAAGAGCTCTGATAAACATTTCAAATTATCCTGAATATCTATGTCTTTAGTGAATATCTATTCCCAGGAAAGGTACAACATCTGTGGGAATATCTGATCTATAGATCTAGATAAGATCTGAATGTATTCCTCAAGTAAAACATTCTAAAATTCAGTTTATCATTTTCCCAGCTGTCATAATTTTGAAATCTGGCTGTTTCCTCAATAGAAACACCCCCTCCACTGTCTGTATGTTGGTGAGATTATGGAGCTGCTCCCACCACCACCCCACCCCCTAATGACTCCAACCAGCCCAAACTTCAAACAGGACCCCCTGTAGGGCAATAACAATTAGCACCTGTGTATGTCGTATAAGGCCTGCTGAGAGGACTCAGCAGGAGTTCAACGCATATGTACACCAACGATTTCTTCCCCTTTAAAGGCCAAGTTTAGAAAACGGTTGGTTTCCTGTAACCATGCAGGCTGTGTCAATGCAGGCTGTGTCAATGCAGGCTGTGTCAATGCAGGCTGTGTCAATGCAGGCTGTGTCGTCAATCAAAAATATAACACGTTAAGTAAGGGGGAAAAGTGGGGACTCGTCGCTGAAAGATGTCATTTGCCATCAAAATGCACCAATGCATCCCCAGAGCTATTCCCATCCCCATGCCGATTACTAGGGAGGGTCTCAGCCCATGAGATCGGCATGAAGCTTGAATGCAGCACTGGTGAGACACTCACCAGGGCTGTATTCATGCCTCATGACGACCAAGGGCATGATGCATGAATGCATTACACCGTCCTTAAAGGGTTAATAAAGGTCTTGTATAACACACCCGCCCCACCTGTATCATAGCCACCGTGCAACCTTATGAAGTGGAGCAAAGTAAATCGAAAAGAAAGGGAATAGATCTATTTCATTTAAACACTATGCTGGCCTTGACGGGTTAGGCCTAAAATGTAAGGTAGGTTGGATTTTATTTATTTATTTATTCATTTCTTAATCTTTGTCCAAAAAAAACCCCAAAATTGACTCGCAAACAGAAGCGCTGACTCACCGACAACGACATTGACTTGTGGACTATCAAATTGATTATGAAATAGCCCCACAATTACTTGAAATGTGAATATTTCTTTTTCAAAATTGGATAAAATGGTCGGCCCTGCTTTGCTAGGTAGGGTCGGGCAACCTAAAACATACCTTTTTTTTAAATTTGGCCTTACCGTTAGTAACTTGTATACATTGCAGTACAGACATAAGGGTTCAGCTCGTGCCACCCTTACAGCTAACAGGTGGATGCAGTTGTACACTGGCTACCTGTGTGGTATAGCGAAGTCTCGGATTTCTCCGTATGGGCGGCCATGTTAGTTCTGTGCTCGCCATTTATCGTGAGACTTAAGCAGTGACCAGCCACTCACACACCATAGCTTCCGGGGAACAGGCTACAATATGAGAGCAGAACCAAGGTCTCACGAGATTGATGGTGTCAGTGTGAACAGAGACGCCGCGGGAACAAGTCCACACCAGTTAGAGAGCTATACTACAAAATGTATATGTATACATGTATGTGGAAGTGGACATTAATCTATAACGAGAGGGGTTAGTGAAATGTCACATGGAGGGATGAGCATGGGAGGTCCTCATGTCACCCTGTCGATTTTTGGAAATGCCAATGCCACCATGTCAAAAGTGGACATTGGTTAATTCGAAATACCAGACCGATCAGGCTCGTATAGATTTAAAACCAAACTATCCATGGTATGTGTGGCATGTCGCTGATGGCAGAGTCTCAGGGGAGTACAGGCAGTTTGTACTCTGTGACCTGTAGATATCGATCTCAGTCTGCTGCAGGGGAACAGTAGGTGTGTGTGGGTGGGTGTGTGGGTGTGTGTGTGGGTGTGGGGGGACGGGGGGGGGGGAGTAACCGGTGATGCTGCAGGGTACACTGATAACCTTGAGGCTCCAGAAATCAGTCAACAGTACCTAACTTAGTGAGTCATTTTCCTTCTCCCTATACAACCAATCAAGATTAGTGAATACTGCAGTCTTTGCAAATACATGCAGGACAGTGGCAATGTCCTCCTAAAATGCCACCAGTCCGGCAGATTCACAAAAGTAGCAGGACCGAATGTCCAGTCACATGTTGGGCTTTTCTAAACTAGAACAATTCAGTTGGGCTTCTAAAGCTGAAACATGGTTGTCCATATACTGTGTAAAACTATATATCTATCCTCATTTGGCCATAAGTGATTACAAATGTAGCATACTTTTAATGGACAATACTATTTTATACTCAAAAGCCGTCAGACATGTGGCTATCTAGTCCTGGAAAAATGTAGCCGGTCCTGCAATATTGAGAATTTGCAGGGCGGAATGTCTTGTGTGATAAAAACGTTTTCGCAAAGACTGATGCTGCAAGGGTGGTCAGTGCTGACCATCTTGTTAGTCTTCTCCCTCCATTTCGATGAGTATTAGGCTCAGTCTATTACAGTGAGACTTTAGTCATATGTTGTTTTACCTCAGTCATTTTTGAATAGCACTTGGTCATGCCTGACCAATGTTCCTATGACTAACCTGGGATATCCACTACAGACAAAGACCCGGGGCATTTAGATTTTCTGTGTAGGGGAGGGGGTGGGCAGTTAGCCCTTTAAGGATGCATGTCTCTAAAAGATTACATTTGTCGTCATGATCTACCAATGCAGCCCTGGTGAGTAACTCGCCGGTGCTGCATTGTTGCATCATGCCTACCCTTCAGGAGTGTCTTAACACCGCATGGTCAGCATGATGCTTGAATGCAGCACTGGCGGGTTATTCACCAAGGCTGCATTCACGCATCATTTAGACCAAGGGTATAATGCATTAAGGTATCATGCCGTCCTTAAAGGGTTAGGCGCTTGGTCTTTGATCTGTATTTAGTACTATTAGGATCCAAGCCCAGAATAAGGACATAACAGGCTGAGAGGAAGGATTATTGAGGGAAGTGTATGGCTCACCATACATCCAACTATAGCATCAAAAATAAACTATAACTTCGGAAAATAAAATTTAATTATTTTAAGCAAATATGGCCAGTTATATAAAAGTTATATTGTCGACTGTGTGCATTATATTCAGTTAATACTCTTGATAGCCACCGTCCATTTGGTCTAATATATATATATATATATATATATATATATATATATATATATATATATATATATATATATATATCATTAATTTATTTTGAAAAATAAAGTGGGCCTCAGTACCTCACAGCCTGTATATAAACAACGTGGCATGCACGTAGTAAATATAATACAAGTGGCTTGCTGTATGAGTGATATAGGCCAAGGACAGGGCAATTGTCCAAGGTGTCAGCCACGGATAATTATCATTGTCCAAGGCTTATAACACTCATGCAGCTAGTCATGCATATCATATCTGACTTACACCTACAGTAGGAGAGTGTGGTCAGTGAACCGTGTCAACATACAGATATGTTTGTAAAATACAGTCAGGCCATTTCTTTTGTTCTCTCAGCCAACTGTGGTGCAAATATATATATATATATATATATATATATATATATATATATATATATATATATATATATATATATATATATATATATAAACATATATATACATATTCTATTTATTTTGTCCAGAAAGCAGGCTATGTGGTCATTGAGAATAAGGTAGCTGGCAGCCTGTACACAGACAATGTGGTATGCACTCCATGTATTAATGTATTATATAATGGTCACGTTCATTGGTACGACACTAACTTTATTAGGCCAATAAAAAAAGAAGGTGTGTTTCGGGTAACCCGACCCTACCTAGCAAAACAGGGCCGACCCTAGAAAAAAAATTTCAATTTTGGAAAAAAAAAGTATATTTTAAGTTATTTCGGGGCTATTTCAGAGTCAATTTGATGGTCCATGAGTCGACGCCAGTGTTGGTGAGTCAGCTCTGAAGTTTGCTAGTCAATTTTTAGGTAATTTTTAGGCCATGGGATCTATCTGTCTTTATAAAACAATTTTGGGCTATTTCAGAGTCAATATGACAGTCTACGAGTCAATGGCGTTGTCGACAAGTCAGGGTTGAAGTTTTGCGAGTCAGTTTTGGGTACTTTTCAGGCCAAAGTAAGAAAAAAATAAAAATAAAATACAAATTCGACCTACCCTACCTAGATTTTCAGACTATGTAACCTGAAACACACCTCTTTTTTTGGGCCTTAGCAATGTACTTAAAGAATCGTGCCCAGTGGTATGCATAACAACAGTATTTTGTATATTTATGCATAAGTTTATATGACTCAAGATATACGATGTAACTCATTATTGTATGAGCAACGATGGACACGATATCAACATATTTGTATCCTCACAAAAAGATGCTAATAAATTTTATATTTGTTCAAAAAAGAAATTGGCCTTCTGCAATTCTCATTCAGTTGTCAGTGGCAAGCATTCAGGCATGCACCCTCAGAAAAGTGAGAGTCTTTGTCGCTTAAACTACCCTCACCTGAGAGTCAGACAGTGCCTGACCCTCAGGTGAGGGTAGTTTTAGCGACAATGACTCTCACTTTTCTGAGGGTAAAACTACCCTCACCTGAGAGTCAGACAGTGCCTGACCCTTAGGTGAGGGTAGTTTTAGCGACAATGACTCTCACTTTTCTGTGTGTGTGGTCCTGGCATTGCCCCCACATTTCGCACTGTAAGTGTAACTCAAAGTTAATATAACCATCCTATCGCTGCGACTCAAAATTCAATCCTCTTCAAATTGATCTAGGATGTTGAGGCACAACCAAGAGTTCTTAGAAGTGTATTGTACAGAGGCATTATGCGCTGGAACGAGCTTAAACCTGATTACACATTGAAAGAGACCCTTTGGAAATATAAGTTGGCTATGAAAAGGGATTATCCACGCTGCTTTAACCCACTCAAAAATAAAGTTGTTTCTCATCACCAAGCAATGAAAATTATGACGAGGGCATTTTTTATCTAATTTTTTTTTCCTCGGGTCAAAAAAAAAGAGGGAAATTTGCATTTCCGTGATTAATTTTCACACTTTTGTAATTCCGAGTTTATTGATCAGCAAAAGTTATTATTAGGCCAAAAAAAACAAGGTGTGTTTCAGGTTACATGGTCTGAAAATCTAGGGTAGGTAGGTCGGATTTCTTTTTTTAAATTTTTTTTTTTAACTTTAGCCTGAAAAGTACCCGGAAATTGACTCACGCACTACAATGCTGACTCGCCGACGACCGCCTCGACTCTTGAACTATCAGATCGACCCTTAAATAACCCCAAAATGACCCAAAATATAAATATTTTTTCAAAATTGCATAAAAATTTCTAGGGTCGGCCCTGTTTTGCTAGGTACCCAGGAAACTGGGGTGAGGAAGGGTGAGACTAGTGCGAGCATTGCCCATAGAGCAAGGTAGGGTGAGCCCTGTGTGAAGAAGCTCACCCTATGTGCTAGACTGGGCAAGCCTTGTGCCTGTAGCCTCCTCTGCCCAAACCCACACTGAGGGTGACCCTCTGGTCTGTGTGCTGGCACACCACCTTACCCAAGGTCCCCCAAGCATGCATACCAGTATTTAGTAGGTTGTGTATTGCAATGGTGGATAAATAGAGGTTCCTTTATATATGGCCACCCAACACAGATCCTATAGTATAGTGGTCATCACTGGCGCTTTGTATGTGAAAGGTCCAGGGTTCAAGACTCGGCCATGTCAACCTACCCACCATTTTTTCTTATTTTTACTAATGTAACTTTACAATTGTCCACAAAATACATCTCACTGGTCTATTGTTCTTAAAACAAGGGGCAACTGAGAGAACTCACATCATAGCTGCATAAGGGCTTTCCTTATGCTACTGCAAGCCCCTGTTGCAACTCTTCCACAGTGACACACAGTCCCAGCCATCAAGCCTGGATTTGGGCAACATGGCAGAGAGTTGGATAGGGCTAGCACAAGACTCAGGCTTGTGTGAGGACAATGCTAGGAACAAAAGGTTAAAATATTCCAATGTACAATACATATAGGTTCCTTAGATATGCCAACCTTGTACCCACATGGTAGTCTAGCGGTCATCACAGTCACCTTGTATCCCAAAGGTCCAGGGTTAGTGACTCAGGCATGTCAACCTTCCCACCATTTTATCTCCAATTTTCTATTTTTATGAAGAAAAATTGGTAGGTAGGCTGACATGACCGAGTCACGAACCCTGGACCTTCGGGGTACAAGGCGACGGTGCTGACCACTATACTACAGTGGGGATGTGAGGTGTTGACATATAAGTAACTGATATATACTGCACATTGGACAACCCCACACCTTGTGCAAGCCCTCACCCACCTCTCACCCAAGTTCCCCCACCACCAGCTAGCCACTGGGCGGGATTGGGTGGGCATGTGGAAGGGCCAGGGCACCTCACCCAAAGCTCACACTACCTCACCCCTTGAGCTAGGCACAAAAGTAGTTCGCCCTAGCTGGCACTAGCATGCTCTAGTCTCACCCCAGTTTCCTGGGTAGGGTCGGGTAACCTGAAACACACCATTTTTTTTAGTTGGCCTTATGCAACTTATTCCTAGCTGATTGCATTACTGACAGCATTTAAGCTTTAATTTGATACCAAATTTGCCTATATTTCTCCAATTTTAACATACATCTTTCATCAAAAATGTAAAAAAAAAGATGCGCTCGTTGATGAGAAACAACTTTTTTTTGATTGGCCTTATGAATGTACATGTGAAGAGTTCGGATGCAAAACGACATAAGCGCCATTTCCAAAAAAGGGACAAAAATCTGGCAAAAAGATTGATTAGGGGTGCTTAGATATAACTCACAAACTATTTTTCCAAGATTAACAATTTTTCATCGCATTAGGGTCTACTCAGTACACAATCTGTTACCAAATTACCAAAATTGACCTCAGGGTGGCTTTACAAAATGTACTATATGCTTCAATTCTGGGATGGATTTATGTCGTTTTGCATCCAAACTCTTCATGTATAGTTTAACATCACTGCTGTATAAAATACCTCTCTCGTCTCATCTCATAATTCCTGACATGATACTGTATCAGAGACCTTATTTTTCTTTCATTTATCTCTAAAGGAAATATACAAACTAATGGACGACATAGCATAATCATACCTATTAAGACCGTCAGAAAATTTTCTATAGGCAGGGGTACTGGCGGCAGAAGAGCAATGCGCCCTTGGCTTTGGATTGGTTAATCATGGTCAATGCATGGAATTGAATTGCGTACAATTGTATTTGCCATATTGGAAATACACTGTAAGAAATCATGGAAGCATGTAAGAGATCATTGAACTGAAAGTGCCAATGCATTGAATTTGATCGTCCCAATCACCTAAATATTATACTTTTACAGTCCTTGGATCACCCTTAGCTAGGAATTCAAATTTTTCTAAACATCAGACAAAGCCCCTTTATTTGAGTATTATGATGACATTTATTCAATTTATCAGCAGGTGTTGTGGCAGTACATGTCATATACATATCTATGATTGCTTCTATATTTGTTACATGTGCAGAGATTATGCATGGATAAAGGGAATTTGAATAGTCGATTGTGGATGCCCCGGCATCAGTCCTACACGTTATGTGCACGGTCAGAAGTTAATGTAGCTGCACAGTATGATATACCGTATCCGACGTAATAAGCGCCCTCCCCCTAATAAGCGCCCCCCCTTTTTTGGGGCATTTTTAGACTACAACAAAGGCTAAAATCTCAAGATTTTGGAGACAAGTAAACTCTTAAGTACTAAAACGTAATAAAAATTATTTTGTAAGCGCCTGGGGCGCTTATTACGTCAAATATGGTAATGTAAATTTACAATATATACTACGGTAATTGTGGTCATGGGCAGTAGAATATACTGTTAGTTTACAGTATAAATAGACGTATTTTTTTAGTTTCACTATTAACAGTATATTGAATCATTTATACACACAGGCAGATAGAATCTCTATGCACAAAGCAAGTCTTAAAATCCTTTTTTCGTCAAAAATCACAATATTTTCCCATATCATAATTATTGATAACAATAACACTGCCCCCTTCACCATGTATAGGACTGTTTCAACATCACTCCACCAGAACGAACTTAAATATATCAAAATGACAGTCAGCCGAAGTAATATAGGAAATGGACGGTGGGCATTCCCTTTACTATGTTGTCGCTATTTTTATACTTCTGCTTTTGTGGCATTCTCTATTGCCACATGTGACCTAATGGCCACTGTCCATTGGGTATTTTCGGCCGATTAAGCCCATACATTTCCTATATAACTTCGGCTGATTAGAGCCAAGTGGATGGTGGCCTTCATCTATGTGGTAGATATGATGCAAGTGACTTGCTGTATACGTGTTACAAGCCAAGGACAGGGTAATTATCTAAGTTGCCAGCCACGGATAATTACCATTGTCCAAGGCTTTTAACACTTATACAGCTAGTCGCATATATCATATCTGACTTACACCCACAGTAGGAGAGTGTGCTCAGTGGACCACATGAACATACAACCTTGTATGTTAAATACGGTCCATTTCTTTTGTTCTCTCAGTCAACTGTGGTGTAACTATTGATGTATACCTCAGTGTTTGCCAAATCCTGCCAGACAGTGGCAATGTCCGCCCAAAATGGCTCTGGGCCTGCAAAACACCTGGTGTTGCCAAACCAGATGTCCTGCACATTCTAGGCTTTTCACAACTGAAAGAAGTTTTCAAATATTCCAAGCAGAACTGAAGTTAGAAGTCAGAGAGTACACACTGATGTACTATGGAGATTTTCCTATAGCATTGATTTAATAAAAAAAAATCAAATTACCCTAAATTGTATGCTTTTGGTATCTGATCCTGCAGAAATGCAGAAATCCATCTGGTCCTGCAAAAGTGCATAGTGAAAAGGTTTTCGCAAAGACTGGGTAGTACCATCAACATGGTTCTGCATAATAGACTTCCCAAACCTTTTCTTCAAAATGGATATCATTCCAATGCCATGGGTTCCATTATCATTTTAGCTGATAAACAGTGCAACATATTTGTCTATTAATACATAATTTGAGATTGATGACAATGTACCTGATTTACCTCACTGACTCAGGCACTCCCCAAGGAGAGTATTGGGGGAACTAATCTGATAGAGAATGCACCGAGCCATGCAGTATCAACACATAGGTAGTTAAAATGTTGACCTACAGTAAAACATATTGTACTGCATGTGCTCAATTTATAGACTAAGACACTGCCAATAATTTTAGAAGTTAGGAAAGACGTATAGGATAGGATATACAATAGTAATATGAAATAACTAAAAAATGTCTAAACATTTAGCTGACACACCATCTTTAAGTCTTAGAGTCGTATTGACTGTGGATTACTATAATCCATCTACTCAGACTCTACACAATGTTTACCTTTTCTACAGCCCGTCAATGTGGGCACTTGGTGGTGAATGTCAGGATAGTTGTTGACTAAGTCCAAATTAAGTTACGTAACTAAACCTTAATGTTTTGACGTTGACAAACCTTCTGAAATTACGTAGTTAGGTCCTAAAACCAACGTAAATTTACGTCTGCTCTACGTAATTGTGAGGGGGTGGGACGTAGCTGAGAGGTGGAGCGTTTGTCTAGCACACACAAGATCGTAGGTTCGAGACTCAGCAGCACCCTGCTGATTCAGCTGCAACCTCCCCCCTGCTGTGGTAGACATACAGCATATCAAAGGCCTGTCCATCTCACACTATGCCTATGTAGTGTGGGATGTAAAAGAACCATTGCCTCGGTAAAAGTGTAGGGGCGTGCTTTCTACCTTCAGTCATACATAGATTTGATCACCATCACCGCCCTTAAAATGACCTCAGCTGTTAATTAGGGCGTAAAGCAACCCAACAACCAACCAACGTAACTGTATTCAGAGGGATATGACTAGCCTAGGTTAGTTAATACTGTCAGGGTGGTCAGTGCTAATCAACTCACCTTAGTCTTCTCCATTCCCATGAATATGTGGCTACATTGTTTTAACCAAGGCAATATAAGCCATATGTTGTTATGCCTCAGTCATTTTTGAATAGGACTTGGTCCCTATGACTAAAGTGCATTTTCCATTAGCCAATTTGGAGGCGATCAACAGGTAATCGGCAGGTACACTGATATTCCTAGCCTCCCTATACGCCCAACCTCTCAGTCACTAGTGCCTAACCTAGTCATTCTATGGCTCCCTATACGACCAACCTAGATTAGTTATTATTGTCAGGTTGTTCACTACTGACCAACCCACCTTAGTCTTTTTAGTTCCAGGGGGAACCACTGAGTGGTCATCACAGGTGGCCCCAAATAGTGGTATACACATACAACACACCAATGACGGACCTAGGTTAGCCACTACTGACTGACCCCTTGGTCATTTTTGAATATAACTTTGCCATTGTGACTAACCCTCATATGACCAACCTGGGTTAGTCTGTACTGACTAACCCTTTCAACCTATGGATTTTCAGTGTAGAGCCTAAACAAACTACTGGTAAGTACACTCTGCATAGTGTAGACCGACCTATTGGTAACCACGTGCCATGAGATGTCCACCTTAATTATATGGTTATTTATTTATGTAAGGTATTGTCTTTATTTGTTCTTTGCTGGAAAGACTATCACTTAAAGTGTACTATGATACACGAAGACAGGACTTATCATGCATGAATGACTACAAAATTATGGTGGACATCTCATCGTACATGATTACCTTTAGGTCAGTCTACTCTAATTGTTTTGGCTCTACCTGCCGATTGTCTGCCGATTGCCTGCCGATGACTTCCAAATCTAATGGAAAATGGCCCTTACCTGGGAATGCCACTACAGACTAAGGGCTGGAGCATTTATATTTTCAGTGTAGATAAAAAGATGGATGGGGATAGGCATGACAAGACGCAGAGTATTGCATCAGCCGTGAATAGTGTCAACGTGTCTGGGTGACTGGATGTAACCGGCTCCCACAGCAATCTCCCTGGCAGAGACTTCCACTCCCCCCGGTCACTTCATATCTCTGCCCAAACCTAAGAACTCTCCTGTGGAAAAAGTCTGGAAAGGTGTACTACTTTCCTGCTCTCCTATCCGCCTCACACACTGCCTATATCCCTACTCCAAAATAGTCCCTAGGAGAATCAACAAATTCCACCACAAAAACATAACCAATATGTCTGTAACTTTCAGAAATTCATGTTCAGACCTTCCTACAAATATTTGAATCGAATCATAGATGGGAAATTGTATATTTCAAGAAGGAGTATAAAGGTGCGCAATGGACAGAATCTTTCCATTTGCGAAGCACGGAGTAAGGTTTTGGCAGAGAGGAAGTGAAGACCGGTGTCGCACGAAATATATGCCGTGGGAGATTGCTCCCACAGCTGGATAGCAGTGTAAACCCAGGGCCGCCATATCCCTTAAAGGACGGCATGATACCTTAATGCGTCATGCCCTTGGTTTATAATTTATGAGTACCTCCAAGTCCCCCAATTCTATCAGAGTGACTTTATGGGATGTCTTTGGTAAAGAATTGTTCTCTACCCAGCCATCCGCCATTTACATCTGGAGACTTACTTCAAATTTACTTTAGACAAATGGCATTGCAGGAATTATATTTATTGCACGGACTATGTAATACACATTTAATAATGAACTATTTTCAAATCCAGACTAACTTTAGGGGAAGAAGCTACCATTCTCTGTCAGTATATTGCATGGCAGCGGTGAAATCATAACCATGCAGAGAGGAATGCAGCCCTGGCGAGTAACTCGCCAGAGCTGCATTCAAGCATCATGACGGCCCTACAGGGTTCATACACTCCTGAAGGGTCGGCATGAAGCACCAATGCAGCACCGGTTGGTTACTCAGTGGGGCTGCATTGGTGCATCATGACGACCAATGTCATCGTTTTCCGTCCTTAAAGATGGTATATCAGCTAATAGACTTCCCAAACCTTTTCTTCAAAATGGATATCACTTCAATGCCATGAGTTGCCTTATCATTTTAGCTGATAAACAGTGCAACATATTTGTCTATTAATACATAATTTGAGATTGATAACAATGTACCTGATTTACCTCACTGACTCAGGCACTCCCCCAGGAGAGTATTGGGGGAACTTAGCTGATAGAGAATGCACTGAGCCATGCAGTATCAACACATAGGGAGTTTTAGTGTCGACCTACAGTAAAAAGTATTGCACTGCATGTCCTCATCTCATAGACTGAGACACTGCCAATAATTTTAAAGTTAGGGAAGACGTATGGGATAGAATATGCAATAGTAAAATGATAAAATTAAAAAATGTCTAAACATTTAGCTGACACACCATCTTTAAGGAGTTATATTTAAAGGAGTGGGCACCTGTCCCCAGTAACATGTTTAGTTATTTGTACATAATACCATGATCTACCTGATCATTTTCCTTCGGGATATCAAACCAGAACGTAAACATCAGAAAAAGGGTTTATCTTTATACTGTATGACTGTTACCACACACTGATAACATATTAAAGAAAGAAACTTACAGCTCTTTCAGATATGGTGACATGGTAGTCAATTGGTATCACACGGACTGATATTTCTTTTATTATTTCACAGCTATAGTTCACGTGAGTTCTGACAATGCAATTAGTGTCATGTACTTCTAGTGCTGTATCCCAATTATCTGACTGCAGACATGGTACACTCAAAAAGTAAACTTGTCTCCAGACTCTTCAAAGTGACGGTCATAAAATAAAAGAGTCAAAAACTTTTCTAAGTGACAAGGAAGCGGGTCTTCTAGCTGGAGATAGAAGAGCCACTTGGCATGTGCTAGCCCAAAACCCGACATTTGGCAGCACCAGATTCTATTTGTGGGATGGTAACCTGATAGGTTAGACAACTTTTGACTCGTTTATTTTATGATAGTCACTTCGACGAGTCTGGAGACAAGTTTGTTTTTTCAGTGTAAGGCACTAATAACACTGGCCTTGGTGCACCCTTTTGATGGATTAAACTCTATAAACCAGGTGGCCCAGACAAGGTGTCATCATCTAGAGTCGACCACCACCTTGGGTTGTCCACCTCAATGTAGCAGGGTTTGTACTTCTTCATGAATATCATTTCTTAATTTTTATAATTTTCTTTGTCCATTACTGCCAAGAGTAATAATTTAATTGTACTCTCCTCCTTTCTTGTCCCCCCGCCTGCCTGCCTGCCTGCCTCCCTGCCTCCTCCCTGCCTGCCTGCCTCCCTGCCTGCCTCCGTCGTCCCTTTGTTCCCTCGCCCCTCCCTGCCTCCCTGCCTCCCTGCCTCCCTGCCTCCCTGCCTCTCTGCCTCCCTGCCTCCCTGCCTACCTGCCTCCTCCCTGCCTGCCTGCCTCCCTGCCTCCCTGCCTCCCTGCCTCCCTGCCTCCCTCCCTGCCTCCTCCCTGCCTGCCCCCTGCCTGCCTGCCTGCCTGCCTCCTCCCTCCCTGCCTGCCTCCCTCGTCCCTTTGCTCCCTCCCCCCCTACCTCCCTCCCTCCCTCCCTCCTTCCGCCCTTCCCCCCGCACTCCCTAATACGAACGCAGTTACATACAGTTGTCGCATCAGGTGACATCAAAGTATTTCTGTTTTAGCAAAGAAAACAAACAGTATAGATGTGGGCCTACTTTTCTGTCAGAAAACACACCAGAGGCATGTTTGGAGAAAGAAGCCAATGGCAAATAGAAACACCTAGTGTAAATTGTGAAACCGTAGCAAGGATTTGCAGCTGTATTGAGTTTACATTGTTTTTGTGAATTCTATATACGATACCCTCCACAAATAATCTAAAAGCCCCGGCCCTTAGTATGTTGTGGCTATCACAGGTTGGTCATAGGGACATTGCTCAGGCAATGACCAAGTGCTATTCAAGGATGACTGAGGCAAAACAATATTAGACTAATGCTTTACCCAAAAGGACTTATCCAATACTCATTGCACTGGAGAAGACTGAGGTGAGTTGGTCAGTACTGATAAATCTGACAGTATTAACTGACCAAAGTTGGTTGCATAGGGAGCGAGAAAATCACTATGTTAGGTATTATTGACTGATTTGTTAGCCATTTCTGACTAAGTTCTGGAGCCTAATGATTACCAGTGTATAGTCCCCTTTATAGTGAGTGAACTCAATGTACAACATAATCACCGAAGCAGGTAGGAGGAAAGCAGACATAAAAGGAGTCAGGGCTTAGTTACACAGAGGTGGGGGATGTACACAGACAATCTAAGTCTGCAGTGGCTATCCCAGGTTAGTTAGGCCCAAAAAAAAGTTTGTCTCAGGTAACATGGTCAGAAAATGTAGAGTCGGTAGGTCGGATTTTTTTATTTTTTTAACTTTTTTTTTAAACATTAAAATACCAGCCGGCCGGTCAGAAGACCCGAAAATTGCCCAAAAAAGGGTAAAAATACGGAAATTTCTTCAAACTTGCATAAAAATACCTAGGTTCGGCCCTGTTTTGATAGGGTCGGTCGGGTGACCTGAAACAAACCTTCTTTTTTTTGGCCTTATAGGGACATTAGGGTGTAAAGAGGAGAAGAACATAAGTTATAGTAACCGCTCAGTGAATGTTCTGTTGTGAAAGTGGCAGATCAGTTAATGCTAATGTGTCTATAATAGTTATAATTATATTGCCTGATTAGGTTGAATGAAAAAAAGGTGTGTTTCAGGTTACCTGACCCTACCTAGCAAAGCAGGGCCAACCCTAGAAATTATCCAATTTTGACAAAAAAAAATTTTAGGTCATTTTGGGGCTATTTCGGAGTAGATCTGACCATTGGCAAGTCTGTGCTGAATGTCAGGAGTCAATTTTTAGGTACTTTACCGGCCAAAGTAAAAAGATCCCCCGAAAAAACCGACCTACCTATCCTAGATGTATAGACCATGTTACCTGAAACACGGCTTTTATTTTTTGTGGCCTTACCTGAAAATCTGTCAGTAAATCACAGGATATACCAATTTCTGTAACTGTGACAACCTTAAAGTTGTGGTTGTCAAGTTGATCACTGATAATAATCATCGTTGATTAGATAATAGTGATGTACCGAAGACTTGTGGGGTACACGCTCCCATGGCGATGTATGTTAAAGATGGTATATCAGCTAATAGACTTCCCGAACCTTTTCTTCAAAATGGATATCACTTCAATGCGTTGGGTTCCCTTATCATTTTAGCTGATAAACAGTGCAACATATTTGTCTATCAATACATAATTTGAGATTGATAACAATGTGCCTGATTTACCTCACTGACTCAGGCACTCCACCAGGAGAGTATTGGGGGAACTTATCTGATAGAGAATGCACTGAGCAATGCAGTATCAACACATAGGGAGTTTTTGTGTCGACCTACAGTAAAAAATATTGCACTGCATGTGCTCATCTTATAGACTGAGACACTGCCAATAATTTTTAAAGTTAGGGAAGACGTATAGGATAGAATATGCAATAGTAAAATGATTAAACTAAAAAATGTCTAAACATTTAGCTGACACACCATCTTTAATAGCCCGATGCATACAGTGTTAATTGATTGATGACTTCGTGAAATAAAGGGGTAGGTCTGTTTCTTGATGATACCAAAAATGGCAAAAACTAAAAAAACTCATTGCCCTGCTTAAAGATACAATATCAGTTAAAACGCCCCAAATATTCATTTATAAAATAACATTGCACAGTGGCAGATCCAGGATTGTCTAGAGGGGGGGGGGGGACAAAACCTGGCCAACCCGAAGTCACTATGTGTTTCCCGCGAGCAAACCGCATTAGCTATAATCAAAGAAAATTTCTTTGATCTCGACTTGAAATTCTCATGCATTTTAGGACACAATATTTAAGACACAGCCCCCCCCCATCCAGATCAAAGGCCCTAAGTCAGGCTCTATGAATCATACTCCACAATCTCTTTTTTTTCTTCTCCTTTCTTTTCTCTGCTTCCTCTTTTTTTTTTTTGGGGGGGGGGGGGACAAGGCCCGTCGCCCCCCCTGGATCCGCCAATGTTGCAATTGCTTTTATTAACAACTTTCCTTGTGTTTGAAATCATGCTTTATGGTATCAATGTTTTCCTTGCTGTGATTTGCAGGTAGGAATAGACTGAATGTAGTGGTTGTATACAGGTTGTTGTGTTGTGATTGCAGATTTAATCCAGTGGTGTTATGATGCACCACTAACAGGTTTTGATTTCTGCGAGCTGACAGTTATTTATTTGTGACAATATATTGTAGTTTTATCATGCTAACTAATGAATGAGAGCCTTCCAACTTTCTATACCTGCATGCAGTTATATGGAGCATGTGATAATAAAAAAGAGGTTTGTTTAAGGTAACATGGGCAGAAAATGTAAGATCGGTAGGTCGGATTCTTTTCTTTTTTAAACATGAAAGTACTAGCCAGCCTCTCTGAAGACCCTAGAAATGACCAAAAAAGGGTAAATTATTGAAATTTCTTCAAAATTGCATAAAAAAAACGTAGGGTCGGCCCTGTTTTGATAGGGTCGGTCGGGTGACCTAAAACCAACCTTTTCTTTTGGCCATACCATTCAAATATTAATGCCTCTTATTCATGGCACATGTTGCCTCGATCCATTATCCCCTTATTGTCGTGATGCATGAATGCAGCTTTTGTTCCCAGACCTGCATTCAAGTATCATACTGCTCCTTCAGGGTTTATAAACTCCCAAGGGTTGCATCCATGCATCATGAGGACTAAACTCATACCACATTAAAGCACTTAGAGCTCCTTAAAGGGTTATAGACATAATTGCTAATGGTACATTCCGAGCAATTATTATATCATTAATTCACATGAGGGAGCTTTACACGACCCATTTATTGCTCTAATGCGTTATTTTCATTAACTATTTTATATATATATATATATATATATATACATATATATATATATATATATACATATATATATATATATATATATATATATATATATATATATATATATATATATATATATATACTTACAGAACTATATATATTGTCTTGTCCCTAAATGCCCCCGCATCGCGTCATCTAGGGGACAAAGGAGGTATATGCATGAACAGTTAGACTAGTGCCAAATATATATTCATACCAAATTTGCAATAATTGAGAATATAATACAAAGTGCCAAGGATCGCTTCATTATTGACGAGATTCTGCAATACACAGAGAGAGGAAAAGGAATCAAAAGAGAGTCCCGGTTGCCTCCAGAATGACTCCCCTCTCTAGGGGAGCCCTGGTCCATATGCCCCTTAGGTGAGTTAGTGAACACCAGGGCGCTATGTGACTCTCCTAGGTCATCTAGGGAGTGCTCCCAGGCTCCTTTAGGTGGCCCAGGCTGCCTTAGAGAGGGGAGTCATTCTGGAGGAAACCTGGACTCCCTTTTGACTCGGATACAATATTGGTGTTTTCTTCTTAAGGATCTCACTTACTGTCATTTGGGATTGAACCTAAATACACATAATCAACAGACATCCATGCCATGAGACAATTATAGCCTTGGTGGAGCACTAACATCTTGCGAACCTTATATATATATATATATATATATATATATATATATATATATATATATATATATATATATATATATATATGCGTGAGACCTACTGAAAAGAATACCAAATGCTTCTGAAGGTTTTTTGAACTTTCTGAACTCCCCATCCAGTCTGGCCTACAGAGCCCGCATGCAGTCTGACTCGTCGTAGACCGCTTTTTGCTGCTCATTTTAGTTTTTACTTATTTTCTCTTTCTTCTACTCCCAAGCTTTTTCCATGACTTGCTATAGAACAGTATTTCATGCCTCTGGTGACATTGCTTTTTGTAACTGCAGGGTTACCTTCGTAGTTATCTGAAGGTGCTTGAATCATGCCTAATACATCTACCCTTCCACTGCTGACCTCTCCACACTGTAAATAGTTAGTGTAGGTACACAGTGATATATACTGTAGATATACATCAGAATATAATGCAGAATGGATTTACAGTAGAATCTGCTGTAAATTTACAGGAGATTATATTGTTTATCTACAATAAACCGTACACCTACAGTAGAATCTACTGTACACCTACAAAAATGGCAACCGACTTTTTACAGTGCACCTGCCTCGCACGTACTGCTTATTGTTGCCTCCTTGTCCCCTCCTTGCTTCCCTCACTACCGTAAATTCTCGCGTATAAGCCTAACTCGCGTATAAGCCGCACCCCTAACTTCGACAAATTATATAAGCCGCAGATGGGGTCTGAATATTGCGATTTTGGTACCGTAGTATACTAATAAAAACTCTTGTATAAGCCGCTCCCTATTTAGGCATGTTTGGTATCAAAATAAAGCTGAGTCTGACTCGCGTACAAGCCGCGGCTTCTACGCGAGAATTTAGGGTACCTGCCTCATCGCCTGCCTGCCTTTCCCCTTCCCATCCTCTCTACCTGAATACCTACCTGTCTGCCTGCCTAAATATCTACCTCTTTATCTGTCTTGCTCGCCCTGACTCGTTCCCACTGCCTCCCTTTCTGCCTTCCCTTTCTGCCTTCCCTCCTGCCTTCCCTCCTGCCTGCCTGCTTACCCCCTTACCCACCTCTCCACCTAAATACCTGTTTAGCTACCTGTCTACATATATCTTCCTCTTTACCTGTCTCGCTCCCCCTGACTCATCGCCCCTGCTTCCCTTTCTGCCTTCCCTTTCTGCCTTCCCTTCCCCCACCTCCCTTCCTGCCTCCCTTCCCGCCTTCCCTCCTGTCTTCCCTCCTGTCTACCTTCTGTCTCCCTCCTGCCTTCCCTCCTGCCTTCCCTCCTGACGTCCCTCCTGCCTCCCATCTTGCCTTCCTTCTTGTTTTCCCTTTTGCCTTCCATCCTGCCTGCCTGCTTATCCCCTTACCCACCTCTCCTAAATACCTGCCTGGCTACCTGCCTTTAAGTCGACCTCTCTATCTGTCTCACTGCCTCCCTTCCTGCCTTCCCCCTGCCTTCCCTCCTGCCTTCCCTCCTGCCTTCCTTCCTGCCTTCCCTCCTTCCTTCCCCCTGCCTTCCCTCCTGCCTTCCCTCCTGCCTTCCCTCCTGCCTTCCCTCCTGCCTTCCCATCTGCCTTCCCATCTGCCTTCCCTCCTGCCTTCCCCCTGCCTTCCCTCCTGCCTTCCCTTTTGCCTTCCCTCCTGCCTTCCTTCCTGCCTTCCCTCCTGCCTTCCCTTTTGCCTTCCCTGCTACCTTCCCTCCTGCCTGCCTTCCCCACCTCTCCACCTGAATACCTACCTGTCCACCTGCCTAAATATTGCTTCCTCTTTATCTGCTCCCGAGACTAATTTCTACTGCCTCCCTTATGGCCTTCCCTCCACCCTGCCTATCTACCTATCTGCCTGTCTGTCTCTGTCTGCCTGCCTATCTGTCTGCCTGCCTATCTGTCTGCCTGCCTATCTGTCTGCCTGCCTGCATGTCTGCCTGTCTGCCTGTCTGCCTGTCTGCCTGTCTGCCTGTCTGCCTGTCTGCCTTCCTTCCTGCCTTCCCTCCTGCCTTCCCTCCTGCCTTTCCTCCTTCCTGTCTGCCTGGCTCACTCACATATACCTCCTTCCCTTCCTCCCCCTATGCACGTCCCTCCCGATCCCCATCCAAAGTGGCACATGGTGTGAATGCATGCACACTCGGTTGGGTATCTAGGTGGATTCTGTCGGTATTTGGGGCAGGGGAGGTTGGCCGGCGAGGGGAGGTAATGGGGTGTTCAAAGTGGTGGAGGCAGTATGTTTTTTTTATCCCAAGCTAAAAGGTGAAATGATGTTAGCATGTGTACAGGGCAGACGGTTAACATGCAATATTATGAGGCCCACATATAAGCAAAGAGACAACAAAAAGGTTCTCGGTCTAGTTTCTTTTTCACTATAGGCTGTCCAACTTTGAGTCACTTTTAGTTACATAGAGATCAGAAAGGGAGTCCAGGTTGCCTCCAGAATGACTTCCCTCTCTAGGGAGGCCCAGGTCATTATGTGACTCCCTTATGTGAGTCAGGGAGCTATATGAGACTCCCCCCGGTGACTCCTTTAGGTCAGCCAGGGAGTCACCAAGGCTCCCTTTGGCCGGCTAGACTCCCCTAGAAAGGGGAGTCATTCTGAAGGCAACCTTGACTCCCTTTTGACGCTATTTCTTATCTCTGTGTACGTCGTTGAATCGTGCAATCAGAGAACATGGAAAATCCCCATAACGCTGTGTCTCACGACCTTGGGCCAATGTTTTTGTCTCTGACCAGGTGCCAGCTCTGACCGGGTGCCAGCTCTGACCGGGTGCCAGCTCTGACCGGGTGCCAGCTCTGACCGGGTGCCAGCTCTGACCGGGTGCCAGCTCTGACCGGGTGCCAGCTCGGATCGGGTGCCAGCTCTGACCGGCTTGAATAAAATCAGGTTATTTAGGGCAGATGAAGATAGAATTTGGCTGAAAAGGTTAATGGGTGTTATAACTCTTTAAACTAGTCATTAGTTGCCCATTTTTATCACCATCTGCCCTAAATAACACTTTTTTATTCAGGCTGGTCAGAGCTGGCACCCGGTCAGAGACAAAAACATTGGCCCAAGGTCGTGAGACACAGCCATACGCTGTATATAATCCCAGGAAGTGCTAGCAGGGAGTGTATAGTAGACATGTATTCTCTCTGGTGATATAGGTCTGCCTTCTTGAAATGTGGTTACAGAAAGAGTTGCTACAGTTTAATATATATCATTATTATAAAGTTGGGATATTGGGAGGCTAGATGCATCCCCACAGGGGCAATATCCTCAGACATCCTACTGGCTCAGTCTCATGAGTTTGTAACAGTTGAAACGTCTTTGACCGGGTGTCGTCTTTGACTGGTGTAGTCTTTGACCGGTGTAGTCTTTGACCGGGTAGGGTTAAAGTGCTATAATAGTAAAGAGATTGGGTAATTTATTGTATAATTAAAAGTCCCACCAAAAAAAATCTTTTCTAGATGCCCAGTCAAAGACAACACCCGGTCAAAGACTACACCGGTCAAAGATGACACCCGATCAAAGACGTTTCAACTGTTACAAACTCATGAGACTGAGCCTATACTGTGATTGTGCTTCTTAAAACACTCATCACTCCAGCTCTGTAAAACTGTTATCAATATTTTGTCACCTCAGTAAACAAAGTGAAAGAATTTGACTTTTTTCATTTGGTTGATATCTTCTATATCAAATGACCTTTTAATATTGTTGGGATTTCTTTTGGATATGACCATTCTTTGGAAGGGTACGTATAGAACAGTATACAAACGTTGTGATTGACAGAATGCATTATCCTGCGTATACAAAGGTCGTAACCAAATCAACTACACACAACTGGGACTTGTGCCTACTGATATAGATACTTTAGTCTCACACATAGATTGGACAAAGGGAATTACCCACAGCTCAATCTTTCCTAATGTGCCGATTGTCGCTCGACACTTAGGTTATTGCACCCTTTCGGCCCTTGGCCTATTACATGAACAGTTACTAAACACCACGGATATATTATGCAAGATGGCTTGTATTAGTTTTGACATGCTCAGAAACTGTAAGGGCTTACGCCTAGTGTCTGTCAACGCTAGAAGCCTGGAAAAGAAAGTCACAAGACTACACACTCTGACACATGGCATTGATTATGTATGTGTCTGCGAAACCTGGCTCAAGGACACTATACCTACGGGAACTGTTAATATGCCAAACATGGCGATTTTTAGAGCAGATCGCCCAAACAGCAGGAGACGGAGAGGGGGAGGTGTGGCGTGCTACGTGAAATATGAATACGCAGTCTACACCCAACTCTGTCCCCAGCTGTGTAAGACCAACAAAGACCTGGAAGCAGTTGGAGTCCTGACAACCTACCCCGGACAGCGCCAGAGAATAATCATCAGCGCGTATAAGAGACCAAGGGGTAACTGTAAATCTGCCTTCAAACAACTCACTGATATGCTGAGACTAAGAAAATTGCACACAGGGCCTACCTATCGCCACCCGATCCATGGAAGCTCTACACTCGACCACGTATTCACAAACAGTGAACATGTTGCCAGCCATGGCATACTGAATGACTCTATAAGTGACCACTGGCCTATCTACGCTGTGAAGAAACAAGCGAAGTCAGCTGTGGCTGTAAAGACAATTACTGGGAGGTCTTACCGTAACTACACTACAGTTGGACTTGTCACACATCTGCGGGCTAGTGGGATACAGGATGCAGTGGCTCTACAAAGGGACCCTACTGTGGTTTATGATCTGGTGGTGAAAGGAGTGACTGCTTACCTTGACCACACCTGCCCTGTTCGAACCATGAAGATAAAAAATCCAGACAAACCGGAATTCACCAAGGAAGTAAACAAACTTGTACAAAGACAAAAACGGTGCCTGAAGCGGTCCAAAAGGATCCGTCGGGGCGTGTTCAATCTGCACCTAGCCCAAGCTAACAGACTGAATCGCCTGATTGGATCCAAACTGGCAAACAACAAAAGGAAAGCTGTGATTGACAATCTCCGCCGCTTTGAACACGACCCCAAGCGGTTCTGGGCTGTTATTAGCAGACTATGGAAAGGTGAAACCACACAACAGCAGATTCGATTGATTGACCCAGATACTGACCGTGAGATTCCTGAAAGTGAATTAGCTGAATACATCAACCAATACTACTGTTCCTTTGGTGACCAACTGGCCCGCGCCTTTGATGTGCCACCTGTTGACCACCAGCCCCAGCCGCAGCCACAACATCAACCACGCCCACAACAACCTGCACCGCAGCCTGTAGCTGGACAAGCGTTACAACAGTTGCCCCTACCTCAGCAACAGCCGTGGCCGCCTGCACCACCACTCCCACATCCCGACCAGCCCCCGCTGGGGGGTGGCCAGCTAGGTCATCCTGCAGTGCCACTGGAGGCTGGGGAAGCGGATCTGTGCGAACTACAAATCGTAGAACCGCGCGTGGTGAACAAAATTGTGGCCAAGTTAAAGGAGGACAAGAGCTCAAGTATTCAAGATGTCAAAACTAGGGTGCTTAAAGACTGCTTCATTAACCTCCCTGACGTTGCTGCTAAAATTGTCAACAGTTCATTAACGGCACAAAAGGTCCCAGACGCTTGGAAAGTCGGTACCATCATACCACTACCCAAGTCAGGCAGATCCAGTGACGTCAGTAATTGGCGACCCATATGCTTGTTGGATGTATGTAATAAAATCACGGAAAAAGTTGTACATCAGCAACTTCTACGTCACCTACTGAGTCAGAATAAGCTAGCTGAACAACAAAACGGATTCATCCCTGGACGCTCTACCAGTGACGCCATCAATGCTCTAGCAATTGACGTCTACTCTGCCCGTAACAGAAATCAAAGGTCGGCCGTGGTCTTCCTCGATATGAGGAAGGCCTTTGACACGGTCGACCACCTGCTCCTCCTCCACAAGCTACAGGCCCTGGGACTAGGCCCTAGCTTCATATGTTGGATAAGGAACTATCTAACCGACCGACAACAGCAAACACGTGCCAACAGCTCCCTCTCATCAAAGGCCACAGTCAACAGAGGCGTACCCCAGGGGTCAGTACTAGGACCCCTGCTGTTCGTGGCCTACGTCAATGAGGTCTGTGATGTGATACAACATGGCACTGCATACCTCTACGCCGATGACCTTGCGGTATTGGTGTCAAGTCAAAATGTGGACACCGTCAGAACGCTGATGCAGGAAAACCTAGACGCCCTGTCTGGCTGGTGCACGGCAAACAAGTTGACGGTCAACACAAACAAGACCAAAGTGCTCTGGTCATACTCAACACGGGCCGTCCCAGACCTAGCAGACTGTATCCTCTCAATGAACAATGAACCCCTCGACGTAGTAGGAGAATTCAACTACCTGGGTGCTGTCATAGATACCCATCTCCTGCTGACCCCACAGTTGAAAAGGACAATCAATCTGGTGCGGGTCAGGCTTGACCAGTTAAGACGTATTCGAGCTAGTTCTGACAAAGCTGCCACTGTCCTAGTATACGTCCACATGGTAAGATCCATCATTGACCAGTGCAGCTTCCTGAACGGGGGTGGTCCTGTCTGGGCCGTCCGCAAGCTACAGACCCTGCAAAACAACGGTTTAAGGATCTGTGATAGGATCCGGGACCCTCGGGGTGTCAATGTCATGAACCTGCACAGTACTATGCGGGTCAACACAGTGGAGACCACTCGCAACAGACAACTCCTGTGTCTGCTGCACAAAAGGTCAAAGGTGGAGGAGAATATCCTTCATCGACCGAGACTCCTGCGCGGCAACGACAAGGTCCAATTGAAAATCATGAGAACGAAAAAGGACATCTATGAAAGATCCCCCCTATACCGTGGTCTTCCCCTCTGGAATGCACTTGAAGTAGAAACTCAAAAGCTGGACAGCAGTTCCCAGTTCCTGGATGCCGTGAAGAAACTCCCAGATGCACCCTTGCATGCTTAAACAGTGTGCGCGTATTGGTTATTTAGATAACACTGACTGAACTGGTCTATACGCCAATACTCTGACAATCATGAATTCCAATGACGTATTGTGTTATTGAAACAAATACCACAGACCTGTAAATATTACACAGACTTACTAATGTTTGAGCGCATTGATGTTGATAGACACTTAGCATAAGTACAGTATAAGTATAATTACATGAACTCTTTCCTCTCTATGAAGTATTATCTTTTACTACTTCTTGGCAATTAGATTAAAATCGTCCTTTGTATGCTACGAACTTCTTGCCAGCAATAAAATTTACCAACAACAACAAACCTATGTGGTAATATTGTATTACTGTATTGTAGTGCTCACCCTAAACAGAAGTACACATTGCGTCCAAATGGTTATATTGCTACATAATATACCAGGATGGGAAACCACAAATTAAGTACCCAGACGAGCTAATTCAGTAATTGTGGTTCATGTAGATCAAATCGGTTACTAGATCACATGGCGTTCTTGAGTGGCAGGTTAAGTACAGATCATTACTTATTCTCCTGGATGCTTGCGGTTATCTGGTACAGCCTAATTAAATTACCATCCTTGTAACGCTTATGTGTAAGGGCTTCCATGAAGTATGTACGCGGTATTTCCCCAGAAACTGACAACCCCATCCCCTTGGGGGGTGCAGAGGGGTCCCCTCCCTGAGGTCGGAAAGTCGCCGAAATTAAGGGGTCCAGGTCACAAAGTCGCTTTTTTGAGCCCACTAGAGTATTGCCTATTTTGTCCAAAAGTCGCCAGGTTACCTCTATTATTGCAATAGGTCTAAAGTCGCCTCCAAAACGGCCCAGGTCGCCAGGTCGCTTTTGACCCATCTGCAGCCACCCTTGGAAATCGTGTACACATTAGAATAAAACAAAAAGGTCTTGTACGCACAACAGAAAACTGACCCTCTACCTCCCCCCCCTTTGGTGAATACATACGTTATGAAAGCCCTCATAACAACAACACAGACAAACATATTTTTCTCATTTCAAGAAAATGATGGACAAAAGACTAGTTTTAAGAAAACCATTTTTCCCCTTAAAACTAGTCATTTGTCCACATGCAGGCAGGTTTATCTATCTCATTGTCTTGAAATTATTTTGGCTGTGGGATTCCTTGTTATCTAATGTTAGTTTCACACTGCCCAGTAAACAAAAAACGTTAGACAAGATTTTGTAACATGATATAACGTTATTCTAAGGCTCCTTACTATGCTTGCTTGCCGAACTTGGCTCTTTTGGAGGAAAACATAATCTTGTATATGGTCAGCCAAATCAAAACAAATCAAACACCTGCGTTTTACAAATTCTGGTGCAAAGTATAGCCGAGATCTTAACTCAAGTGCACACCATGTCAATTCTTTATTACACATTATATATATCATAATATATCATCATGGAATGCGCTACGAGGCCCAGACAAGCAAATTGGTGGTCATGCATTCAAAATTGGTTATTCCACAAAATGCAGACAGGAAAATTGGTGCACATCAAAATTGGTAAATAGATCATGGCAGGTGGTCACACGGTATTACTCGTGTTAGGGTTCAATGATATCTGCGTCTCGTCCTAATATATATATCATACATATCTATATAATTATGCATTTTACCATAGCAATAATTTGTATGGTGAATTCAATTTCAACTCCCACCCACTGAGCTTAATCCCCACTCCTCACATGATATACTATGCCACATTTATAATACATGGGTACATGCATACCCTACAATTGTGGTGCCCTAATAGACTACACATAGTAAAATTTATTAGCTTCTGTCTGCATGAATTATTGGGGTGTGTCACTTGTGAATCCTCTGCACCTAAAGGACTCCAGAGCATACACTGTCAGAAGTTAGTGTAGCTCCACAGCGAGATATACTGTAGCTGCACAGTATAAAAGGAGGTATTTTTGGTTTCCAATATCACATACTGTACAGCTACACTCACCTACTGTAGAATACCACACACAGGAGATCATGGGTTCGAATCCCACCATGGGATAATAGGCAGTAGTGCTGTTTATCTATAGAATACCTAAATTATACAAATGTACATATTCAAATATTCATTGGCTAACATTTTTATGTCAATATAGGTGGAATGCATGTCAAATAGGTTAAAGAAATATGAAAAGAAAAACTTATTTCTCATTCTGCCGAGGTTAGACTCGAACCCGTGATCTCCTGTGTGTGGTGTTCTACAGTAGATAAGTGTAGCTGTACAGTATGTGATACTGGAAACCAAAAATACCTCCTTTTATACTGTGCAGCTACAGTATATCTCGCTGTGCAGCTACACTAACTTCTGACAGTGCAAGAAGCTATAATATCCTTGTCGATATATCCAATACACACAGCAGATGTATAACCTGTTATTGCCAGCCATTCATGACTTATGAATGACATGCAGGTGTTATACCTTTAAGAGCCACTTGCTGCTTCTGTGCATTATTTAACAGATTACAACGGTTTTCGTCCTTGAGTTTGCACAAGGATCCAGGTGAGTCAGCAAATTTACTGACTTGATCGTCTCGGTTGAAGTCCATTTTCCACCAGTTATCATTGTTTCTCCTGCCTAAAAAGCTGACAACTTAAAGAAAACATATTATTCTTTGCTAATCCGCAATAAAATTCAACTCAAATGTCCAAATAGAAGAGGATTGATTGATTTTCGGCAAAGTTTTGTCGCCGAAACTTGACTCCTCGCATTCTTGAGCTAACTTGCAAAATTGAACGACAACCGCAAAAAGTCGCAATCGAGTTGTTTTATTGTCATTTTTGCCACTTTATTATAACTAAATAACATCTAAAATGATGGTACCTTTTATCATTACATACCGTTCTATCATGATGCATGATAGCAGCCCTGGCGAGGAAAATGATGAGTGTTGGTGGATGTATAGGTCAGCCAACTGTGAAGACATAAGGCCACTCAATGAAAATGCTGGCTTCTCATTAACCCTCGCATCATAAAAATTGTGATTTGGTGAAAAATCTTTTTCAATTTTCAAATATTTCTGATGGAAAATATGTTAAAAATGGCATATTTAGTATCAAATTAAAGCTCAAACTGTATGCAATATACTGGGCTAGGAATAAGATACATTATCCCAACTTTTGTTTATCAGCAAACTCTAAACTACTTAGAATGTGAAATCTCTTCGCAAAAAGGTCTAAGTTTTCCCAAAGGCCTACATTTGGCCCCACCGTAAAAAAATAAATAGACAGAAAACGCCCTCGTCATAATTTTCAGTGTTTGGTGATGAGAAACCATCACTTTTCAGTGGACTTTATAGCAGCAATAGGTGTTGTATGGGGGGCAATACCATTGATGTTACCCATTCATGCTGCTATGAAATATTGACAACATATCTTTTAACCCTTTGAGGATGCATGTCGCTAAAAGATGACATTTGTCGTCATGATGCATCAATGCAGCCCTGGTGAGTAACTCGCTGGGGCAGCAATGGTACATTAAGCCGACCCATGGTGAGCGTCTCAGTTCCATAAGGTTCGCATGGTGCATGAATGCAGAACTTGCGGTCAGGGCTGCATTCATGCATCATTACGACCGAGGCATGGTGCATTAAAGCATCATGTCGTCCTCAAAGGGTTAATGTCGCCAACAGCTGTGCTGTGCTGTATTCTCACCTGGTTTATATTAATGTACGGATTAATCCTTAATTGTTTTGAAATGTATATAATTGTAGTTCCGATGATACAAAATAATCAGAAGAGATGATAAGACTAGGAATTAGCACTTAACCTTGAAGTTTATAAATCACAATAGATAAATTGAATATATCTACACTGTAAACAGTTGGTTGCCTTTTTGTAGGTATAAGTAGAATCTACTTTAGGTATACAAATTATTGCCCAGTAAACAAATGACGTTATACACCACTTTATAACGTTATATAACATTATATGTCAACGTTTTTCTAAGGCTCTTAGTATGACATAACGTTATGTAAAATTTAAACGTTATTTTGACGTAAAATAACGTGTTTTTGTTAGCTGGGTGTAGATGCACAATAGAATCTGCTGTAAAGCTACAGTAGGTCATGCAAAGTTAAGTACATTTTACTGTGTACCTACCCTTATTTCTTACAGCTTAGAGGGCTGTGTCTCATGAGATCGGGCCAATGTGAAAGTCTTTGACCAGGTGCCATCTTTGACCGGGTGCCATCTTTAACCGGCTTGATAGAAAACGGTTTATTTAGGGCAGATGAAAATATAAATGGGCTGAATATTAATGGGTGTTCTAACACTTTAAATTAGTAATTAGTAGCCCACTTATATAATTCACTTTGGCCTGATCTCGTGAGACACAGCCGCATACTGTTGGTTCATTCTAAGGACGTTCAGTTACCCGGAAATTGTATTTGCACTAGTAATTGGCACATGCCTAACTGGTCAAGAGAAAAAAAAACCTCAGTTAGGCCACTCAAAAAAAGTGGTTTCTCATCATCAAGGACTGAAAAATATGACAAAGAAGGCTTTTTTTTCTAACTCGCGGGCTGAAATGTATAGACTAATATATCTTTTTCACAACCAAAATTCAAATTTTAGTAGCTAAGAACTTATTGATTTTTAAAAGTGGGGAAAATGTAAGTTATTTCTATGTTACTGCATTACTGGCAGCATTAGCTTTAAAAAATTGATACCAAATATGCCAATATTTGTCCATTTCTATCATATTTTCCTCAAAAGCTGATTTTTATTAATATGCGCCGTGATGAGAAACCATTTTGATTTTTCAAGTGGCCTTAAACTGGTAATACTAACTCCTTATATATATCTGCGCCACTGCCAACTCCAATTGTGTGTGAGACATTGATGGTTGGCAATTATATGAGACCTAGATTCCAGGAATGAGGGCCAGACTGAGGTCTGTGTTGCCAAAATAAGCTGAAGGTCAAGGCTCAGTAGACGGTAGTACTATGGTGGTGGTAAAGGAGCTAGGGTACACTGCCCATGAGATGACTAGCTGGTTTGTTGGTACCTTGAGTAGACCAGTAGACGGATCAGGCGCCCTGTGGACATAAGCCCTACGGCTTTTGGCCCTGATGATGATCGGCCCAATGTCTATGATAACCCTGTGGAAGATTGACCCCATGATTAATGGCACCCTGATTGAGACATACCAGTCTACTCATGGTACCAGCTAGCCATCTCATGGGCTGTCTACCATAGCAGGAAATTATACAAAGAATGTAACCATATATATTGTAGCTTTTTCAAATTGATGTGTAAAGTGGTGACGTAGACTATATATAATTTATCACACTGCCAATCACAGGCACTATTACATGGAAAGTTAAAAAAGTGACATTAAATGACCAATTACTTAGATCCTCTGAGGGCACCAGCCAGTCTATATCGTGTTTTTATTTAAATACATCCAGTTCATCATAGGTTAACCTTTATATAATATGATCTCTCTAATACAATCGATGTTGATCGGGTTGTTCAAGGTTGAGGTCAGGTGAGCTTGGCTCAGGGTATTCTATAGACACCATCTATATTGCTGTATGACTGGTGTATGAGTAGCATAGGACAAGATGGCGGCTTATAGCGATGACTCTGGTTTCTCGGTATGGGCGGCCATGTTAGTTCTGAGCTCGCAATGTATCGTGAGATTCAAGCAGTGACGAGACACTCACACACCATAGCTTCCGGGGAACAAGCTGCAATACGAGAGCAGAACTAAGGTCTCACAAGACTGCTGGTGTCAATGTAAACATTGTACATGCGGGAACAAGTCCGCACCAGTTAGAGAGCTATAGAAGGTGACCAGTTACAGAAATGTACTACACAGTAGACTGCCACCAGACAGCAGGCTGACCTGATGGTTAAGAGAAAAGGAGTGGGTATTATTTATTCACAAGGAGGTGGGGGGGGGGATCAAAACAATTTCACCCCTTTTTGGCCGAAAGCCATGCACATTATTGTAGTTCGGAGAGGGAGGGGGAGGGCAGAAAAATCCTGACACGTCTCGGGTGGACCAGAAAAAATTCGACGAGTCTTGAGGGGGTTTGGGGGGGGGAACTCCACCAACTCCCCCTCCCCTGTTGTTTAATAATGATCACTCCCTAAAAGGCAGTCAATATACTCAATGATGAGATGAAGTGGCCCTGCCAACTACTCCTTTACTCTGGCCGGTAGTTAACTGACGTGATTATGCCAATAACATTTTAACCCTTTAAGAGCAGATGTTGCTAAAATATGACATTGGTGCATCATGCCGACCCTTTGGAAGTGTCTCAACCCCGTAGGGTCGGCATGATGCATTATGATATCATGCCATCCTTATAGGGTTAGGGGTGGTATAGTGCCTAAATGCATCTCATCCTTTTGTTGCAATAATGCATGAATGCAGCCCTGGCGAGTAGCTATTGAGTGGTACATTGATGCTGATCCTAGGGGGCTGAGACATCGAGAATGTTTGCCCCCCCCCAAAAAAAAAGCAATTGCCAAGACTCTATAATATTCACACATTTCCCAAATCGTACCTCTCCTGCAGGAAAAGGCGTTGCTTGAGCCCCCAATCAGAACCAATATTGGCTCAAAATTACTTTAAAAAAGATACAAATCTAATAGGCCTACAAGCATTAAACACCATCATACTTGAATTCTGATGTTTAAAGCTGGTTTTGGTAGGCCCCCATGCTTTGCTTCTATGCCTCTGTAGTCTGTATGGGACCGGGACTTTGAGCAGGATTTTCCCCTGAAGCCAGGAGTACCGTAGAATCCCATAGAGTTAACTCACACACAGAGAAGAAACAGCGTCAAAGGGGAGTCCAGGTTTCTTCCAGGATGACTCCCCTCTTTAGGGGAGTCCAGGTCGCCTAAGGGAGCCCAGGTTACTCTCTGGCTGATCTAAGGAAGTCACCTGGGGGAGTCATATGACCCAGAGAGCTATATGACTCCCCCAGGTGACTCCCATAGGTCAACCCGGACTCCCCTAAAGAGGGGAGTCATTCAAGAGGCAACCTGGACTCCCTTTTGACGCTGTTTCTTTTCTCTGTGCAATTATAGTCGGCACTCGGTCCCTCCTGGTGTTGTAAATATTCTACAGTCGGCCTGGGGTGGACATAGAGTAGTTTACAATCGTCCTCAATGGGTTAATGAGGCTTAATTGGTTTAATTGTGCCTCTAATTGGATTCAAACAATTAGCAGAGAGCCTGATCTAATGACCCAGTTAAGAACAAAACCCATGGTGACCTAGTAATTAACCAGAGTAGTTAATCAGTGAGCATATCCGCACCAAGGTTATAAGATGTATATATTATCTGAAATGAACATCTACAAACTTTATTAGCATTTATACCACACCTGAGTTGAAAGACAAAAGAAACTGCCTGCTTGTATAATACGTACAAAAGGTGAGAAAGAAACTCATGACTGGTGTAGCATATAAGTTAGTTAGACCACTCCAGACCCCTGTACTGAGGATAATGCGACAGTCACGGCTGAACACACTCGTCTGCCGACTGGTGATCAGCCTAGACTGTCGCATTATCCTCCATACAGGGGTCTGGCAGTGGTTTAACTACTACTTAATATATTCTACAGACCGAATTGTAGAGAAAACTAATGAAACTGATGCCAAGATCCCATCACTACAACTATAATTAATGTGATTACATTTTCTACACACTATTGTATTATTTCATGGTATTCTCCTAATGATAATGCACACTGATAGTTAAGTTGTGCCTTTAATAGTGTCACAAATAGACGATGTGACTGACAATGGCCACTGAGAAAGTAAACTTGTCTCCAGACTCTTCAAAGTGACTATCATAAAATAAACGAGTCAAAAGTTGTCTAATCTATCAGGTTACCATCACACAAATAGAATCTGGAGCTGGCAAATGTCGGGTTTTGGGCTGGCACATGCCAAGTGGTTCTTCTATCTCCAGCTAGAAGACCCGCTTCCTTGTCACTTAGACAAGTTTTTGACTCGTTTATTTTATGACCGTCACTTTGAACAGTCTGTAGACAAGTTTACTTTTTGAGTGTGAACAGAGGATTTCAGGAAGAAAGACTGGGGCCCAGTTGTACCAGGGGGTAATTATATAGTGTACAGATCATTGTATGTATTTCATGTTAGTCTATTAATGACCGAGCATAATGAAAGGTGATTATTTCCCAAGTGCCATTGGTTATGGCATTTTACTGACAATGAGAACATGATTTTTGTTTACTTCACTCCTCTTGACACAATTACCATATCAAGCAGGGAAAGTGACTTGACACTGTCAAAGAGTCATTGTTGGTTCATCTTGTGTGTATGTTTCATTTATTAGCCTCATGAATGAGAGCAGATTGTCTCCATGTCAATAATAATGAACCGTTAACCTGGTAACCATGAATAATTAAATACAGCCATTGGCAGGAGACTACCTTCCCTACTGGGGAATCGCCTGACATAGACAAGTATACAATGACACATTGCAGTATTAGGGAAATATGTTCCTCAGCTGTCGGGGTATCTAGCTTGAGGTGATTCATTGCATCATGTGGATATATATGTCATGAAGCAAATGAGGGACATACAATCTCACTCTTACCTATCAATATAAGTTTTTGCAACAGGTTTTGTGGTGCAAGCCACCATCTTGTCCTACCTTTTCATACACACAGTGCTTACCCCCTTGCTTATGCACCTTTAAGATAATTTTTGACATTCAACATTTCTAGGAAGGGTCTTGTGATGTAATGTAAATAGATGTATGGGTGCTAATGCTCAGTCAGCAAAAATAGTCCTAGAGTCTGTGTGTGCCAGCAATGATGTGGGGCAGCTAGCCAGGATACAGGTGCTTTGCTGCCAGGAACAGCAGGAGGGGTAGGGAGCAGTTCTAGATCTATTTCCTGATCCTGTTATGCCTTATCTAAATCAGCTTTATAATATGTAAATTGTAAGGTTGTGGGTAGCTCTGTTCTTTCAATATATATGGCTCCACTTAAGGTGGCTGGCGGGGATAGGGTTAAAGTAACTACGATTTCACCATATTCTTACCCCATGTCCCTAAGGATATAGAGTTTTAGAAAATACAAAAAAATTGTGGGGGTCCCGAGCTTGTTTCTGAGATATTTAACCACAGAGTTTGAGTGACCTGCAATAGGATTATATAGTGTCCTGTTACATATAGTCATGAAATGACTTCGCAAAGTAACTACACAATTGTAATATTCTCTCAAAATACTATTTATAGTATTACCTATATGGAAAATGTGTTTTCAACAGGTGGTCCCGGGCATATTTGGACAGTTTTTGGCATTTGAAAAAAGAAAAGTTCAGGGAATGGGAAGTGGTCACAGGTTAGGAATATACAGTCTCCAATGTGTACTGTACCAGCCAGCTCTGTGGCCCCTCTGTCTAGGGCGTTGGACATGTAATCAGAAGGCCTGGGGTTCAATCCTAACCCATACCACATTGAGGTCATTTTGTGAGTTTGGTTTGGGAGTGGCAGGAATGTGTTATAGCTTTCTCTGTAGACTGAAAACCAGAGAGCATGGCTGTTGTGTCTGAGGTGCTACACCTGTAAGCAGTAGATTGATTGTTCAAGCCTTAGCCAAACCTTGCAACTATTTTGTATCATCTCAACTACATATATATCATGTGCAGAAACCTGCGCAAAGGACGTGTTTGCAATGGTCGCCAGCCACCTTAAATGCATATTGTACCTGTCTTGCTTGTATCTGGACTCTGCTGACTCTGGATGTATGTAATTGAATGTCACCGTATATTGGAATGTCTTTTCAATTATATTATAGTTCAAACAAATGAACCCCTTTAGTGTTCACTGAACCAAAAATAACACCTATCAATTGCAGCAACGAATAGTAGTTGTCCCATCATGCCTGTATTTTACCAGTGATGAATCATGAAAGTGGTTGAGCAGGGGGAGCATGTCCTTGTACATGCATTCACTGTAGGTATACCCTAACCAGCAGTACAGGTGTGCACTGATATTCTTAGACTCCCTATATGCCCAACCTCTCGGTCACTAGTGCCTAACCTAGTTAGTCATTTTTTGGCTCCCTATACGACCAACCTAGATTAGTTATTATTGTCAGGTTGGTCACTACTGACCAACCCACCTTAGTGTTTTTAGTTCCAGGGGGAGCCACTGAGTGGTCATCACAGGTGGCCCCAACTAGTGGTATACAAATACAACACACCAATGATGGACCTAGGTTAGCCACTACTGACTCACCCCTTGGTCATTTTTGAATATAAATTTGCCATTGTGACTAACACTCATATGACCAACCTGGGTTAGTCTGTACTGACTAACCCTTTCAACCGATGGATTTTCAGTGTGGTAGAGTGTGAATGGATGTATGGAGTCCCCCCTCCCTGTTTTATACTTAGTCACCAGCAGTGTCACCTGAAGCTGAGGTGATGCTGAATAACGGCAGTCAATAGACTCAATAATAAAATGTAGAGACACTACCAACTACATCGGCTCTGTCCCGTGGTAAACTGACATGATCATGCTATTACTTTGAATAACTAATTAATTTGTAATTATTTTATAACAATAAGAAGGCTGATTATCAGAAAGGTTCATCAAATGACTCTCCCTACCCCCGATGAAACCCATGGTGACCTAGTAATTAATCGGTGAGTATATCCAGATGAAGGCGGTGATTATCCAAAGTGCCATTGGTTATGGTATTTTACTGACAACGAAAAAGTGATTCTTGTTTACTTCACTCCTCTTTCTACTGTTACAGAATTGACACAATTACCAGATCAAGCAGACAAAGTGACTTGATACTGTCAAAGAGTCATTGTAGGTTCATCTAGTGTGCATGTTTCATTTATTGGCCTCATGTATAAGAGCCGATTGTTTATTGCAGATGGTCTCTGTGTCAATAATAATGAACCGTTAACCTGGTAATCATGAATACTTAAATACAGCCATTGGGCCAAAAAAAGAAGGTCTGTGTCAGGTAACATGGGAGGAAAATGTAGGGTCGGTAGGTCGGATTTTTTACTTTTTATTTCTCAAAAACATGAATGTACTAGCCAACGTTTTGGAATACCCGAAAATTGATTTTTAAAAAAGGGTAAAAATGCGAAAACTTCTTCAAAAATGCATAAAAAAATGTAGGGTCGGCCCAGTTTTGATAGGGTCGGTTGGGTGACCTGAAACAAACCTCTCTTTTTTGCCTTGGCAGGAACATTAGACTACCTTCCCTACTGGGGAATCGCCTGACATCGACAGGTGTACAATGTCTCTGTATGTGAAGAGACATTGCATCATGATGGAGACATGCCACGGCCTTGAGTTGTCAGGCCCTTTAGGTGAAGCTCCACTAACCGATTTTATTCACAAATTGGTGCTATTCTCACGAATCTGACCCAGTTAAGTCTATATACCATAGCAATTACATACCTTAAGCAAGGTTGTATGATTATAGACTCTGATTTAGGTTAATTTTTATAAATAATGTTTATGTTTATAAACAAGTGGAGAATAGAATGGCGGCCAATGCTGTATAAAACGATTTAGGTCCCTCTTTATGTCACGATGTTGCAACCTAGGCCGTTTTTGGCTCCCAATCTCATATCCACCAAGTTTGATTTTTATTGGTCTGAATTACCCAAAACATCGGTAGAGTCCAAGCTTAACGGTCATTGTGCAGCCAGAGGAGAGACATTGCATCATGATCGGAGATATACCATGGCCTTAAGCCGTCAGGCCCTTAGGTCCATTTTTTTAAAGGTGTGTTTCAGATTACCTGACCCTACCCTACCTGCTATCCAATTTTGAGAAAAAGTTTATATTTGAAGTAATTTTGGGGCTATTTCAGCGTCAACTTGATAGTCCACGAGTCAATGCCGTTGTTGGTAAGTCCATGCTGAAATTGGCAAGTCAATTTTTGGTTACTGTTTCTGCCCCATGCAAGAATCCCTTTTATTTACCCCTTTCTAGCATAAGATAAGACGTGTTACTATAGCTAAAAGCGATTTATTTGGTACTTTTCAGGCCAAAGTAAAAAAAAAAGAATCAAAGAAAATCAAAAAGAAATCCGACCTACCCTACCTAGATTTTCAGACCATGTAACCTGGAACACACCTTTTATTTATTTTGGCCTTATAGTCATGTTGCAGACAGTGGAGACACATTGCATCATGTTGGTATTTATATCACAAAGCATATGCTATGAATGAGACACATATCCTCTCTTTTTTACCTGTCAATATATTTTGCACCAGGTTATATCTAGGTGCAAACCACCAATTCGTCCCACCTTTTCATACAGCTCTGGCTTGATTGCTTGTATACATATACTACCATAGCAAATGATTCTTGCCATTCAACATTTCTAGGAAGTGCCTTGGCATGGGTTCTGCCATGTGATTACATGAATTGTACGGGTGCATACACTGTAAAAGTTGGTTGCCAATTTTGTAGGTGTATAGTAGAGTCTACTGTAGGTGTACAGTTCATTGTAGGTAAACAGTAGAATCTACTGTAAATCTACAGTAGATTCTACTGTAAGTCCATTTAGTAGAATCTGCTGTACATGTACAGTAGATTCTAATGTAAATTTATTCTACAGTAGATTCTACTGTACATCTACAGTAGATTCTACTGTAAATTAATTCTACAGTAGATTATTCTGTACATTTACAGTAGATTCTACTGTAAATCCATTCTACAGTAGATTCTTCTGTACATCTACAGTAGATTCTTCTGTAAATCCATACTACAGTAGATTCTACTGTAGATGTACAGTAGACTCTTCTGTAAATCCATTCTACAGTACATTCTTCTGTGTACCTATACACTAACACTAACAGCGTATGAACTATTGTTCAGTCGGCTGAAATAGTCCTAGAGTCTTTGTGTGCCAGCTATGATGTGGGTCAGCTAGCCAGGATACTGCAGGTGCTTTGCTGCCAGGAACAGCAGGAGTGGTAGGAACTAGGTCCATTTCCTGATCCTGCTGTTATAATTATAACAATCTCCTCATATGCCTTATTGAAATAGCTTTCCAATTTAGGTTATTCAAAAAAATAAAATGGTTTCTCATCACCGCGCACATCATAGAAATCAGGTTTTGAGGAAAACTTGTTGTTTGTCTTGGGGTAGTTGTTGTTAGAAAACATAATGGACAAATATTGGCATGCATGGTATCAGATTAAAGCTAATACTGCCAGTGATGTAGTAAGAGAAAAGGAAAGGGGGAACTTACATTTTCCCTACAGTAAATCCTCAATTACTAAAGTGTGAATTTTGGTCAAGAAAAACATCTATTTTCCTGTACATATTCATCCGTGAGTAAAAAAAAACTAACCCAAAAAACACACATGCAATTTGGAATCACTCTGGCGTCATATGTGTAATGCCAGGAAAATAGATCTGATGGACACTACACAATATGAGTAGCCTTTGGTTGATGGTGAATAAACTGAGAGTTAATCAATCCGCAAGGGGTTTTTAAATTGCCAAGATATAGGCTTTAGATATAATAAAATTATCTACATTAATGCTGTATTTTGTTCATTTGTGCTTTTCGAATCTGAAATTGTACGTTTAAGGATAGTCTCACCCATATACATATAATGCATGACGTCCAATTAATTTATGTTAAATTGTTATTAGTTGCGTTCATGTCTCTGGTTGTATGCATATTAGAGTGTCTTTGACCGTGTTCATACAGTTAAATAAATGAGTGCACTTATGATGCTCACTCATCCAAAAGAGGATGAATCAGAGCAAGTAGTTATTTCATAATGCATCATGATATTGGTCGAGTAGGGACCGTGTCTTCATGACACGCTGGTTACACTCCTATCACGCTGATAATCTAAATGCTCAAGGCCTTAGTCTGTAGTGGCTATCCCTGGTTAGTCATAGGGATATTGGTCAGGCATGATGAACTGATATTCAAAGATGACTAAAGAAAAACAAGTATGAGTAAGCCTTATACTCATAGGAATAAAATGACACTACTGATTATACCTGATAGTATCAACTAACCATGGTCGGTCATAATCATAAGGAAAAAAGCGACTAACTATGTTCATCACTATTGACTAAGTTCTGGAGCTTAAAGATTTTCTGTGCAGTAGCACACAGATGCCTCAGTATGAATGGGTGTATAGCTTTGGTCCCCCTGCCTTCACTGACATTCTTTGGCTCCTCTCAGTCACTAATCAGGTGAGTCTTCTTTTGGCTCCCTATACGACCAACAGCTAGGTTAGTTAATATTGTCAGGTTGGTCAGTACTGACCAAGTCACCTTAGTCTTCTCCATTTCGATGAGTTTTAGGCCAAGTCATGTTGAGTCCTTTTGAGTAAGGCATTAGTCACGTTATGCCTCAGTTATTCCTGAATAGCACTTGGTCATGCCTGGCTAAGTCCCTATGACCTGGGATAGGGCCTAAAAAAAAAGTTGTGTTCCGGTATCCCGACCGAGCCTACGTTTTAGGGGCCGACCCAAAATCTTTTTGGACAATTTTTTTTTGATATTTGAGGAAATTTATGACATTTTTGGCGTTTTGACTACGAAAATTGACTTTTTTGACAAAAAAAACTAGTAAAAAAACAACAATCCGACTTACCGACCCTGTTTATTTTTGGTCATGTTACCGGAACACAACTTTTTTTTTTTTAGGCCTAGGCACTACAGACTAAGGCCCATAGCATTTAGATTTTCTGTGCAGTAGTACACAGGTGTCTCAGTGTGAATGGGTGTATGGTAGAGGCAAGTGCATAAACTGGGTCATTATACTCTCACCCCTGAGGTTCCCTATAGTAAGGTACAGTGTGGGACACTCTGCATGTGGGCCATTTTTTTTTTGCACTGACCCCTGTGACCACAGGAGGTCGTAGACAAACACAAAAATGCTTAAATCTCAATTATAAATCAATCCCTGTTTCCTGCATCCTTAGGGTATTGAATATAACTAGGGGTTGCACCGTTTGTGACATCTAATTCCGCTCAGATTGCCCATATTACCTGAATGACCCCCCTTCATAGAAGGTGGTAGACAAATAGTTTACTACACTGTTAGTAATATATCAGAACATCAGGCAGGCAATTGTAATGACCCAGTACAGGCACGTGGGTAGAGGTCTGGTCCCCCTGCCTTTCATATCACTCTGTCACACCTGAGTGCGCTATGGGAACACTGGGGTAAAGCAGATACTACTACATACTACGCTAATAATTACATACATAATCGTATACACTTTCTATCGAAAATGTGCTCCTGTATAGACTATATTCATCCAATGATAACCTTGATTGTTTTCTACTCTATAGCAACAGGCTTATATCATATTTGAAGGACATGAAATCTTATGAAAGGAGTTTATGGAATCAACGCTCATCTCTGACTGACCGCTTTCTTTTTTGCTACGACCAGTCAAGTAATCAGCAACCAAAACTTTCCTTTTGGCCTTTGATATACTGTAAACAGTTGGTTGCCATTTTCTAGGTGTACAGTACAATCTACTGTAGGTGTACAGTGTATTGTAGGTAAACAGTAGAATCTACAGTAGTTGCTGTAAAGCTACAATAGATTCTACTGTGTACCTAAACTTAATTTCTACAGTGTAGGTGAATGAAATCCTCGCACAGGGGATTTAAGGTTTGGTACACTGAAAAAGTAAACTCGTCCCCAGACTCGTCTAATTGACTGTCATAAAATAAATGAGTCAAAAGTTGTCTAACATATATTATATCAGGTTACCATCCCACAAATAGAATCTGGAGCTGGCAAATGTCTGGTTTTGGGCTGGCACATGCCAAGTGGGTCTTCTATCTCCAGCTAGAAGACCCACCTCCTTGTCACTTAGACAAGTTTTTGACTCGTTTATTTTATGACCGTCACTTTGAAGAGTCTGGAGACAAGTTTATTTTTTGAGTGTAGAGAGTAAAATGGACAAGAGTCATATTATGCATTTGGCAGGTAAGGCAGCATGTGTGCATGCATGCTACCATGTTGGTGCATTATTTATAGCAGAGAATGGCGGAAATAATGCAGAGATATCGATTTGTTAACTCATCTTAGCCCCCCCCCCCACTCCCCCCGGAGTGTATTGTGCATGACTAGGTTGTGGCTGGCATTACAATGGTCGGGTATGTAAACATTACCAGCTCAGCCAGTCAAAAATAACGGTTCCTGGGAGCTTAACCCTTTAAGGATGGCATAATGCATTAATGCATCATGCCCTTAGTCGTCATGATGCATAAATGCAGCCCTGGTGAGTAACTCATTAGTGCTGCATTCAAGCATCATGCCAATCCTATGTGGTTGATTAAGACACTCCCAAAAGGTCGATATGATAAACCAATGCATTACGGGCGAGTTACTCGCCGGAGCTGCATTGGTGCCTCAAGACGACAAATGTCACCTTTTAGCGACAGCCGTCCTGCTACCTAGGTTCTTTATATTGTTTAGACACCATTCATTCTGATCTGAACAGTGCCGAAACGGTGGTTGCATATACATACATTATGAGAAGACTAACGATTATTGTATATTGTATAACGATTTCAATACTGAATACTACATTATGCTACCCATGCATGTCCTTTGACATGAGGCCAAAAAAAGGTTTGTTTCAGGTAACATGGCATGAAAATGTAGGGTCGGTAGGTCGGATTTTTTTTAAAATTTCTTTTTTAAACATGAAAGTACCATCCGGCCTCTCCGAAGACCCAAAAATTGACCCAAAAAGGATAAAAATAAGGAAATTTCTTCAAGATTGCATAAAAAAAGGTAGGGTCTGCCCTCTTTTGATAGGGTCGGCCGGGTGGCCTGAAACAAACCTTTTTTTTGGCCTGAGCATAGGAGGACACATGGAGAAGGTAATGATAATAATCAGTATGTATCATTCTATATCGCCTCAATCACCGTGTTAACCACTGGTTTCATGGCCTCGTTTTGTTCCAATTAAGTCACATAGTTTTCATGATTTCACGTGACTGCTGAACCTTTCTTTATTCAACCAAACTAACTGCATTGCTCTATCATATATGAGTAGAGACTCAGTATGTATATCTGTAGTACATATACGCCTGTCAGTGGTAGAGTGTAAAGTTGTAGTAGAAAGGGGGAGGGGTGAGTCTGTACTCAATGTATATATACAGTTTCGGTACACTATAGGTAAGATAGAGGGTGAGAATTAGGGCAATGAAATGACCCTGTATACTGGACTGGCGGCAGTGTTAACTTGTTACTGGGATGGTAAGAACAGGTATGTTTTGAATGGGTTTATTGACCATAGATCATGTAAAGGGAGAACACGTTCTACCAGCACGTAATGCAAGTGCATGAACTGGATCATTACACTCTCACCCCTGAGGTTCCCTACAGTAAGGTACAGTGTGGGACACTCTGCATGTCAGCCACTGTTTTTGCACTGACCCCTGTGACTACATAGGAGGTGGTAGACAAACCAAAAAGTGCTTAAATCTCAATTATAAATCAATCCCTGTTTCCTGCATCCTTAGGGTATTAATGTATTTAGGGGTTGCACCGTTTGTGACATCTAATTCCGCTCAGATTGCCCATATTACCTGAATTACCCCCTTCACAGGAGGTGGTAGACAAATAGTTTACTACACTGTTAGTAATATATCAGAACATCAGGCAGGCGATTGTAATGACCCAGTTCAGGCACGTGACGTAATGCATGTACCTATACCAACCCCACCTGTGTGCCATGTAACCAGTGCTCTGATGCAATCTCCATTAACACACAATATATACATTATAGTTCTGTTATCAACCACTGCTACTGCCACCATGGCGCTGCAGTCGTCACTTAATAAAACACCTGGTCCTGACGAGTAGCCGCTGGTACAGGAGTAACCCTTTAAGGGCGGCATGATGCACTCACGTTCATGTGTGTGCATGATGCACATATGCAGCACCGGGGAGTAAGTCACTGGATCTACATGACCATCATGTTGTATCATGCCTTATCCGTGCATGCAGCCATGGCGAGTTACTCGCCAGCTCTGCACTCATATCAATACAACATAACGACATCTGGCATTATACCTGTATAGATTGAAGCATTATGCCACACGCTAACCCTCTATTAAAGGACACATACCGCTAAAACATGAGATTTGTCATCGAGATGTTCCCATGCAGTTCCCCAGTGGGCACAGAATTTAGTTCAACATTGAATCAATATTGAATCAACGTTGAATCAACATTGACAACAAGTTATCAATGTTGATGCAATGTTCTGTGCCCACTGGGTCGGGTAGTACATTGGTGCATCATGCCGACCCATGCCTCGGGAGTGTCTGCAGGGTCTGCATGATGCTTGAATGCAGCACTGGTGAGTTACCCGCCAGGGCTGCATTCATGCATCATGATGACCAAGAGTATGATGCATTGAGGTATCATGCCGTCCTTAAAGGTTTAAGTCTGCAGTTTACACCACATTTCTCCAATACTGAAAACTCGCCAGTGCTGCAACCAAGGGAATGATGCATTAAGGCATTATGCCACCCTTAAATGGTTAAAGGTTAACCCAAGGTAAAAAAACACCACCGACCTGCGGGTCTCCTGTGTTAGCCATACTGGAGGAGTGAGTGGGGGTCCTCCAGGGTTTGGTGTTGAGGCCTCTGGTTTAGGTAAATCCTGTAGAGTGTGGAGGAGGCAGTGGACGCCCGGGGACGCAGCTACTACTGCCTACTGCAGGGGTACTGGAGGAAGGCTGTGTGGTGGTGGCTGGTGGCTGGTGGGGGGAGGGGGGTACACTGTTAGAAGTAAGTGCTGTAGCTAAACAGTATAAAAGGAGGTAGTTTTGGTATCCAGAATTTTATACTTTAGGGTACACCACAATGTGGTTTAGCTGTACACTGTAAGAAGTTACTGTATTTGAACAGCACAAATGCATTTACAACCCTTTTTGCCGTAGTTGGTATTACATCACTATTTGCTGTATATTTACAGCATTATGTACTGTAAATTGGGTCTCCAGCAATGTTGCTGTACATTTACAGTACATTGTGCTGTAGATTCCTGCCTCTTGGTGGCAGCAGTATACCATTTTTGTAGTAATTATTCCACCTAACCCTTTCCTAAGTCAAATAGAGCCTCACAAACTCTCAAGACATTGTAGAATGAGAATGGATGAGAGAGACTGAATGCAGTTATCATAAAGTGTATTGATATTTGTATAATTGTGTTGAATAATGCAGAAAAGCAACAAAAGTATAGAATAGACATCACACTGGTGGGAAAAGTTTAATGCTTAAGTGCCTGGACTGGGAAAAAGCTGGTATCACATACAGTTCAGCTGTATTAAAGCAGGATTAAACCATTACATTGTGTAGTGTGTATTATCCTAGCTGAAATTGAACTACAGTGTATTATGCAGGAAAGTACCCTCCATGTATGCATATTAATTGATACAAATTTATGACAATAACGTTATGAAACCTACAGTAGAGGTCACTGTAGCTTTACAGCACCCAGTTGCTGTAGATGTACAGCAAAATCTACTGGAACAAAAGTTGCTAGCAACTTTTGCTGTAGATGTACAGTAGAATTTGCTGTAAATTAACAGTAGAATTTGCTGTAAATTAACAGTAGAATTTGCTGTAAATTAACAGTAGAAGTTGCTGTAAATTTACAGCAAGTCAGTTGCTGTACACCTACAGCAAAATCTGATTGGGGATTACGACCTCTCAGTGGGGAGTTTCGCCAAATTCTCCGGTCTTGACTATACAGTGTGGTGTAACAGACAGTATATACCTTATTTCGGTCCCAGACTCACCCGAAAAACGGACAATCGAGTTCATCAGGTGATACAAGCTGAACCTCTAGTGTTAGAGACATATCAAAACGTGTTCCAAGGAGCCAAGATATATACCTTTCAATATAATGAACCTGTTTAAACATACTAAGATCTCTCTGATTTGTCCTTCCTCAGCCCCAACCTGCATAACTCGTGAGTTTAGGCCATATACTACTGGAAACCAAACATACCTCCCTTTATACTGTGTAGCTACACCACTCACTTCTAACAGTGTGGGTAGGCGTGGCTAAAGAGGAACGCGTATACGTGCGTGGGTATACCTGTTGTATACTATACACATATTCAGCTGCGGGTGTGTGTGTGTGTGGGTGTGTGGGTGGGTGTGTGAAAAGGAGAAGGGGAGTGTGGGTGAATGGGGGAGGGGAGGGGAGGGGAGGGCAGGGCAGGGGGCGGGGAGGGGTGGAGAGGGGGGAGGGGAGAGGAGGTGAGAGGAGTGGAGGGGGTGGAGAGGAAGGGGGGTGGAGGGAGTAGGGGAGGGGAGGGGAGGGGAGGGGAGGGGAGGGGAGGGGAGGGGGAGGGGAGGGCAGGGCAGGGCAGGGGGTGGAGAGGAAGGGGAGTGTGGGTGAAAGGGGGAGGGGAGGGGAAGGAAGGGGAGCCAGGGTAGAGGGCGGGGAGGGGTGGAGAGGAAGGGGGTGGAGGGAAGAGCGATGGGGGTGGAGGGAAGGGGAGGGGAGGGGAGGGGAGGGGAGGGGAGGGGAGGGGAGGGGAGGGGAGGGGAGGGGAAGGGAGGGGAGGGGAGGTGAGGGGAGGGGAGGGGAGGGGAGGTGAGGGGAGGGGAGGGGAGGTGAGGGGAGGGGAGGGGAGGGGAGGTGAGGGGAGGGGAGGGGAGGGGAGGTGAGGGGAGGGGAGGGGAGGTGAGGGGAGGGGAGGGGAGGGGAGGTGAGGGGAGGGGAGGTGAGGGGAGGGGAGGGGAGGGGAGGGGAGGGGAGGGAAGGGGAGGGGAGGGGAGGGGAGGGGAGGGGAGGGGAGGGGAGGGGAGGGGAGGGGAGGGGAGGGGAAGGGAGGGGAGGGGAGGTGAGGGGAGGGGAGGGGAGGGGAGGTGAGGGGAGGGGAGGGGAGGGGAGGGGAGGGGAGGGGAGGGGAGGGGAGGTGAGGGGAGGGGAGGGGAGGGAAGGGGAGGGGAGGGGAGGGGAGGGGAGGGGAGGGGAGGGGGAGGGGAGGGCAGGGCAGGGCAGGGGGTGGAGAGGAAGGGGAGTGTGGGTGAAAGGGTGAGGGGAGGGGAAGGAAGGGGAGCCAGGGTAGAGGGCGGGGAGGGGTGGAGAGGAAGGGGGTGGAGGGAAGAGCGATGGGGGTGGAGGGAAGGGGAGGGGAGGGGAGGGGAGGGGAGGGGAGGGGAGGGGAGGGGAGGGGAGGGGAAGGGAGGGGAGGGGAGGTGAGGGGAGGGGAGGGGAGGGGAGGTGAGGGGAGGGGAGGGGAGGGGAGGGGAGGGGAGGGGAGGGGAGGGGAGGGGAGGGGAGGGGAGGGGGTCTATAGATGCATGTACAACGTTACACGTACTCTCGTTCCCAAATCCTTCCGAAGGAAGGCTCTGGGGACAGAAATGGAACCAGAAAGTATGATGGGAAATACAGGAAAAAATACCATCATACTTTCTGGTTCCATTTCTGGTCCCTGTCAACTGGTTCCAAGCTAACTACAGGGACTGCCTAAACCCAGCAAAATCAAGTTCAAGGTCATACTCGCTGTCTCCAGAGCCTTCCTTCGGAAGGATTTAGGAACGAGAGTACGGTACACGGTGTACACGTATCTAAATGGTGACTGGATTGGTTCAAGCGAATCGGGAACAGTGGTGTCAGGTCCCGGTGTTGGATTCAGGGGGGGGGGGGGCAAGGTGAAGATTGGGGAGGGCAATATACTCAGGGATATAAGGAACGTTCACAAATGGCATCACCTACTTTTGGATTCTTTTTAACCCTTTAAGGGCGGCATTATGCCTTAATGCATCATGCACTTGGTCGGCACGATGCATAAATGCAGCACTGGCGACTAACTGGCCAGGGTTGCATTCAAGCATCATGCCGACCCTACATTATTATTAAATGGTTTTTGTTAAATACGGCATCCCATAAGCTTAGAGCAGCAGTCCTGTATCAGTCCACTTCCTCAAAAGGAGGCTCGTATCAAGGTGCCTGTATCAGATGATTTTCTGCCTCAGCACTGGCGCATGAATATGTTGTATACATAGTAGGCCTACCCCTCCACAAGCCATTACGTAACAGCAGTAGATTGGCACTCATACCAATGTGATTGACTCTGCTCGGGCTGTACGCTCATTGGGGGGGGGGGGGGGGGTGTGCAAGGCAGGTAGTAGTTAACCGTGACTGCATTGTCTGCGGGTAGTGGCCAGAGACAGGGTACAGGGGGGGGGGTGGTAGTAGCCTGTGCCTGAGTAGTAGCACCCAGAGCATTGTTGTTGAAGGTGTGCTACACGCTTTCAGGTCCAGTGGGGTGACTAAATCCTCGAAAAGGCAGGGTTATATTTTGGTTATTCCGAGCATATTATGGTTTAATGTTCTTACTTTTTCAACAATTAACACATTTGAATCGAACATCAAGGCCAAATTGTGGAAATAAATGGAATATGCATGTGGAGAGGGGGGGGGGGACTCTTTTTTTCCCTGTGTAGTCAGAAGATAAGAGGTGCTATGGCCATCATCTGCTTCTATGCAGTAAGTAAACACACACAAAATGTCTTATTTCTGACCGAGGAGTCATTTAATAATAAGTACAGGATTGGTAAAACTGACTTTGGGGTAGCCGTATCTGGTATCAATTTTTAAGTATCAGGCATCGGCCCTATAAGGGCCTGCAGCCTGATACTTAAAAATTGATACCAGATACGGATACCCCAAAGTCAGTTTAGTCAATCCTGTCTACGTATCAAGACACTCCCGAACTGTCGGCATGATGCACCAATGCAGCAGCACCAGGTTACTTGCTGGGCTGCATTGGTTCATAATGACGACAAAGGTCTTCTTCTTTTTTTACTAACATCCGTTCTTAAAGGGACCCCGCCCCTCCTGTTTGGTGTCAGTAATAACGTCAAATAACCGTCACCTTGATTTATGAACATTCCCATACTCCAAAAGGGATAGGGGAAGGGAAAATGGAGGGGAGGACATTGAGGGAGGTTAAGGGGATAGGGGCTCTTTAGATTTAGTGACAAAATGATAACTGTGTCATAAATTAATTTGGGCCAATTTGACTAAATAATGTTGGAGGTGGCAGGTGGGAGGGGAGTGGTCTTAAAAAAGTTAAAAAAAACAACGCCAACTTGGCCATGTCCTTCATTGAACATCCCCTGACACATTTTCATTTGGGAACCAGGGCACTTTTTATCAGATTTGTAAAACCAGATTTCAATGTGGCATAATAGCACCGGATATAAGTAAAGAATAGGTATACAAATGTATTTAACCCTTTAAGGACGGCATAATACCCTAATGCATTATGCCCTTGGTCGTCATGATGCAGGAATACAGCCCTGGAAGGTAACTCATCAGGGCTGCATTCAAGCATCATGCCGACCCTATGGGGTTGACACTCCCGAAGGGTTGGCATCATGCAACAAAGAACCCCTAGCGAGTTACTCACCGGGGCTGCATTGGTGCATCATGATGACAAATATTTTACCGACGTCTGTCCTTAAAGGGTTAAAAAACGGGTCTTGGTTTATTGGGTCGGCCACTGATCACGCATGATATATGGGTTAAATAGGGGCGCCCCTTGTATAGGACGACATGGCTGGCTGAATGGTGTTGTGTGGGATGGTGTGTGTGTGTTTCTTTGTGGCCTTGTAAAGGTCACGTGAATGTCACACCTTTACACTGGAGAGGACTCATGGCACTCGGAAGGCAAAGACGACACAAACCTGCGTTAGCAGAAATATGTTAAGTCGTTTTCCCCTCCTTGCCATTCTTTTTTTTTTAAACTAAATATATTGTTGATTCTTCTACACCAAGAACCTCCAAAACCTTCTTCATCTCAATAGCAATTGCTAATACCTAGCATGGGTTCTATCCCCTTTTCTCTCATATAAAGACATTATATCATGTCGTATACTAACCTACTATTGACCAAATGGTCACTAGATAAATTTCACAATTCTAACCTGTCGAATTTACAATAAAAGTTATCATGCAGGCCATTGCGTCCTGCCAGGATAAATGAATGAAATTCAAATCAAATCAAATCAAATCATATATCCTTGTCATCAGTCAGAGAAAAGGGGTTTTGATTTTTAAATTCAACAGAGTCGCAAAGTCTTAAATAGAATATTCTTCGAATAAAATGAATATTTGAAAAAGAAAAATCTGCTTTTTGACAAAATCATAACATATATGGCCCCCATGCGTGTCCATTTTTGCCCATTGAGTGCAGATAGGGCTGGCCAATGTGTTTGTCTGTGACCGGGTGCCGTCTATGACCGGGTGCCGTCTATGACCGGGTGCCATCTATGACCCAGTGCCGTCTATGACCGGCAAACTTAAAAAGTTGTTTGGAGGGATAAACTTTTTTATAAAAATTTAAAAAATCTTTTTTATTCCTCCAAACAACTGTTTAGATAGCCGGTCATAGACGGCACCCGGTAATAGACCAACACATTGGCCCAAGTTCGTGAGACACAGCCAGGGGTGTTTGGGTCAGGGAACATCCAGGGCGTGACGAGGGCAAGCAGACTGTTAATCATCTTTACCTAAGTCTCTCTACTCGGTAAACTGATCAACAGAAAGGTGTTCAAGTCCCATCTAAACCATACTTTAGTATTACTGGTACAATGCATAGTGCATGTTTCTTAACACCATCCGAACAAGATGGTAAAGTTGTTTTTTTCCGTTTATTTGCATCATAGTAAATCCAGAAAATCATTCTCATCATAATTTAAACACATGTACTGTAATTTAGAAAATTTATTTGTTAAAATGAATATATATATATAATCAGACGAGGTGATTTATCTTATTTTCTTGGCATGAGAAAGCATATTTTTGGCTGCGCACCCCCTCAAACAGACGTCATCGAATGCTGACGACCCCCTCCCCCTTCCAACACCCACCCACCCAGCCAACCCTCCAGATGCACCCAAGCGCTTGGCAAGGCTACATGCATTTTATTAAATTCTCACGTCACGTCAATGTTTGTACTACCTCAGCACGCTTTTCCGGAATATCCTACAAGATGAACAGGTTTAGATATCATAATCAAACAAATCATAATCATTCAAATGTCGGAATGGCCTACCTTTATCAACCACCAGCATTACTAAGTGATTTCAAACTTATATCCACACAATTATACACAACCAAACACACCGATAAATGGCACATTCCCAGGTACTTGCCACATAGTTCCTCTTAGGCCTATTTTCCGTTAGCCAATTTGGAGGTGCTGTCGGCCTATGGATCGTCCAGTAGGTAATCGGCAGGTAGAGCCACTGCAACCACGCTACACAGAGTGTACCTACTACCGTAAATTCCCGCGTACTACCCGCGGGTTATACGCGAATCAGACTCAGCTTTCATTTGATACCAAACATGCCTATATAGGGTGCGGGTTATACGAGGGTTTTTATTACTATAGAACAGTACTAAATTAGAGATTTTCAGATCCAAAAACGGGTTATAGGATTCTCCTGAGTTGGGGGTGGGGGTTATACGCGAGATGCGGGTAATATGCGGGAATTTACGGTAGTCGCGATCTAGCGGTCGACAGCATCTCTGAATCGGCCAGTGGAAAATGCACCTTAGGGCTATTTTCCATTAGTTGATTTGGAAGTTATCGGCAGACCATCGGCAGCCAGAGTCACAACAATTACAGTACACGGAGTGCACGTACCAATGGTTTGTTATGGCTCTACCTGCCGATCACCCCAAAATCGGCTAATGGAAATTACACCTTAGCCCATGAGCCAGCTTGGAAGATCTTGCGCCGTTAGGCACCAGGCTATGCTACATTGTATCATGTTTAAAGCATTGTAAGATTATCTGGCGGTCTTTTTCTTGTGTGATAGCAGTGTCAACGTACAAATGATCTAATCATCAAATTGGCTTCGTCTGTACCTAGCTCTAAAGGAGGGAGGCTTGTTATGTCCTGTTCCTGTAAATGCGTATATTTTCACTCATATATATATATTCCCGAATTGACTACAAAGTTCAATTTCATTCTTATTTAAATTCACGGATTTTGGAATATGGTAATAGTATTACTATGCTGGATAAAGTTTTACTCTGTACATATTTTTGCGAATTTTAAAATCCGTGACACATCAGGAAAATAAGTACAGCGCGAAACGAAGTATGTTTACTGTATAGGTGGGGCTCCACTAACCGATTTTGATCTCAGATCGGGGCTATTCTCACGAATCTGGCTCAGTTAAATACCATGACAATGATATACAGTAGACAGGGACTATGTTTACAAATGGTGTCTTTGTTTATAAACAATGTGCAAAATAGAATTGCCACACTGAAAACCCAGAGCAAGGAGCCTAGTCATTATCACGACCTAGGTAGTCATAATGAATAATGGCAGATGGAGTGGAGAATGGTGTGTGAATATATTCTCTAATTAGTTCACTTCTTAATGACAGACATCCTTTTCACATATTTGGTGTAGTCTTGATTGAACTAAGTAGCATTACTTGTTATAAATAAGTTGCCAATGGGTGAGAATGATGGCCCCAAAGGTAAAGAGATCACTCTGCTCTCTGTCACCAGTGTATATCTCACGACAGATATAGTAACTGCAAATATTAAAACCAGGTGGCAGTAGTGTGCCATAAGAAGCAAGTGAGGAATAGAATTATGTACCATAGGGTAGTCATCGGGACAACCTAGGACTTGAGAGTTGTCAATACTGATGACTTTAGGTCTTCAAATGGACAATACCTAAATTAACAACCTTAAGGTAGTCATTCTGACTACCTAATTATTGTGACTACCTAAGGTCGTCATTATGACAACTTTGGTCTGAATGGCTCAGATGGGTAGTCACAATGACGACCTAAGGTGGTCACTTTGACTACCTAAAGTTGTCAGTTTTGGCATTGTCATAATGACGACCCTGAGGTTTTCAGTGCAAGGCTATGTAACACAATTAAGGTCCCAATTTTAGCCCCGATTTTGCATCTCAGGCCGATCTGGCAATCCAATCTCATATCAAACAGGTTTGATTTTAATTTATCTGATGCTTCCCCATTCAAAGGGCTCTAATCGACCGATTAATGCACTATAACAGATAGGAAATATGTGTTTGTTTTGATTTGATCAGACTGTAAAGACCTATATGATCGGTTTGTGAGAATGACCCTAAAAATCGGTTAGTGGAGCCCCAGCTTATCGAGACCAAACTCCAACAAAACTTCCAAATAAAACCAGGTTCTTCCCCTCCTCTGAGTTGTAAAAGAGTCATGCATTTTGAAAAAAATTACTGGCATGGGGAAAACATGCTTTGAATATATATTGAATGCATTGCTCTTATCAAAATAAAGATATCAGGGATGATTTTGTGGAGAATCTGTTCCCACACTCCCCATACGGGTGTGTTCGCAGAGCAAAAGGAAGGGAACCCTGTTAGACTAGATAGTTTCAAAACTACAAGGGGATACTATAGTTTTGTTAGTATCTCGCAACCCTCAGGCCAGATTATCTCAAAATTGCAAAATAGTCTGAAAAGGCTGCAAGATAGTCTCATAATTTGAGACTATCTTGCAACAGTCAGGCTAGATAGTCTCAAAATTGCAAGATCGTCTCAAAATGCCATAGTTTTGTTTGCATCTCGCAACCCTCAGGCCAGATTGTCCAAAACAGTGAAATGGTCCAAACAACCCCTCCTGCCTTTAAGGAGAAACTCTTCCATTAATTGTTGTCTATATTCATCACAGATGAGAGACCTCTATTGGATGAACGTAATATCATTTCCTTATCAGACTCTTCGTCTTAGATCTAGTTACTCAATGAATTAGAAGTTAAGATATCAGCACTTGACGTATGGAATTTGAACAGTCTTGTCCATAAAATAGTTCACTTTATAATATTGTGTCTTGGTCTGTGATTGGTTACTCGGCATTTGAAGACAGTAAAACCAGCCCATTGAGGCTTAGGGCCCGAGTCATTTATTTCCAGCGGGGGGGGGGGGGGGGGGCTTGGTGGATATGGGAGGGGGGGGGGAGCATAATGAGAAACAGGCCCTCAGTGGGGGGGGGGGGGGGGTGTGCACACCAGGAAAAGCCTCCACGGTGGGAGGGGGGGCATAATAAAATATATATGGTCCATTTAGATACTGGTGACCACCTGTGATTCCACAGGCGCATGCGACAATTGGGGGGGGGGGGGTCATTTCTCAAAATTCAAAAGTAGTGCGGGGATGGGGGTCGAGATAACTTTCCCATAATTGGTGGGGGGGGGGGGCAGGATATGAAAATTGCCGTTTTGGGTAAAATTCCGCCAAGTCCCCCAGCTAGTAATAAATGACTTGGCGCTTATGATAAAGGACTTATCAGTGCCAAACCTCCAGGAAATTGGCACCGTATACGTGACACCATTTGGACCTTTTCCGATCCCTTTGGACCCAACCCTGTGGACCAGACATGTTCGACCTCTTACACTTTGGACACCCGCTGGCCTCTTGGACCCCCTAGGACTATGGACTATCTTATACGTGTATCAATCAATTAGGTTTTTGGCATATTAGTTAGGGTTACATTGTATCTGATGTTATAGAATCATGCTTTGAAATCAGTATCAGCTAAACAAACGCCTGATAGTTCTTTTCCACCAGCTGTTAATCATATCCTTGGTCCAAAGCTACACATTTCTTTCCCCTCAATTATAGTATATGCAACCCCAACTTTATACTCTCTCTTCAGCCCAGATGGACGAAATATATATCAAAGTGACTATGTTCATTATCTTCCCTCTCATGGGTGGACAGTGGATTTTGTGCGACTAAGTTCAAATTCTTTTGGTCCCCCATAGGCAGGTTGAAATGGAGCGCAGTACTAGTTGACCCTTTTGAGCTATAGTAATGCACAGGCATTTTCGCTAAAAACGGGTGCAACTTTTCTGGTCCCTCCCTCAAGAGGGGTCCAAATTGTTTTCGTCCTCCCTTCAAGGGGTATAAACTTTTTGCCCCCCCCCCCCGAATCCACCAACCTCCCCCTGTTGTTAAAAATGTCCCCTCCCTAAACACATAAATAATTAACTCCATGTCCCCTGTCCATTCTAAAGTAGCTCATAGCATACGTCTACCAGGACAGATGTATCATGTTAGTTCTACTGCGGCCAGCTGTTTCCTGGCAATGCCAGAAAAAGGGACGTCTCACAGAGAGGGGGTTGTCAGGTGTGAACGGTTGGGTCAGGGGGAGCCACTGTACACTCACATCCATTGCAGTAGGACACAGAGTTGAGTCTGTGTCTCATAAACTTGGGTCAATGTTTTCGTCTCTGACCAGGTGCCTTCTCTTCCCTTAGTTACATCACCAAGGTGCCGAGCTTCCCTAACAACCAGGCTAATCTACTCCCTCCCCAAGCAGATTCTATCTGAGGGGCCCGATTCATAACTTCAGGCTGGCATATCTCAATAATTATTAAAGCTTTTAACACTTACATTTACATTTGGGGATAAATGGATATATACTGTGTTATCCCGTTTCATTTGGTTCCCATTTTTCTTCAATGATCTTATAATAGTGCTATTTTAAATGGCAAAACAATGGCGGACATCTGTAAAATTGGTTGCCTCTTGTTGCCAGGCACTCTGTGTGAGAGTATGTGTATCATATTTCGTTTTTCTTTTAAATACAATTGGATCATGAAAATTGATCTGATAGGGAGAACAAATATTGTATTTGAGTTGCTTTAAATATTTTTTGAAGTAAAATGAAAGAAAAATACGAGTTACATTTGAAAAAAAAAACATACTTGCATGTAGCCTCTTTTGGTTTATCTGTTCCCGGCGAGCACCCAGGCCTAATTGAATGTGGTGGTTCGCTGGTCCCAACTAATGCCGTTTTATATATATGGGAATTATACTCATATATATATAAAGATGTGTAAAAACATTATGGCGGTTGTTATATAATTATAAGTATAATCATAATTAGCCTCCTGCTGTTGGTATTTTGACCTTATCAAGCCAAGTCGGTCAGAGATGGCACCTGGTCAGACATGGCACCTGGTCAGAGACGGCACCTGGTCAGAGACGGTACCTGGTCAGAGACTAAAACATTGGCCCAAGGTCGTGAGACACAGCCTTGAGTTAGGTGTTAAAATAGTAATTTGTGTTGTACACAGAGCTTCATGTAGCCCTGTTGTATTGCACAACGGCTCCTGCATGGTTATGTAGTAGTTATAGGATGAGTACCAAGCTGTATGCAATATACAGTGAAGGGAGCCTTATAGGTTGGTAAAAAGCCTATAACCTACTTTTATTCCATGTGGAGAAACAAAGTTACTATGCTTAAGTACTGAAATGGCCGTTCTCCAGACCCCCGTGGAGAAACTGGTTCTCATTCTCCATGGGCTGTTTCTCCATGATGACATCAATAAAATAGCCATAAAATCCAATATTTAAATGTATATTTTGATTAAATTAATCAAGAATTACATGAAAGAAATACAGAGATCCACTCTAATCAGTCTGAACTCCTGGTTTCTCCACTCATGGTGCATAGGATCGCATCACACTCGGCTCCGCCTCGTGTGATACAATCCTATGCACCACTCATGGAGAAACCTGTCATTCAGACAGATTATTGTGGACCTCTGTCTATATACCACTATCATGCAAGAGGTGTGAAATGCCTTGTTCTCCATGCCCACTGTGGTATAACAGCTGTAATACAGTGTATGTAGTTTGTAACACAATATAATATTGTCAGTGAATTATGAACCTGTTGCCATGTAATGGACCTACTGGCTAGAAAAAGGATCATGCATGTACTTGATAGTCTCGATTTTGCTAAAAGGTCCATTTCGACAAGCTATGTTTGATGTTAGAATTCATCACATCTTCTCCCCATCCTCGCATTCTCTATGGCCTTAAATGGGGGGGGGGGGGGGTCGTATGTCGATTTTTGGAAACGTCCAATTCTGCCATGTCGAATTTATTTGTTGATACCCAGCTATGCAAATGGTGGAAACGAGTACCAAAATTCATGTTAACCATAATAGACGATATTCCATGCGTTCCTACAAATACATCGTGGTATAAAGTATAATACTTCTTAGCAACATAATTCGCTTGCCACCTGGTGGCTTTTGTCAATGCTAAATAATCAAACCCTTCCAGAATAGAGTAGTTGAGATTGGAGTCAGGTCTAACATGATATTAAGGTGGATTGCTACCTTTTGATTCCTTCAACTTCTTAAATCTATCATAATGGGCTAATATTGCATAGCCAGATACATACCCCGGTATATAGATTCCCAAAACTGTAGTAGAAATTTAGATCATTTCAAGAAAAATTGTGCATTTTGTAATACTTTGAATATTTGATTTAATGGTAATTGATAATATTTCTTTTTTTAAACATGAGTTAGTACATTGCAGATATTGACTATTTTGAACACTATAGATGCTATGATATTGCTCGAAATAACCAAGGGTTCAAATCAGGACAGTGTTATGTAGAGATTTTTGCCATTTTACCCATCATGCAATGCCATATATATTTAATTTAGTCATTTTTTGGCATTATTTTTCACTTCCAAAGGTCCAAAACCCTAAAAATATGCATTGGGCCCCCTATCAAAATCACTTCTATATGTTAGCAAATGATCTGAACTATTTTCTGGGCGAGTTAAAAAAAAATCTGTTAATGCTGAATACTATTTTTAGCCACTAAGGCTACAAATAATGACGAATTATTTGTATTCTTTCCCGAGACCCCATATTTTTACCCAGAATGCCATGGCTTAAAATGGTAAAATTATTTTTTCCAGTAAAGGGGAACATATAGGGGTTTCACATGTGATGTTTTACATTTCTGTGTAGAATGGTTGATATGAAAAGAAATCATGGAAATCTTCACATTTTTTCTCATTTTCAGAAAAAAATTAAAATACTTAAATTTTTCAAAATTCTGTAACTAAAAAACGACAATAGCAATACACCTCAATGGTCAAGCACATAAGCGAGCGGGGAAAGCATGTCCGCTCCCGGCGGGGTTCAGCAAGCAACAAAGCACAACGCGGTAACCTGGCAACCAGGCGGCCGTGGTTCCAACATAAGCCACCAGATGGGGGTGGAGTGACCAGCTCCCACCTCCCTGACAGTTAGTTCATATAACCGACACAGGGGGGACTCACCGAACATGGTTAACTCTTTGTATCAATACATGAAACAATGGGTCGTTTCACACCATAATTGGTTTATTCTGATTTCAATATATGAAAATATTACATATTGCAGTTTAGCATTAGAACTGCCCGAGTCAAGAGCTTGTATACAGCATATATGTGTACATTAGTCGTCATTCATCTGTGATAAATTTCTTTTTTCTGCAAATTTTAATGGAAAAACATGACAATGATGGACAAATATGGGCATATTTTATATCAACTTGAAGCTTAGAGTGCTGCAAATGCGATGGGATAGAGAAAACATGTATATTCACAACTTGCATAGATTATTTATCGTTTTACTGATTAAATGTGATTCTAGTCTGGTGAGAGCCTAGATTTTCCTACTGAAACACGCCCTTGTCATGTTTCTCATGGCTTGATGATGAGAAAGAAGGATTTTATTTGGAGTGGTCTAAATCCATGAAAGATACCCATGCCCTAGTGGAGGTTCAGTGAACTCATTCATTGTCAGTACATTGGCCGGCACCGCCCTGCCATCTAGAGGGGATGTATGAACCACTATCAGTCTGGCGGACCTATTGCATTTACTGTATATACAATGTCAATGTAGTTCAAAATACCATAAAAATTGCCCTAAGGGCCAATCACTATAGGGTATATTGTCCATAGAGCTCCTGATCTGTGTACTGGTCTACTCAAGGTACCAACAGACCAGCTGGCCATCTCATGGGCTCCCTACCCTATCTGGAGTCCTGCATCTTAGAAGTAGGTTATCGTCCATGCTTTCTACACAATTATACTTTTACAGACTTTAGAACTATAGCTGGGACTCCACTACCCGATATTCTCATCTGATCGGACCTATTATCACAAATCGGACCCAAACAGATGTAAATGTAAACAACCATATATGCATCAGAGTTTGTTTATATTTACATCTGTTTGGGTCCGATTTGTGAGAATGGGTCCGATCAGATGAGAATATCGGGTAGTGGAGTCCCAGCTTAAGCCTCTGGGGTCGCTTCATAACAATCTACGACAGATCAGTATGGCTACGATCACAAAAGAAAATGTCGGTAGGGAGAACAGGGAAAATCTGAGTTTTCATCTGGTAGTAACCCTTGGTGTCCAGAAATGCGGCCACCATCTTCAACTGGTCAGGTGTAGAGTAAAGTACCCCAATTCCGGACAGTTAGTGGTCGTCCTCGGATTTCTCCCCCAATGGATTATCTGTTTGCTCCCAAATCCTAACATATTGAGGGCAGGTATGTGTTCTTGCATGTGTGCAATGGGATTCTCTAAAGATCTCTTATTTCGGAGAAAAATCTTAACATTTAAACATGTTAAGAATGCTCCTAATTCCGGACACAGGGTCCTAATTCCGGACAGTAAAACAGTTCTCATATACCATGCACAAATATCCATCTGTCCGTAGGTCTACCTTTGAGAACATGTTCATCAAAGCAAGAACTCGCGATTTCTTTAGGAAATTGTGTGAAATCACCTTATATAACTAGGGAGAGAGGCTAAAAATCACCACTTGTACTTCGTAATTGTGAGGCAGTTTCTTCCTGCAGTCATCCTCATTCATAAAGTAGTTACATCTAATATTGGTATAAAAACGAATGGGTATGCTTGGTAGACACGCTGTAGATACAATTTAAGATTTAAAGCTTGATCATGCCAGGCATCATTCATTAATCATAAGGTGTCCGGAATTAGGAACCCCTGGGAGAAATCTGCCTTAAATTATGTACACCATTATTCATCAATGTAAATGCTACACCATTTTTAAATATGTCAAATGTCCTTGTAGTTCATTGTCAGATCCATGATATAGTCCAATATTTGACATGAAAATATCAATTTAAAACACTCCTCCTACTGTTCAAAAACTGCTACTGGGCTTAACTCGTTTGATAGAAGTCACCACCTCACCCATTCTATCATCACCTATCATATCAGAATCACATTTGGGTTCATTTTTCCTATTTACCATATGTTTATTTGTGATGGTAATGTTAGGAAACATGCATGTCCGTCAATCAGTACTATTCTATGGATTATAGGTCACATCATAGTCACCCTAATTCACCCTTTGGAGCAGAGTGTCCGGAATTAGGTGCTGTCCGGAATTGGGGTACTTTACTCTAGCGGTTACGCCTGGGTAGGGATATGAGTGGTGAATTTGGTCATTCCCTTTTTCAATTCACTGACCGCGTGGCGAATGCCGACGAGTCGCCAAAGCATAAGTCTATGTGTAGGCGTCTAACTGATGTGGACTTGTTCTCACGACCACTCTGTGTACACTGACACCAGTAATCGTGTGAGATCTTGGTTCAGCTCTCATATTCAGATTGTTCCTCAGAAGCTATGGTGTGTGAGTGTCTGGTCACTGCCTAAGTCTCCCAATAATTTGCGAGTGTCTCACTAGATTAGGCCAATGTGAACGTCTTTGACCAGGTGCCATCTTTGACTGGGTGCCATCTTTGACTGGGTGCCATCTTTGACTGGGTGCGATCTTTGACGGGTGCGATCTTTGACAGAATATGGTTTATTTAGGGCTGGCAGCTCGCAGAACTTGAGGCTGTGTCTCACCAGATTAGGCCAATGTGAACGTCTTTGACCGGGTACCATGTTTGACTGGGTGCCAAGTTTGACTGGGTGCCATCTTTGACCGGGTACCATCTTTGACCAGGTGCCATCTTTGACTAGGTGCCATATTTGACCTCCTGACAGAAAATGGTTTATTTAGGGCAGGTGAATATATAAATGGAGATATAACCACCGTCATTTTCTTTATCTTACCCCTTACATATTCGAGAAGAAATTTGTTTATTTGAAATCTTTTTTTTTATGACGGCCAGTCAAAGATGGCACCAAGTTAAAGATGGCATTCTGTCAAAGATGGCACCTGGTCAATGATGGTACCCGGTTAAAGACTCTAAAGCAGCATAATCAACGAGCGTGTCCCATTCAAAGTTCTAGTACTGGTCTAGTGATATTGGATTTGGCTTTGGATTTGGATATTTTTATTGGCTCATAACCATCTACAATATATACCGGGAGTTGTTCCTATTATGACCAGATGAAATGAAATGATATTAGAAGAGATAGGAATTATTGACATGTGTATTAGTGTCCAATAAGATTGTTGGCATTGATATATGTCCACGTACAGTTCTAAGCCAACCAAAGAATTTATGATACTATGTAATCATATTACATGTGTGAACTCACATGCTTATTAACCTAGAAAGACATAGAAGTTACGTCAGTCAATTCAGGGCTAATTCAGGGCTAATCAGAAGCTATCTTTAGTAGCTTTGTGTTGCACGCTATGGTCCAGTTCTTTCCATAGGTCTTTAACATTGGCCCGATTGAGACAATTGGCCATGAAGTAAGTGATTCTGTGCCTCTCTCTGTTGGCCAGGGTCCCCTTGCTGACTGCTACCCTCATTGTGTGGTACATCCACTCAGGGTGCGCGTGGGTGGGTTCTGAAGTATTTTGCAGTTTGCAGAACAGGAAACGAATTTGTTAGAATAGATTGTGCACTCATTTAAAAGAACAAGAAATTCGTTTTAAAAATGGTCGTTTTAATGAAGAAATGGTGTTTCCCTAAAGGTCAGTGTAAGGGGTCTCCAAATGTCATCCTACTATGAACTTTTAAAAGATATAATTTTTTTACCAAATATAGATCTAATTGCAACAACTACCTTCTGTAATAGACAAATACTTTGATATGTATTTACAATAGTTTTATCTCTTGCCAAGTCATTAAAGATATGTTTTGGCGTAATTTAAAAGTTATATACTTAGAGGATTTCGTTTAGATGACATTTCTTACATGATACATTTGGAAATACAGTTGCAGACAGCCCCCAAGCGATTTTGTTAATGCTGTGTTGCTAAAGGAAAACTACATCAATTTCTGTTTTGCAATACACTCCTGAAATGTTATAGATTATTGTCAAATATGCATTTTAAAGTGTCAGGCTGGAATACTTCATGCACTCAAACCAGTTCATCATTTGATTAGTTCTCCATTTAAAGGGGCATTCTCACCACTCACACTTGACCACATAGTACACTAGAACAGTACTAGAAAATGTGAATGGGAGGCGCTCGGTGAGAATGTTGCCTTAAAACCCGAAGAAATTCTTCACCCCTCCCCAAAGTTTCTTAATCCCTTGTCCAACTTGTCCTGCAGCCTTCAGCAAAGGTGCCATAAAACCTCCAACATCCCTCATATTCTCCCGCCCAGTCACCCGCTCGCTCACAGCGTCGTAAACCACTTTTGCCGTCTCAGCCGCGTCTCGCTGTCGAGCCACATGCGCCAATCTCAGTTCTTCCCTAAGTTGAGTTGTTTCCCTCTCTCTAGCTGCCTGAGATGCATCGAGCTTCTGCTGGAGCTCTTCGACAATGGTGGAGATCATGTCATCCCTATCTCGTCTGGAGATGTTGAGGATTCTGCTTCTTGGCAGGTGGATGAGTTGGTCAGCCACCATGCGCTCCATTTCTGGGACGTACTGTTGGCAGGTCTGAGGAACCCGCTCGGTCACCTCCCTTTGGTTTCTTAAGAACTGTAAATAAAACAGAGTGGTGCATGGATTGTTATTCTTTAACCCTTTAAGGACAGATGTCGCTAAACGATGACATTGGTCATTATAGTTCACAAATGCAACCCTGGCGAGTTACTTGCCGGGGCTCCATTGGTTCACTAATGCATGATGCCGTCCCCAATTGTAGCAGAAGAAAGACGGCAATGAGAAAATATTAATGTATATCAAGCATTCACACATTCGTTATTCTCATCTAATGTATAAACTAGATGGAAACTAGGCCTAAGCATTTAATTTTATTTCTTGACGTTGACTTTACGCATTAAGGAACAATTTATAGGATAAAGCATTTATGTCAAATTATAGGAAATTAAGGAATGAAAATATGTGTATGGTTATTCTACAATTTAATTATGGGTCGTTTGAGATGAAACAGCATCTTTAAACTAGGTTGAATTCAATTCATTGAATTGGTAGGTGCCTTAATTAAAATTTGGTAGTCAATTCCTGTTTGGATATATGTGTGAAAAGGTTTACTGCTGTGTCTCACGAGATTGGGCCAATGTGAACGTCTTTGACCGGGTGCCATCTTTGAATGGGTGCCATCTTTGACCAGCTTCATAGGAAACGGTTTATTTAGGAGAGATGCAAATATAAACGGGCTACTAATTACTAATTTAAAGTGTTCTAACATCCATTAACTTTTCAGCCCACATATATCCTCGTCTTCCCCCCAAAAAACTTTTTCTATCAAGTCGGTCAAAGATGACACCCAGTCAAAGCTAGCACCGGGTCTAAGACTTTCACATTGGCCAAATCTTGTGAGACACTGCCCTACCTGCTTGAATATCTTTGGAGAGGCAGTTGCACTGGAGAGAGCTGCGACCATCCTCGCGACCTGCTCCCTTTGACGTTGTCGTCCGTACTCTGTAGACTCGGAGTTATCAACAGCGATAACTCGCTTCTCTAGGATTCCATTGAGCAGGTTGCCAAATTCAGTTTTTCTTCTGGACTCATTTTGGAGGTAAGTGAGCAGGCACTGTTCCTCGACAATTTTGTTGCCATGCGTAATGACAACAAAGCAGTTGTCAATGAAGCCATCACCGAGCAAACCCTGGAAAGTAAAGTTGTAGAGTATTAGCTAGGGCACCATTTGGAAGAATTATCTTAAATTGTCAGGATAATCTTAGGGAGTGGTCATTTCTTAACAACATGGGGCGGTTGGTGGATTTTGGGGGGAGCCAAAAATATTTGGACCCCTTGAAGGGGGGGGGGGACCAAAGAAAATAGACTCCTCTTGAGGGGGGACCAAAATGCACCCCTTTTTAGCAAAAAATCCAGTGCATTACTATAGCTCAAAGGGGTCGGCTGCGCTCAATTTCAACTTGCCTGAGGAGGGGACCAAAAATATTTCGACCCCTCCCATTTTTGACCCACTTGTGCGAAAATCCACCAACCCCCCACCGGTTGTTAAAAAATGACCACCTCTTAATGCACTACAAAAGTGAGGCTAATATTCACAATGATGTAGCATAACACCCCGCGTTTACCCTTATACCCTTTTCTTGCAAAACTGGAATGTTTACCTAATAAACTGAGTCCTGTTTGCCTTCCACATTTATCTGGTTTGATTTTCACTTAATAAGGCGCATATTTTCCTGTTTGTAACCCTGCAGTGCTAGCTTCATTTTTTGTCTTTTTATTTTTCATAAAAATAAGGGGCATACTCTAGTGTTTATAACTCTTTACGTTGGTCCTGGGTTTTCATTTCAAACCGTGGCAGCTGTGTCTCACCAGATCAGGCTAATGTGAATCTTTGATATGTAAGGGATAAAATAAAGAAAACGGTGGTGATGTTATCTTCATTTATTTCATGGTGAATACGGCCTATCAATGTTGAAGCAATGGGAGGGCTGTTCCCGAGGGGAGCGTGAAATAACCCTAAGTCGTATTTCATGCTGTGGCCGTATTTCACGCTCTCGGGGGTCACGTGACTTTTGAGTATGCTTCCTTGACCAAAACCAGGCTTCTACGTGTACACAAAGGTAGTTTTAATCTAATTTAAGCCAAAATACCCTGAAATAAATACAGAGCGTCACTTAAAAGTGCCCTCGCCAATGGTTACTGCACTTGAGCTGCCTGCCCCGTACTGCACTAGGCCTACGGCCAGTGTGCAATACGGGCCACGCAGCTCTGGTGCAGTAACCACTGACTCGGTCACTTTAGCATGCAGCTCTGTCTATTTATACCCTGCAAACAAGATCTCGGGCAGAACTTATGCGGTTCTTGAGTCACAACTCGGGATCCCTGCGAGAATTGTGCACATATCTGGCACGGGAATATGTGAACAGCTTTTGACTGTGTCATATTCTGTGGAATTCCACATTATTTATGTCAAACAGAACTTGGGAATTGAATGTTCGCATCTGGGTAGAATCCGGCGAGGTCACAATGACACAAGAAAGGCACAAGATATTCCCAAGAATTGTGAACATGTACTTATTAGAATCAGAACTTGGGAATTAAACATTTGCAACTGGGTAGAATCTGGGTAGGTACCCGAACGTTCAATTCTTTATTTTATTTATTATCTCATTTTCTTGGAATGAGACAATTTATTTTGGCTGTTTTACTTCTCAGGGACATACCTTCTGAATCTGCTCAAACGACTGTTTTTCCTCTTCTGTGAAGCGTGGGTTCCCGATGTTAAACATGAACAGAACGCCATGAATGCCCTCTTTGAAGAAATCCACCACCTGCAACATATAGGTAGGTGTACTTGATTATTTAGGACACACCTTTTTTTTATTCTTTGGGTTAGGAACACCATGAGCATTTTCTCAAATACGAAGGACGAAATAAAGAAAAGTTGATATGAAATAAAATTTAGTCATTTACATTTCACTACCTAAAATCTTTAATTTTCACATTCTATTGGTTAAGAATTAATTGTTATTTAAAAGTGGAGAAAATGTAAGTTATTTCTATACCACTATATTGCTGGAATTATTAGCTTTGACTTGATACCAAATATGACAATTTTTGTCCATTTTTTATCGTTCTTTTCATCAAAAATTGGCAAAACCTCCCAAAAAGTTCTCCTGAAAACCTGATTTATATGATGCTTGGGGTGATGAGAAACTATTTTATTTTTATGAGTGGCCTTATATTGAGAACAGATGAGGATTTTGGGGACAAGTGCAATACACAAACAGTGATAGATACTTCTTATGACTCACTTCAGAGCTTGAGGTGTATGTCCTATTATGTATGCCTAGAATTATTGCTGCTTTGATTGTGAACATGATATTTCGGTTCAATAAACCCTTTTTAATGTCTACAAATACTGTATTGAAATAATAACCTCACATTGGAATATCGAATATAGAACTGGGACATAACTGGCTCATACTACATTGTATATCTGTGCAATAGATACAAGCATGCCTTAATAAATTTTATACCACACCTGAGTTGAAAGACAAAGGAAAACGGCCTCTCTGTATTTTATGTACAAAGCAATCAATGCTGGTGACAGAGTGGTGTGGCATATGTTAGTTAAGGTGGCTGTCTAGAATGGATCGAAAGTTTTTGAATTCCCACCAAAATGTTTCTCCAGGTTCTTTGCATAATTCTCAACCCAATAGCAAAAAGAAATATGGGTAGTCCCAGGCTACTTTTTTAAATATAGAATTTTGAAAAATAAAAGTATTTCCCTAAGATCAAAGAGGGAAAATAGTTTTAATCAATGAGGAATAGTAGTAAAAGTTTTTGAATTATGCTTAAACTTCCACAAAACATACATACCATCATTTCCAAATTAATCAAAGTAATTTCAACATAGGCTCCCATGCATTATTGTAGTCCGTTTAATCATATTGCCCTGAGGCATATACTTAAAGTGTTCTAGTGAAAAAGCCCTACCCCGGTATGCTGGAAGAGTGCATGTTTATTTATTGGCCCACTACTGCCCCCTAGTGTATTGATAGAGAAATGTCTGTATAAGTATATAAGGCTATGCACATCATGTTATCCGGCTAGAGGAACATTTGCTGCCCTGCCCTCTAGTATGTGCAATGAGATGCGCAGTGGGTCCGTTTTTTATCCTAGACAGCTACCTTAAACCACTCCAGACCCCTGTACTAAGGATATTGGCTTAGTCACGGCTGAGCACACTCGTCTACCGACTCGTGATCAGCCTAGACTGTTGCCAATATCCCATGTACAGCGGTCTGGCAGTGGTTTAACTATTACATATTCACCTTTGCCATCTCAGTAAGGATATCTTCAGAAGAGGCGTCCGTGTCGTTGAACCCGGGGGTGTCAATGACCATGACACGTACGCCATCAATGTCACACTCCTCCAGCTGAATGGTGCCGGTACACGCTGAAAAACAGGCAAATACGGGATAGCTCTCCTAGGTGTGCAGACAAATGTTTAAAGTGATATCTTAATCTTATGTCTTAAATCTTAATCAATTGTCTTGAAATTGGCCCCTTGATAGCTCTCCTTGTATCTTGCCACCTAGTGTCACACACCCACACTATGCTACCTGAGGTTTGCCTTTATAGTACATACCCTACACTCAGATGGCTTTATCGACAGTGTCTAGTCAATTGAGACGCCAAGGTACACAAAAGTTGATTCAGCATATATTTGCTTGCCATCAATTTTCAGTGTAACTCCCCTGTTGGCATCAAGCTTTGGTTGCGTACCATAAGTCACAATTTTTTAGAATTCTTTATTTATAGTGAGTCGGTTTGTGCAGGCCCAACCAAAGATTTAGTTTAGGTTGGGTTGTGCTACCAATTTAATTTTGGTTGGGGTGAACCCATCTGTGATTAATACCACATCGTCTGCATACAGTAGCATTGACGAGTTTTGTACTATATCTGGAAGCTCATTTATGTATACGGAGAACAGCAGGGGCCCTATAGTATGGACCCCTGGGGCACTCCGTAAGCAACATTGATGAAGTTCGAGGTCTTGCCATTGGCAGGTGTTCCGTGGGATCTGTTACCGAGGTAGCTGCCCATAAGTGCTAGTGTAGGTGCACAGTAGTATGTGGTACACAGTAGCATCTACTGTAGATGTACAGTAGAATCTACTGTAGAATGGATTTACATTAGAATCTACTGTAGAATGGATTTACAGTAGAATCTAATGTAGAATGGATTTACAGTAAAATATACTGTAGATTTACAGTAGAATCTACTGTAGATTGGATTTACAGTAGAATCTACTGTAGAATGGATTTACAGTAGAATCTAATGTAGAATGGATTTACAGTAAAATATACTGTAGATTTACAGTAGAATCTACTGTAGAATGGATTTACAGTAGAATCTACTGTAGAATGGATTTACAGTAGAATCTAATGTAGAATGGATTTACAGTAAAATATACTGTAGATTTACAGTAGCTTGTTATCCCCAAGGCAGACCCCTGAGGGACACCACAGGTGATAAGCAACCCGTTAATAGTAGTTGGTTAAGCTTTACCGAACAGATGAGAGGAAACTTAGCAATACTATAAGTTATACTCACACACGCTTTGCAGACTTTCTTCGAAGCGTTTCTCCCCAATAATCAGATTGCCAGTGGCGCTCTTCCCTGCGCCTGTCTTCCCAAGTAGAAGCAGACTGTAGAAATAAGATATGGCATGTAGTATATTTAATAAGAGGGAAAGGAAGATGCTACAATCGATATGATGAGTATACTAGTGATGATATTGTAATTTAGTATGACTAATTTTGTATAACTGTGATTGTTGAACAGGAATCTATCATTGTAAAATTTGAATACATAAGTCCATCAACCTTTACTTTATATTAGCCAAGGGAGATATACGAAACATTTCACATTTGAGGTCTTTTCTAAAGAACTGTATGTTTGGATAACACAGTCATGTGATACATACCGTATTACCTTTCTCCCATCTCTGATTGGACCACGAATTGAGGTTCCCAGCCTCTTCTGTTTTTCATCCAGGTCCTTCATTGCCTGTATATCAATTGGAGGAAAAATGATTAGTCTATCTCATATCTGCTCATGGACAAGATTATTAGCTTGCGGATTCCCTACACGATCCTATTGTATTTATACATCTTAAACAGGGTCTTCCAGCTGAGATGTTTTGATCAATATTCTTTTGCAGGATGTCATCGGATCCTCGTTAAGTATAGATTTCTAGCAAGCAAAAGAATGGTCAGGCCCAAATATTTGTACCTATACCCTCGAAAACTCCTACCACCTGGTAGAATACAGGTTTCCTTATAATGTACATCTAGCTTGCTGTAAAAATATGCTGGCGAAAATTGGCTACAAAATCCTACTGGAGCATTTTCCCTATATCACACAATGAGACAAGTCCAGCTAAAACCACCCAGTATAGCCACAGCAGCAGTACACTGAAAATCCATAGGTTGAAAGGGTTAGTCAGTACAGACTAACCCAGGTTAGTCATATGAGTGTTAGTCACAATGGCAAAGTTATATTCAAAAATGACCAAGGGGTCAGTCAGTAGTGGCTACCCTAGGTCTATCATTGGTGTGTTGTATTTGTATACCACTAGTTGGGGCCACCTGTGATGACCACTCAGTGGCTAACCCTGAAACTAAAAAGACTAAGGTGGGTTGGTCAGTAGTGACCAACCTGACATTAATAACTAATCTAGGTTGGTGGTAAAGGGAGCCAAAAAATGACTAACTAGGTAAGGCACTAGTGACCGAGAGGTTGGGCGTATAGGGAGCCTAGGAATATCAGTGTAGGGGTGGAGTGGCAGAAAGTGACAGGTGCATTCTGGATTTTGTTTTCATAAAAGTATAGAAAAAGATCCATCGATGATAGGTGTGTGATGTTTGTGGTTCTAAATTCTTGATTCCCTTATCATACCCTGTGATATATGATGAAATCTGATAATTTCCCGAATTTCCGCTGTCCTACCTAGCAAGTTACATTTCGAAGAAGAAATATATTTTTGTTAAATCTTTTTATTATGGTTGCCAGCCTGATATGTATAATTATATAAATTTACTAGAAAATACTTCCTGATGGGGAATCTACTTATAGGGCCAGACTGGAGTTCCCGAATCCAAGTCCAAGTACCTTTTTTGCTGGGACTAGGTGGAGTTCCTGCGGTACGAAACAGAAAGTAGGCTGCAATATACTAGACGGGCTCTGAGCCAGAGGATCTACAGTCCGGGGAGGTGTCTCAGCTCCAACCATACCTGGAGGACTGGTCATAATTTGGAGTGATATGGGTTCTTTTTCAGCCCCAAGGGAGTGGAGTGGTGTACACCTATATGGGTATGCTTTTTAGGGATAACCTCCATTATTCCTATATGGGTGTGGTATCTAGCACTGACTCACAAGCTTAACTGCTTAACTCTTCCCTTTCCCCTTTGAACTACAGTATATGGTATAATTCTTTAATCAGAAATATCAAAATATATACTTAGCCCTTTACAGTCCCATTGGGATGTGGTATCAGGATCCATGCATAGAGCCCTTGCACAAATATGAGTATGCTTTTTGCAGAATTTACACAGGAATGGGGTTATATTTCTAGAAATCGCAACACACCTATATAGGTCAGATTTAAGACCACACATTCTGGTGAAAACAATCTAAGACACCTCCCTGGGATCTACAGCTATATACTGGATAACTACCAGCAGTGCCTTCACTCCTCACCAGGCAGCGCATCATGTAATACGTCGCATTATCGCCCATCGTCCACGGGCAGCGGCAGTGCTAAGTCAATGGGGCGTCTCTGTATTTTAGGTCTGGAAGCTTTAATAATCATCGTATCTACTAACCAAACACATGTACATGATCGGGAGAGCGATTCCAATCGGGTTTAGCACACAAAATTACAGCCTAAGGTAGATACAAGGATAATTTCAAGTACTGCAATGGTGAAGGTATGGGGAGTTGCCCAGCTAGAGACCCGTATGTTAGGGTTGGTGCGCGATTTTCTCATGTGTTCTGGCGCTGCTAGATGAGTAGTATACCCCCCTAGTATGTTTGTGGTGAGAGAGAAGTGTAAAGATTTGGGATGTTGTCCCTGATAGACAATATCCCTGGGTGTAATAGCGACTGAGAATCTAAACTCATCCCTCATATGACATATTGATATTATGTCTTTTTTTATTTTGGTATAGGCTGTAAATACCGTTGTGTACCTGTCTAAACCCTCAAGGGGTTGGTTAGACTTGCTCAAGTCTGTCTTTATAGAGGGTCTACTCACTCCTTCCTCTTGCCTCCCACTCCTCCCCTCTCCCCTTTGCCATAGACGGGGATGGTAGGCAGTCTAGGGTTTGGGCATTAAAATGTAGCAAAAATAACAACAATAGTCGACAGATTATCTAATTATATAGTTATAGTCACCCTAGCCCCCCCGGCCCCCCCCCCCAAAAAAAAACACTTTGTATTTTTACCCTTTTTTGTCAATTTCAGGGTATGCAGAGAGGCTGGCCAGTACATATTCATGTTTAAAAAAAAAGAAAAAAGAAAAAAGACACCTACCGACCCTACATCCCCCCTCACACCCTCAAAAAATTAGCGTCACTGTCGCCGCATGAAAGCCAGGCAGTGTCTGACTTTCAGGTGAGGGTGCTTTTGGTGACAGTGACGCTCACTTTTCTGAGGGTGCATGTTACTTGAAACAAACCTTTTTTGGCCCTATACACTGTTATAGAAACAGCATACTTTACCTGTTGGTTGGCCTTGACCAGTTGTTCCTCAGTGGCCCCCATGCTCCTGTACATCTTCATCTGCTCGGTGTTGAGGGCCGGGTAGGGGTTGTGGGTTAGTGCTGGGCGGCCGGCACCCATGTAGGACACCCCTCCGTGGTAGTTAGCCATTATGTGTGAGTAGAACCCTCCGCTATCTTCAACGTCCTGAAACTAACTGAGTGAGTTTCGTTAGTGGATCCCTCTTCTTGTAATGGGTTGTGTGGAGTCACATTTTGTCCACAGGCCACAAAGTGTCCAAAGGTCAAGGAAAGACACACGTTGGTGTTGTTATAATGAATTGTGTGGGTATAATTTCTTTACTCCATTGATGTGTTCACCATACAGGCAACTTTAGGACCCACCTAGACAAGAAATATCAGTTACAGTTTATTATGGTATAATTGTAGGCTACATCTTATTCTATTATGTACTATGTATCACCCGGCTGGGAGATTCAGCCATCTGATGATATCTCTGTTAATGAACTTACTAGAACTAATGATAAACCTTGCAAATTTCTTGTCTGAAGAAATAAATTAAGTGTCGACAAAGAGTTTGATAATGGGTGTGGACACTTTGTAGCATGTGGACAAAACGTGACTCCACAGGGTGCAGCGGGACCAAGGAAGTGTTTGATAATGAGCATGAGCAAATTTCCCAGAGAGTGGTAATTTATAAATAACAGGGGGGGGGGTGGGCGATGGGGGTCACAAAATACTCTGCCCTCTCTAGAGGCGGGTGGAGTGGGCTTAATCCACTGCCCGAGTCTGCTGCGAATGCAGTCGTACGACAGGCACTAGCGAGTACGCTTGCAAAAATCTAAACTTTTAGATTTCTACGAATTTACTCGCAACCGCACGCCTCTCACAACGACGTTGTCGCAGGGGATCGCAGCAGATCCACTGCTGGAATGTTTTGTGCGTGTGTACTCACACAAGTGCAATTCGCAGCAAAATCGCAGCTAATTCTCCGCATTGGATCACCGCTGTTAAAAAGGTTTTGCACCTCCGTGAGAGATTTTACCATCCCCCTACACAGGGGGGGGGGGGGCGAAAAATTTATGACCCTTCCCGCTGGGGGAAATTTCGACCCGCTCACGTAAAAATCCCCCGACCCCCCCCCCCCATGTCGTTAAAAAATGACCACTCCCTTAGGCCGCTACGCATCAGTGATGACTCACCACGACCACGGGTGTAGAGGTATATCCATGGTGGTGAATGGTTAGATACATGTATTCACACAGTCCCCATGGATGTGGACTGATATCCACATGCACAAAAAAACCCGTTTTTTTTTCTGTGGTTTTGATGCCAGAACCATACAGCTTTAGTATTAGTCACTAGTATTTCAAGTAACAGGATCGATCCAGTCTGCATGCACTGATATTCCTAGGCTCTCTATACGCCCAACCTCTCAGTCACTAGTGCCTAACCTAGTTAGTCATCTCTTGGCTCCCTATACGACCAACCTAGATAAATTATTGTTGTCAGGTTGGTCACTACTGACCAACCCACCTCAGTCTTTTTAGTTCCAGGGGGAGCCACTGAGTGGTCATCACAGGTGGCCCCCAACTAGTGGTATACAAATACAACACGCCAACGATGGACCTAGGTTAGCCACTACTGACTGACCCTTTGGTCATTTTTGAATATAACTTTGCAATTGTGACTAACACTCATATGACCAACCTGGGTTAGTCTGTACTGACTAACCCTTTCAACCTATGGATTTTCAGTGTGGTGTTTTCAAGAAGTTCAATAAATTCCTTCTCATTCTTGCTGGCTACTGATCAATCTAGAGCTGATTGTTTTATTTATTTTATTTATTTGGCATAAACATCACATGTTAGACATGTTGATGTCCATTAACTGCCTTATACTGGCAGGGGGAAATGAATACAGAGTTTCACGTATATATAAAGGTTTCTCCAACCGGGCGACACACACATTCTAAAAATCGCCCTTGCCCTTTAAAAGTCAACATATATGGATATTTCCGAGTAAGTTCAGCCCGTCTAGTATATCGCTGCCCACTTTCTCTTTTGGTTTCGTACAGCAGAAACTCCACCTAGTCCTAACAAAAAGATGACTTCGACTTGAATTTGGGAACTCCATTCTGATTATACAAGTAGATTCATTGTGGGTGGGTGGGGTTTCCGAGTGGTGGATAAACGTGGCCGATTTATTTTATGGCAGTATCAAATGTTATTCACTTATACTTCACCCTCTATCCATAGTAGAACAACAAAAATAGGGTGTATAGGGCCTTAGCAAGATGATCAGTAGTAAGCGCCATTCCCACTGGTACTAGGTCTATTCTCAGTACTCACAGCAACCAGCTTAGGCAAATCCCGTGGCAGAGTACCTGAGTTCAATTCCTTCGAGGTAATGCATGGTAATCAAATTCATAAGTAAGGTGATTTTGGAAACAGAATTCATTATTTACAACACTAAAGAAAATTTAGAAATATATATTTAAAGGACCTACACTTATTTGGCCTGGTAGGGATTTGAACTTGGGCTCCCAGCATTATGAGTCCACAGTGCTAACTACTACACTATCCTGGACAAGGTGATATGAGTATTCTCCAGTTACAACCTATTCACAATACCTGCACCCTGCTTGTACCCTAATCTTGGCCACGACATTTGGCTGAGCTGGTCCTTGCAGAGCAAAGGGTTATGATTGTTACCAGGGGTCCATAAGGTGGAGCCACTGTATTGAATCAACATTGAAAACTGGTTGACAATATTGATTCCATGTTGATTCATTGCTGATTCAACATTGAACTGAGTTTTATGCCCACTGGGATAGAGCTTTGTTGGGACATTCTAGAGAAGTCATGCATTCCATGTGGGTGGGATCTGACACAAGGATTGTGAGGGGACACCCCTGAGGAAAAGCCTGGCACCAAATAGGATACACTGTAAATAGTTGGTGTAGGTACACGATAGAATCTACTGAAGATCTACAGTAGAATCTACTGTAGAATGTAAGTAGTATAGTATGTATCGGAACGGGACTATAGTTAACTACTGTTTATTACTCAATCGACATGCAGCCAATCAGAGGCCGCCATTTGGTCACGTGACCCGTTGCCATGGTAACGTGACCTACTTAGGGCTCTCAGCCAATCAGAAGCCAGCATTCTGGGTGACCTACTGACCTACTTAGAAGCTCTCAGCCAATCAGAGGCCGGCATTCTGGTAACCATGGTAACGTGACCTACTTACGTCACGTGACCTACTTAGGCTCAGCCAATCAGAAGCTGGCATTCTGGTAACTAGGGTAACGTGACCTACTTAGGGTTTGTTTGTAAACAACACCACGTGGCTCTCTTGTTTGTAAACAACACCACGTGACACGTGACTGTTTGTAAACAAACAAACAAAAAAGTTATGTAACTTATATATAGAAATAAAAACACAACAAGATAATTTCTTTTTTTTTCATTTTATTCTTTATTTTCATTTCAATCAAAAAAACACACAAGTTTATGCTTTTTTAGCTCGCTTCTTCGATTTGCAACAACCCAACAGGCCGCAAAGTCTCACGCCGCCGTCACTCGCACCACCACACCCCGGACGACTTCTCTCCAATAGACATTGCACGACTTTGGATAAATCCAACACCATTTCGGCAAGGCAGAGAATCTTTGCCTCCATGAAACGGCCGCCATCGCAACAACCCGTCACAACAGCATCATCGATAGCTTCTGACTCACTGTCCGGTCGCTCAGCTTTGGGATTTTGCTCATGCCCATGACGCACTTCTTGGGGTTTCTTGTTCGACATGCTTCAATTAGGAAATGAACGCAATGAGGTCCACAGGTGTCAGCAGAAGTGTCTTGTAGTTGAACGCGGTTTCTTTGTCACTTGAACGGAGCAGAGCGTTCCACGAAAGACAAGAACTCCGCACTCAGCGGCGGTAAGCCGAAGGAATCAAAGTAGTACACTTCACCCGTGCTCGACACGTAAAACGCCACCCAATGCTGACCTGGGAAATGTTGCGGATCTGTGTTGCTCACGAAACAAGTGTCTTTGATAGGGTGCTTCGGAATAGTGTCACAAGAGAAAACACCCAGGAAACGATGTTTTGTGTGAACGTTTTCCTTCAACACTCTGCTTATTTCAAGCGTGTTCATACGATACGCTAAGTACCGCTGTCTTGTCTTCAGTTCATGTGGTAGTCGGTGATGGGGTGTCGATCTCGGGTCAGCTCGACGACGTTGTCGTACACCAAGTAGAGTAGCACCGTTGTTGTCGCTTGTAGCGCCGAGCGGAAACTGACTTCCACCCTCAGCTGACCCGCTCTTATAAGGTTCACGCGACACCCGTCGTGCGATCTGTCTGGGGTTAAATCGAGGGGGAACACCGTGTAACCGTTCAGGAATTGATCGTATGAAATACCGCAGGAGCGCGCGCCCTCGTACATCCCCGTTTCCGTGTGTAGCGCCAAGTACTCTCTCACGGCCGCTTTGGTCTTAAAGTCGGGCACGTAGGCGTCGTTCGGCACTTTCTGATCGTTCACTATCACTTGAAGCGAGCTGATGTCGTAATGCTTCATCTCGAACGGGTTCTTGGTGTAGCTACCGTTGAAGGCGTCGTGGTCTAGGAAGCAAATCATCATCGACTTGGGAAGCTGGCCTGTGTTGGAGTGCGTGTAGCTGTGATCTCTGTTACCTTGAGGGATGGCGTACGTCGTCACCTCCACTCTGTTCACCGGGTAGTCGAAGGGACCGTGTTCTATCACCGCTCTCTCGTGCGTTTCCGCTACAGCGTCCGCCACCAACACGCGTCGCACGTAGAGCTTTGCTTTGTAGATCTTCAAGCTGTAGCCTCCGTCAGCGGCGCACATCAGATAGAAAGAGGGCGCTGCCTGTTTCAGAGTGAGATTGATTTCTGTCTCTCCAACGATGAGCTTCGGTTGATGAGCCAGGTCAAAGTGCAGTCGCGCCATCAGCGAAAAGCGCTTGTTGGAGATTAGCTTCCTGCGCGCTTTGTACCCCGCATTCGCGTTAGTCAACGCGTCAAAGTGACCAGGCGTATCTTCATGCCACCCCTGGGCGCTCATGACGCCGTCCTTCACGTCTTTGTTGTAGTTGAGTAACCCTTCCAAGTAAGCTCGGTAAGGGTAGGTCTCGGTGTTGCCAGACACTTTGAAACCGCCGATGGAGACTTGGACGTCTTTGAAGAGCGAGTGAGCCAAGTTGTTCACCGGAGCTACCGCGTCGGTGTCCTCGAGCGCCGCTCCGTTCGCTTTCAGCACTTGACATTCCAGATGAAGGTAATTCTCGTTCAGGTCTGTGTACTTTTGTGACTTGTTGATGGTGAAATTTATGTTACCTCCATCCTCTAAAGAGTTTTTTGTTTCTATCCCCAGGAAAGACGACTTTAAGATAGTAGTCTGAGTCGGCGCTACGGTGTGCAGGTCGAGCTCAGAGAGCGCGCACTCGTTACTGCTCTCGTGTACGTAAGCCATTGTGTTCTCTCTTCACGCGGACGACAGACTGACGCCGGCCGCCTCCAGTCTTTTTATTTATACCTGAACGCCTAGGCGCTTACCGGTCGAATACATCCCCTCTACGTCTCTTGCAAGAGCCACCGCCAGTCTGAGGAGAATGCCGGCGACGTTTCGACCCTTTCTTAGACGCGACAGTCGTCTTTCCTCCCGAGAACGCCGTACTCGCCAGTCTCTTCAGAGCGCCTGCGCCTCGGTCTTTCACGCTGCTCTTTAAAGTCCGACCCGCCAGCACATCTTTAGCTACGCCCACACCGGCGCGGACCAGCGTTTTTCCCACCGACTTCAATAGCGGGGTAGCCGAGCGCATCAGACCTAACAGAGCGCCGCCCAAACCGTGCCCGCTCTGGAAAGAGCGCCCGCTGTACACGGTGATGCCGTTGCCCAGCTGCGCGTTGTAGTAATCGCTGTACCCTCTGCCGACGGTGCGCCTGGGTGGAAAGTACGGAACGCGTTGATGCATCATTTTTCTCTCTTTCAGCGCTCAATAGGTCTCAGATGAAGTGTCACGGTCACCTCGCCTCTACCGAATGGGATGGAATGACCGGATCGGTCTCTTAAATAGATGCCGACCTCGGTAAACCTCTTGGATTTCAAGGGGAAATAATCCAAATGGGGAAAACTGATAGCTTGCACGCCACCTAGACGCTTTCCGCCTCTGTCCACCGCGACGCAGCGCAACAGCGGCACTTGCATGTCGCCCACACGTCTCTGCTGGATCATGTCCGTGTATATGTACACAGAGTGCACGTCCCCGTAAACATCCATCGAGTAGGCGCCGGTAGTCGGCGACGCGAAACACGTCTTCTCTCCGAAGCCTAGAACGCATGCGAGATGCGGAGTCAGCAGGACAGCACAGTGTCTCGGCGGTTTGATGGTGACGCGTTTCGTCTTGGCGTCGTACGATGAGATCCGCATCGGTTTGAGCAAGAAGCTGGCGCCCTCTAGTCTGTCATCTCGCAACGTCTCACTCAAGCGCTCGAGAAGGGTGTGGTTGCTTCCGGTGAAAATAGGAGGTATCTGGAATATGTTTGGCATGAAACTGCGCACTCCCATGTCTTTCTCCATCTTTTCGATCATCTGTCTTGCTTGATCGCTGATCGCCTTCTTCTTCACCGCCGGGGACAAGAACTGCTTGTATACGGCATTCGTCTGTCTCAAGTCGACCTCTCTCTTGAACCTTTTTGTTTCCGGTTTCAATCGCTGCTCTTCCGACGTGTCTGATATCTCTTCCACCGTTACATAGCTCGCTTCCTTCCAGCTCAGCGGGTATTTTGAGCTGAACGTTAGCTTGCTCAGACCGTTCACGTTTTTCATTCTCTTCCAGTCTACCTGCGGTTTTCTTCCTTCAGCGAATACAGTCTCTTTTAAAACGTTGATCGCCTCCTCTAGCGAACCCTTGGTGCGCAGAGGAACAACGATGATCAAGTCGTCGTCGTGCACGTTAGTCCATTCTGTAGGGAGGATGATCTCAGTCAGAGCCGCTTCGTACGCTTCGGGCAGAAGGAGCGGCGAGTTGAAGTGAGTTCGGAAAGACGTCAAGCTGTTGTCAGGATAATACTCCATAGAGCTGATGCTAGGTAGGGTGATGTTCATTTTTTTTTTCTACGTTATTTTTTTGACGGGGATCCACTCGTTGAACTTGTCGTCGTAACCTAACCAACGTACGAAAGCTAACTCTTTACCGTCGACGGTCTTGCGGCGCAACACCTCGTCTATCAGGTAGTTGTTGTCGTAACGACTCTTGTACACCTTCTGAACCTCTTCCGGGTAGAAGACGCCTTTTATCTCCTCGCCCTTGTCGTCTTTCAGCTCGAACCCTCTGCTTCCCAACGTCTTAGCAACGACGACCACTTCCTCGCGCCAGTTTCCCTCGTACCCTTTGTCGAAGGCGCCTTTAGTTCTCAACATCCTCACTCTGTCACCCGGAGCGATGACGTCGACAGCGGACGTCTTTGTTTTTTTCTTCTTTTTCCATATTTCGTCGATTTGTTTGTTAGTTGGGAGATCTTGTCGGTAGAAAACTGTTTCGCTGTTTTCCGAGCTGACTTGAGCCGGCGCCATTTTCAAAGTCTTGTGGTGAGTGCGATTGTAAGAAGACACTACATGGTGCAGTACGTCTACGTAGCGATACGTGCGCTTGTGTGTGAAATAACGCCACAGCTTCTCCTTCAGACTGCGGTTCAAGCGCTCCACTAGACTAGCTTTGATGTCGTCGTTCTCGCCAGTGAAAAACTGTATGCCCTCGCTCTTCAAGTGATCTTGAAAGATCTTGTTCAAAAACTCTTTCCCCTTGTCTGTCTGAACAGTGCGCCGTCGTCTCTCGCCAGTGTCTGTCATCTTTCGGAAGGCCTCGGTAACATCAGCGCCGCTCTTGGATTTAATGGGAACGGCCCACGCGTACCTAGAGAAAACGTCGATCGCCGTCACCACGTACCGGAAGCGGTCGTTGTGAGACGCCAAAGCCTGCATGTCCATCAGATCTATCTGCCACTGCTGATCGATTGCGCCGGTTATAGTCTTGTTCCTTGCGAATTTTCTCAGAATGGGTTTATGTTTAGTGTAGGCGTCCAGCGACACTAAAGCATCTCGGATGACGGCCGGGTTTAGGTGGCGAAAATGATGTTTCTGGAGTTTAGTCACGCTAGTGAAACTGGAGGGCGCTTTGATGTCGGTATATCTAGCTACTACGCGCTTCTTTTCTTTTTCCTTCTTGGTCAGTCTCTTCACTGGTTTGCCCATCGTTGGCCTGTTGGGGGCGTGAACGACGTCGCCGCCGCTAGGCGGTTGCGCCCTTTCCTTTTCTTACTCGCCGCGCTCCTATAGGAAGTCGGAGTTTGGAAAAGTTCACTGCCCTCCTCGTCGTCAGAGGATTGATCGTCCACCTGGAGAGAAGAGTCTGCTGCTGCTACTGCTGCTGCTGCTTCTCCTTCTTCCGAGTCGAAGCTCGGTCGTTTCCGACCTCTGTCAGCAAGCCGCGTGTCCAAGCTTTGGCCAGGTCCGCTCGCTTTATACAGATGGTTTCCGATCAAGGAGTCTGTGGGAACTGCTTCGCGCAGCGCTTTTGTGAACGGAGAGTAGCCCGCCGGTCTGGGCGCCGTCTTCCTGAACCTGGCGGCGTCGTTCAGTAAGTCCACTATGTTGATGCGATGCTCAGGTGGTATTCTCCGACCCGACATCTCGCGCACCGCACCGTCCTCGTTCCACTTGACCACACCGGATTTCTCCAATTGTTTGTACAGCGCCACGGTCCGGGTGCGATTCCTCTTGGGAACTTGGTTCACCAACCGCTCAAGTAGGGACGCGCTGGCTTCTTCAGCAGACTGACGGAGGTGAGCCGGGGGCGAAGAAGTGTAGGACGAAGAGATGTTGCTGTTGTTGGGATTCGCGAGAAAAAATTGCAATCTATTCAACAACCTTCGGTATTTCAACATTTTCCCGCGCGATTCCAAAGTGGGATCGTTCAACACTAAGTCCAAGTCCCTGTAGATAAACTGTAGCACCTGGTGCAAGGCCGCGTCGGGATGAAGGGACTGTTCTGCCTGCTTGTGGTAACAGGCCATATCGGCAGGTAGGCGGGCGGCGGTGGCAGGAGCGGAACTCTCGTTCTTTTCAGTACGCTCATCAGGAAGAGGAGGAAGGTTTGGAGCAGTAGAAGTACTAGCAGCAGCGACTGCAGTAGTAGCAGCGCTAGTAGTAGCAGCAGCGGGCACATGATGAAGTAGACCTGCTCGTGATGATTTGTAGAGCGTCTCAGGATCCACGAGCGCTAAGCGTTTGTAGTGTTGTTGCTGCTCTGAGTCCGTCATGGGGACGACGGTGGCGATGACGCTGGCGGTGGCGGTAGTGGTGGTACTGTCGGCGAGTAGGTGTCGAATGAGGTGTCTCATATACGGAGAATGCTCTTTATAAGCGGTAAGGCCATCCCTATGAGAGCCGGAATGAGGAAACCTCCCTCTTGTACCAAGACGCGTCTCTTTTTTTTGATGGACGTAGATTTTTTGCCGACCTCCCTGAACACGTCAGCCGATTCTCGAAGCTTGTCCAGTTGTTTGTCGCTGAGCGGGATGTTCCCTACCAGTAAATTGTGACAGATCTCACTCAACGCTGCGCTCAGATAGTCGCTTCCAGAGTCTATTAGATGCGAGCAGTCCTTTGGCGAGCACTTAGCTAAGTGCTTGAGAGTACCAAAGTGTCTTTCGAGTAGATGAGAAGACATTTTTGCTACTGCTTTCTCTTGTTCTTTTTTTTGTCTAGCGGTACGAATACTAGCTGAGAGTGTATGGACGTCAAAGAGGAGCGTATTCTCAGATCGTCAGGTGTTGACTGCTTGAAGTCCAGATGGAGGTATGAGTGAGGTCGCTTGAGTTCATGGGTAAATATACTAGAGAGGGCCGCCGCGTTGGAGGGAAACACCTGGCGAGACAGACTAGCTGTTTGCCCCATGTCGCGCGGGTTCTTGAAAACGATCATGTAGTGAGCGTTCAGACTCATAGTTCGAAAGTCGGGTGATTTCTGGAATAGGTTCTGAGTGATATATATGACGCTCACGTTCCAGTGATGGGAGTATTTAGTAAAGATGTCGGCTACCACTTGCTGATTGGAACTGCTCATCAGATCGTCCAATATCAGTAGAGTGTGTGGTCGTAAAGCGTCTTCTGCTACTTCCACGTCTCCCGCTATAGACTCTTTGCTAGGAAGACCTTCTCTGAATTCCACACCGTACTGATTTTGCATTTTTTCAAACAGAGGTTGCCACTCGCCGTAATGGTAAAAAGTCTTTTCCACCGGCGGCGTGACCAAATTGTTCACGTCGCTCAGAAATTGATCCACCAAGCGCGATTTTCCACAACCCGACGGACCGCTAATGATACAACTAAAGGGTCCTTGTAGTCGAGCGTCGAAATGAATTTCTGTGAAGAGTTTGCTTTTACTACTCGACATTTTTTTGTTTTTTTTCAGGACGCGTCAGAGAGTAGTTGTGTGTCTGACTGTCTGCTGTGTTTCTCACTCGAACGGTCGGTAGTGAATGGTTGTGGAGAAAAGTCAGCCGACCTTTTTATTGATACCGGCCGGTGTCACAGTAGCGGCGGCAGAAGTGACTTTTTTTTCTTTTTATTTTTGCGATAAAATTCTATTTTCACTCAATAGTCATAAATGTTTGTATCAGACTCCAGAGGAGTCTGATACAAATATTTATTTTTTAAAAAAAAGAAGAGGAGGAGGAGGAGGAGGAGGAGGAGGAGGAGGAGGAGGAGGAGATTCATGTTTTTTTTTTTTATTTTTTTTTTATCATTTAGGCAAAGCTCGTCGCTTTGCCGCTTTTTTTTCTATTTCTGTGTTGTGACACGATCGTCTCGAAAAAGCAATAAGGCGTGTGAGCGCGGCGGTGACAAATACATATTGGAGCGTATGGTTTAAAATAGTGCGTCCCTATCTTCTTCAATTCGGCTGCGTTGCAATATGCGGGATAACAAGTGACGACGTCGAAACGTTTAGAGACCGTGTTCACGTCGGCCACAACGCGCACCCACCGAGTGGGAGCTGCAGTCGCTCCCAAGAAACCGATCGGCTTGTCGAATCGTTTCATAGCGCTTATTCTCACTTTATAAGAGGAGGCAGGGTGAGGAGAGTAGCGGCGCTCTTTCTTTTCATGAAACGCCCAACGAGTGGGGGCGCTGAGAGCGGCTGTTATGCAATGGTAGAGTAAATACTGTTCTGAGAAGACGGCTCTCGGCCATGTCGCTACGTTTTCCTTTTCCGCTCTTGTATAACGACGATGGCGCTCAGCTTTGCTTTTCTCGAGAATTCGGTACGCTTCAAGAGAAGCGTGAACCTCAACTACGTGACGCTCTCTCCTTTGAGATAAAAAAATAGCCGGGCAGTTGAGGAGGGCACTTTGTTCGCTTGTCCGTCTTTTAGAAACTCGCGCCCTCTGCGGCGCCATATTTCTTTCCTCCGAAACAAAAAAGACTGAGTGAAAATAAAAATTTAAAAAAACAAAAAGCTCAAAGAAAAAAAATAAGCAATAAGCAGACTCAGCTCGAAATTCCCTGCTGGCGTGATGGGGGTGACTGCAGGCGGTGGCGGCGGTCGGCTGGCCGGCGATGGCGGTGTCGGCCGCGATGGTAGAAGGGGGTGTGGAAAGAGAGATGCATCTCAGTCTTTTATAGGAGCGGCGAGAGTTCGACTTAGTCTGACATTTTCAGCTGTCGCATGCTGACCTGCTGCTATCATAAGAGAAACAAAAGCCCTAATCACGCTTTTCAGCTGGATCCTTCCACCCACCAGACATGGATACAGATGGGAGGGTGGTTTAAAATTAATCTGTGTACCGACTGTCATACAATAGTGTAATTAGTTGAACGCGTGTTACCTGTATAAAGGATTAGCAGGTCATGGGCTTAGAGTGTGTATAGAAAAACAACTACAGGTAGCGTGAACAAAGCGACCCCCTCCCTTTCTGTCACTCTGTCTGTGACTAGAGGGCGCGCGTGTGGTAAGCGGCTTAAATCTAAAGAAAAAAAATCACCCTCTCCTGTCGTCAGCAGTCAGCTGGCCGGCGGCTGGAAAATGCGATTAGAGGGATGATGAGCGCGTAGTAAGCGACTTAAGGCTAATCTAAAGACCTGCCGTGAGTGGGCAGCTGGCCGGCGGCTTGAAAAAAGGGGGGAGTAAGGGTATATAAGGGGGAGTGAAACCGTATTCGTCATCGTCAATCATCATTCACTCTACTACTACTACTACTACTACCACCACCACCAGCACCACGCCTCAATTTGCAGATCCCCATGATGGAAAGTTGCGACCGTGACATGAAGCGGTATGACGAAGCGGCGCGCGAATGTGAAGCTGTAGCCTTTGCTACTGCTGCTGCTAGTGCCGCTCATTGTGCTACTGCTGCATTTACTGCGGCTGTTAGTGACGCTGGTTGTGATGACCTTGTTGTTGTTGCCGCTGCGGCTGTGACTGCTGCTGTTGCTGCCGCCGATGCAGCTACTCATGCCGCCGATGCCGACGCTGCTGCTGCTGATGCTGTTGCGGCTGCCGATGTCGCCGCTGATAACGCTGCTAGTGCACGCTCTGCTGCCCTTGCTACTGTCGCTGCTGCTGTTGTTGCTAATGCTCACGCTACTGCTGCTGCCGCTGCTGCTGCTGCTGCTACCGCTGCTGCCGAGGCTGCTGCCGCTGCTGCTGATGCTGCTGCTGATGCTGCTGATGCTGCTGATGTTAGCAGTCGCGTCGACAAAGAATCGTCATTTGTCACTCTTAAACCTCCAGTTGAACGCGCGACGGGTAGTAGGGCTACCAACGCGACGGCCGGATGGTGCAAATGGTGTCGTCGCTTCTGCTCGTGCGCTTGCTTTTCTTCCGGTCCTACCTGCTGCTGCTACGGTATAATAGTGTTATAGTGTTTGAATGAGAACGCGCGTAGTTACACATAGACGCTGTAACAGATGTGCTTTTTTTTGAAAATATAATTTTAACATAACATGGAACTTGTTGTTTTTATTTTCTATATATAAGTTGTTTGTTTACAAACAGACACGTGTCACGTGGTGTTGTTTACAAACAAGAGAGCCACGTGGTGTTGTTTACAAACAAACCCTAAGTAGGTCACGTTACCCTAGTTACCAGAATGCCAGCTTCTGATTGGCTGAGCCTAAGTAGGTCACGTGACGTAAGTAGGTCACGTTACCATGGTTACCAGAATGCCGGCCTCTGATTGGCTGAGAGCTTCTAAGTAGGTCAGTAGGTCACCCAGAATGCTGGCTTCTGTTTGGCTGAGAGCCCTAAGTAGGTCACGTTACCATGGCAACGGGTCACGTGACCAAATGGCGGCCTCTGATTGGCTGCATATCGATTGAGTAATAAACAGTAGTTAACCATAGTCCCGTTCCGATACATACTATACTACTATCAACAATAGAATCTACTGTAGATTTACGGTAGATTCGACTGTTTACCTACAATAAACTGTACACCCACAAAAGTGGCAACCAACTTTTTACAGTGTAGGGTTCAACGTTCTGGAGGAGTGAAAGGGACCACATAGTATAGGTAGTACCCCATGGAGGAGGTATCGGGCACCATACTATAAAGCAAGCAAGCAGTAACGCCTGCCTTTATTATGTTAGACATCAGTCAGCTTGATAAGTCTTTTTCTGGGCGGGTGGCTCATGCCACATGGCGCTGGGTGCTAATCTCCCTTTGACCCCTAGCTTTTAGGAGGTGTACCTCATAGAATGCCAGTACCATGGGGATATACTGACCTCAGGATACATACACAGTGCCCATGGGAGTCACTTGTGGTCGCTCTAGGCTAATGGCTGTCACCAGCCCCTGTTTTGTCACTGCCTCCTGCTTGCTTCCGCACCCTTTTGAGACAAGTCTCTAGTGCTACTCATTTGAGGCTGAGTCAACCCAGGGTGGGGCTCGAACACAGGATCTTCCGATCGCCGTATGGAACACCCTGGAGAAGGGGAAATTCACCATATATGTTAGATGGGCTGCCCTGGACAAGGTTATTAGATGTAACACGTAGAGGAGCTATAGCAAGATATAGATAGATAGCCAGACGCCAACATTCTTATAAATTTCATTGAACTTTCATGAGCCTCCACTAACTAGAACATGAGGAAGTCCTTTTGCACAGGGTCGGCAGTCTCAGGCCCCGACTCTATAATAGTAGAGTCTGGGCAAACTCATATAAAAAACTTGCCCTCAGGAGTTGACCAATCAAATCCTGGGCACCAATTCCTGTGCACAGCCTGATGGGAAGTAACAATCTAAATATAGCAGTTCCACCAGTCCCATTTGCAGCCCTTGTGGTGGAAAAGGGTACTGGTTGAGCGAGTCCGCAGGGTCTGTGGACCTTCACATCAGGGCCCCACCTAGTGTAATGACCGATCCCTACTATAGTATACTGGTTGGGCAGCATGCATCCACGGAAACGTCCGTTGTCCCACACTAGGGGTCAGTAGTGCATTGGAAATCCCCTTGACAATAGTTGAGACTTGAGTGGATGAGCGCGCACAAAATCGTATCGCAAATGGTGAATTTCTACATGCTATCAAAGCAAAGCAGTGACTGGGTGAGGCTCGCTATTCTCCTTATCAGCTGAGAGTATAAAGGTGAAATCTTTATAGTACGAAGGTGTACTCACCAACTACAAACTGAAGTTAATGCCACTGAGAAATCTTATGAGGGAGGCTTTTTAAAGAAGAATTTATCTTTATTTTTACTCGCAGACTAAAATGTATAGGATCATTTATGTTTTCTGTGCCCAAAATTCCCATTTTAGTGGCTAAGAATTGATGGATCTTTGAAAGTGGAGAAAATGTAAGTTATTTTTATACTACTGCATTGCTGGCATTATTAGCTTTAATTTGATACCAATAATAAACATATTTGTACATTTTTATCAGGTTTAGCGGTGATGAGAAACCATTTCATTTTTTTAGTGGCCTAAACTTCATACTGTTGTTGTTATTGATAGCTTTTATTGGCATTCACTAGGAAAACTTTCTTTTCTTAGAGTTAGGGTTATGGTTAGGCGGATTGGGGTTAGGGTTAGGGTTAGGGTTAGCTCTAGCCATTTTCCATAGTAACTGTCACAGTAAATGATCGCCCCCACATCCATTTAGCCAGATTACGGATAGACTTAACTGCTCCTCGGACCTAATACCCTGGTTGAAGTTTTTGGGTGTCAGTCAGTGCATAATCTCGATCCCAAATTCTTCCGAAGAAAGACTCTGATAACAGCCACATGACCTTGAACTTGGAAATTAGAGCTGGGTTTGGGCAGTCCCTGCTGGTAGCTTGGAACCAGCAGAAAGGAACTGGAAATGGAACCAGAAAGTAAAACTACTAGCATACATTCTGGTTCCTGTTACTTGTACGACATAGTATGTGTATTTTTCATTATTATTGTACAATTACTCTCAATGTATAGAATTTGGTTCCTATGCATACATCTACACTGAGTTGTATAACGGATACAGCAACCTGACAATAAAGGTAAATCTACCTTAAAACATAGCGCACACCCCTTAGGGTAAAGGCTACCTGAGTCGGACAGACACCTTGAGTCGGACACCATTGGCTTTGAATTACATAGTCTATGTAACTATTTCACCCATCATGTGAACTAAATATGAAAGTTGATGTGTTCTTCGTTCTAGAAATTACAAAATACAAAATATTATTTATCTCACACATGGTTAAATGGCAGCTTGAACATTGGGTGTTCTTAGTGTTTTCTCAAGATACAAGTCAGAAGGAAATGAGATAATTGGTTTTCTTGTTTCTTCTATTTTGACTTTGTTGGTATAGTTATCAGTATTCCTTGACTCCAGGAGCATCCGAGATGGGTGCCTCTACCCAATCTAGACATGGTTGTATTCTATAAATGACCTAAGGTTATAAGGTGAGGCTCCACTAACAGATTTTGTTCTCAAATCGGGGCTATTCTCACGAATTTAACTCAGATATATATCATAATAATTATATTCCTTAGACAGGGAGGTCCTATAGACCCAGCCATGGGTCTGTGTTTATAAATAATGGTAATGTTTATAAAAAGTGGAAATTAGACTTGCCAAGGCAATATAACATGATCAAGCTCCCGATTTAGGTTCCGATTTTGCATCCCTGGCCGATTTTGGCTCCCGATCCCAAATCAAACAGGTTTGATTTTTATTTATCTGAATGGTGACCTCTCTAGATCTGTGTTTACCTAGTAAAATTGTATACATTACATATCTAATGTAAATATAAACAAACCCTGACACTTTATATCTGATCTGATCGTTTCACTAATATTATAGGATAGCTAGGGGTGCAAGGGTATGATCGGATCGTGAGAATTGACCAAAAAATCGGTTAGTGGAGCCCCAGCATTAGCTGGGACTCCACTACCCGATATTCTCATCTGATCGGACCCATTCTCACAAATCGGACCCAAACAGATGTAAATATAAACAAACTCTGATGCATATATGGTTGTTTACATTTACATCTGTTTGGGTCCGATTTGTGAGAATAGGTCCGATCAGATGAGAATATCGGAGTGGAGTCCCAGCTTATGTAGAGGTAGAGTCCTCACTTTCAACGCGAGGAGCCAAAATCGGCCTCAGATGCAAAATCGGGGCCGAAATTGGGACATAGATCTAGTTTATAAAGTCTTGGAAAGTCTAATTTCAACTTGAGCATGAGTTTTTATAAACATAAACATGTTTATAAACATGAACCTATGGCAGGATTTAAAGTACCTCCCTACTTAGAGTATACACAAATATGATTCTTTGGTTCGAGCCCGATTTGTGAGAATAGAGCCGATTTGACCACAAAATCGGCTAGTGGGGCTTCACCTAATGGCCACCATCCACAGGGGAACGTCGGCCGACTTAGCCCATATAACTTCGGCCGTTTAGGGCCATAACCCATTACCCGATTTGGTGGCATTATCGGCCGATACATCCACAAAATTATACTACAAAGTACTGCATTTGGTCTGTTTGATGAGGGTGTATTGGCCGATAATGCCTCCAAATCGGCTAGTGGGTTATGGCCCTTAGAGCCCAGTGGCTGGTGGCCATCAGCACTCAAGATATCATAAACAGAATTAATATGTCAAGGCTTAGTACTTCATGGTTATTTATAATACATCTATATATGTAATTTTGTCTTTCAATAAGGGGACACGATAAACATCAAGGGAATAGACAGTAAGATACACCCTTGTCATCAAGTGGCCAAAGAGGAGATACCACTATCTGCAGGATATCTTAGTCTACTCACGTAATCATCAAAACACTTTCACACCCTCAAACCCATCTTGACTTTGATTTACGCTACTTCACACTGACAGCCAAGCTTAGATCATCAACACCCAAGAGGAAGTCCATACTTAAGCATTATCTGCATGATAGGGTAGTTCACTTGAATGAGTAAAGGGAGAGTAAAGGGATAGCAACATTTAAAGCAAAATGTTCCTGATATTGTTTCATTCAGGTCGATGATTAAAATTAGATCATAATTAAAGTGATCTTAAGATTTTATAATATCTATTACTGTGATATTGGGATATATATATGTCAAGCGCAGAATAGGAACCAGCCCAGAGCAGAGCAATTCAGGATTCGATCCCTACTTACATTGGGCAGTTTAAGAATTCCTAATTGTTCTACACATATAACAATTAGATATGTTTGTCAATGGTGTTTGAGTATGATGTGCCACACCTTGGAGGTGTAATAATATTCAGTAGGGAGTCCCCATTCATCCCACAGCTCACTGTAGGTGTGAATAAGGTGTGGCAGTAATCTCTCTGGTGTGATAAAACAATGGGAGTTTAGTTGGCTGTAGCCCAACAAAGAGCTAACTAATACAGTAAAATGTCTTTGAACATATTTCTTTTTATCCTACCTATCTGTTTGTGTAATATACCAACTTATTTTATAAGACTTGTTATTGAGATGTTAAAATTCTGAAATTGCGCAAATTCCGATATTGCGCGTGACATATGTCTTGCATTATTCCATACACATATATATGGATCATCTTCTGGAGAATAAATTACTTTGAAACTTGAATCTTGAACCCCGACCTGTAGCAATCAAAAGGCATGTAGCCTGATAGATAATGATAATCTAGATTAGTTCACAAGCACTAGATCAGCCAAATATTTCTGATCAACTCTTCAAGAGGTGTATATGATTTGTGGACTGAACAGGTGAGGCCTGTGGGGGAAGTGAGTAGGTGAGGTTATGGCCCAAGAGAGGTAAAAAGTAGACATGTTTTCATGTCCACCACTTCTCTTTGTCTGAGCGGGATAAGTTATATCTGCCTCACACTACATTCTGCAGACCATTGGCCATATACATCAAATCAGTCTTTGCGAAAGCTTTTTTGTCCCACAAGACATTTGGTCCTGTAAATTTTCAATGTTGCAGGACAGGCTACATCTTTAAAGGACCGGATAGCCACATATCTGACTATTTATCCATTTTAAGTACAAAATAGTATTGCACACTAAAAACTAAATAATTATAATTATTTGTGACCAAATCAGGATAGACACATAATGCACAGTATATTGAGAAACACATTTTAGCATGAGAAAAGAATTCTGTTTGTTCAGAAAAGCCTAACATGCAACTGGATATTCGGTCCTGCTACACTTGTGAATCTGCTGGACCGGTGGCATTTTAGGAGGACATTGCCACTGTCCTACATGTTTTCGCAAAGACTGTCAAATTAGATGCCAACATTTATAAGCCTGGGCTTATACTGATTTCAAGTGGGAAATTGACCTGGATTATAAATGGGGCAGGCTTATATTTTGAGGCAGGCTTAAATTCTTTCCATCACCTCTGAGTTTTGAATTCAAAGAGCCCCTGTGGCAGTCTGTGTAAAAATTCTAAGATATATTCATAATCTTTACACTTGTTTCTGGATGCTTTTCTATATATTGACATATTTAAACGTTTTTTTTTCTCTAAAGGGTCCCAAATTTAAGGGATGGTAGATTAGCGACATTTACGTGAAAGGAATGTGAAAAAATTCCAATTAGAATCAGCGGACTTATGCTCCTAGCTCTGGCTTGTGGTTTGAGCTGAGTAGCAAACTAGTGTTGGTTGCCCCCCGGGGGGGGGGGGCACTCTACCATGTATTAGATAACCACTGTGGCACGACTCTGAAAAGCAGTGGCGGTGAATTTCCATTAGGACTGAAAAGGGGGGGGGGGGGGTTGGTCAGATGTCATCAAAGCCCTAATAAGTACACACAGAAAAGTGAGAGTCATTGTCGCTAAAACTACCCTCACCTGAGGCTCAGGCACTGCCTGACTCTCAGGTGAGGGTAGTTTTAGCGACAATGACTCTCACTTTTCTGAGGGTGTAAGGCGGTTAAAATCATATCATTAAATTGAGCAAGTTTTCTTGCTGAAAGGGATGAAGAAAATTGTATTTGTACAACATTCAGGGAGACCTAAACGTGTAAAAAATCATCAAATCTCCCATCCTCTGAGAAGTAGGGTGGTCAAATCTCCCATCCTCTGAGAAGTATGGTGGGCAAATCCTCCGACCTCTGAAAAGTAGTGCAGTCAAATTTCCCAACCTCTGCAATTTACAGTGGTTAGCTATGCAGGCAGAATCTTTATATACAGTGGTTAGCTATAGGTCAAATCCCACAATGCGAGAGAGGGTCAGAAGATGTTGTGAATTGGTCTTATTGCCGATTTTGAGCCCGATTCTAGCTAAGACAGGCCCAAATTGGTGAGACTCCAGGTTTGTCTTTGTCTTGTGCTAATTATGAGGGAATAGTGAGGGCAACTCACACTGTGAAGTAACTCCCCTCAAACAGATGCATTAACCAGTCCTGCACGCAACACTGTGGGATTTGGAGAGGCATAAGATCATGGGACAAGTGTTGCGATTTACAATATTTGCAATAGTTGCCCCTGGTTTTTATGTAAATTATCAACACTTTCTGACCCATTTTCGCATTGTGGAATTTGACCTTTAGTGCTGCTGTCTGAGAATCATCATACTGATAAGTTCATACATGAAGAGGTCTGATGGTTGATAAGTATCATAACCTCACCGCATTGCACTGCACAAGTTGGTTTTGGCTTTCAAACAGTACTTTCTACCATGGCCTACCCAGCCCTCAGTAAGATGGTGATAGACCAATTTAAAGATATTGGTCTAGATAGCAATCAAATGGACAAGTTACATGAGAAGGTAAGTTAAACCATATATATAGTACTAATCACATCAAATTATTGGTACAATGCTTTAAATGAATCGGTCTTTGAGGCAATATTTCTAAAGAAGTCTAATATCTTTGTATATATTCTATTTAAATTTGATAATGCTTATTGAAAAAAACCACTAAAACGTAGACACTAAGTAAGTGTTTTCTAGATACAAAGGCCAACATAATCATATTCTTATGATGCTGATCAGTATTTACACTTCCTAGGCCAAGTCAACACTGAATGATAAGCAAGGTCGTCTGGGCCTGTCAGTGCGGAGCCGTATTGATGGGGACAGGAAGATCCTTAGGTAAGGGATACATGTAATAGCCAAATCCCACAATGCGAAAAAAAAAGGTCCTGAAAGTGTTGCCTATTTGGATAATCACAAGGGGGCTAGCTGCCGATATCAGAATGTGCAATATTTTTCTCTCATGATTTCGGGCTGCTCCAAATCCCACTGTGGCGGATATAGGCAAGCAAGTGTTGCCTAAAGGACTGGTTAATGGATCTAGTTGAGGGGAGTTACTTCATTGTATGATTTGTCTTGACTATTTCCTCTGTACTAGCCTAAAGATATTTGGAGTGTCCCCCCTGTATAAACCATACCTTTGTCATTCTCTAATAAGCAACATATTTCAGCATAATCATAACAAAATATCTAAATGTTTTGATATCTTATCTATCACAATCACAAGACATAGACAAGGGTTAATAGCCAATATTGGGCTTGTCTTAGCTAATATAACCCACTCATATCGGCTGAGTGATTTCATCAAATGACACAATATCCTTAGGACTGCCAGTACTTTCTGGAGGGGCCCTGCCATAGTGTATTGTTTTCAATGCAAACGCAAAATCCTGGCTTTTGGAGGGCCCTTTTTACTATCCACATTATGGCACTGCTAAGGATATAAATAACTGCCATTTCATACATGATGTGTCTCTTAATCATTTGACAGATTGCTGCTACTAGGCAAGACTGGTGCAGGCAAAAGCTCAACCGGGAATCTAATTCTTGGAATGAACCATTTTGAAGCAAGTGTGCAAACTACATGTGAGTATTGACACATCATTTCTAACAATGATTGCAGGCTATACGAAACCGTTTACACCATGCAGGACATTCGGTCCTGCAGATTCTTTTCTATGCAGGCCCGGCTTAATTTTTGCAGGCCCGGATATTTGAGTGCAATCTTGCTATTCAAAATTAAAATATAAAGCAAGTGTTTGTACTGGCAATGATAATAAATAGGGTTCCCCCTACATGTTACAATTATATTAACCATTTTAATATGTAGAATACTGAAGAACAATACAGAAAATATTCACACTTTCTGTTTTATGCTGTAGAAACCTTTATTATGGTCCGATTTACAAGCCGTAAGAAATGGCATAGAGGCAAGAACATCTAAAATACAGCCAGCCATTTGGACCTGCAGTAGCCCTTTTTCTGCCAGACCGGCAGACTTTTTGTCGGTTATAGCCGGTGTCCGGCAGGTTTTCGTATAGACAGACAATGATGTATAAATAAATGTATAATGGCAGGCAAATAATAGCCAAAAATGGGTGGAAAAGTGTTGCAAATTGGCCTTCTGCATCCAATTAGGGAAGCAATGTGTTGCCTATTAGGCTGCACTGTTACGATGTACAAGGGGAGTTACTTCAAAGTATGATTGTTACCGATTAGTTCTTATAAACCTGCCTATAAATATCTGGAGTGGCCCCCCCTGTATAAATCATAGAATAGAAAGATTATCCTTTTAGTTGCAATCAGGCTCTTATATGATAGTTAGGTATAAGTGCAACTCTAAAAGTATTACATGGACTTTATTTCCTCTCTTCTTGCGCAGCCGTCACCAAGACAATAGCTATAGGGAAAACAACTATAGATGGAATCGAAATTATGGTAGTTGACACTCCAGGCTTCCTTGATACAGATGCTCCTCCAGAACAAGCCATCACTGAGCTGGCCAAGGTAAATACTAACATAAAAATGAACGAGTAAACGTACAACTGGATTTACGGTGCAATACAGAGTGAGCACCATAAGATGTGGACATCCAAACAAGTCGTTGTACATCCAGTTATAGGTTTGCTCATTTCTTTTTTGTTTTATTATACCTAGCATATGACATTGGGAAGATTATGATAGATCACAATGGATATTACGATAGATATTACGATAGATATCCCGGAATACACATTTGCGAGTTGCCCTGTTTTGCGCACCATCCCATCTGTTTGCGCACCAATTTTCCATATCGCACACTCCACCATCCACTGGGGAACTTCGGCCGACTAAGCCCATACATTTCCTATATAGCTCAGGCCAATTAGAGCCCAGGCGACGGTGGCCATAAAAATTGTAGCGCAGACTCAAAAATACCACCTTATAAGGATCTCGAAACTGTACCAACTTCTGATAAAGAGAGACAGATGTTTATTTCATGAGATAGGATTAAATCAAGTTTGATACAAACTGATTCTGGTTTCTGGTTATCAATAAATGTGTACTTTGAACCATTCATACTAGGTATTGGAGCTCTACAAGGATGGCATAGACGGGATCCTGTTCGTGTACAGCATGGGAAACCCCCGCTTCACGGAGGAAGAGAAAGACGCCTTTCAACAACTTCAGCAGGTGTGTTAAGCTTTCTGCCAATGTGATAACCATTTGGGCATTGAACTTGACACGTGTTTTTTTTAATTTCTTGAAATGGGCTGGATTAAAAAAATTGTAACAAGGCCTGAGAACGGGGACTTTATTGCACCCTGCAATTGGATTCTGCATAATGTTAAAACAAAAACGCTATTGGCAGTTCAGACTGTCAATAGTGGAAATTATTCTTGTTATTGACAGTTCCACATGTGAACTGACAATAATGGAATATTACTGGCTTATTGACAGTTCCCACTGACATTCGAGTCGAATTCGACCATTGAGTCAAATTTGGCCTTTATGCCAAAAGTGTTTTTTTCACCAAAAGTTTTGTCTTTTGCCAAAGTTTTTTTCTCGCCAAAAGTGATTGTCTTTGCTTTCAAAGTCAGTGTTGCCCTCAAAGTCCCTTTTGCCCTCAGGGTCGCTTTTGCACCCAAAATCGGTTCTGCACCCAAAACCGATTTTGCACCCAAAATCGGTTCTGCACCCAAAACCGGTTCTGTAAAATCGGTTTTGCACTAAAACCGGTTTTGCACAAAATCGACTTTTACATCACAATCGACTTTTACATCAAAATCGACTTTTACATCACAATCGACTTTTAAATCAAAATCGACTTTTACATCAAAATCGACTTTTACATCAGAATTGCTCTAAGTGTTATGGCAGTAATGGTAAGCAACTGTCTATAAGAGAGAAAATTCCCGCCATTGAGAGTTTGGTGAAGAACTGTCAATAACAGTACTTATCATTTATGAACTGATAATGAGGGAATTTTATCCTGGTACTGACAGTTCGAACTGTCAATAAGGGAACTTTATTCTGCTATTGACAGTTGGAAATGTCGATAGTCATGGCCATGTCAAAAAGATTGTATTCACGCACCAGTTTTAGGGAGATAACGCGGATTTCTTTCGAATATCAGCTTAACAGTTTTTACAATGTCAACTTATGGATCATCAAGTTGACAGATCACAGGGTCGACGTATAGACTTCCAAACTGACCAAGAATCGGAAAGAATTTATGTGAAAATCCTAACATTAAAAAAAGTCCCCCCAAAATTGGAAACAAAGCTAGGGTCGGTCCTGTTTTATAATCATGGTTGGCATTGGTGTTACACATAATTACTTTTGGCTTAAGTCAAAATTTCTTTACATTAAAAGATCTGTGAACATTTAAATAGTTGACAGAAACTCAACTCCCATAGATATTATGTTTTATGTTTAATCCCACCTACAAACTCTATTGGCAATTTGGCAGAAGAAAAATAATTTACTTATTGTAATATTCTCAACATCACATTGCAGGGTATCATCGGTGGTGACTTCATCAACCACTGCTTTGTCGTCATCACCCATGGTGACCAAATGGTCGAGAAAGGTTGCCTGGAGGATTTTATTGTATGCGAAGCACAAAGTCCATTTGGCAAGCTACTAACAAACACAGTTAAAAAGCGTGTCATTGCTGTTGATAATGCTGACGATTCAGAGTATGGACAGCAAATACAGAGAGAGCAGATTGTCAGGATGATTCTGGCAGAAACCACAAAGCCTTGCACGCCAGATGTCCTGAAACAAGTAAGGATAACCAGAATACAAAACAATTAATCATAGTTCTCAATTTTAAATGTTTAAACGTCAGAAGCTGTTGGGATTGAGAGAGAGAAATGTTCTAAAATTATTGCAAAGAATCATATCATGTCTGGTTATTTATTTGAATATGATAGCCGCTTCCTTGACAAATTTCTTTTGTTGCGTTTCTGTTATATCTCTCCCGATCTGATCTTTGTTTTGGCAGTTTGGGGAAAGTCGGGAAAGAGTGAAAGAGACACTCGACAAACAATTTCATCCTATTGTGCCCCGGATCGAAGAACAGATACTTCGGCAACTCTCTAGTATGCCACACAACAAGTTGAAAAGTCTTACTGCAGAAGAAAAGGATACGATCATTGAATATGCTGCAGAAAACCTTTCGAAGGATTCAAGTATGGGGGAGGTTAATGGGGGTCTTGGCCTTACAAATGTCTTCGGTAAATGTCTTTCAGCAATCCTAGAAAACCTGACAAACCCCGTGAGCCTCCACGGGGTCGCAGCGTTTGTCATACCACTGTTGAAAGCAGCATGGGGTATAATTGGTCGAGCATTGACCAACTTCTTTGAAAAGAGGTCAACTTTCTAGGCAAACGTGATAAGTACACTCAAAAAGTAAACGTGTCTCCAGTCTCTTCCAAGTGACAGTCATAGAATAAACGAGTCAAAAACGTGTCTATAATTGACAAGGAAGCGGGTCTTCTAGCTGGAGATAGAAGACCCACTTGGCATGTGCAAGCCAAAAACCCAACATTTGCCAGCACCAGATTCTATTTGTGGGATGGTAACCTGATAGGTTAGACAACTTTTGACTCGTTTATTTTATGATAGTCACTTTGACGAGTCTGGAGACAAGTTTACTTTTTCAGTGTACACTTCACAGGAGGCTATGGTCGTATGTCTAGTCGTTGAGGCTATACTTTGTAAGAGGGGTCTCTTCCATAAAATAGTTAGACAACTTGAAATCACTATATAACTTCCAATCTCTGTATATTGAATAATCGCCATCTGACCAATGTTAACAGATCCTATAGGGCTCCTGGGAGTTAGGCCATGGGCGCATCCATGTTGGGGGTTACAGGTTCAATCAGGTAACACCAGGTGGACGCCCATAGACTCAGTACTGACTGAACCCCCGAATAGTAACTCCCTGTTCTGGGTGTATGTAGAACATAGGTTCGTCACTGCCACCTGACTAAAAAGGGGGGCGCGTCGGTAACACCTAGGTGCCCTATAGGGCTATAGGATTTTGAATGATACAAGACGATGATACATATAAAGGCCTCTGTATGCATAGGGAAGAGGTGTACTGGGGTCCATTTCTCAAATTTGCACAATTCATTCTGCTTAAAGTCGCTTAAAACTAGTAGTGGACAATTCATGCATCTCTTATATATATCTGAATGGTCCAAGTGAATTTTCCAGGTGAGCCTTCCAGGTGAATTGTTCAGGGTTGTGTCTCATGAACTTGGGCCAATGTTTTCGTCTCTGACCGGGTGCCATCTCTGATCGGCCTAAATGGAAATGGTTTATTATTGGCAGATGTAGATAAAATTTGGCTGAAAAGGTTAATGGATGTTATAACTCTTTAAAGTAGTAATCAGTTGCCCATTTTTATCATCATCTGCCCTAGATAAACCGTTCTTAGTCTGGCCGGTCAGAGATGGCACCCGGTTAGAGATGGCACCCGGTCAGAGACGTTGACATTGGCCCAGGTTCGTGAGACACAGCCTCAGGCGAATCAGCTAAAACGTCCAGCTACTTCAGAATAGGCTAGGGTCCACATTCCAGATATGTACATAACAATGACAGCATGACAGACAAATGTATGTCAACATGACAGGCACATATAATATATGTTAACATGACGGACACATCTATGTCAACATGACGTTTTTCGCATTATGGGATTTGGTTATGAGCGATGACTAAAAAGACCGTTTGAGGTACTTTAGGGTGTATGATCTATTTTGTGGAGAAGACATATAAGGGCGTAGAAAAGGTTTTGAGAGAATTATGAAATTTCTGGTAGTTCTGTGACAACAGATAATGCTGAAACGATGCAAAATGGCTCTCCCTTTCTGAAAAAGTGGTGGCATCATCTTGGCACCATCCTAACAACTTCTATCGTCATCTAAATCATAACTATTCTACATGTATGTATTATGAACTACAAAAAGGAAACCGTGCACTTTCATATGGATTATCTATAAACTTGAATGGTCGTGGCGTTGAACATGTTCTCCTTATTTGTATGAGTTGTTGTTAATAAATCGATTCAAAGCAGATTGGACTACTCCTTTAATTGGTTATTGAAATAAAAGATAGGTCAATGCAACTCTTAGTTCCTGTTGTTCATCTGAAATGGTGTACACTGTACGTGTGCAGTAACTCGCCTATAATTAAACTATGTGGAACAATGATGGCCACCGACCACACAGCATTAACTGGGCAAATTCGTCGGAATAAAGCTGTTATTTTAATTTTGTACCATGTTTGTATACAAACTTCAACGGAATAAAGCTTTGTTTATTTTAATTTTGTAAAATGTTTGTATACAAACTTCGACGGAATAAAGCTTTGTTTATTTTGATTTTGTAAAATGTTTGTATACAAACTTCGACGGAATAAAGCCTTGTTTATTTCAATTTTGTAAAATGTTTGTATACAAACTTCGACGGAATAAAGCTTTGTTTATTTTAATTTTGTACCATGTTTGTATACAAACTTCAGCGGAATAAAGCTTTGTTTATTTTAATTTTGTAAAATGTTTGTATACAAACTTCGACGGAATAAAGCTTTGTTTAATTTAATTTTGTAAAATGTTTGTATACAAACTTCGGCGGAATAAAGCTTTGTATATTTTAATTTTGTACAATGTTTGTTCACAAACTTCGGCGGAATAAAGCTTTCTTTATTTTAATTTTGTACAATGTTTGTATACAAACTTCGGCGTCTAGGATGTGTCAAATGATGTGCAAGTAATATGTACATCCAGTGGACCTTGCAAATTACTTCATAGTCCTCCGATGAGCGTTGCTTGTACTAAAATGGACGCAAGAGAAAGTCGGACAATAATATCAAACCTGTTTGATATTATCGGCCGAATCATGGCTGTATAAAACTTTAATGGATAGGAGTGGGGGAGGGTAGTAGTTGTAGGCCATACCATAGAATATCTATATACAATGTGAATGTAATCTCCGTCAGCCGTATAAGAATTTCTGACGGCCGTATAAGGAGCTCTGACGGCCGTATAAGGCCGTGTATATAGCATGGGGAAGTGCCAACAGAGCAGGGTGGGTGGGTGGGAACTTCACGTATTGCTGAGTCAGCGATTTTATACTGACGATCATTGTCTATGTTAGTTTGACAAATTTTTATTGGCATAATGTACAAAATACTCATTATGATTTTCAACAATAGCCAAGTTGGGGTGCCTCTTTGGAGCCACCACTGATGATGAACTTTACCAGTAAATTTATACAAACATCCTATCAAGTGACAGGAGAAAACAACCATTAATTTCATACGACAATCAAGGTCTTGCTATAGATATTACAGCCCAGATTTCATCACAAATGGGATAAAGCCAAATTGTGCGTCACTAATGATATTGTATTCGAGTATATAGCCCATTAATTGAGCATGTACAACCATTTCTATCAATTTGGAAAAAAAGATTTAATTGACTCACTGGTCTCCAAAGGTAAAGGACCTACACAAGCCTTTTTCAGTATAGTTGGGAAATCTGACCTCAGAACCAAAAGAATTACTAAATCCACCAGAAAGCTAGGTTGTGCTTTAAGCACATCTTTCACTTCCAGCGATCTAACATTCATGATGCATGAGGATTTATGATTTTTGATTTTTGAAATTAATTTTAGGGCCTTGGTCTGGTTTAAGGCAACAAAGGTGAACCAGGGTCTGTTCGGAACAAAAACAGCTGGAATAGGTTTTAACCCAAGATTGGAGGTGAAGGCATCAGCTATGTGAACGCTGGCCATCGACTAACATTCTGTATCACGTTTATGTTCATTCCCCTGTTATCTTTTATTTTCTACACTTTAGACAGAATATTATTCATGCAAATCTAAATGCCAGGCCCTTAGTCTGAAGTGGCTATCCCAGGTTAGTCATCGGTCAGGCATAACCAGGTGCTATTCAAAAATGATGTAGACTGTATTGATTATGGCCACTGTCCACAGAGCATAAACCGATTTATGCTCTGTGGACGATGACCCTTAATGGGACCGAGTTTGACTTGGACTTATCACGGGGAGAATCTATTTTTATATGAGGCCTCCGACTGATACTCAAAAAAATCAATCCATGTTAAGTCCAAGTCAAACTCACTCCCATCAATACTGTACTTATTATTAAATATTTGTTGACAGAGAAATTAGACATGTTCAGTGTGTTTAAGGTCAAATCCCACAACGCGAAAAATGGGCCAGAACGTGTTGATTATTGACATAATAACAAGGGGCAACTGTTGCCAATATTGTAAATCACAACACTTGTCCCCCGATTTTAGGCCTCTCCAAATCCCACTGTACCCGATTTGGACAGAGAGAGTGTTGCGATTTGGGTCATGTTGGACATGGTATAGGATTTGAATTCGCAACAGAAGGGACTTTAATATTCAAATCTTAAGGAAAATTGATGCAATTACAATATCTGCAACTACATTCACCAATATATGCATAGCTAGACATTATAAATCATAGAGCAAAATCTCTTATACATGGATCAGGTGGGATTTGGATAATGATTAATCAGTGACACAACCATTGCAATATAGCAAGAAACCTTGACATATTCCAATAAGCAACATTTTCTAGGCCTTCTGGGGGAAAATATCTAACTTTTTTGATCCTTGCAATATCCCAAATCACAAGACATAGGCAACACTTTCTTGCCGATTTGGGCCTGTCTTGGCCAATGTAGGCCCCAAAATCGGTGACATTACCAATTTGCAACATTTTCTGGCCCTCTCTCACGCGGGGATTTGACCTTAACTCACTTGCCTGAATCAGACAAGTAAGTATTCCCGCATTTATAGCACCACCGATTTTCAGACTACATTCACCCTGTTGGATTCGACCTATAACACCACAGTAGATCTATTTTCCATGGGAAGTATCCACCTTAAGCCGAGTTCTTAAATTGGAAGATCCTCCTCTTGAGCAACCCTGAGTCAACACTTAACTCCTTTATCCCAAGGCACTTTAGACGGTATCTGATTACTGATATGAAATGACGCATATATCCCCAGTCCTTATCACTCGTCGAGCATCCGGCAGGCTGGATGGTAGCACCTGGGCATATTAGTAGGCATATTTCACAATGTCGTTCGCATCATTCTGGAGGTTTTTTGGGTATGAGAGCAAAGAGGAAAAAGATGTAAGTTAAATATAGATTAAGTGTCGCATAATGTTGTTTTTAATTGAGTTTGAGTTTGAGTTTTTGGTAATTTTTTTTTGTTGACTTTGCTTCGTCTGCTAATTTTTGGTAAAATAATTGCATGTTAACAGCTGTTATGGTGTATAGGGATTTCATGGGATATGGGTGATAGTAAATGGGGGCCATACTCGTTTTTATAAAGGATATATATGCTAGTCTAATATCTTTTAGTCTGATAAAAACTTAGTCTAGTGAGTACATTTCAATAACCATTATTCAATTAAATCGGGACAGTGACTTTCAATCATATCTTGAAAACACAACGATCTTTCATTTTTTGTTAAAAAAGAAAAATCTTATCTATTTTACAAGGCCAAGAGACTGACCGAGCTAAGCACCAAGTTCAATGCACTGTCAAAAGAGGAGTTGAAAATATACATACAATCGGGGATTCCAGATCATGTCATAAGTAGACGACACAATGAGGTGAGTTGAGTCTACTTTAAAAAAAAGGAAAAAAAGACTATAGGTCAAATCCCACAGGGGGATCTATGCTGTAAAGTCTCTGCGATTTGAGAATCTGTTGCGATTTGGGAGCCTGATCCCAAATTGCAACAGATGTAACTGCAAGAGGGTGGTGTAACTGCAAGGAATCTGTTGCGAATTGAGCCCAAACCAAGATCTAAATAATTTGATATTTTCCCTTGCTTAACAGGAATATCTCTGCGAATTCATTATGCACACATTGTATATATAGAAGATCTGGAAAGTAAGGGGGTCACTCCAGATTTCCAATGGCACACAAACAATATTTTCCAAACCTTTTTCAAAAATAGTAGATATAGTCTGCCCACAATAAGCCATGCACAATGTATTATTTTAAATGATATATTTATAGATATCCCTGTTGCAATAAATCATGTATAACCACAAATATTGTGGAGTAACTCCCCCGAAATACAACAATTAATTCTTCGAGGGGCAGTCACTTCAGTCCAAATCGCAGAGATGTAGTCCCATATTGCCTATAGCAGTGGGACTTGGAATTTACACAGGCATACAAATACCCTTGCGAATTGGAGTATGAGCAAGACTCCTAGAGCGCAATAGGCATAGAATGCAGAGGTTCAGGGGACACAAATCGGCCTGTGGGATTCGACCTTAAGATAGAAAAAAAAGTATGAGCATGTTATTTATGTCTATTTTACTATTATCAACATGCCACTATGCGTATGACACCGCCCAATGGGAACTGGAAGGTTTTTCTCTTTTTCCCACAAATTCACATATAAACGATAACCACAAGCTGAGAAGGAAGAGAACTCGTTTAGAACATTTCTAAATTGCATTTCTGAGCATATATTTTTTAGTTTCTCTTTTCTGGGTTCTCAAACGAAAACGACTTTGAAGGAATATAAGTTATTAGGTAGGTCAATCAGAGGCCGGGATCCCGAGCCTGTATATGTCCCAATGCTAAACACTCAAAACTAAATCATGGGTTACTCTTCCATAGAACATGGTGCCAGTATGATTGCCCTATCATAACAAAAGGAAAGACTTAGTCTTTCACATCCTGGTCACTTTTGTAGTTGTGGTCAAAGACAACACACTCCTCGTTCCTACAACAGTCTTTCACATCCTGCTCTATCTGTAGATTTCTCATTAATAAATAATGAGATATTATATAATTGCTAAAGTAAATACAATGTCAATGCCAATGAGTAGATTGGAACGGTTTTTATAGGGCAGGCTTTGGTGCTACCTCTCCATAAAAGTGGTTCAAACAAGTGAAATTTAATTTGTATATGTGAGATATCGTACATATGGACTCTCCTGTTAGAGCAGACTTTGTAGGTATCATTCTTTACTTTCTATCCCCATAATTACGATTACAACCATCTGTGACTCAGGTACATCATTTTTACAGGTGATTTGTATAGTCAAGTACCCCCCAAAACCCCCCAAAACCCCCACCATTAGGTAGAGTATACCTTTGTGAGTAATATTCTTCTAGTTTGGTGTACAAATATGCTGACGAAAATCGGCGACAGGGGCTCTCCTGGAATGGGGTAATTACTCTAGAATTGCCACTTTAAGGAGAAAGTGTTATATGATATTAATCAATCGCCTCACATCATATTTAGCTAGTGGATGTAATAGAAAGGTCTTTTACTAATCCAATATAAAAAATAGAATAATGATATCTTTAGAAATTAATGCTAGAGAGTCCTTCAAAGTTTGGAGATTTCTGCCTGTTCCATGAGTATATAGCCAGGGTAGAGCCTGGGACCAGTCCAAGGAGTACCACAGCGGTAGAAGCTGACAGGTGCATGGGGCCAACTTTTCTTTTTCAGACACTCATAGAAAGTAATCTATGAACAGCAGATTAATAATAGTTACATATCTGTATTTCACTTGATCATCCCATCATTTTGAGATATCATATGAAAAATTCCGACCATTTTCTAAAATTACGTTGTGCTACCTAATATAAGCTAATTCGTTCAGTAAATTCGTTTGAACTTCTTTGTAAAGGCATTTTGTTGGTGACCTGTCTCAATTACAAACATATACAAAAACCAGTCTAAATTCCGGAAAACACCCAGGGCATTCCCTAAGTGATGTCATACCTTTTCGTTGGCTTCAGAGAAGATGGTCAGGGGTTAGAGAGAAGGGGGGCATAAGAAAGAGGTTAGACATTAGAAAGGGGGTTCGATGTGAGAGAGGGGTTCGATGTGAGATTCATTAAAATCTATAAATGACATGAGGGCTAGTCACAAGATATGAGGGCCAGTGACAATGGACAAGACCCTTTTTTTAAAGATCGACAAGGAATGTAAGGCAGTGCTCATTTTTTAACAACAGGAGGGCGTGGTGGATTGGGGAGGTGGGGGGGGGGGTAAAAATTGTTGACCCTTTGAACGGGGGGGGGGGGGGGAATTAAAAGAAATCAATCACGGGGGGTGGGGGGCAAAAATATCTCACCTTTTGAGATTGAGCACTCCCTATGAGCAGAAAGTCTGACACCTACCCCCCCACCACAGCCCTAACCCCTGATCTCTGGATCCAGGCGGGATTTTGTCTTTTTGGCTAATTCTAATAGCTATACATGGCATACACCATAGCTTACCCCCTCCCTCCACCATCATGAGTTTGAGTTTGAGTTTTTGAAAAGTTTATTGACACAAATATTCACAACATATCGGGCTTTTCAATATAGCGTCATTCTAAGAGTGATTAATACATCAACTTGCACATAATATTATTACAAGTTTGTATCACAATAGGTTATAAAAATAGTAATCCTTCACACATTACTACACTGAAAAAAACAGGACGTACAAGCAGGCAATGCAGATAGTAGAACTCCTTGGATACAGTTCAGGTCATAACACTTTTTCAGCACTAGACATTAATCACTTTCACCTCAATCTAGACATACAGCTATCCTGGCCAGTATAAGATTAGAAGTCTATGTCAATATTCATATCCAAGTACATTAGATAAGTATTTCACAATTCAACATAAGCACATAGTTCGCAGGGGAGTCTTCAGTCAGACGTAAGTAATAATACAAGTACCGGTAAAGACAATCAACCAAGCTACATATATCTTCAACCATATCTATCCTAAATATCAGATTTTTTACATAAACAATGCACTTGTAGCAACATTCTGAACTTCAGCATCTAACATATTCCATAAGAATGCTCCTCTATACAGGGGGCCTTTTCGATAAAGCTCACCCTTAGGGCGCTGTAATTTAAACTTTAGCAATGCATTACTCCTTAGGACTCTATTTGGTACTATTAGATTGTCCTCAGTCCTCGAATGTTTATACATTAAGCTTAATATACTTCGCCGGCGCCTATGGGCCAATCTTTCACAATCACAGTTTACATGTAGTGTATCAATGCGTATCAGTCTGGGGTTGATAATACCTAGAGAACAACAAAGGCAATGGTTTTGTATAGTCTGCAGTTCTCTACAAGTTCCCTCGGGTGTACTCTCAAAGATAAAAGCACAATATTCTAAAGCAGGCACAATCATCTGTTTATGGCGCCAATGTTGCGTGGCAACATTGGGATATATTCCCCAGGTGGAGTAAGTGTCTCCCTAGTTCACCACCTGCCCACCTGGGGGAGCTAGGGTCCTTGGTGCCTTTGTTGGTGGCAACCAATCAGTAGGCCTATGCTTGTAGTATGGAAGGTTGAGATAATTTTTTTAAATTTTTTATTTTATTGTTACTGTGATACTACATTATGATGTTAATAAAAATGGCCTCCTGACCGTGTCTGGCTGGGGCAAGAGTAACCTGTGTCATCTCATCTTTATCATCAGTTACGTAACCCTTCAGGAATATACATCAATAGCGCTAGCGGGGTATCCATGTGCTTCTTCAACCTCCTTGAGTGAGTCAATTTTACATTACCAGATTTTAATACTTTTGTAGGGGTTTACTACTGTAATCATTTCCATCCAGGTGACCGAGGAGGGTTAGTTCGGGTTGTTCCCGCCTGGCGTTAGTGTGGGCGGTATCCCGGAGGGGGCAACTGTCCTCTCTCGAGTACTGCGCACCACGTTTCAGGCAGGAGGCAACCGACACGGGATCATGTCGATTTCACATCCAAAGAGGATATATAAACCTCCCCTCCTCGTATAGTCGCCAGTCAGTGCAGGCCCGGCTGACTCCCAGCATTACCCTACCCCAATCGCTAGATTGAACCAGCAGTATTGCTTCGTCTTATCCTTCGGGTTAAGACCTAAATTCAATTGTAAAGGGATACATTGAATAAACACTCATTCTGCTTGGCACTTAGAAACTGACGTTCTTGTTCTCTTTTCTGAGATCCCGAACCACTACACTTTATTACAATGCGGCTCAATATTTAGAGTCTCATCAATCAGAATTTCCAGGTAATTGAAGGTCGACACAACCTTAAGCTTGTTGCGATTTAACATGATCATGTATAAACAGATGATTGTGCCTGCTTTAAAATATTGTGCTTTTATCTTTGCGATTTTCGCGGAAATGAAAATCCGTGAAAATAAGTACAGAACAAATATTCGTCCAGTATAGGTACAGAACTACCATATTCCAAAATGCGTGAATTTAAATATGCGTAAAACTGCACTTTATGACAAATTCGCTAAAAATACACAAGCGTGAAAACATCCACGTTTACAGTATTGGAAAACACAACACCCCTCTCGCATAGTAGGCCCCTCCAAATCTCACTGTTGCCAATGTTGGGATGGAACGTGTTGCGATTTGGCCTGTTGTATGAGCAAGGGGTCTGGATGCAGTAGCTGGACATCCTATTAATATAGACTCCTTGGTTGAAGGTTATAACTGGGGAGTTACTTCTTTTTATCTGTCTCTGTTTGTCTCTTTCAGTGTGTATGTAGGCCTATGTATGTCTGTCCCTGTCTGTCTCTGTCTGTTATATCAGAGAGATCAATTAATCTCTGTTATGATCATGTATAATGATATCCCTTCCCTCTCAAATACTCAATAGGAGGGCTGTCTTCAATTTGGAGGGGCTTTTATGCTCAAGGCAGGCGCCTATTGAAGATCCTATTTTAGTGCTTAAGGAAACTTTCAAGACCCCTATACCCCTGGCGCTTATACAAGACCGGCGCTCTTTTGAAACTGGCGCTTAATCGCTTAAACGGTATAGGTGTTATATACATACTTGCCAACCATATAGCTAGTGCTGTCTGGGTAGCTTCTATTAGTATTACACCTACACACCACTCGAGGCATTATACATGTGTCCGTACCGTGCCATTCACAGCCCAAAATAATTATCTCATTCCAAGAAAATAGGATTATTAAACTCGTCTGGCGGGCAAACCTATTGTTTTAAGAATTATTCTTTTCGTAAAACAAGCTCTTAAAACTCGTCTGGCTTGTCCATCAGACGAGTTTAATAATCTTATTTTTTTGAAATGAGATAATTATTTTTGGCTTCTGACTTTGATATCTAAATAAGGCACCCCTGGCCGTAACAATTTAAATATATAGATTCTGCCAGTATAGCTAAGCACTATAAATCGCAGAGCAAAATCCCTTAAGGTCAAATCCCACAATGCGAGAGAGGGTCAGAAAATGTTGTGAATTGGTCTTATTGCCGATTTTGGGCCCGATTTTGGCTAAGACAGGCCCAAATCGGTGAGAAAGGGTTGCCTTTGTCTTGTGATTTGGGAAATCACAAGGTTCAAATGAGTTAGATATATTCCCCCAGAAGGCCTAGAAAATGTTGCTTATTGGAATATGTCAATGATTTGGCTTATATAAGGGGGACACTCCAAATATCTTTAGGCTAATTGAGAGGGAATAGTGAGGACAAATCATACTGTGAAGTAACTCCCCTCAAACAGATCCATTTACCAGTCCTGCACACAACACTTTGCTTGCTTATTATTGACCGCAGTGGGATTTGGAGAGGCATAAGATCATGAGACAAGTGTTGCGATTTACAATATTGGCAACAGTTGCCCCTTGTTTTTATGTCAATAATCAACACTTTCTGGCCCATTTTTCGCGTTGTGGGATTTGACCTTTATATATGGAGCAGATGGGATTTGGGTAATGATTAATCAGCGACACAACCATTGCGATTTAGCAAAAAACCTTGACATGTTCCAATATTTTCTAGGCCTTCTGGGGAAAAATATCTAACTTTCTTGATCCTTGTGATTACCCAAATCACAAGATTTAGGCAACACTTTCTTGTCTATTTGGGCCTGTCTTAGCTGATATAGGCCCCAAAATCGGCTATATAACCAATTAGCAACATTTTCTGACCCTCTTTCGCATTGTGGGATTCGACCTATATGGACAATGGACAAATTAATATTATCTAGTGGACAATATGCAACACAACATTGCATGGATCAAAAAGACACTTTGACATTTCATAGATTTATCAATGCCATTTTGCTTCAGTAAAGATCAAATCCCAAAACGCGAAAAATGGGCCAGAAAGTATTGATTATTGACATAAAAACAAGGGGCAACTGTTGCCAATATTGTACATCGCAACACTGGTTCCATGATCTTATGCCTCTCCAAATCCCACAGTGGTCAATAATAGGCAAGCAAAGTGTTGTGTGAAGGACTGGTTAATGGATCTGTTTGAGGGGAGTTACTTCACAGTATGATTTGTCCTCACTATTCCCTCTCAATTAGCCTAAAGATATTTGGAGTGTCCCCCCTATATAAGCCAAATCATTGACATATTCCAATAAGCAACATCTTCTAGGCCTTCCGGGGGCAAATATCTAACTCATTTGATCCTTGTGATTTCGCAAATCACAAGACAAAGGCAAACCTTTCTCACTGATTTGGGCCCGTCTCAGCCAAAATAGGTCCCAAAATCCTCAATAAGACCAATTCACAACATTTTCTGACCTCTCTTGCGTTGTGGGATTTGACCTTAACAAATGAAAACATCACATTTGCTTGTTATATGTAATACTTTGTAATAAACGAGCTTGTCTAGAGCTCACTAAAACGAAAAAAACCTGTGTGTGGTCATGCAGTTAAGGTCAAATCCCACAAATCGAATGAGGGCTGAAAAATGTAGTTTATTGTGAAATCCTGAGTACTTAGCCAATATTGGGTTTTATTTCGGCTTAAACAAGCCCAATATTGGCTAATAAGCCTTCTCCAAGTCTTTTGATTGTGACAAATAAAATATCAAAACATTTAGATATTTTGCTCTGATTATGCTCAAATATGTTGCTTATTAGAATATGCCAACGATTTGGTTTATACAGGGGGGACACTCCAAATATATCTAGGCTAGTTGATAGTGAATAGTCAAGAAAAAACATACTGTGAAGTAACTCCCCTCAAACAGATCCATTAACCAGTCCTGCACGCAACACTTTGCTTGCCTATTATTGACCATAGTGGGATTTGGAGAGGCATAAGATCATGGGACAAGTGTTGTGATTTACAATATTGGCAACAGTTGCCCCTTGTTTTTATGTCAATAATCAACACTTTTTAGTCCACTTTTCGCATTGTTGGATTTGACCTTTACATCTTCTCTAGAGTGAAATAAACACTTAAAGATGCAATTTATTTTACTAGGCCAAGAACCTTACTGAGCTAAGCACCGAGTTCAAGGCCTTGTCATCTGAAGAGTTGAGAACCTGTATACAAGAGGGACTTGCGGATGGTGACATTGATAAAAAAAACAAGGAGGTGAGTCCAGCCTATGTTTAAAACATATCTTTTAAAACAAGGGGATAACTAACAAGATAACGGCATGGGCCAATACCCACAAGGCGATCTATGACACTAAACACCTTGCGAATTGGAGTATAACCAAGGCTCCTAATTTGCAATAGCTTCAATTCGCAAGTGGTTCGGTGTCATAGATCACCTTGTGGGTATTTGCCTTTAGTTGTACATCAAGTCTGTTGCATTGCTCTAGACCTACATGAGAATTTACTGGAACAAACGTTGCTCTAGACCCGTTGCTCTATACCCAAATCCCACAATGCGAAAAACGGGTAGGAAAGTGTTGCAAATTAGCCTTCTGTCAACAGGAAGCTGCTGCCAATTTGGTAAATCACAACACTTCTACTGCATATATATGGGATCCTCCAAATCCCACTGTAGCCGATTTAGTGAAGCAAGTTAAAGAATGTTAATTCATACAAATATTTAGGAGTGCCTTCAGATGAAGAAATGAATTTTAAATTTCATCTAAAGAATTTAATCAAAAACGCACGTTTTAAATCTTTATTGTTGCATAAAGTCAAGAAATGTATGACGAAAAACGCTCTATAAGGAGTCTATAAGGCCCATGTGACACCCTTGATAGACTATACTGACATATTGTATGATTAATCAAATGTGGATTTATTGAATGAGCTACAACGTGTACAAAACAAGTGTTTAAAAACCTGCCTGGATATGCACATTTTAACTGCCACGGATAAAGCACATGCTCTCGCAGAGGCACCAATGCTCAATGTCAGAAGGCAATATCATGCTGAATTATATGGCTATAAGAGAATACGAAATGTACACTTTAGAGCTCCAGTGTGAAGAGTCACTATAGGTCTGCAGATGCACCCTTATTATATTATAGCACTATAAAATGTACTGCATGTAGGTCAAATCCCACAATGCGAGAGAGGGTCAGAAAATGTTGTGAATTGGTCTTATTGCCGATTTTGGGCCCTATATTGGCTAAGACAGGCCCAAATCGATGAGAAGGTGTTGCCCTTGTCTTGTGATTTGAGAAATCACAAGGATCAAAAGAGTTAGATATTTTCCACCAGAAGGCTTAGAAAATGTTGCTTATTGGAATATGTCAACGATTTGGTTTATATAGGGGGACACTCCAAATATCTTTAGGCTGATTGAGAAGGAATAATGAAAACAAATCATACTGTGAAGTAACTCCCCTCAAACAGATCCATTAAGCAATCCTGCACACAACACTTTGCTTGCCAATTATTGACCACTGTGGGATTTGGAGAGGCATCAGATCATGGGACAAGTGTTGCGATTTACAATATTGGCAACAGTTGCCCCTTGTTATCATGTCAATAATCAACACTTTCTGGCCCATTTTTCACGTTGTGGGACTTGACCTTATGAGAGCTCACCTCAAGTGGTATGTGCCCGAGCCTGGAACGCCCTTGATAGTGATATAAGAAAGCTAGATAATTTTAATGAGTTTAAATCATAAGGTCAAATCCCACAACGCGAGAGAGGGCCAGAAAATGTTGCTAATTGGTAATGTCAGCGATTTTGGGGCCTACATTGGCCAAGACAGGCCCAAATCAGCAAGAAAGTGTTGCCTATGTCTTGTGATTTGGGATATTGCAAGGATCAAAAAGGTTAGATATTTCCCCCCAGAAGGCCTAGAAAATGTTGCTGATTGGAATATGTCAAGGTTTCTTGCTATATTGCAATGGTTGTGTCACTGATTAATCATTATCCAAATCCCACCTAATCCATTGTATAAGAGATTTTGCTCTATGGTTTATAATGTCTAGCTATGCATATATTGGTGAATGTAGTTGCAGATATTGTAATTGCATCAATTTTCCTTAAGATTTGAATATTAAAATCCATTCTGTTGCGAATTCAAACCCTATACTATGTCCAACATGGTCCAAATCGCAACACTCTCTCTGTCCAAATCGGGTACAGTGGGATTTGGAGAGGCCTAAAATCGGGGGACAAGTGTTGCGATTTACAATATTGGCAACAGTTGCCCCTTGTTATTATGTCAATAATCAACACTTTCTGGCCCATTTTTCGCGTTGTGGGATTCGACCTATAAGCCAAGCAAAGAATGTTAAATACAATCCCACCAAAACATCCATATGACCTCTGATTTTTTTAAAAATAAAGTATATTAAAATGTACTTCAGAATGTAACGCCTATTGCCTCGTACAAGAAGATTTATTGAAGAATTTTTGATCACAGTGTATACATGGTAGGGACGTAACAACAGCTTGCTGATGTTCCTGCCATTCTTTTCTCACTCGTATAGCATATTAACCTTTGTACAAATACGATACCTGTGTAAAAGCGAATTGTGTATACCATGTCAGGAAATCCAAAGGAGATGATTGTAAACAAGACAACATAAATAGTTGAGTGAAATAAAGATAATTTGTTCTAAAAAGGGTGTAGCCTATTGGACTGCACTGTTACGATTAACAAGGGGACTCACTTCATAGTATGATTGTTACTGATTATTTCTTATAAACTTGCCTATAAATATCTGGAGTGTGGCCCCAGTGTATAAACCATACCTCTCCCAGACTGAAATACGCAACATTATTCAGTGAAATTGGGAGAAAATATCAAACTCATTTGATCTTTGTGATAGGCCAATACACAAGAAATACATGAGAGTTATATATATATATATATATGTTGATTATTGGATATATAGCCAGTAGCCAATATAGGGGCCAATATCCCCAACAGGGCCAAATCGCAACATTTTCTGGCCCTCTCTCACATTGTGGGATTTAACCTCTAGGTTTACAGTTCCTTACAGTGTGTCTAATGGTTCTTTACATCTAGAAACAAGACCTGGCCAGGTATACTGCTCTTACAGTTGAAGAATTGAGAAACTTTAGAGATCTGCACCTTTCGGAGGATAGGATTGACAAGGCCAATCAGAATGTGAGTAACTGTTTATACTGTTATGCCTAAAATAGACCATAGGGGTGCTCTGATACAGATTGCTATATCCCTTTATGACATACCGAATTCGACGTAATAAGCGCACACCCCCTAATAAGTGCACACCCCCCGTTTTGGGCCGATTCTTAGACTAGAAATAACTAAATATATCTCAATTTTTGACCCCAATTAAACTCTTAACTACTAAAAGGTGTCCATAATAAATTTTTAAGCGCACTGTGCGCTTATTATGTCGAATACGGTACTCAAATTATCTCTATAATCCATTTCAGGGAATTAAAAACACACAGATGACAGCATACCATGTTAATAAAAATGTACTGTCAATCCTGTAAACGCTATATTGTACGGTGTACTATTTTATATGATTGTTTCCCCACTTTTCTGGGCCCTTCAAGCAATTTCTTTTGCTGTCAACCACGAAAATTATTGCTGTCAACTGTCAACATTGGCCGAGGAGGGTCACCAAATTTTTATTCTTTTACCAAATACGGCTGTCTCATTGACTTAAGCAAGGAAGGCCGTATTACACACCCCCTGTTAAATAACCCATGGCCGTATTACACGACCCTGTGACGTCATCAAAATGGCAGTTTGTTTACATTTGAACGATGTAGAAAAAAGCTATTTTAAGCCCTTAACCACCCTATGGGCATTAATAATTCAATTTGAATCGAAAAAGGTTAAAAAATAAACACAAAGGCACACTCGTTTCTGGTCTTTTGAAGGGTTATTTCACATGTTGACCCTCGGGCCGCATTTCAGTTATTTCACGAGTTGACCCTCGGGCCGCATTTCACTCGGCCTGCGGCCTCGTGAAATACGGCCCGAGGGTCAACTCGTGAAATAACCCTCAAAAAGACCAGAAACTCGTTTACCTTTGTCTATTTTTTTTTTCTGCTGTCAAGGTCGAAAATGGATGCTGCCACCTGTCAACCTCAGCCGACAAGGGTCACTCGCGATTTTTGATGTTGACAGCAATAATTTTCGTGGTTGATAGCAAAAGACGAAAAAATCACTTTTTGAGAAATCACTTGAATGGTCCAGAAAAGTGAAAAAAATAGTTCATATAAAATAGTGATATATTCTTTTTTTGACCCTTGACGGCCACTGTAATAGTGGTAGGCCTGTGTAATTGTAAGTGTGTACGTATTCATCTACGTAGGTGTCTGGCACACTGGGAACTCTGATACCATGATGTAATATTTATTATATTCCAGGCAATGAAAAAGAAAGATAAAGGACTGCATTCCCGCAGCCTGAAAGTCTATCCCCCAATGAGAACTGATAGAGAGGAGATTCGGTACGTTGCATTGATGCCACTTAAAAAAGGTTTCACTTCACCATACTCTGACAAAATAAATGAAATATGAGAAGGGTGATATTTCTTTCTAATACTGGTCCAGTAATTAGTGTGTAATGAATGCATTAACTATTGGATGATATCAAAGGTACATCTGTATCCATTATTTCTAAGAAAAAATATATTTTGGGCAATGTCGACCAAAAATATGCATACTATAAAATATTCAAATTCAATTAGGATAATTTTTAGCATTTCGCGATTCATTAGTACATAATATTTGTGAACAACAAATAATAATGAAGGAAACATAAATTTACTGAAGAATTTGCTTAAATATATATCCAAATATATACCGTTGATACGGTTGCCATCATTCTCTCTTCCACAAAAACAATAGTCATGATGTCAGTCAATGCTGGCACGATGGTCGGCGGGGGCAGCCGGTTGGTGGCTCCCCCTGTGGTCAATACACTGACTAACTTGTTAGTCATACACATTAAATCCATTTTTGCATTATTTTTTTATTGTTTCAAAGCGTCTCAGAGCGTCCTATTTGATCTTATAAATCACCTGAGAAATCTTATGGGGAACTTTAAAAACTCCCTGACTTATTTTACTGTCAATTTTGTGTAAAATTGAAGACAACATTTTCCAAAATTGCAATCAAACGTGTTTTTTTTACCCATAACGCTTAAGTGCAAGACCATTAAACTATCCTGTATATAAAGATTAATATCCGAGCACTCATTTCAACTCTAACAAGCCAGCATGAGGCTGTAACGGGTTGACTATAAAGTCTAACTGTTATTGTTGTATATCTATTGTATGTTGTATGATGTAAGACAACACGGTTCTATTGTGTTTAATAACTGTTTTTATTCATCTAACTAGTGTCGTCGGTTCGTTACATACACCGACTCCTCTAGTTCGGTTATCTATACGGTAGTGTACCGGTACCACCTTCGGTTACCGTCGGTAGTTGTTACATAAGCATTTTACATAACTAAACCTAACAGGTGGCGCTGCTAGTACGGTCACGTGGCTATGCAGCGCTGTATATAAGACGGCTACTTCTCCATTGGAAGTCAGTCAGGTTTGGGACTGTCGTGACATGACCACCCTGTGCTCACGGGCTTAACTCTATGCTGTAGGGTTGCCCCACTGTATTATATATCTGTTCTGATCTTGTATATCCGCTGGTTATACTTGTACTATAATACCCAAGAGTTACCTTTACAATAAAGTCGCCGTATATTAAAGTCTAATCTACCTTGTCTGGTTTTTGTACTCAAGTGTTACATACGTAGTAAGAGACCAACTACATTGGTGCCGTGACCACTTGATCGAACCGACCATTGATAGGGTATTAAATAGACTTACAGTATATGGATTACCTATACGATTTTGTCAGCTCGTTCAGCGGCAGGACTAAAACCCCTGCTGAGGAACGTGAAGAAGCCGTACAGAATGTACGCTTCTTCACAGGCAAATCCAATAGGGGGGAGAGCCGGGCAACCTTGGAGGTGCCCGGTGACGACCTCTCCCAAGAAGCAATAGGTGATCCTATTGTGGAAGCCTTTACCAGAGGAGAGGATGGGGAGCAATCTCCAATCCCGGGACCCTTTGATATAAGCTCCAGGAGATCGTTGGACTCCCTTTCCACGAATCTTTTCTGTCCTGAGGGTCAGAAAATACCGGGTAGAGAGCCTAAAACTCTCGGCCCAGCTGCCTTCGGTTCTACACCGACGGTAGCAGATCCTTCATTGGATCCAGACACGTCGGTTTTCACTGATGGTGCCACTCCTACACCGAACGGTATGGGGGGTGGCGGGCTATCAAAGAAGACTAATGTGGCAACAGAAGCTCCTGGTAAGGAGTATCCACCAGCAGTAGATGAGCCATCCAGTTTACCACTGGATGGGGACCTACTAGCTGCCATGGGTATTCCCACCAGGAAAACTGAGTTGCATGAGCTCGCGGAAGCCCGGAAGGAACTTGCTTCCATCAATCAAACTAGGAAGTTATTCCTAAGGGAGGTTGATGAGAAGAAAAGGTTCCTGCTGGAACTCCAGAACGAGATGGCTTCCCACAAGGTGGAGGTTGACAAACTTTTGCACCAGAGGGTGTCTGGCGAATGTGAGGTTGCAAGCTTAACTTCCTTGGGAAAGGATTTGAGCACGCAGCTCCACTTAGCCAGACAAGACCTCGCAAGCCTAAGACAAGTCAATCATGACCTGAAGACGAAGTCGGAGCAAGTACCACCACCTACCACGGTGGTATCTCCAGTCGTACCCGTACCCAATGTGTACACGACAGTGACACCTTCAAGTGTCCCGCCGCTAGTACACACCACGGTAGCAGGTATGACACCTCAGATGGGGGCTAGCTATCTACAGACTCCGGTCTGTGGGGGCGCCTTTGGAGGCACGGCAACACCTCCAGGGTACACCCACCCATCTACTGGTTCAACGATGTTGAACCAACAGCAGACCATGGTCTCAGTTCCAGTACCGAAACCCAGAGCTAGACAGGGCTTAACTCCTGTCCAGCGGGCTAAGTACGACCGGAACCCGGCTATTGAGAAGCTGGGGACAGACATCGTCCCGCGGGACATCGATGAACTGGATGAACGGTATGCTCCTTTCAACTTTGGGGAGATCAAACATCCTGATGCAGCCCGTCAAAAGGCCATCGATATTCCGCCTTTCACAGGGTCGCCACCCTGGAGAAAGTACAAAGTTCGGTTCAAGGCTATTGTGGAGAGCAATCGCTGGAACAATCAGCAAGCGCTGGTTGCTCTGAAGCAGGCACTCTGCAACGGGCCAGGTGAACCAGCCCTTTTGGCGTTAGGGAGTGAAGATCAAGACATTGAGCTCACTTGAAGAAACAGCTGAATGGGCGATTGGGAAGATTGGTGAGCATGACCCAAGGACTCAGCTGCTCAAACGTGTCCAACGCAAGGACGAGCATCTGAGATCCTACGGATTTGCTCTACATGAACTGATATCCGAGTGTTATCAGGGATGTAGACCTGACACCCCCACTGTCATCCAGGAGTTAACCTCCAGGTTTGTCAATGGAGTCAGAGACACCAATCTCCAGGCATATCTGCTGGAGAAATGGCAGCCGGACTTATCTCTAGCTGACCTTTTTGACCATGCAGATGTGTATGACACCAAACAGGCTGTTTTTCCTAGTGGAGGAGTGTCGGCAGCTCCATCTGTAGCCCCGAAAGGAGCTCAGGTGGTAGAGGCCGCCACAAAACCACCTAAGAAAAAACAGCCCGCCTCCGAGGAGGTGGCGGCAGTAATGCCTGACAGGGACATGGAAAAGATGATTGAGGGTTTGTTGCGGAAGCACTTAGAAAAGAGCTCTGCGTCCACTTCTGATTCTGGATCTGGAAAGAGAAGGAAAAAGAAGAAAAAGGACACGAAACCTCAGCCATGTAGACGCTGTCAAAAGATGGGTCATTGGGCTAGCGAATGCAAAGCCCCTGCACCCGTCGCTGCTAAAACCGAAAAGGAGACGGAAAACTGAATGGGGCCCATCCTCTTGGCAAGGATGGCGCCCCCACAGTTAGCCATGCCTGTAAGGGATTAGTAGACGGTGTTAACTCTTCCATGAACCAAGGCCGCGCAGAGGCAGAAGGGTCTGTACAACCCGTAAGCGTCTGGCAAGGCGGGGCTGGCAAGGACGAACGGAATCCGGAGGATTCTGTAGTCGCTGGCTTAGAGGAGTCTTGGTTAGAATCAATTGCCCAGAGCAGTGTGATTCAAGACTCCCCGAGCGACCCGTGTTGGGATTATCTCCTGACAAAAGGGGTTGCTATGGATGGAGGGGGAAGCCCGATGCTGACCTCTGAGTGTGTCCCTTTACGGGGACAGCGTTGGTACCTGAGTCTGGTTATTTCCGGGACGCGTGGTGAATTTTTGGTCGACACAGGTGCATCTCACACCTTGGTCGATCGTAAATTCATGGCCAGTCTTTGCAACCAGCCCGAAGCTCCGCTACTGGGAGTAAAGGCTCGGACTGCTACGGGAGATAGTATGCAGACTTATGGCAGAACTGTAAAACCTATGTTGGTCGATGGCAAGACATACTGGATATGTCCAACCATCACCGACATCACTGATGATGGCATACTGGGGATGGACTTTGCTGCTCTTTACGGGGTAACAATGAACACCGCAACAGGCCGACTTCAGATTAAACATCCTTATAAACAATCTGTACAGTGCGTTTTAAGGAATGGTTCTTCTGTGGCGTCAGTGGCACAAGACACAAAGTTGGCAGCAGGACATGTATCCGATGTCCTAGTCAGCTGCGTGGGAGTGCAGGCCAAACGGCCGGGAATGTTTGAACCAGAAGATCAAAAGCTCTCTGAGTTAGGTCTTGCTGGCTATCATACTTACCTGGCCAACGCTCGTTGGGGGGTGATACCGATTTGTAACTCGAGTAGTAGAGAAATCACTCTACGAAAAGGGAAGCCTATTGGTAATACTACGCGAGCATATGGGGTAGACTCACTAACTACGGACTTTGTGGAAGTAGGTGTGGTGGCGGGAGACTCTTCCCACGAGGAGGCTCTAGCTAAATCCAACCTACCGAAACATTTAAGGTCTCTGTTGTGTGAGTCACACCTCACAACCCTAGAGAGCGAAATGGTGGCACATGAGCTGTCGGAGTTATCTGACGCCTTTGCGCAACCAGGAGATCCTCTAGGGCGTACCAATACGGTACAACACCGGGTTGACACTGGGGACGCGCTTCCCAGTAGAATCCCCTACCGTCGGTTACCCATGGCTAAAAAAAGTGCTATGGAGGCTGAGGTAGAAAAGATGTTGGATGAAGATGTGATTCAACCTAGTGAGAGTCCATGGTCAAGTCCTGTGGTGATGGTCACCAAGAAGGATGGTTCCTGTCGATTTTGCATCGACTATAGGAAGTTGAACGGACTCACTAGGAAGAATGCATATCCTCTACCTCGGATAGATGAATGTGTGGAATCTCTGGGTGGGGCGAAATGGTTCTGTACACTAGATTTACAATCTGGTTATTGGCAGATCGGCATGGACCCCCGGGACCGAGAAAAAACCGCATTTTCTACCCATATGGGACTATTTGAGTTCAACGTCATGCCATTTGGGCTATGCAATGCCCCGGCAACCTTCGAGGCAATGATGGAAACCATGTTACGGGGTTTACTTTGGAAGAAGTGCCTAGTATACTTGGACGACATCATCGTCTTCGGTGGTTCTGTGGAGGAAACTCTACAGAACCTCCAAGCTGTGCTGAAACGCATCTTATCATATGGTCTGAAATTGAAACCTTCAAAGTGCAAGCTTTTTAGGAAATCAGTTGAATACCTAGGTAGAATTGTTTCTGAACATGGCATCATGGCTGATCCTCATAAGATCGAAGTGGTACAGAACTGGCCTCGTCCGATGGACACGAAGGAGATACGCTCTTTCATCGGGTTTTGTTCATACTACAGAGATTTTATACCTGGATTCACGAGAGTCGCAGCTCCCTTACAAGAGCTGATGATTGGAGAGAAGAAGGCTAAGGCTAAGATAGTCTGGTCTCCAGCCGCAGAACAGTCTTTCAGTGAGTTAAAGAGACTCTTCTTAGAAACACCTGTTTTGCACTACCCTGCACCTGTTGGTAAGTTCATCTTGGACACTGATGCTTCTAATACAAGTATTGGTGCTGCCTTGTCGCAGATCCAGGATGGGCGAGAAGTGCCGCTGGCATTTTCGTCCAACAGTCTAAGCAAAACACAACGTAACTACTGCACAACCAAGCGTGAACTCTTGGCAGTGGTGGTTTACACAAAAAAGTACAGACATTTCCTATATGGTGGGAATTATCTCGTACGGACGGATCATTCATCTCTGCAGTGGCTCCTTAACTTCAAGGACGCTGAGGGGATGATGGGTAGATGGTTGAACCTCTCTGAGTTTGGCATGACAAATGAGCATATCATACACAGGAGTGGAGTAGATCATGTGAATGCGGACAGCTTGTCCCGCTATCCTATCCGGAACTGTCACCGTGTAGATTGCCGAGACTGTGGGTCTCACAATGCAGTGATTGCGTCTGTGGGTGCGAAAGTTCCTAACTGGACGTTAAATCACTTGAAGGATGAGCAGCTTTAGTCAGGCAGAGAACCCCCCAAAAATCAAAGTGCCCGATATAGTTTTTTTCGCTCTTGATTCCGAAAGATATGGTATCAGGCAACTTGTATCAGCTCAGTGGGGTGTTCCCACTGTTGAGCAATTTTAATTATTCATGGTTGCTTAGCAACCAGTGAAATGCAACATTAAGTGCTTAGTTACATCCATTTATGTTATCCATAGAGTATTTTTAGCTTTCCCTACCCCCCTAAATAGGCCTCAGGGAAACCAATGATATAATCATTCTGTTGCTATGGTAAGTGGTTGCCTAGCAACAGCAGTTTTATAATGAGAGTCCTTAGCAACCTATATAAATATCAACCATGGAAAGGTTCTAACCTTACCTACTCCCCTATATTGACACCAGGCATTCTGCTGATAATATCATGGTGTTGCAAGGGTGAGTGGTTGCCTAGCAACAGCAGTTTTATAATGAAATTCCTTAGCAACCTATATAAATATCAACCATGGAAAGGTTCTAACCTTACCTACCCCCACTATATTGACACCAGGCATTCTGCTGATATTATCATTGTGTTGCTAGGGTGAGTGGTTGCCTAGCAACAGCAGTTTTATAATGAAATTCCTTAGCAACCTATATAAATATCAACCATGCCTAGCAACTACAGTTTTACTATATAATTGCAATATACTATTGTAAATATCAGCTAAAGTGACCTCAGGAATTCTGCCAACACCATCATATCATTTCTTGGGTAGGTGGTCGCAACAACAGTATTATGACATATTTGCTTAGCAACCAGTTATAATGTGAACAAATATCACCATATAGTAAAACCTGGCTACAAAGAACAGGGATACAACAAGCACTTGGTTATAATGAGCATATTGTCACGCCCTGATTTGACACCACCAACTTGTTGCTAATGTCAGTGGTTGCCTAGCAACGACAAACCTAGAACATGTCAACGTTACAGGAAATTGTATTTCTAAAGTGACCCGAACAGCTTTGTTGGTTGGCTGTCCAAGTTGCTTCATGCAATGATGACAAACAAGGTCTTTTGAAGGGCAGTGATGGTATTTGAATCTTTGAAATGAATGAAGATGGAAAGCATGTCCCTATATATTTTACGAAGGCAATTATTTCTAAACGTCTAGAACAACATAGGCATAGCATGAGATGGACAGACTGTATGTTTGTTCACCACAGCTGGGTGAAAATGATCAGGTCAAACAACGGGCTGGAAAGTGCCTCTTTTGAGAGGTCACGTTTTACCTCTAAACCTCAAAAATTGTCAGAATGCCTCTCCTATGTGTGTGATGACTCTTTAATATGTGAATTCAATTTACTATCTCAAGCCAAATTCAATTCCAAAAATTTGAATTGACTCTTCAGGGACTGGATATAGCAAGCAGCAGGCACTGAGTTTTAGAAGCAGCGGGGAGCATCTCTGGGAACCAGCAGTCCTTGGGTGTAGGATATCCCCTACTCCCTTATTGGGCTTAGTCTGTCAATCTCCTAGCCTGTCACTCTCCTATACCCTTAAACCATCACTCCCCTACTGCTTTACTCCCTTACTCCCTCATACCGTCATGGTCCCCTACTCTCCTATTACTTCATTCTTAAACTCCCTTATGTCCCACAGTTATCACACTACCCCTTCCGCTACCGCCTCACTCTCCTACTTCCTCACTCCCAAATACCCCTTCAGTTATCACACTTCTCCACTCCCCCACTGCCCTGCTCCCCCATTGCCCTACTCTCTCAATCGTGTTACTTTCACACTTGCTTTTACCCAGTTTATGCTGCCTAAGTTTGTGTCAAGAGTAAAACCCTCCTTTGGTACCAAAGGGTGGGTCACTGAAAGGAGTTGTCTATTGAAACTCACTCTTTGTTATGGAGGTTGTTAAACCTTACAGGCCCAGAACTACTAATATTTGTAACATGATTAGGGCTCAGTCTCACGACTTTGTAACAATTGGATCGTCTTTGACCAGGTGACGTCTTTGACCGGGTGACGTCTTTGACTGGGTGACGTCTTTGACCGGCAAGATTAAAACAGTTGAAAAGGGGCTTATTTAGACAGAAATGCGAGGGGAAAAGTTCATATATATTATGACACTATATATTACAAATTTCCCCGGCATTTCTGTGTACATAGCCTCCCTTTTCAGCTGTTTTAATCTAGCCGGTCAAAGACGTCACCCGGTCAAAGACGTCACCCGGTCAAAGACGTCACCTGGTCAAAGACGATCCAATTGTTACAAAGTCGTGAGACTGAGCCTTAGTGTCCCATAAGTGGGTCTGCAACAGTGGAATTTCTTTTCCTGACATAGGGGTCATATTTCATTACCTGAAAGCTATTGCAACCACCTTTCTTATGCAAACCCCCTGTAAGAAAAAGGTTATAATTTTGGTAACTATAGCAACCAGAAATGTTCCATTTGTAAAATTGATCAAACTTTGCTCTGGATTGGCAGTACTTTGAGCCATCGAGGAACCTGTTATTCTATTGCCATGGCAACAATGGAATTCTTGTATCACATATCCAACATGGGAATGATATACAACCTGCTGAGATCAATTACATAGTTTGATGCATATTTTCCATATTATATTAACAAATTTATGATGATAACTAAAATAACAAATAGTAATAAATATCATTGGGGAGAATACTCAGCCTCAGCTAGGGGTAAGTTGGATTTGGAGATATTTTTCATTATTTTCCTACGTTTATTGATCTAAAACTGCTAATATCTATCAGATAACTAATGCAAGCCCATTCATATGATGGAACCTTGTGAGACTATGGATATGTGCAAACTACGCCATTTCACGCCATTTTCACGCCACTGGGCCTCTAAGGGTTAAACTAAGTTTCAGATTTAGATAAATTCCAGCATTTGCATAACCCACACAGTCAATTCCCTCCAATGGCCATCCTGCTATAGTGACCTCCCAACCAATGGGGCCAAGACCGTTTTCCCCATTATTCTAATATGAAAAATTCTCACTATTGTGCAACCTCTCTGGATTCAGGTTATATTCATAGTCACTAAGGGGAAAGTGTCAGGAGCGAGCCAGGAGGGATGGAGGGGGGTGATGAGGAGGTCTAGCTTTAACCCTTTAGGGCCGAGCATCAACTATAGTTGATGCCATGGGGGGCCGAGCATCGACTATAGTCTATGCCATGGGGGGGGGGGGCGAGCATTGAATATAGTCATCTTAACTTTATGGGAAACAGCAAAGGCTCGGCCCAGGGAAGGTACCTGTGAAAATATCTCGTCCCCATCACCAGCAAATAATTTTTTTGGTCGGCCTGAAAGAGTTAAAACCTTTCTTTACCACCTGTAGAATGTATTCACGTGTTTTAAGTTTAAAACTATTATTATCATGTATGCATGGGCTATACATTGTTACATGTAATGATGCATGTAACAGAATAATACTTACATGCAGTATAATTAATTATGAAAGTATTATTTAAGATTAAGTGCATAAGGAGCACTGACTGGATTAGGGTAGCAAGTGCCCCTCCCCCTGCCTCCTCCTGGTTATCCGGTGGGACTTCCTGCCACTGCTTGGTGACCACACCATAACAAACAGTAGCCCTCCTACTACAGCTAACTGGGGGTCCTCCACTATATCCCTAAGGATTGGAGTAAAATTTCTTCTTTGTCTGTTGCGATAAAATTTGCCCGGCCACAGACAATGTCAGCCAAACATATATATAATTGTCTCTCCTTATTGACTCAGGTAGGTCACTACCTGAGTCTTATGCGACGCCTCAGTGAGACACTTTTTTTTGAAAGGCAAAAAAAACTTCAACTCCTTTTTTTAACCAGAAAGAGCATTTTTATCGATTCGAATCGATGCGAGTTGACTTCCACTTTTGAAGTCTCGTCTTCTCTCGCCGTTCGCGAGAGGGTGCGAGATTCGGAAATTGTTTTTTTTTCTATACTGAAGCATAGTAGCTGGCACCCGGTGGCTGTGTATTCAACCTTTGGGGCCCTGATTTAGGGCCTTATACCCCCTAGATACCTTAGATATTTTAACCGAGTGGCAAGGACGATATGGACATGCATATATGTCAGCCATAGATCCCTAGCTTAAGCAGATTTTGAGGAATTTTAGTTTTAGCGGAATTTCTAGTACTTAAGCTCTATAAAAATGGCGGCCGGCATTGCTGGTGTAAAACATGACGGATATTGCCTCATATCTTAGTAGATATTATCAATCCACTAGATTATTTAGGCTATAAATATCCGGGTGGGATATTTGTAACATATTTCATCTTTTTTCCGATCAAATTCGGCCCAAAAACGATATTTGCAGTGTTTTGCTGAAGCACTGTGCCATTGAGTGTGGATTCCGATGCGCGTAGTCAAGTGACCAGTACAAGTCTGCCCGACAGGGAGAATGGGGGTATTTGGCAATATTTTGATTTTTCCGGCTTCATTTATGCGAATACCTGAGTCTTTTGTGATTAGGATCACACGTTAGATTTTTTAACATGTACATTCTATATTATATATATTTCCTCCCTCCAGCGAGTCCAGATATTATGGACCTATAAGGGGAGATATGAGAGGGAAAGCTGTGTTAGGGCCTCCCCTATTTCGCTGTGATGTGTTGGGTGTAGCTACAGACATATGAGGGAGGGGCAGGGTGGGGTGCTGTGGGAGGGCCTCATTCTCCTCTATGGTGCAGTGGTCTTAGGGGTTAGTTGTAGACATATGAGGGGGCCAGGGGGGCTGTGTGAGGGTCTCTCTCTTCTCTGTAATGCAGTGGTATCATGTGGGTAGTTACAGACCTATGAGAGGGGCCAGGGAGCTGTATGAGGGTCTCCCTCTCCTCTGTAATGCAGTGGTCTCACGTGGGTAGTTACAGATGTATGAGGGAGTGAGGTGGGGGTATGGCAGCTGTGTGAGGGCCACCATCTCCTCTGTAATGTGGCAGGCTTCGGGGAAAAGGGGAGGGTAGGGGGAGGCGGGGGACCATGGGAAAACTTTCTCCCTTTGATATGGTCAGCTCAGGGGGCAGGTATAGCGATACAGGTGAATGGGGTGATCACCTAGGGAGAGGGGCATGTCTATTTTTAAAACTGCTGTTGCTAGGCAACCACTCACCCTAGCAACATGATCATGATGTCAATAGAATGCCTGGTGTCAATAAAGTGGGGGTAGGTACGGTTAGAACCTTTCCATGGTTGATATTTATATAGGTTGCTAAGGAATTTCATTATAAAACTGCTGTTGCTAGGCAACCACTCACCCTAGCAACACAATGATAATATCAGCAGAATGCCTGATGTCAGTATAGTGGGGGTAGGTAAGGTTAGAACCTTTCCATGGTTGATATTTATATAGGTTGCTAAGGGATTTCATTATAAAACTGCTGTTGCTAGGCAACCACTCACCCTAGCGACATGATGATAATATCAGCAGAATGCCTGGTGTCAATATAGGGGGGGTTGGTAAGGTTAGAACCTTTCCATGGTTGATATTTATATAGGTTGCTAAGGACTTTCATTATAAAACTGCTGTTGCTAGGCAACCACTTACCATAGCAACAGAATGATTATATCATTGGTTTCCCTGAGGCCTATTTAGGGGGGGTAGGGAAAGCTAAAAATATTCTATGGATAACATAAATGGATGTAACTAAGCAATTAATGTTGCATTTCACCGGTTGCTAAGCAACCATGAATAATTAAAATTGCTCAACAGTGGGAACACCCCACTGAGCTGATACAAGTTGCCTGATACCATATCTTTCGGAATCAAGAGCGAAAAAAACTATATCGGGCACTTTGATTTTTGGGGGGTTCTCTGCCTGACTACTTGCGGATCCGGCTATTTCGAGGGTGTACTCCTTGAAGTTGTTGGGCCTGTCCAAGCCTGTTCGCCCCGCACTTTCGCTGGAATGTAAAGAAGTTAGACAACTGTTAGCTCAGTGGGATAATCTTTTTATACGGAACAGTGTATTGTGCCGCTGGAGGGTGCAACCTGGCAGGAAGAGAACAGCTCAGTCTGTAGTGCCTTTGTCACTCAGACTACAGTTGCTCAATTACTGTCATGGCCACCGAACTTCAGCACACTTTGGCAGACAACGGACTGAGGCAAAGATTAAGAGTAGATATTACTGGCCTGGTATGACTTTGGACATACGGCATTGGGTGAAACAATGTCCCCAATGCTGTTTATCAAAGCCTGGACCTGGTATTGGTAAACTACCTCTAAGTCAAGAGCTATTCGGTGTTCGATTTGCCCGGATCGCTGTTGATATCATTAGTGGTTTCAACACGACCCCCCGTGGGAATACCTGTATGATGGTGGTACAGGACTACTATACCAAGTATGTCCAAGTATATCCGATGGTAAATCATACGGCTGTTACCTGCGCAGAAGCACTTTTCGAGAATTGGATCCTCACGTGGGGAGGTCCTTTAATGCTTCACTCCGACCAGGGTCGTGAGTTTGAATCTCGACTGTGGGCAGAACTGTGTAGTAAAATACACATCTGCAAGACGCATACGAACCCCTACCGACCTCAATCGGATGGTATGGTGGAACGTTTCAATCGGACGTTGATCCAATGTCTCACGACAATGGTTAATGAGCACCGGGATGATTGGGATGAGCACGCTCGCTATATCTCCCATGCTTACAATGCTACCGAACATGCGTCGACGGGCTGTACGCCTAATATGCTCGTAATGGGTGAAGACATAGTCATGCCTAGTGACATGGTCTATGGAGTGCAGGGACACCAGCTCGAGCAACCCTGCACAGTGATGTTTGTTGAATCACTTCGACAATCATTACGCGAGTCCTATGGAGTAGTAAGGGACAACTTGGAAAAATCTGCTAGTTTGCAGAAGGTGGGCTATGACACGGGCCTTAAACTCCGCCAATTCAAGGTGGGGGATAAGGTCGCGACATTTAGCACACCAAATTCCAAAGTCAAGACCCTGTACTCCTGGGATGGTCCGCATACGGTTACTATGGTGGTGAGTGAAACTACTGTAGTAATACGGTTGCAAAAAGGGACTCTCACTAAATCACATGTGGCTAGACTCCGACCTTGGTATGGAGTTCCATATATAGATGACGGTGAAGATTCCCTCGGTGCTGGTCGAGTACCAGCACCAACCGACCCTACGCTACCGAAGATACCGAAGGCAGGACCAACGGTCATACCGTCGGTACCGACGGTAGCGCGCCGAACCACAATTACCGATTGAACCACAGTCGTGTGTTACCAAGCCCAAGCGCGGTAGGCCTCGTAAAAAAGGGTCAGCTGTGCGTAAAGGACTAACCGTAGACACCGGTAAACAAAGCAAGGTGATACCTCCGGTGTCATCATTGCTGGACATACCGGTACAAGGTCTACGGAGGAGCACAGGTGTCAGAGAGCGAGATAAAATTGTGTAAACATTTTTTTCTTACCTTGTTGACGACATTTAGCTGCTGGCTTGATTAAATTTCCATGGACAGTTCCGTACTGGGCCGGTGGTCATTGGCCCGGTACTCGATCACCAAAACACAACGAGAAGAGACGGGTTATCCGGTGTGGTTATCCGTTGGAGGTAGAAAAGCACGTGTCCAGGGCGGGTGGCTGGCTTTGCCGATTAATTCTAAGTATGGGATTAGTTTTGACCACATATTGTTTAGTAACACGCTGCTGTGTATGTCCTCTAACGCCGGTATATCATTCCCGGGTTTTCCGGTGGCTCCGCCACGAAAATTGTAAACAACAGTGAGAGTTCCCACCGTCGGATATGCCAGGCGTGGGAAGGGCGCTGCCCGCGTCACCTGATCGATTTCTCCCGCCAAATGAGCCGTGAGAAATTGGGTCACCTCGGCGCGTCTTGGAGACGCGACCCCTGATTGGCTGAGAAGCCGGTCAAGGGGCGGGGTCACGGGGGACGGGTGGGGTATATAAGCCCCACAGGCAGCCAGGCTTCTTCAGATCAGCAGGTTTGCCCGTAGGGTAACGTGTTGATCAGTGGTGCCTAGGTCTGCCCGGCAGTACCTACACTATTGTTTACTTGCTGTGCTACTAAAGGCTCGGGTGAGTGAACCGTGAGGTTCACCTACGCCTGAGCTAACAGTATGGCAGCCCGTGTAGATGGCAAATGCACGGCCCCGGAGAAGGCTGAGGCCTCCGACGGGGAAGACCGAGTTCTCGAGTCTGACACGGAAATGGACACTACCGGTGCTCCAACCGTCGGTCAAGGCTCGGCTTCGGTACCAGCAGAACCTAACCCTGAGGGGTCGGGTGATGTTGTTCCGAAAACAGAACCTGGTCTGGGTGGTAGTAATACCAACCAGGAGGAGAACCCTGCTGGGGGATCTTCTCCGAAACCCGCCGGTGTAGTGGCAAAAGAACCGACGGTCCCTGATGGTGATTCATCAGACGGGTCCACGGTTCGTGTCAAGACCAAACGGAAGCGGAAGCGTAAGAGGAGGATTGCATCTTCCCCTGAAACTCCTGCTACCGAAGAGGTCGCACCGACTGAGGCAGAAAGGCTCAAAGCTGTTGCTGATAGACTGTCCAAGGCGGAAGCCGAGGGATGGTCTGTCGCAGAGAGCAGGGCCAAGCGCCGCCTCCGCGCCAAGGCAGCGCATGTTCGTCTGAACCTGTGTCTCCGTGATGATGACCGGAAGAACCTGAGCCTTTCTGACTTAGTTCAGGAAAATGGCAAAATGGCTCTTCCTGCACCTCACACGACCGAGGGTTCGGATGACGAAGACTGGTTGACAGGTGATTCCCACCCCATTGACTGGTACCTCGTGTACCTCAGGGCAGTGTTGGAAGGGAATAAACCTAACATCCACAGGTCATGCCGCCCCAAGCTGAAATATGCTTGGAAGAACTACGTGCCAGGGGATCCCTGCCCGTATGTTCGCTGTCAGCGCCTGAAAGGGGCTTCGACAGCCGCAAAACGGTGGCCGAACCTGTTCAAGTTTGCCCGTCATTTAGTAGAGAAGCACATGAATGTGCGTCCCTACTTGTACTGTGTGAATGGGAGTACCTCTACTTCCTGCCCTGAGTACAGTGACGGGGAGCTATTCCGTTGCCAACGGAGGGCTGGTTTGGTAAGGCATCTTTGCGACAATAAGGGCGTTCACAAGCGCACTATTAGTCGTGGAGTTGAGGCTGCACTGAAGGTTTGGGGGTGCCACAAACGTGTAGGAAATCTACAGTATAAGTGGCGAACCAACAAACTTAAACAGTGGAATTACCTCTCGGAAGCTGACTGGGAGAGATTGTGTAAGGGCGCCAAGTGCGAACAAACCGATCTCGGGCCAGATACAGAAACTCCGATGCCCACTGTCAGAAAGGATACCCCTCCTAAGAAGAAAGATCTGAAAAGGGGCCGCCAGTCATCCAAAGATGATACCAAAGGTGGGCGTGACCGTTCCCGCAGTGAACCTGCGAAGAAACGTGTCGCCACCGCCACGGTAACATCTGAGGTCGACCGTAGCCAAACCGTCGGTACTGTCACGGTATCTTCGGTTGCATTGCCCCCGGTTGCTGATCAACTGCCCAGGCAGGAGAGACAGAAACTGGGTGATGCACTGGCTATTGTTCAGAACTCTTTGGGTGACGAGCAGGCGGGTCAGGTTGCTGCTGACTATGTCAAGCAGTACAAGTGGAGCCAGAAGCAAAAGAAAGCTTCAGCTCCACAGGAGAGTATCTCACCTGTCAGTGACGCTGAACAGGTAGAGGTACAACAGCCGGATGGGGCGTCAGCCCAGCCGACTGCTCCACCCCAGCACGGAGCAACCTCTGACCCCGCAAGGGATGACGAGGTGACTCCAGTACCTGAGCACAGGGCTGTTGACGAAGGGCTAGCAGGGTTACCTGTGTTGCCTGGAGACGGTCCTGCTTATGACACTGGATTCTCTGACACTCTAGTCCCCGGATTTGAGTGCTACAGGGCTAAAATGGCTGAAAACGCAAGTAAGCTACTCCAGTTTCAGGTTTCTTTCTTGGAGAAGTCCTACTTTGAGCAGTACAAGTTGCTCAGAGAACAGGCTATCCGGGAAGGGAAAGCTTGGGTTGCTGAACGCACCAGAGTCCTTGCCGAGCGTGAGGCGAATCTGGATCAAGATCATGCCCTCTGGAGGGCTACGATCGATCAGCTTGAATCAAGGTTGACAACTTGTGACGCCAAGTTCTTCCGACAGTTCGGGCTAAAGCTGACAGAGTGGGAGAGAACTGGTTTTCCAGATCTCCAGTCCAGGTTGGGGCTTGCCGCAAGGCCTGCTCCTCCTGTGACCCCGGTACTGTCAGTACACCCACCTAGGTATGAGATGCCATTCTCTTTCATGGCACACTCTACCCGGGTGGTCAGTGGCGGGGAGCCTACTGCGGCGCCGAGTACCCTCTCGGTAGCCCCAGGTGGAGCCCTTCCTCTCCAGGTGGAGGCTGCTGTGGTTTACACCACGGAGGCCCCTCCTGGAGGAAGTCCTGATGGGGAAGGAAAGCCATCCGGCGGTGTCCCTATGGACACCTAAGGATGGTCCCCTGTCAGGCCCTCTGGGGTGCACTGTTCCGCCCCTCGGAGGTAAAACTAAACCATCGACGCAGCTACACGCCCCTGGACAACCGAAGCAGACCGACGGTGCTGTCGTGACTTAACCTAGTCTCTACTGCCACCACACTGGAAGCAGCCTGATGTCTTCAACCGTGGTTTACTACTAAGCCACAACCGTCGGTTCTCTACTACTGTCCAGGGCTCCTGATCCTGTGGTCACATTCTACTATTGTGACCTATGAACTATTATATGGATCATCCTCCTGTGATAATTATTTATAGGGAGGCATGGACCTACCTTTTTATATTTATATTTCACAAGAGATGGAAGTACTATACCGGTACTGGACTCTATCCATCTCTACCACCATAAACTGCTAGGTACTGGAGTACCGCCCCTAATAAGGATGACGATCTCTCCCACCTTATTTAGGATACGCTACTATGGATTTTTATATATAAACTTTTCTACGCCAAAGGAAGTGGGAACTGCTATAGTTCCAATTATAAAACTTTTCTTCGCCAAAGGAAGTGAGAGCTATTATAGTTCTATTATTTATATATAAGGACACTAACTCCACACGGATTCGCACCATTGCTGAATGTAGTAGGTGATGTGTTGAGTTTCCAAGGTGGTTATTTGGTGCCTTTACTTTTAACTGATACTAGTCTAGGACTATCAGTTGGACAGTTTTTATATCATGTGCCTACGGGACTATGGTTTGATACCAAAGACTATATTGTTGATATAAACTGTTATATACATGTTAACCTGGTTGTTCATGTATGTATGCCTGTTGTTACTATGAGTAGAAATGATAAATAGATATACGTGGTATATAATGTATCCAAGAGGTATTATTATTATAAAACCAACCCTTCCTACATTCTTAAGGGGGGTAGTGTAACGGGTTGACTATAAAGTCTAACTGTTATTGTTGTATATCTATTGTATGTTGTATGATGTAAGACAACACGGTTCTATTGTGTTTAATAACTGTTTTTATTCATCTAACTAGTGTCGTCGGTTCTTTACATACACCGACTCCTCTAGTTCGGTTATCTATACGGTAGTGTACCGGTACCACCTTCGGTTACCGTCGGTAGTTGTTACATAAGCATTTTACATAACTAAACCTAACAGGTGGCGCTGCTAGTACGTTCATGTGGCTATGCAGCGCTGTATATAAGACGGCTACTTCTCCATTGGAAGTCAGTCAGGTTTGGGACTGTCGTGACATGACCACCCTGTGCTCACGGGCTTAACTCTATGCTGTAGGGTTGCCCCACTGTATTATATATCTGTTCTGATCTTGTATATCCGCTGGTTATACTTGTACTATAATACCCAAGAGTTACCTTTACAATAAAGTCGCCGTATATTAAAGTCTAATTTACCTTGTCTGGTTTTTGTACTCAAGTGTTACATACGTAGTAAGAGACCAACTACAAGGCCAATAAGTTGTTTTTAGCTGAGATTGGCTGTTTGAAGTTAGGCAAAACCGAGCTTGGCTTCGTGTTCATGGGCAGATGCTGGGCTGAAATGTGGCCCCAATGGGGAAGTCCACCAGGGCTAGTCCATGCCCTATTCTGCATTAGCAAGATGACCTGTGTAGAGCGCCATGTTTGTTGGTACCAGTGTATATCCTCTAACCTCCAGCAACCAGCTTGGGCAAATCTCGTCCACGAGATCAGGGTACAAACATTGCCTAAGTAATGTGAGCGGCTTGTAGCTAGAGATTCATTATGTCACCTGTCCATGATAGTGTAGTGGTTAGCACTGTGGCTTGCCAATGCAAAGGTGCTGGCTTCGAATCCACACCAAGTTTGCTTGGTTTATCAACCATGACCTATTTTTTTCAATATGTAATTACCTCTATATTATTATTTCAAATTAGTCTGGAGGTTGTGAGCAAGGACCTCGCAGCGAACGACGTACGGAGGGTTTTTGGTGATTCTGGCTCGTGAGACCCCACTAAACAAAATCCCACACGGTGCCAAGCTGGCACCTCCGGGGAAATTCCGTAAAAGACTTTTTTCCAAAATGGCCCCTGGGAAAATGAGGACATTTAGAAAAATCGATATCTATGCTGTTTGTAGGTCTAGAATTTTGATTTCAACACCAAAGGATATGTTAACAAGGTCATACGTTCATAATCTGTCCATATGAAAGTGATTCAAGGTCAAGGTCAAGGTCAATTTAAAGGTCAAACTTTATTTTCCTGTATTTTTCATAAAAATCAACTATATAATGCTAGATATTATTATCAGAAGCATATTGAAGGTCAAATGATTCAAGGTCAAGGTCAAGGTCAAGGTCAAATCAATGATTAAGCTTCCAATTTAGCTATTTGTCATTTGAATCACGTGTGGGTCCAATCTATCACATGTCATAATATCACAGGCTCTCACCATACGGATATAAGAGGTAATATTTCTCAAGGTCAAGGTCATGTTACTGATTAGCTTACTTTTTACCTTACATTTACATGTACATTTGGCTGTGGTACAGTTTTCACATGAGCACTTGATCAGCTTTAGAATGTACTGAGGAGCTGGCAGTGTGTTCTTAGGGGTCATAACAGGCATCAGCATTTTATTGACTCTGTCTTTGTCCCAGCTCAGGATCCATCTTTGAGGGATCAAAATCCAGGCAATTAAGCCAGGTGCTGGCTTGGAAGTGTGCTCTTTGCACATTGAGTTTGAATGCCTTAAAGGTAGGTGGGAGAGACATCAGCTTCGGGGATGACACTAAACTTGCTCTTCCTGTCTTTCCCTTCCATACTTTGAATCGCAGAGAGGCTAGGTTGTTGACATCTGGATGGCCATAGCAGGCTGCCATGAAGGTTGTTGCTTGCTTCATGATGTCTGGAATGTTGGCAGCTACATTCCCCAGTAAGTCCATTTGAGCTCCTGTTTGGAGAACTTTAACCACTTTGGCCTTCCCAATGCCCCAGCACTGTGCTACAGTGTCACATACTGACAATGAGTGTGCAGCAGGTAGCCTGGGTATTATTTGTTTGTGTTTCTGTACTGGAGCTTTAATGTCGACACATTTCCTGTTCTTTGATGTTTCTTCCATGACTATGCAGCAATTTAAGCTATACTTGTTGTAATAGTAAAGGAGAAGCATGAACACATCAGTGTCATCAGCAATCACTTTGATGTTGCATGCTTCATTCCCATTGGTGATCCATAGAAGTTGCTGAATAATTATGATATCAGCTTCCTCGTGTGTGGTCCTCATGTCCGCTCTTTGAATGCAAATACCATCAGTGAATTCAAAGGGATCACCATTCTGGCCTGTAACAAAGAGCTCTTGCTGACCTGTTTAAAGTTCCTTTTTGTGAACCACAATTTCACTCACAATCAACTGAATCAGCTGGACCTTGTTATGTGAAGAGCTGAGTATGACCCTACAAGGAGGTAGATGAATAGAAGAGTGATGTCTTCTGCTTGCTTCCGTGCTCCGCCCACAGCGAGTGGCTGATTTGATGCTGAAGTCAAGGTATCTATCAAACACAAGGTACACATTGGCCGTCTTCAGTTTCCTCTCGATATATTCAACAATATTGTCCATGTAAGCTTTTACAGTCCCATTTGATGGCCAGTGCACAACCCACAGCATGGCACAACCATCAATGATGATATCTGTTGGTTTGGGAATATTCTCTGCAGGAACTTCCACTTTCAGGTTGGTCTTCAATGTCACCTTATTTGTTGGATTCCGCAAATCACCAGTTTCAGTGAACAGGGAGATTGGCACACCCTGTAAGTCTAGATCTCGACCTGAAGCCTGCAGGCCAACAACGTGTGTGTATATGGCACTGCTATAGTAGGTGTTTGGCAAGTTTATTCCAGCACCTGGCTTTGTAGCATGCATTGTTTTTACACATTTTGGTAGTGGTTTGTTAAAGCTGTCTGGCCAGCCCTTCACAAATTCAACCAGCATCTCCTCTCCCATAGCTACTGAATTATTCACATTCACATCATTGACCATCCTTCCTGTCACAATATGTACAATTCATCAAAATCCCATTGGTTACAAGTAAATAATTTTGACTAACTGACCTAGCGCATGACCTGGACCCTGCCATTGGTTTATTGTGAACGATATCATCAGGATAGGAAATAGATTATAGTATTTTACCCTGAGAAATGTACCATTTAATATGGTTATGAAAATAGTATCTAGCATTATATACATGTCATTTCTATCAAAAATACAAAAATTGGAGTTCAACCTTTGATTTGACATTGACCTTGACCTTAACCTTGACTTTGACCTTGACCTTAAATCATTTGACCTTCCATATGCCTTTGGTAATAATATCTAGCATTATATACTTGTTATTCAGTTGATTTTTATAAAAAATACAGGAAAATGAAGTTTGACCTCTAAATTGACCTTGACCTTGACCTTGAATCACTTTCATATGGATAGATTATGAACATATGACCTTGTAAACATATCCTTTGGTGTTAAAATCAAAATCCTAGACCTACTAACAGCAGAGATATCCACTTTTTTGAATGCTATCATTTTCCCGGGTGCCATTTTGGAAAAACGTCTTTTACGGAATTTCCCCGGCGGTGCCAGCTTGGCACCGTGTGGGATTTTGTTCAGTAGGGTCTCACGAGCCAGAATCACCAAAAACCCTCCGTACGTCGTTCGCTGCGAGGTACATGTAGATAGGCCAGTTCTGGCAACTGGACTAAATGGTCAGATAATTGTTCTGTTTCCATAACCTATAACATTGGGTACACCTCAATATAAATATGAAAAGACATAAAAAGGGTTACAAAGATGCATCTGGGTTGGGAGGGATTAGAACTCCTGCACCTTGTGTCACAAAGCCACAGTGCTAACCACTACACTATCCTGGACAGATGATATATGATATATCTACCTACAACCAATTCCCAGTACTTTCACTCTGTTTGCACCCTAATCTCTTGGTCTTTAGTAGTTCTTATCATTGACAAAGTATGACACTATAATAATAGGGTTTTCCAACAACGCCAGAAGAATTTGCCAATTATACAACAATGATACAAGAAAATATTTTAGTGTGGAGTAGAATAGGAAACAATAAACAGATGCTCTTACAGTTTGAAAATAAGGTTGACTACACATTTGAATGATAAAAAGGAGGTTTGTTATGACCTTATCCTAAAAAATTACCCTCATCCTACAAAAATGTATAGCTTTGCAGTTAAGGAGAGTCATTCAGGTTCTTATGTCTTGTAGTGCAGTAGATAGTGCATAAACATTGGCACTTCCGGCGGAAAGCATGAAAATCGGCTTATAGGGCCCTCTCAATGTGCTGAATCCATTTCTAAGTGGAAACATGATTTTTGACAAATGTTTCTACTTGGAAAATTGATTTGAAATAAAAAAGTAAAAAATGTTTTTTTTTTAATCAAATTAAAATCCTCCTGCTTCTAGCAGAACAGGAAAGGGTTTACACATATTCAAAATTGCTGTTACCCATCCATGTTAATCATATATAGAGTCCAAATAAGCAATGACTCTCTTTCTGTGTCTCTTTCTGAAGGGAGTCAGTGCCTGACTCCCTTGACTAAGGGAGCTATATGACTCCCTTATGTGAGCCCTGGTTTTGCCTCTAAACTGCATCCAAAATTACTGCCACCCACCTATGTTGATTATATAGTGTATGAATCATCAATGACTCTCTCCTGACTCTCTTTCTGAATGGAGTCAATACCTGATTCCCTTTAAAAAAGGAGCTCCCTTAAAACCTCGCGTATAGGCCGCGGCTAGTATGCGAGTCAGTTTGCTGGTGAAGCTTATAGCATTACCACAGATTTGGGGTGTGGCTTATACACAAGTTTTTGCTATTATAATAAAGTAAAAAAGTCACCATAATCAGATCAATGGTGCGGCTTATAGGATTGCCCTATAGTTGGAATGCGCCTTATATGTGAGTTAGGCATATAGGCGAGGTTTAACGGTAAGTGACACCCTTATGACAGCCCTGGTTTTGCCTGCAATCTGCATCCAAAATTACTGCTACCCACTAATGTTAATTATGTAGTCTATTTTCTCAATGACTCTCTTTTTGACTCTCTTTCTGCATGGACTCAATGCCTGACTCCCTCCAGGAAAGGCGCTGTGTGACTCCCTTATGTGATAGAGTCCTGGTAGCCATGGGGAGAGGGGATACTGGGGTGAATGCAGGCTGTAGTAGAGTGGGTCGTATGACTGGTGTAAAGAAGACCAGAATGTGTAGTACATGAAGCAAAATCTTTACATTACTGTTTAAATGCACACTCTCACATGGCCATTATGCAGTATGTTGTCACTCACTATTCACTCTATGTCTTATGGGTAGACACCTGAAAGTAGTGCCTGGGTCTACGACAATCACAACATAAACTGCATATTTGTTGTAGGGTCTGCCCAGGTACAACCTTTATGGTAATCTACAATGTGTTAAGGTGATTCGGGGGGCAAACAAAGGCCTCCATGTGGTTAGGTAGTTGTACCATGATAGGATAGTTAGACCAAACTTTATTTACTTACCTGGGTCGTAGTATAGTCTGTGGTTTTTACTTCAGTTATACATATTATATAATAAGAGAGTCCCGAAACATATGTTTATTTTATAATAATTTATAATATATTTACGTGACCATTGCTGTGTGAGATATGGTTCATATTCCCTATCAAGTATTACCCACGTGGCGTTTGTTTGCCCCCCACTGTTCTATTATTGAGTGCAATCTAGAACTCTAAACTATGTATACTAAGTACATTTGTATAGTTCTGTGAGTGTGTACAGTAAAGGGTCATTGACCCAGACACTGCTTACAGTAAGTGCCCTATCATAAGATGACTTACTCTAGGGGCACCCAGGTAGGAATGAGGCTTACTTGATCCCCATATATATATGGCACCTCATTGTTGTGATTGTTGTAGCCTACAGGGGTAGACACTAACGCTGGCCCGGGAGCCAATGGCCCGTAGTTTTGGGTCCGGGCCCGCAGATTTCAGATTGTTTGCCTGGCTACGGGCCCGGGTGGCCCGTAGCAAAGCTCTAATTCTGGTCTACATGCCAGTTTTTACGGCTTGTGAATCGGACCATTATTAAGACTTTTAGAGTGTAAAATAAAAAGCTAATTATTTTGTAGAAAGTAATATAAAAAGTTAACCATATATACAAGTTGAAAAGGTTCAAATAGTTTAAGTATACAGAGAACCTATTTAATATGATTTTCAATGTAAATTATTTCCTTATGATAGTAATATATTGACTCTCAATACATGGGTCAATTTTACTGTACTAAGTTAAGAAATTCCCGGGCCCACAGGTTTAATCCCGGGCCCACAACTTTCAGAAGCTGCGGGCCCGGGTGGCCCATGGTCTCAAATGTTAGTGTCTACCCCTGGCCTATATAAGGACAGCCACATCACCACTGCCCAATGATATCTGTATATAATTAACCACTAGTGGTTAGCTACCCACAATGCACAGAGTGAATTGTCAGTGCGAAGAAACAACACAGTTTCAACACACTGATGGGGAGTATGTGTTTAAATGATGTAAATCGAGTGGGTGTATTTGCTGGTGATGGGGTTGAGGTGTTTGCAAACATCTTTCCCTAAAGGATGAGCCCATGCTAAAACCCATAGTTACGATGACTATAGTCAATGCTCGGCCAGCCATGGCATCAACTACATGTAGAGATGATACTATGCCATAAAGGGTTAAAGCGGCATAATCACCGAGCGTGTCCCACTCAGAATTCTAGTACTGTTCTAGTCTACTATGTTGTAGCTGCGCGAGTGGTGATATTGCTCCTTTAAGAATTTAATCAATTTGATTTTCTTTCAAAGTGTATCAATACATTCCTTCTGTTGATGTGATAATGATAATTCCATAAATATTGATGTATCAATGCCATACCCAAATGAGCCCTAGGGATAAGTCACCCCCTTAGATGTTACAACATTGGGCTAATGCTACGGGGTAGGAGATATTAACTGAAGGTGGGTAGCAGTACAATATACTACTGTGCCCCTAGGAATAGTATATCATGGCACACTAATGGCATAATATCTCATTTACATTTCATATCTACATTCATTTGTGTATACAACGGAAACCAAGAATCGCGAATGTTCATCGTCAGAAGTTGTCCCTAGATCCTTGTGAGGCCTCTTCTGTGTGCGATGAAAAGGTGACGTTCTTTTAGAATGATTCGTACAATAAATATCTATCTATCTATCTATCTATCTACACATTGGCTGATTCAGGGAGGCACAGGCCTTGCCGCACCCTCTCCCCCCCAAAAAAAAGGTAAGAGAAGGAAGGAAAAAGAAGGGAAAACAGCCAGAATTTCAGGATGGTAGGAAGCAATATTTCACCTTCTATAGACACCTAGTTTATAGAAATACAAGAAAGTAAAATGCACAGCAATTCCATTTAACCTATTACACTGTGTACATATATAAATGAGAAAGAGCCACCATCACTGTACATTGCTGAAAGATGTATTACTCCCTCATATATGAGACTCCCTTTACAAGGGGAGTCAAAGAAGAATTTGAATCCTTTACCTAAGGGAGTCAGTAAAAGGGACAGATTCTGAAAAATGTGGGCTCCCTTAATTAAGGGAGTCACAATGACTCTTTTCTTTTGAAAGTGCGGACTCCCATTCATTAACAAAGGGAGTCATTCTGAAAGCAAGACCTGACATTTTGAAGGCAAATCCATGGAGTCATTATAGCTTATTTTCTAAAAGGAGTCAGGCATTGACTCCATGCAATAAAAGAGTCAGAAAGAGAGTCATCAATAATTTAGACAATTAACATTGGTGGGTAGCAGTAATTTTGGATGCAGATTGGAGGCAAAACCAGGGCTTGCACGTGGGAGTCACATAAAACCGTTTCTAAAGGGAGTCAGGCACTGACTCCATTCAGAAAGAGAGTCAGCAAGAGAATCATTGCTAATTTGGACCCTCTATGATTTATATGGGTGGGTAGCAATAGTTCTGGAGGTATTTTGGAGGCAAAACAAGGGCTCACATCAACTGATAAAGGAGTCATATAGCTCTCATTTTAAAGGGAGTCAGGCACTGACTCCATTCAGAAAGAGAGTCAGCAAGAGAATCATTGTTTATTTGGACTATATATTATTAAAATGGATGGGTAGCAGTGATTTTAAGTGTGTGTACATCCTTTCTTATTCTGCTATAAGCATTTAGATTATTAAGTGATTTGAAAATAATAATTTTGTACTTTTTTATTTCAAAGTCAATTTACAGGTAGAAACAATTTTCAAAAAGGATGTTTCCACTTAGAAATGGATTCAGCAGGTTAAAACACCCCTATGAACAAGTTTGCATGCTTTCCGCCACAAGTGCCAATGTTGGTCCAAATCACTGCTCTATCTATTCCACTATTGCGAAATTGGCCCTTATATCCTACAAAAAAATGCTATTATCTTCCAAAGCCTATAATATCATATTTTCTAGAATAATATCATATTTTCTAAAAAAAAAAATTTTTGCGGAAAGCCACTCAACTCCATAAGGAGGGCTCGATGCATGACTTCCCCGGTACCTAGTACCATACAGGGGAGGTCAGACATTAGGCCTGGGAGAGTGAGAAATTTTCACCAAAAAATAATACCCAGTGTATTGCACTCTGGTGTTAACCACATGACCTAGACACAAGACCAGAAGTCCACATGTTAGTTATCTCAAACATGTGACTTTCCACAACTTCATGCCCCTCCCTCACTAGGAGGGGTTACCAGTTAGAGACAAGATGGGAAAGAAAGGCCCTAGGGCCAACAAACTCCCATTGTCTGCCTCTAGCAATATCAAAGTGTATTGCACCCCTCTGGACCAGAGACTGACACTGACCAACATGCAGTGCAAGTCTACCCCCTATATCAATACTATCCTATACAGGAGGTCTTGGTGTATTCTATATTTTTTATTTTTTATTTTAAAAATAAAAAATATGCAAAGTTTTTTTGCACCCTAAATGCTACTGATGAGTCAATTGACGAAACCGAAAAGCTACAGTTACTTTTTAAAATGTGCAGACACAAATCTGACATTTTATACAGTGGATTCACACTAAAGGTGTACATATAAGTTCAAACTACATAGGACTTATGCAAGTCTACAGCCTGGGTATGTTCTCACCTGGCCTTGACCTTGCTCCAGCACTAGGACCAATAGCAGGCCTAGCTTCTGGACACACCTTAGTAACTGATAAACACTTACCTGGATACCTTTGTCCTGGTGGTGTCACATGGTACAGAAGAAGTTGTGGAGGTGAATCTCACCCTGGTCTGTGTCGTATTTTCGGTCTAGCAACAGGGTCGCCCACACCTGTCCTCGTCTGCCGGTCCCCTCCGACGGCATCCAAATAGTTTTTTCCTTACAGACCCGCACTGTCCACGGCCGTCACCGGCCTCACCACAGCCGTCACCGGTTGTAGTCGCAGTCACCCCACTCTGTCGTACAGCTCCCAGTGAGTCCTGAACCAGAGTCACTGACCTTTTAGGTCCAGTGTGATACTTGTAGAGTAAGCAAACGCTATTCTCACGTATCTGAATCGATCTCAGCCACAATGGCAGAGAAAGATACGTTCCGTGCCAATTTCAAGTGGCCAGCAACACCGCAGGAGACCGCTGCCGCAGCTGCGGCGACAGTCAGAGCGGAGGTAAGTTCTACCACCCATTCTTGCAACAACCAAAACTCAATCACAAAATATATCCATGTTTTGAGCAGTTCTGGTACAGCTTCTCCGAGTATTCCATCGAAAACAAAGAGAGGCCGGGGCAGGCCGCGTAAAAGGCCGCCCTCCACCTCGCCGCCCCGCGACCTAGTTTGCCGGAGGGAGCATTCATTGAATGTGACCACCCCAAACAAACGCAGTCGGCAGGGATCGTCCGAAAACAGTGAAAACACCACCGATTCGGTCGAAATTTGCGCCAACAATGATGTTACCATCAATACCGACGCAAATACTTTCAAATCACATGATAAATCAATTGTTTTACCCGGTTACAGCGACGACGAATCCGACGATTTGAATAATGAACGCTCCCCGCGCCCGGCTGAAGCTGGTAGCGGCGAGCTGCCGCGGTCTGAACAGGACCAGCGAAACCTTCCCGCGCGTAACGCCCGGATAACCACGCCTGACGCCGCAAACACCCGCGATGTGCTCAGGCCCCAGTCTGACCAATCCAAATTACAGCAACACTACAACCATTTAGAAATGCTGAAACAAAAGATAGCACTTTTGTACAAAACGGATCCAAAGTTCAGATACCCTGACACACTGGTAAGTACCACCTCCAATACTGAACATGACTCTGTTTGTATTTTACAGAGACCCTTCAGCACAGAGGAACTACCAGACTCTTGTGCCGACTCCTTCGCGACCCACAAGTATAACGCGACGGAGGCTGGCAAACTCAATATCCACGAGGGGTGGATGACTGGATGCTTATCAAAAGGCATCCAAGAGAAGTGGACCCTGGGACTCGAGCCCCCTCCACACTACACAACAAAGCTGAAAAAATTCAAACAGCGCTATGCGGAGCTACGCAAGCAGCAAAGTCAAGAGGTACAGACTCTTATGGTTGAACTGTTGAAAGACGCCCAGGACACCATGACGGAGCAATCCGCCATGGCCTGCTCTAATGTAGAGACGACCACGAAGAAGAAACTCGCTGACGAGACAGCTGCGGAGAACGTACTCAAACGGGCAAACGACGATGTCAAAAAAAGCATCTACCGTGAGTCACAGAAGACCCAAGAGATCTATAATAAGATCCTGGCCTCCGACTCCGCTCTGAAAATCTCCGACGAGGAGATCATCGCCTCTGGGAAACCCACGAAACCCAAGGCAACTACCAGCACTGATGGTGGACGCAAGCGTCCTTTTCAGGACTGGGGGGACTCGCTGGAAAAGAAGGCAAAAGCCCCCCGAACCTTCGGACACCAACACGAACAGAAGGCCAAAGACTCTCCCAAACCAGCTCCCCCGAACAAGCGAGCCAACAAGGAGAACGAGAAGTCCGTCCCCAAGAAGAAGAACAAGTTCTTCAACAAGAAGAAGAGCAACAAGTGAATCTTCAGACAGACTCTATGGACAATAACCTTTCCATACTCAATCATTTGGCATTAAATTCTAATACTCAGTACCTCAATAGTCCTTCGTTATCAATTAACATAGATAGCAACAATAGTGATGATATAAACATGTACAATTCTATCCAGAATACTACCCATATCCAATCACCAACCCTGACACCGGAGACTCCCAGAGGAGATCCCCCGAGTCAGGACCCCCCGGCACCCCAAGAAAGGGATGCCGGGAACACACACCCCACCACCAGTGGCAATAGCAAACTGGTTGTAAATCTCTCTAACCACAACCTAACGGATGTGGAGATAAGCATCTTAGAAAAGGGCTTAAAATTCTGCCCAACAAGGTTCCGTAGTGAACCAGGGGATCTTAAAAGAGAATTGGACGCGTTCCACAAGAAATTGAGGACCATCCAATTCTTTTCTAAAAATCAGAACTCGGCTGAGGTGACTGAACAGGAACGAACTGATCAGCCCACCACTGCCCCCTACTCCAAGACGGAGGATCTGAAAAAATTCAAACCCCCGTCAAAGTGGAACCCCCCACCGGGTTCCGCAAATTTGGAGACCTTCATTAGTCATAATGAAATAGGTTTAGCGAAGAGTGAAACGGTCATCAACCGGAGACAAAATGTCACGGCTGAAGAACGCAAGGCCCTAAAAAGCCTCAGCAAAAACAACGACCTCACTATCAAATCCGCTGACAAAGGGGGCGCTCTCGTAGTCATGAACACTTCAGACTACGTAGAAGAAGCCTTCAGACAGCTAAATGATAGTAACACCTATCAGCGTCTGAGAAGTGACCCCACCAAGGAGTCACAAGAAGAGATAAACAAGGTGATCCTGGAGATGCTGGCTCAAAATGAGATCAGTAAAGAAGTAGCAGATCTACTAGTGTGCGACAAATCCCGCACACCTCAGATATACTTCCTCCCAAAAATCCACAAGGATATCCTCCCCCCTCCGGGCAGGCCAATCGTCAGCGCGAATGGCTGCCCGACGGAGAAGATCTCTGCCTTTGTGGATTGCTTCATGAAACCCATAGTCCGAGACGTAAAATCATACGTCAGAGACTCTACGGATTTCATAAACAAGATAGAGGGCAATGCTGCACTGCCAGTAGGCACCATCATTGGCACTCTTGATGTTAGTTCCCTATACACCAACATCCCCCACGATGAAGGGATTGAAAGTGTAAGGAAACACCTGGTACTGAACAGAGAAAGCTTCGAGAAACCCCGAAACGAATCTCTGATACAACTCTTGGAACTGGTCCTGAAAAGGAACAACTTCCAATTTAATGGCACGAACTTCCTACAAATAGGAGGTACTGCCATGGGGACTAGGCTGGCCCCATCATACGCAAACCTCTTCATGGCATCCCTCGAAGAAAACCTCCTGGAACACCATGAATACAAACCCTCAACGTGGATACGATACATTGACGATATTTTCTTCACCTGGTCACATGGTGTAGATCGCCTGAAAGACTGGCTTGAATATCTCAACAGTGCCCACGAGACCATCAAATTTACCTCAGAACACTCGAGTACTGAGATAAATTTCTTGGACACAACAGTGAAATTCGGTACAAATCGCAAGATGTACACCGACCTATACTGTAAACCCACCGACTCACACGGATACCTTCTGTATGACTCGGCACATCCGCCATCAAGCAAGCGGAGCCTACCCTATAGCCAGTTTCTCAGAATAATGAGGATCTGCACCAGGGAAGCAGATTTCTTGAAACATGTCAGGATCAAGAAACAACACTTTCGCGAACGGAAATATCCGGAGGCGATCCTGGATGAGGCACTCCGAAAATGCCTCACCAACAACCGGCAAGACCTCCTTCAACCAAAAGTGAAGGAGGACACTCCGGACACAAACCCAGAAAAGATCTACATGATCAACACCTACCGCCCCAACGATCACACCCTGGTGAAGATGATCGACGAAAATTGGGACATCCTTGGGAGATCATCATCAACCAAGGAAATCTGGGACCGAAAGGTAGTCAAAGGGTATCGTAGACCAAAAAATCTACGAGACTACCTGGTGAGAGCCAGGACTGACTACAACCCCTTCTCGAAAGAGAAGGAAGGTTCCAAATGCACCAATATCTGCAAAAGAAAAAACTGCAGATACTGTCCGATGCTAGACACATCGGGGAGGATCCAAAAAGGGACCTCCAAACTGAGCTTCGAGACAAAAACAAACGTCACATGCAACAGATCGAACCTGATCTACTGCTTAGAATGCACCAAGTGCAAAATTAAGTATGTAGGTCAGACCAAAAACAAGGTCAAAAAACGACTTTACAGCCACATGTACTTCACAAAGAAGGGCAAGGTGGTGAATGATGTCCAATGTCATTTCCTGAAAGAAGGTCATGACATAGAGAAGGACATGAAGGTCTACATACTGGATTTCATACACGAATATCCACACAGTAAGAAGGCCAAGAGTCTGCGACTCAAGATCGAATTCAATTGGATTCATCGACTTGGTACTACGGCCCCCTACGGCCTGAATACCATGGACAGTGTATGTGGTTAACACCCCCATTGCCTCGTCACAAATTTTTTGCGGAAAGCCACTCAACTCCATAAGGAGGGCTCGATGCATGACTTCCCCGGTACCTAGTACCATACAGGGGAGGTCAGACATTAGGCCTGGGAGAGTGAGAAATTTTCACCAAAAAATAATACCCAGTGTATTGCACTCTGGTGTTAACCACATGACCTAGACACAAGACCAGAAGTCCACATGTTAGTTATCTCAAACATGTGACTTTCCACAACTTCATGCCCCTCCCTCACTAGGAGGGGTTACCAGTTAGAGACAAGATGGGAAAGAAAGGCCCTAGGGCCAACAAACTCCCATTGTCTGCCTCTAGCAATATCAAAGTGTATTGCACCCCTCTGGACCAGAGACTGACACTGACCAACATGCAGTGCAAGTCTACCCCCTATATCAATACTATCCTATACAGGAGGTCTTGGTGTATTCTATATTTTTTATTTTTTATTTTAAAAATAAAAAATATGCAAAGTTTTTTTGCACCCTAAATGCTACTGATGAGTCAATTGACGAAACCGAAAAGCTACAGTTACTTTTTAAAATGTGCAGACACAAATCTGACATTTTATACAGTGGATTCACACTAAAGGTGTACATATAAGTTCAAACTACATAGGACTTATGCAAGTCTACAGCCTGGGTATGTTCTCACCTGGCCTTGACCTTGCTCCAGCACTAGGACCAATAGCAGGCCTAGCTTCTGGACACACCTTAGTAACTGATAAACACTTACCTGGATACCTTTGTCCTGGTGGTGTCACATGGTACAGAAGAAGTTGTGGAGGTGAATCTCACCCTGGTCTGTGTCGTATTTTCGGTCTAGCAACAGGGTCGCCCACACCTGTCCTCGTCTGCCGGTCCCCTCGGACGGCATCCAAATATTTTCTAGAATAAGGGTAATCAGTAAGGCACTGGGCCCACAAAATTGACCTTATCGTACAAAACCTACATCAGATAGCTTTTGGAGGATTTTCTTGGTTCCAGAATCCAATTTTTATAGAAAGGTGATCCGGAAGAATCCAAGATGGCCACCAAGACTACCAATGTGTAATATCATATGAAAGTTATGGTCATCTGGGGTGTAAAATTCATGATGGTAAAAGAATTTACAAAAAAACAACAGAAAGGACATTGAGATGAGTTTGGAATTTTTATTTTCGCAAAACAGATCACAATACACGGGGCCTTTTTCATAGCGTGCCAAAGGAAAACCCTGAGGACTTTTACCCCCTAGTACACCCACACCTTGGATTTTTAGTCCTAAATTTATATAAAAACCTCTGTAAATACGTTCTTGCCTTATTCTATGATGAAATGTTGTTCATTGCCAGGTTGCTGCTGCTTGGGACGACAGGGGCAGGGAAGAGTACCACAGGGAATTTAATCCTAGGAGAATCCTTATTCCCAACAAGCAATAGGACTATGTGTAAGTGTATACAATTCGTACTATAGACCAATGCAGCAAGAAAGGATTACTTTTCAGAAAAATTGTTGATTAAGTTTTTGAACATTTCTGAAGCCAGACTGACAATTACATAAATATAACCTGAAAAACCTGTATTCTAATATATATTATTTGAAAGAAAATTGCCCTGTGAATCTCCTGATATGAGATGGTCGCAAACATAGCTATTACAGACAATGTTATGAGAATTCGGCTAAAAGCAACACAAACACAACTTTATTATGAAAAAGTCATACACCCTTTCTAGCTGTATTGGTCTATACATAATTTACAGACATGACTATATAATAGTTCCTTAGGAAAGTACGCTAGTCTAGATTGAGATTTACGTCCGTGTTTTAAGCTGTACAAAATTTGTCCATTCTCATTTTTCACAGGGAAATAAACTGATAAACGTACGTAGATTTGATTATGTATAACAACCCAATGCCCACACTAAAATATATTGCTGAGAACCATATCGATAGTCTGTTATCATCCTCCTCAATATTAACATAAAAATGAACGAGTAAAGATACAACTTGATGTACGATGACGAGTTTGGGTCGCTGTATCGCACGATGCACACGACTGCGCACCAGGAGTGCGCACTGTGCGATGCAGCGACCCAAACAAGTTGTCGTACATCCAGTTGTATCTTAACGAGTTCTTTTTTTGTTTTATTATACCTAGCATATGACACTACGATAAAGACTACATGTATTGCTCAATATCTATCAATATCTGTCAATATTAGGGAGTATTTCGCCCTAGTAAGGCTGCATGATAGAGAGAGATGGCGATGGTTGACTTTTCCGTATCACACACATTGTGATACAGAGGTCTGTATAGCACATGTATACACGCTAGGTATAATAAAACAGTAGAAGCAGGTAAGAGTATTTTGATTTCATACCATATCTACACAGAGAGAAGAAACAGCGTCAAAGGGAGTCCAGGTTGCCTCCAGAATAACTCCCCAGTTTAGGGGAGTCCAGGTCGCATAATGGAGCTTTGGTGACTTTCTGGCTGACCTAAGGGAGTCATCTGGGGGAGTCATATGAACCAGAACTAGAACTAGAGAGGGAGTCATTCTGGAGGAAACCCGGACTCCCTTTTGACGCTGTTTCATTTTTCTGTGTAAGGAAGGAATGTCATGGCGATGCTATAATAGAGGCTATGATATAATAGCTCGGAGTAAGTTTAATGTGATTAATAAAAATATATGTAAATGTATGGCAACTTGTAGGGTCCAAAATAAGGGTTTTTCTAGATGTAGATAGGATGTTATGTATGTATAAGGTTTTGTCTACTGAATTTAAATCACTTTCATTATCGTATACATAAATTATGATATTTCTTTCCAGCATGTACCGCACACATAGACCTCAAGACGACTAAAATTGACGGTATGATCGTGAAGATAATTGACACACCAGGCTTCAACGATACAAATGTGCCTGAGGAGTCCATTCTTCTGGAAATAGCTAAGTTATGATACCTTTTACGATCTACCCCGTATTAGCCAAAACCCACAATGTGGAGTGTCCCCCCTGTATAAACCATACCTTTGTCATTCTCTGATAAGCAACATATTTCAGCATAATCATAACAAAATATCTAAATGTTTTGATATCTTATTTATCACAATCATAAAACATAGACAAGGGTTATTAGCCAATATTGGGCTTGTCTTAGCCACATAACCCACTAATATTGGCTGAGAGAAATTTTTTTCATAATAAACTACATCTTTCAAGCCTCTCTTGCATTGTGGGATTTGACCTTATTAGTCTCCAACACTAGAGGATTCCGCATATGATCGATATTATATCTTATAGGGGAAAGTTCTCTTTAAGAACATAGCCTACAGTGCAGGTTTAGAGAGCTATAGAAAAATACTTTGTACCTATCTTAACTTTGCTACTCTCATTTAATTGAGCACAGTTTGGACAACAACCAGAGAAATTCAATTCAATACATGTACGAAGAATATTTCTTCAGATAGGCCTATATTGAACACCTTAAAACACATCTAACATGTGGATTAGATGTAGGAAGGAAAAGAGCACTACCCTATAGGTCAAATCCTAAAACGCGAGAGAGGGTCAGAAAATGTTGCAAATTGGTCTTGTCGCAAGGATCAAAAGAGTTAGATATTTTCCCCCCAAAGACCTAGAAAATGTTGCTTATTGGAATATGTCAATGCTTTGGTTTATATAGGGGGGACACTTCAGATATCTTTAGGCTAGTTCAGAGGGAATAGTCAAGATAAATCATACTGTGAAGTAAATCCCCTCAAACAGATCATTTAACCAGTCCTGCATGCAACACTTGCCTGCCTATTATTGACCACTGTGGGATTTAGAGAGACATAAGATCATGGGACAAGTGTTGCGATTTACAATATTGGCAACAGTTGCCCCTTGTTTTTATGTCAATAATCAACACTTTCTGGCCCATTTTTCGCATTGTGGGATTTGACCCTATAATTTCCTTGGCACCTTCTCACCAATGGAACTATAAAGCTGACTTCAGCGAACTATAGTGCTTACTTAATAGATGCCCAGCATGAAGAGTCCGGGTTCAATTGGAAGTTTTTCTGAGAGATATTCTACAACTGTTTACCAATATGTTAACATTTACTCGCTCAACCATGCACTCGCTCAACCATGCACTCGCTCAACCATGCACTCACTCAACCATGCACTCACTCACTCGCTCACTCACCCACTCACTCACTCACTCACTCACTCACTCACTCACTCACTCACTCACTCACTCACTCACTCACTCACTCACTCACTCTCTCACTCACTCACTCACTCACTCACTCACTCACTCACTCACTCACTCACTCAATCACTCACTCACTCATGTACTAACATTCCATTCACCCTTGCACACAGTTTGTTTTAATATAACGATCTGAATTACCTGAAATACCTTAAATGGCTCAATCTCATGAGTTTGTAACAGTCTTTGACTTGGTGTCGTCTTTGACCGGTGTAGTCTTTGACCCGGTGTCGTCTTTGACCAGGTATCTAACAAAGATCTTAACCAGCTGCACTGTCCAAAGTATTATGCAATAAGAAGTCCCACCAAGTACATTACATCATATACATATGTAATATAAAAAGAATTGGAAAAAAGAATCTTTTCTAGATACCCGGTCAAAGACGACACCTGGTCAAAGACTACACCGGTCAAAGATGTCACCCGGTCAAAGACGTTTCAACTGTTACAAATTCATGAGACTGAGCCATATATGTATAAGATGCTAGTCGAAACACCAATTGAGACCACTCCGTCTTGTTGTAGGTGGTAGATGCCTATCAAAACGGCATCCATGGCATACTCTTTGTTTACAACCTCGGGAACCCTCGCTTTACCAATCAAGAAAAATCTGCATTCATGCAGATTCAAAAGGTAAAGTACAATTCATCTATTCGAAAAATCTACTTTCAGAAGTTAATTGTGTTACTGGATAAATTGCAATGGTCAGGAGGACATTTCAAAGCCTGATTTACATGGGTTAAATGGTACACTCCACTGTAAATTGTTGGTTGCAGTTGATGTAGGCATATCCATGCAAATGTAAGCTAGTATATAGGTCTTAGATAAGGTATACAGTTAAAATTGGTATGTAAGCTAATAGACTTCCCAAACCTTTTCTTCAAAATGCATATAATTTTAATGTCAGGGAGTTGTAGTGTCGACCAACAGTAAATAAAAAAAATGCACTGAATATGCTAATTTGATAGATTTAGATATATCCCATACTTTTAGAAGTAATGGAGTTTTTGTAGCATGGGATGTACAATAGTATTATGGCATCAGTAGAAAATTTACTCACTCACTCTCTCACTCACTCACTCACTTACTCACTCACTCAATCACTCACTCACTCCGTTGGGGGGACGGAAAAAAAATTCAACCCGCTCGCACGAAAATCCACCGACCCCCCTCTTGTTAAAAAATTGACCGCTCTCTTAGGTAACATGAAAAAAGGGAAAAAAGGATCCTTTCCCACCAGGTTATTTTAAGGGGTTCTTCCACTGACCCTAGCTTTATGTTTTAAGGGTGCACTTGGCGATGGCATTTCAAAAAACTGCTTCGTCATCCTCTCGCATGGTGAGATGCTCGGGGACGGTGATCTGAATACATTCATTTCACACGAGGAGAAAACAGGATCACCGTTTGGACATCTAGTGACCAAAATCGTTGACAGGAGGGTCATTGCTGTCGTCAAGGAGGAATCAGGCTACGGCCGAAAAATACAGAGAGAGCAAATTATCCGGACGGTGGCAAATAGGATTTGTGGTCCATGTCAACCAAAGGTGTTTATGGAGGTAAATTTGGACAATGCTCCCTTTATTTATTGTATTACAATATAGTATGCATGCACATCCTGTATTTCAGCTTCTTAAAGATTGAGGAAAATCTACACTTCCGGTATACATACTGTAAATGTATGTTATTTACTTTTTTTTCGCGAATTTCGCGGATTTTAAAATCCGCGAAAATATGTCCATGGTGAATATTTATCCTATGTAGTCATATTACTATTATATAGCTAAATCTGTGAATTCAAATCCGCGCGTTCTTGATAGCCAATCCGCAAAAAAATACATGGACAAGAATATCTACGTTTACAATATTTTGTATAGCTTGTTTTTTTCCTATTGCAGTATATCAAACTCCAACAGGAAGAGCTGAAAAGGATATCTGAGGAACTCAGACCCTACATGCCCGATATCCGGGAGCTGGTAGCTGACAGTCTTCGCTTCATGACAAGTAAACGTATGTCGAATCTCAGCCTGCCTGAAAGAGAAGAACACATCAATAACATCAAAACAACGATACTAGCGAGACGCGAACTGGAGGCTGCACCTCTCGGACTTATCAATTTGATCGGCACTACCTTTGACAACACAAGAAAACGCTTGTCAAATATGTCATTAATCTCTAGACTATTTAGAGATTTTGCCAAGACCCTGCTCACAGCTGCAGGTCAACTCTTTAAAATGAAGTAGTAGTATACCACAACCAATGCTACCATTCACACACATAAGGCAGTGGTCATTTTTTAACAACAGGGGGGGGTTGGTGGATTTTTGCGCGAGCGGGTCGGAATTTTTTTGGTCCCCCCTGCGAGAGGGGTTGAATTTTTGTTGGTCCCCCCCTCCAGGTAGGTTGAAATTGAGGGCGGCCGAACCCTTTGAGCTATAGTAACGCGCAGGCTTTTCCGCTAAAAAGTGGTATGATTTTTTTGGACCCCCCCTCAAGAGGGGTCCAAAAAAAATTTTTTTGGTCCCCTCCCAAAACCACCAACCCCCCCTGTTGTTAAAAAATGACCACTCCCTAATACCAATGATTCTGTAAGAAGTTGTAGTTTGAGTCGATTCAGATGATACATGCCATTGGTAGCACAATAATATATATACACAGAGAAAAAAAACAGCGTCAAGAGGGAGTCCAGCTTACCACCAGAATGACTCCCCTCTCTAGGGGATCCCAGGTCCTTATGCGACTCCCTGAGGTGAGTCAACAAGCTATAAGACTCCCCTAGGTGACTCTTTTGTCATTGAGGGAGTCACCTAGACTCCCTTGGGCAGCCTGGAGACAGCCTGGACTCTCTTTTGAACTCTAGCAGCCAGCTTGTCAATTGTATCACTTTGTTGAAATGTATCTTCCTTTCAGTGTGTATTCTTTTCAAAATGACCTGACCTTAATGTGTTAGCTTCTTAATAACTTAATAATTGCTTCACCGACTAAACTGTGGTATAGTCTAGTTGACCCTGAAATTTGATATTTTGTTAAGTACTATACCCCTGTTTTGCACCCGACACTATAACCAACCGCTTTACATAATGTGTAGGCATTCTCTACGATAAGATAATCCCATGGTCCCTTTAATAACTTAGTTTAGGGTTATTGGTTAGTTATTAAGGTATTTGGTAATTTCCCGACTAATACTATTAGTAAAAGGTGAAGTATTATACCAACGAAGCAATGGCGTTGAGCAGTCAGCGACTAATTCATAGATAATTCTAACCATATTATTTTTTAAAAAAACCTAATAGTATTGGGATATTTTTACCATTCGCTATGACCACGGTGGAGTTGAAGCAAGTAGTTTGCTAACTGCTCATGTAGGCTTACCTTTTGCTTACGTAATGCTCGTTATAATTATGTTGCCTATTGTTATTTGTGTTGCTAGATTGTTATTTGGCAAAAATTAATCTTCATGACTTTTTCAATGAATTGGGAAAGACAGAGCTAACCAAAAGCTAGTTAACCTGGGAGAAAGTTTGTGATTTGTTGGTTATAAATATGATCTGCTTTGCACCAATATACACACAATTGCTGTAAACAAAGAAGTTATTTGAAATAAAATTGAAAATTCCTACCTAGTTGATATTATCTGTTACATTATCGGTGTGATGAAACAGTGTGGACACAAACATTGCTTTCACACTTATTATAGACTGGAGTCAAAATCAGCTTTTCTTATATCCAGGAGCATTTCCAAGTAAGGTTTGGTGAAACGCTATTTGAGGTCAATTTTGGTGTGTAGAATGTGCTCTGAAATGTATATTATGTAATGTATATAGTCATGCAATAGGGCCAAAGAAAAGCTGTGTTTCAGGTTACCC